>OX336885.1:26058266-27258266 GCA_946959425.1 Argyrosomus regius | reverse complement strand
TTGAACACACACCCTGTAGTTTATTTTGACTCAGTCCCACACACACCATCCTGCTGCCAGAAATACTCACTAGAGCGCCAGATGTGTATTAATCCACAACAGATGAATTATTGTTATTATTATTATCATCTTGTAAAGTTTGGTTAAAAGCTAAAGTGAGTGAGTTTTTTTGGAGAAAACATAATAGTACACTGAGTATCCTCATATCCTCATCCCTTCCCCCCAAAAATGAAGAAATACTAAAGCAAAACAAAACAAACAGAGAAAAGACAATGAACTTTAATCAAAAAAATACCCTGACAAACAAACAAGGACTTATAATATACATATATACTTATACTGTATGCACCCCTATGCACACAAGTTGCCCAGAAGAGAAACACCAATCTAGTCTGAAGAAGAAAAAAAAACAGCGACAGACTTGTAACAGTAACACATGTCCATAATTTATATTGTACTCATATCCTTAAACACTCAGGGGCACATCAGTTATGGATCAAAAAGTTCTCAAGATAGAAAAATAACGGAAACTAAAGATCTTGAAAAATATGTCCACAGTTATGTTTTTCTATTGTTAATCTCTCTACTGTTACAAATTCAGATATTTCATCCAGGAACATCTTAAAATTGGAGGAAATACAATCCTCCAAAATAGCAGTATGCATTTCTTGGCAGAATATGTTTTGCACTCAGCATTTTTTAATTGAAAATCATGTTCATCAAAACAAGAAGACGTGAGGGTTTGGGTCAAATTATATTTCCAAAACTGATTTTGTGAAACAATAAATCAAATCCCAGAAACTTTTCAGCAAATCACATTGCCAAAACAGATGAATAAATGTCCCTCCTTCCCTTCCTCAGGACAGTTAGGTGAACCTTGCTATGTGTGCAGATGCATCCTAAACTTGTAGTTAGTAAAACAAAATCCAGTGATGATAAATGATGTAATGGTCGACCTAAAGCTGATCAAAAAGTCACGCTGACTCCTCCATTACTGCTGATCAGACGTAGAAGCCACAGCGGAGTGCTAAATGCAAATATATGTCTGCACACGTACTAATGCTAGAGTACAGGGGGATGAAAAGTAAGATGTATTTACAGTATGTTCCAACTTAATATCCCATGTTCCCCAGAAGCCAGAATACTTGTGTGAATGTACTCCTGAGAACGCCGTCACACCTGTATAACCATTAGCCACTTGCAGCCTATTTTAATTGCTGTTTCACGTTACAGTCGTGTTATGAAACGGGTGAACTTGACCCCAGCCAGCTATAAAACGCAGGTCCACTCTGCAATGGATGTACTGGTGAAACTAATCTGAGAGGTTTAATCAACAACAGACGTGTTCCTGAAAAACTTTTTCCTTTTATCTGTGGCCACTTTTCTGCAGTATTTCATGTGCATGTTTGAGCACTTCACTGGTTGCGGTTTGTGTTTTTTGTGTCATACATTAAGCAGATTTCAGTCAAAATCTTTGGGCTTTTGTTTTGAGAAATTGCACCCGTTTTAATAAACTGTAATTTGTTTGTTGAGTGAAAACCATTACATGGAAAAACTAAACTTGAAAAAAGGTTTTAACCTTCATCCTTCCAACATATTTAACATGCAAGGACTACTGGCTGGAGTCCTTTGGGAAGCCCAAGAATGAACTACTCGAAGAAACAACCATCATAGCAAAATGCTTCTTCAGTTCTGACTGACTGGTGGGTAAAACATAGGTATTAACCCTTGGTGTTATCGTTAACCAGGCCATTGTTTCCACTTGGTTCGTCAGTCACCAGTCAGTCAGAACTGAAGGAGCCTGAGGGGAAACGTTTTCATGGAACTACAACCAAGACTAGTCGCCTCAGATTTAACTCTTCTCAAAGAAAGACAACCTGGACGACAGAGAAATTTCACAGACATCAAAATGTTTCATATTTCATTGTTATTTGAGGAAAGTTACAGTTAATTTGCACATTGTGCACAACTTCTGTTGTAGATGGAACATGTGAGGAAATCTCCTTTCCTCTGATAGTGCTTGATGCTTTAAATTAGGACCATGGCAAACATGGTCTCAATTAGTAGGTCCATCTATGGAAACTGCATAGACGGACAAACTCATTAAAAGTTTGATTTATAGAAGAAAGAATCTGTCAGATATAACAAAAAGTAGATGTCTTCATTAGATTTTATTAAAGTCAACAAACTTTTGATCACATTAAACGCTGCTGACAGCTTAAGGACCCATCCAAGCTACAAATTCTGATTTGTTTGTGACATTTTGTCTTGAAATATTACATTTTTATCTTCCTCTGGTTCTGATAAACACTCATCTACTTTTATTTCTTTCTCTTCATCTATTTCTCATCCACATCTTTTCTGATATGGAGCCAAACTTTCAAGAAACACATGATTCACATTAAAAAACTTCAGAGAAGTTTTAGAATTTATCTTCATATCTTGTTGTGTATCATCCCACCCTTCTAACTAAGTGAGATATATTGTTCAGCTCACTCATCATTCGGTGCTGTTTGAGACTCCAGATTTTTCCCCTCTGCCGTCCACCTGCACCATCTGTAGCTACTGTTGTTTCTTGGCAGTGTGACCACATCTGGTTTTCATGGCGATGTTAAGGTTTCATGTCTGACTGTTGGTACACACCTCAAGCAACTCCAGAGAGGAATCACTGGAAATCTTTTCATTTTATACCCAAACTCTGACAATGATAATGATGATTACCAAGAATTGTTGAGGTTTCTTGTTTTTTCCGTTGTGGACGGCGCGGAAAAACTTGCGGTGGCTGATTGGGTGACATCACATGTGTAATGTCCCGTGTATTAATGCTTCAACTGGCATTCATCTACCTTAAATGATAACAATGTGGTTACCAGCGGTCTGGAGAAAACATACGCCTTTTTACAGTATTGTCATCGCTCCATGGGTTATAGTTGTAATATATTGATGTATCTTCAATTACCTTATCTAATCTATGTATAGAGTAAATTCTGCCAAGACATTCTTAGGGTATTCTTAGGCTACTCACAATAATATAACATATCGTTGCTGTATGATAAAAGCCTCCATGAGTGTGAGGTGAAGACCGTGCAGAAGTGCCAAAAACTACACTAAAATGTCCAACTTCACAGCAGAAATAAACATGTTTACAGCCTGGTACCAAAAACCTTTTTAGTCTCTATAGCTAATTTACCTGTTCATGACAACTGTACTGAAGGAATTTCCTATTTAACCTACCCCTTTTAAATTATCAGGCTTAAAGTCATGCATAATTAACACCATGGCCGCTTTGACTGACAGGTGGGTGCTTGTTTGAGCACCCAGAGCCACCACGCTCTGAGCTTCACAAGGGCTCTTCAGACACCTATGGGTGACATCACGGGTACGATGCATATTTGCCTGAAACACGTTTAACACCAGAAATGAAAATCTATGTTTACACGGTAACCTGTAATATATTAAATGGATGCATCACGTGGATATCCATGTTTTTTTATTGATGGTCCTAACGACATGTGGGTGGTTCTGAACCTCGACTTACCTGTTTACGTCCACCTCAGTTGGTTAATTATCAATAGCAAGGCTGTCCTCCATGTTTCCACAGAGCTCATTGGCCTAATCAAAGCTATTTTATGATTTACAGTATGAGTTTGTCGTCTATCCTTCAATCAAAACTCAAAATGTCATGTATCCAAAGCAGTCCTCCTTCTGTCTATTCTCTCCATACGTGATGTAACAAAACATCTGTCATAGGTCAATAAGATTCTAAATGCTGAGAATCTGCACATTTGTGACCATTTTTATCATCTTTAAGAGCGCCTTAAGGTTTGATTCCTCACATGTGAAACTGGTTTTGTACTTGGCTTCTTTCTGTTTCTGACACTGACATATCTTCACTGAGTTTGCCTCTCTCTTTCATCCTCTCCTCTCTTAGAGGACTGTCTTCTGGCCCCATTGGGAGAGTGGAGCGATTGGAGCGCCTGTGTCCGTGGCGGAGTCAACTGCGGCTTCAGGTGGGGAAAGCAGACCAGAACCCGGGGGGCTGCACCGTCCGGCAGACTGCCTGAAGAGCAAGCGGCACCTCTTTGCCCATCCCACACCGAGACACAGAGGTGCAGGATGCAGAAAAAGTGTCCAACAGGTGAGAAGGGAGATTACAGGTGCAAACAGAAGGTGCTTTAAGGAGCTAAAGGTTTTATTGTCATTATATATACACATTTTAAGTCAACCACAAACAAGCTGCAGCAGAAACCCGCATGTTTCTAATAAGCACAGCCTGGTACCACTGATCATTGAGTTGATTTATCCTTTATTACGTTGGGTGCCAACATCTGTGGATTCCATGCGTTGTTTGTCTGTTGTTATTTGTTGTGTTGACGACATACTTGTGCAATTTATAATGCCAAATGGGAGAGTTTGGACCCTATTAAGAAAATTCCAACATGTGCTACTTTTAATTAACACTTGTAGGCTGATGTTAGCAGTTTTCACCTCTGTCAAGAGCAGCGGCATCGAAGGGGAGGGAAGCCTCATTAGTTATTGGCACTATTGTTATTTTTATTGCAGACAAACTTTCAGGGGGTTCACGATCCTTATTGGTGATGTAGGGCTGCAGAATCTGCAGAGTCAGAATATGCTGTTGTTCTGACATTTTCTATCTTAAGTGATAATCATCAAACATGATATTGTTGTTCCCAAGAGGTGTTTCATCAACTTAGACTAGTTAGCCTCCCTCACACACAGCTGTCCTTTATTACTGTTGCATTATGAACATCACAGTCAAACTGCATCACAATATTGACAGTCTTACACAAGTCAGGCTTTTCACGATAATCCTCCACTTTTCACAGCCTTCTTTATGAAGCAAGTCCCCCAAATTAAACAACACAATATGTTGTTTAGAAAGACACATAGGAGCGGTTTCTGATCTCACGCCCCCAATCAGCACCAGTTTGATAATGTGACAGCACTGTGGTTGAAGGGTTAGTTTGTTTTTTTGTTTTTTTTTTAAGTGAGGTTGTATGAGGTATTTGTCAATAGCCAATGTATTATCAATATTAGACTGTGATGGGCAAAGCCCCAATATGAATGGAGGACAGGAGGATCAGCACAGAAGCTAAGCGATGTGGACAGGGACAGCAATTAAAAACATATTTTCACTAACAGTATATTTAGAATATTTTACCATCAGACAGCCCTTTCTGATGGGAAACTGGAGCATTTATATCCTCTATGCTCTCTCTAAAGTGACCAGACTCCCTTGACCGAACAGTAATTTTTCATTACGGGACACAGGAGTTGCTGATCTACCGCAGCTTTGATCTGCTGCAACCAACATTAGATCAGATCCAGATTAATGTGTTTGAACATCAAATCACACAAACTAACCCACTGCCGCAGCGGTGGACCAGCAACTCTGGTGTTCTGCAAGGTAAAATGACTTTTCGTCAAAGGAGTGTGGTCGCTTTGAAGAGAGCATAGATAGGTTGAATGCTTCTGTTTCGCATTGGAAAGGACTGTTTGACAGCAAGATAAAGCAGTGAAAATATTCTAAATGTAGGGTACGGTGAAAGAGATTTTTTTTTTTAGTTGGTTGTTGCCCCCGTCCACAGCAGTGCATTGCTCTGGTCTACTTCTCCATGCTGGGGCTATGCTGATTGCAGTCTACTGTAGGTTATACTTTGGAATTTTGAAGCTGGGTTGTCCACTTGACCACCATAGTCAAACTAACCCTTTAACGTTTGGTTAGGTTCAGGGTCACGTTGTAGTTTGGGTTAAAATTATTACTTCGGTAATGTTGGGCGATCTTTGTCGTCATGGTTATTGTCAGGGAATGATTGTGGTCATGGTTAAAAAGGAAATAAACTGCGGCCTCCTGTGTGAATGTCCAGCTTTTTGCGTGATCCTCCATCTACTCTACTTGTCACTTGAACGTAAAAAAAAAAAAAATGCAGTTTTTGGGGCATTTGCTAAAACAACTGATCGTATCAGGGTTTTTTTTTGGGTGGACAGTGGGTAGAAACATCATTTGGATCTTGTAGCGCTGTTGGTCCGTTACTCCCACTGCAGGGAACACTCAGAAAATGTGGATTTCACCTGTTTTTGTTGTGATTTTGTCTTTGAGTCATTACAATACTGTTTAGAAGCTTTTGTTTATGGCAAATGAAATGCAACACAAACACGGTACAACAGAGTTTGTGATGACGGCATGCGGTGGCACAAGTGAAAGGCTTTGGGGGGAAAACCACTTCAAAAATGTTTATCTGTTTTATTAAAATGGAAAATGAGGAAATCCCACATGGGCTGATTTTGGCGAAACTTCTGTTTGTGACAGAATTCCATGGAAAAAGTGATTTAAAAAAACAACACATGAACGGATGTGAGGTTGAGTATACAAATCACGCTATTTTCTGTTGTTTTTAACTCTAACCAAGTATTGACTGACTGATATTGCTGTTTAATTAGATTATTGGTGTTTAATCATCTTAACACGGTTGACCATCCTCTTCATCCTCCCCTCTCAACTGTAACCAGAAGAGAAGGGAGCATGGAGATGAGAAGAACGATAACACTCTTTTTTTCCTCGCTCGGATCCATGTGGCTACAACTGGACTTGTATTTCTTTACGTTGGCTGCTTCCACTGCAAGATAACATCTTAAAACATCACACCGATTCGGCTTCATTAAAGGTTTATGCTTCCATATTGCTTCCATCCAAGGATATCCAGACTCTCAGACTCATCATGTGTTCTGTGTTTGACGGTTCTAATGAACCTGAAAATAGACTCTGACTGCAAAATAATATATAAATTTTGAAAGTTCTGTGTTGTGGAGATGCTGTCAGAACTGGTTAAAACTGTGTTGAAGAGAACAAAAAGATAATTTAGCCCCTCATTGTTACGCTTTCATCAGCAATAGAAGCATTGTACTGGAGACAGTTTCTGGCTTTTGTTCTTAACTCTGCATTAAATTAATGATGAACGTCATACACATATTCCAAAACATTAAGAAAACCAAACTTGGCAGCATATTCTGTTCCAGCTCCAGAACCAAGTTGTTGTTGTGACCTTTGGATTGTTCCATATTTTCTTCCTCTTACACAAACAGTGCAAAGAAGCTGTGAAACATTCAAACAGTGTGGAGGAATGTACAGGGTTGTTTTGTGAGAAAGCCAGCAGTAATTTCTCTTTAAAGCTCTGCAAATATTGTCTTGTTTCAGTGTGTATGTCTGTGTGTGTGTGTGTGTGTGTGTGTGCATGCCTATGCGTTTTCCACTTCTTCCACAATGGAAGACATGTCATTTGAAGTAATTATCATTATCATTGTCAGATCGTATGTCCGGTGGCATTAGCAGAGGAAGAAATCCGATCCAGCAGAGTCTGGCGCAGTGATCGGGCCCGTGGATCTAATAGCACACATGTGGGATAAAAGGATGCTGTGGCATCTCTCTGACATTCCTCTGTTGTTCCAGATTAGATGGCTCTAGTCCTTTAATTCCTGCTCTCTTGTTGTCTTATTGTTTTCAGATGAGGAGGAAGGACACAGTCTCATCTCCCGTCCACTCTCCCTTCCTCTGCTTTCTCTCTGGCTTTTCACTGATGGCAGCAAACTGTCATGGGCTAACCGAGGGGTTATCTGACATAGTTAAGATGTTATTCTGTCAAGGAATGTCTTGGCAACGCAAATATATTTCCATTTGCATCCACGTTATCTTATCGACAGTAACTTTTAAAGAGTGGTGCCCCAGCTGTTACAAGTTCAAGTCCCAGTCAAGTGTTCAAAGGTGCACATCTAGTAGTTGCAGGGTAGTGTGCTGTCCTCGCTCACTGCAGAGATGTGTATTTTGGTTCTGGTTGGAGAAGTGCACTTGGTTGGCAGGTTAATTCCTGGTCAAGCAAGATCAATCTGGGCAGAGGCGCCCTGGATAACTAGAGGTTAATGAAGTCTTGACAGTCTACAGTCATTCTAATTCTGTGTCAGCCTCTTTCGTCTAAGGTAAAGCACAAACCTTCTACAACCTCGGAATCTTTGGGCGACAGAAACTACGCTAGGATAGCTGCACTAACCAGCTCCGAGACACAGGAGACAGAATAATGATCTGAAAGAAACAGGTCAGAACTTTCTGTTTTACATTTGCACCTGACCCAGTTGAGATCTGGGGAACCACTGGGTCATGTTACTGTTAGCCGAAGGAAGGAATGGCATTAGTGGGATTAGAACCAAATGTCATGGCAATCAGTCTAATTGTTGGGACATTTCACTCTAAACCACAAAGGTCCACCTCATGGTGGCGCTGGAGGAAAGGTCGACAAGTCAGCAAAGACAACAGGACACATCGTCAGAGAATCATGAATGTCTGTACAAAACTTTGTGCCAATCCATCTAGTAGAAGTTTCACAGGATAAGTGAAAACATGGATCTGCTGGTGGTGCTACAGGAAAAGTCTGGGGATCTTCAAAGTCATTAGGATTCATCCCTTGGGTCCCATTAAGTATCAGCAAAAACTCATCCAAGAGACCTGCAAAGACATACCCCAAATCCCTGTTCACTGTTAAAGACTGCCACAAAGTTTGCTCTGACAGGACACAGGACGCAGACATTGTGATGTCTAGCCTCAATAGCTAATTAATTTCAAACGTTTACATAGAAATTGTGTACCCACAGATGGTTCAGCATTCAAGCCAACAAAGCTGGAGAATCAATGAGTTTTTGTTCCTATTCGCACCTTATTTTACTGATTAGCCCACTGCTGACCAGAGTAAAAACTCTTCTGTATAATTATTGAAAGACAGATTTCAGAGGTTTGTTTGGTTTCCTAGCAGCAAAGTTTACAGACTTTCACCAACCCTTAAGTCATGCATGTTCTGAGGCTAGGACACAACACTAAGTCTGCGTTTTTACTTTTGCATAGACATGATACAGATATATTGATAATACCAGTGCCTGCATCATTCAATGTACTTGAAATCTCTGAATAATTAGTAAAGGGACCTTTGTTGGGTTCTCTTCACCATACATTGTTCCTAAAGGTCAGTAATGAACATATGTGCAGAAAACTTGACCTCACGTCACTGTACTAAATTCACTGGTAGTTATCGTTCAACATCAGGAAATAATTCAAGAAACCAAATGCTTGGATACTCAATCAGCCTGTTAGAAAATAATAATAACCATAAAACTGTCAATTATCCACACAGACCATCCACCACAAACACTTCTGAGTGCACTGCTCCCACCGCTTCCTGCTTAAACATAATTATAAAGTGTTAAATAGAAGACATCTTAGTCGACATTGTTGAACTCCTTGATGTTCCCAAAATCGTGCCAGAGCAGTTTTATTTCTGTTTATTTTGTTTTGTTTGTTTTAAAAAAAAAAAAACTGTCACAAACGCCGGGCGTCCGCTACATGTTATTTTGTCTGAGGACATCTCACATTACTTGAAGTTGGTCAGGGTGACAATGATGCTCATTTCACACTAGAACATTGCTGGAGTCTGGTAACAGCCAGGATGTTGCAGGCTTCGAGTACAGGATGGTAATGAAACGTGGCCATATTGACCCTCTCACGGCAGGCTCAAAAGGCTCCGTACTTGCCAAAGTGTCAGCCAGGATTCAAACACAGCTTTTACAGTCAGAAAAAGGTATTTATGTGCCTGACTCTGTGTTGTTAGGTTTTCAGCTCATAAACAAAGCAACCAAAACATATGATAAGAACCCAAAGTCTTTTTTATCTGTTGAGGTTTAGTGCACCACAAATAACTTGGCTGTAAATTTAGCCAGCAAAACTGGGCAAAAAAATAACAAATCACAAGCTGAGTACTGTGTCCACATGTTGGTAAGTCAGCCTTTTTGTTTGGTCTGCATGTATTTGTGAAATGACTTTTTGTGGCTACATACACATGTTTGGCGTTAGTGTGAAAGCTTATTAGTTGTATTTATGGTGGTGATAATCTCTCATAGTCTGACTGATTTATTTGTCTCCATTTTTAAAGAAAGACTGTGACAATGGAGCTCTTATTTAGGACATAATGCATTTCCCCTTGTATAAAATTAAAAGGAGTTGCATAGCCGGTGTTTTATGATCCAGAGTAACACAAATGTAAACTGGAGGGAAACAGTGGTTGAAGTCCAGCAGCATGCATCTGTCTTGCATCTATATTACAACAACTGTGGCTGATCTCCCTGTCAAACACCCTTACTTAATTATTATTCCATCAGTTCTGCAGTATATTGTTTGTTAAATTCTCTAAAGTAGAATTGAAGAAATGATATAGGTCACAATGCAAAAATGAATTCCCTTGTGACTTGTTCCCTGATCATTACTTTAGCTCTCCGAATGCTGAAAGAGAAAGCAAGGTTTAATTCTTATAAGTGATTCCTCTTGAGGAGGATACTGCAGCTGTACTTCAGTGTTTAATGTACTAAATGCAATAAAAAATTAAGCACAGGCCTGTACAGTCCCACAGCACACTCATGGTTCTGCACGCTACAGCTAGCTAGCCAAAAATAAGTTCAAAACACAATATGAGGTTGAAAATAAAACACAGAACAGGCTGTCCATACTAAGTATTATTCTATAATACTAACAGGACATGAAAAACCACGAGCCTACAGTATATATATAAAATACAAATAGATTCTCTTTTTTGTAATGACATTATAATGCCATTGCATGCAATTTTGAAAGACTACTGCCAAATCGAGTCATGGCACAAAAGTGCGGATTAACACCAACCCTAATATGCATGTTGGAACTAACAAAGACAGAGGACTCGTAGCAATGGAACTGGCACTGCATTTCCATAGCATCTTCTACAGCAGTGATTCCCAGCCTTGAGGTCAGAACCCCCACATCTTCCTCTAATCTTGTGATTTTCTGGATAATTCTACGTCTTCAGGCCTCTGAAATAAGAATAAGACACGGGGGGAAAATCCTTCTTTGGCTGAACTGCTCACAACTCACAGATGTACATAACTGATACTGATGTGTACTTCTGAGTTGTTTTAATGGGTCACAAGCCAAAAAGATTGGGAGGCACTGCTTTATGATACACCCAAAGGGACTTCTCCCACAGCCATTTTTTGCTTCTTCAATGACAGAAGCTACATCTTTTACCTGTCTATAGATTCTGGAGTACACTGGGCCAAAAGACTACCCACTAAAGCTTGGCACCTTACATTGAAGCTGGCTTTCTTGGGCAAGTTGAATCCTTAGTTAAGGCAAGTCAAGCCACTCTTTTCAATGATTTTCTTTGCTTTTTATTGCGCCACACGTTTAGTCTGGCGATTGGGTTGATTAGTGATATCAATCATTATCTGATGGACAATGGAGTTCTGAGAAAAGAGATTGTATCTGTCTAACGTTAGCCAACATCAGCCCTCACAGACACTTACTGATCCAAAACAGTCTTCAAATGACGTACAAAGTTTGATGTTGTAGTCGGGCTAGTCTGTCAAGATGCAGGTCTTCAAAACAGTGACTCAAGTCGACTCAAGTGCAAGTCACAATAACCACATCTCTGGCATCCACCAACAGGTTCCTGGCTTGCAGCTATCAAAGAACCTGACAACCTTCTGGCTGTAACTTTAAGCAGAATTTCTACTTGATGTCGTAATGTCCTGTTGGACACATGTGACTGTGACTTTGAACATGATGCACTGAGAAAATAATGCTACAAAACTTCATAGAATGGAATAAGCAGTTTTAAAATGTATTAAAATCATTTATAAATTCACTGCAGGACAGTGGGGTCATTTTACATCACATGAGAAGTTCCATCTGTGATCTTGGCCTTCTACAGTAAGGTTTCCCTGTTATCATGCGTACATTTTCTATAATTTGTTTACAAGAGTGTCTTGCATAGCTGGAAACACAAAAGAGCCATTTTCCAAGTCTCTAATGTTAACAAGCGACACTTTGTGGAACAGCTCCATTAGGGATGAATAGGGACCACGTGTGACTTTATCAAAGTATTTTTGGAGGGACACTGTGATACTATCCAGATCGCCCTTCTATGGGGATAGGAGCTCATTTTCTGGTCTGGCACTCTTAGGAACACAACAAAATTCAGCTAATTTAGGTGTAAATGCTCAAACCAAAGCATGGCCTGGGGGCGTCTTAGTGGATCAGCATAGCATGCGTCTTGAACCGCCATAAGCGTTATGTTAAGCTCAAACGCGACTGGGAACTCTTATTGTACGCCACTACTCCGTGTTTCCCATCATTCTTTACTGTCAAATAGAGCCAAAATGTGATAATAATTAGTTTTTAAAAAAACATTGCTCTCCTCTGACTTGTAGTGCGGTCAAATTTAGGATTCATGTAGGAAGGGGAAATGTCTACTATTACGACCTCTTAGTATTGAGATTTGTAAATATACATTTTTCCATTCCCTTACCCTGAAATTACACCAGACATGAGACATCAGCTGCATGCGAGCTACTGAAGCATCCATCTGTTTGATCCATACTGAGTCCAACCGGTAATGGCATTACTGTTCTCAGAACAGATGCACTTTCAGCTGCTGGAAGGACAAAATGTTTTTACCAGGCTCAGCAACCTCAGAATCCAATGGAAAGAGATAGTTTTTGATTAGGTTCCATGAGGAGAAAGCTCATGCTGAAACCTGGGGGGTCAATCATTATAAATATAGGTAATAAAATAAGGTTAATAAGCTGCCTGTGGAGATGCACTTTGATAAGTACACTGGGGGGCCTTGGCGTTGGCGCCTTGGCGTTTCTCAGAAATCCTGCCGGTGTGGATTTTTATTGTATGATGTATTTCTTTGACCACTGAACAGACAGGGATGGTGGAAATGTTCTAGCTGAGCTGTGGGCCTGTGCTGAGTCCAACAGCACCAACATGAAATTGTACACGCACCAACATTAGTCTGTCTGGCCTACCTGGCTAATAAATTTCAGCTCAGCTTTCAATATAGTCTCCTCCATGAAACTGATTGACAAACTCTCTGCGATTGAACACCACTGTATCTGGATATTGGACTTTTTCACAAACAGACACCAGACAGTTTGGACTGGGGGCTACACCTCCTCCACCTAGTGTTGAACATCGGAGCCCCTCAGGGCTGTGTGCTTAGCCCACTATTGGTCATGCTGTACACCCGGGGCTGCTGTACACCCACGGCTGTAGATAACTCTGTTGGGAAGTTTGTGGATCATATCACCCTCACGACAAAATAACAAACAATGATGATAATTCATATCAGGAGGAAATCAATAATCTTACACAGTGGTGCACAAAGAACAACCTACTGCTAAATGTTCACCCTGTTCCGTCTGGCAAGCGATACAGAAGTATCCACTGCCGTACCACCAGACTACGGACTTCTTATGTGGCATATTAAGGGACAACAAATTGCATTTCATTTTATGCGGAAATAAGTATTCAACACATATTTCCCAGAGCAGCTATTCACATGAAATGTAGACCAGACATTTGTATTAACTCAATAAAAGTACACTGATAAAGAGGTTATAACATTCCACTCCATAAAAAAAAGGTTGTGTGCAATAAAGTGGAATGACAGGAAAAAAGTGAATGAAATATATTTAATACTTTGTGTAGAAGCCTTAGTTTGCAGTGACAACATCAAAATGTTTCCTGTACGTAGAAACTAACCCCCAGTGTTCGTTCAACTTTTTTATGGTTTGGAATGTTACGATTTCTTTATCTGTGTAGTTTTATTGACTTAATACCAATGTCTGGTCTACATTTCATGTGAATGGCTCAACTGGAAATATGTTTAATGGAACAAATGTTGACGTGTTGAATCCTTATCTCCCCCCACTGTATGTAGATTTTTTATTCTTCAAATTAACATGAGCCTTTGATATTCAAATGTTCATCAACAGAAGAAACCAGAACTAACTGATGGCAACAATTAAGATATATCTTACATTTAAATGGGATGTTTGTATATATCAGAACTTTAAGATCAATACAAATTCGTTGCATCTTTAATCATACTAATGTGTCTGTACTGTAGGAGACATGGCAGGATCAGTACAGTTATCTGTGGGTCTGTGGTGATGGGCCAGTCTAGCTCAAATTCCCAGGGCCAGTTTTCTTTTTTCTTTAACCACAGTCCACCACTGAGAACAGATGTGCAGTGGATGCTTCTGGCAGCGAGGGAACTATCATGATCTAATTTATCCCTCACTGAATTCAAACCTGTGGAGCTAAATATTCAACAGTTAGTCCGCAAAACGTCTCAGCACTGAAGTGAGTCAATGCAACTTACAGTGTGCTCTCAGGCGGAGATACTATACTGTATTATACTGATGTTCCAAAGCGCTCTAATGCTTCTTGACTCTCGCTTAACTTTTCAGCACAAATCTGTCAAATTCTTTGAGGAACCTACTTTACATTCCAGACACAGGAAACTTATTTCACAAAATGAGCACTGAGTCATAGAATGCTTCAATGTGTTCAACATAAAAACAAATGAGTATATCTTGGATTTATGTGATGAGACAAAATAATGGGCATATCATTTTCGTATTTGTGCAAATATCTTTCAGGAAACAGTTTTAAGGAATTAGTGGCTTCCGGTAGTTGCTGATTGCAACCCCTTTGCCTCACCTTTACCTTCCTAGCGTAAAAAAAAAAAATCGTTTTTTTGAGACATTAACCCTCCTAGGTTCTGAATTGCTTTTTTTTTTTTTTAATTTTTTTTTTTTTTTTTTTTTTTTTTTTTTTTTTTTTTTTTTTTTTTTTTTTTTTTTTTTTTTTTTTTTTTTTTTTTTTTTAAAATTTAATTTTTTTTTTTTTTGATTAGCCTGGGCACTATAGTGAAATATAGAACAGGTGCTCTGAGACTCTACGGGGTCTAAAGGGTTAAGCGTCACATTTATACTCTTTTTGCAGGTTACAAACATTATTTGTCCATTTCATGTGAGTGTTTTAGCAGAATATAAGTTTATATCCCAGTTTTCAAAATGTACTTGCACTGGGGAGTTCTGTTAGTTACAGCTCCATATCTCATGCAGTCATATTTGTTGAGGGTGTTTTAAAATAATGGACTGGATTACGTTGCAAAGAACAATCTTATATCCACCAACCAGTCGGATAAATCCCGCCTGACAGGAAGGGAGTTACAGTGCAGAGCTCAGTGGCCTTCTCATCCAGCTACACGTGGATCTGGGTAGAGCTTACAGTGTAACACAACACAGACAGCGAGCTAAAGTACATTTTCCCCGACTATCATATGCATTAAGTTAACGCATATCGCAGATCCTGGTGCAGACGTAGCCCCGGGGCAACTTAAACCCTGGACAACAGGTATTCATTAGAGAACAAGGAGCTAGCTACACACATCTTTTTTTCTCACTTTAACTTCATGAACGTCCTTAATCTGTTTTAGAGGAAGGCCTAAACGAAAGATAGTGATGAGTTTTTTCTCCCTTTCAGAGACTCCTCTCAAACTTGTGGGCAAGTGAGATGAGAAAAGTATGTTTCTAGGTGGATTCCAGACATTTTCATGAGGTTTCGTGTTAGTGTGACTGATTCAATTTGACTGGATTCAGTCCAATTCAGAGTACTTTTATGAAGTTTTTATCAGCCCATCAAGAATCCACAGATTTAGTCTGCTCCACAGGCGGCGTTTGTATTCACTGTTTTGAAGTTCTGAATGTATCAAAGATGCCCCGTCGTTCCGCTTATTTTACAACTCGCAGGCGTTTTCTGTCTGGAGAATTATTCCGCATGATACGTCCCTGATCTGATATTTCAGCGTGTCTGAGAGTTGAAGCTGCACAGACGTCAAAGACCTCATTAAGACTTGCTCATAAAGTGGAGACAGGTGTACTACTTACAGTAATTACAGAGACCTGCTCCTACTGCACTTGCTTATTGATATAAAACATGACAGAACGTATGAGTTATTAAACATTTGCGTGCTGTAAAGGTTTCACAACACATTACAGCATTAGTGTCGGCATTTGACCTTATTTGTGGTATATTTGGGACAGCTGTGGTTCAAAAGGTTGGGGCAGCTTCCCTGACATTGGTGTGCAGGTGTGTGTTTACTGAATCAATGAGAGGCAAATTGTGAAGCACTTTAGAGTTGAAAAGGGCAGTAGGTGCAGTGCATTTAGCATTTATATCTCATCCAAGACAAAACCATTTTCTATCTAGAAATAGGTCAAAACATGTACTTTGGTACAGATTTTTCTTTTTATTTATTGACATCTGACTTCGTCAAATCTATGGTTTATCAACTTTGGGCTGAATCATATCATAATAGTTTACAAAATTACAAAACTCTACTGTCCAGATGATTGATCCCGAGAACCCTGTGCTTCATTTTAATATTGACATATTTACGATAAACAAGCAAAGTCACATTTAAATATGTCAAATATTGTGCGTTACATGAGGCCAAACCTTTCATCTATGTGTAAAACACATATTTCAATCAGTTTTTATATCATTCCAACAACATGCCCCACACCAAAACACAGCCACACCAACTCTTCTCTGGTCTCCATGTCTGTAGATTGGACCACCCAGGCCTGAACTCTCTCCTCCTGTGTGATCTTTCACAGAGGAGTTGATGAGACGTGAAACAAGTGGAGATACTGCTCAAACATTGCATGTTATCTTTTAGTCATGAAATATCTCCATCTAGGGGATTAAAAGGAGTGTTTCCAAAACATTCTATAATGGAGACAGTTTTGAAAAGAAATCAGGCGTTCAGCTTGAAACACAAGGAAATGTTGGCATCGTTCAGCCAGTGTAAGAAAATACCAAACCTATTTCACAATACAGACAACATAAAAAACATACAAATATAAATATAACATTTCCTTCCGCTCATCCGGGATCTGGTTGCGGTGGCAGCAGGTTTAGCACAACGTTCCAGCGGCGCATTCCAGCTCCTCCTGGGGGCGATCCCAAGGCGAATGTTTGTGTGACTATGAAGTGAAAGAATTGCTCACGAGCTCACATTCACTTCTCCTGTTCAATAGACTCAAGAGCTGCCCACGTGACACAGATACAGGAAATGACTCTTCAGTCAGGCATCTCTTTTCCATCTCTGATATGACTTCATGATACATCTATCTTAATGCAGATTTATCATCCGCTATACCAATGTACAGGACTTTGTTTCCACCACAACGTGTTGAGCAAGGAGTCAGTACAGCAAGAGGATAATCCTAGCATTTTTTAAGAATCCTCCAGCTTTCTGTTGTCACTTATACCGTACGCATGAGTCAAACCAATACTGGATTTCATATTGTAAAAAGAGAGAGATATCGCACATAAATACTGTGAAATTATCAAAATCCAATGAGAAATGCAAAGAGAACATATTCAGGAAAAATTGTAGCTAGTTAGCTCATTTAGCCGTACAGATAGCCATCCAATTAGTGACTGAGAGCTCGGAGAACTGGCGCTGCTGGTGGTCCAAAGATCTCGGCTCCCAGAAACATTTCGCTCCAGTGGCGTTTATCGTTTTTCCAACCTAATTATTGTCTCATTTGTGGTTTAATAAACATTAAATTCATCAAAATCAGTGATCCCTATCACTATTTTCCAAGCGAAGTTAGTGTTGCTTTCATGTGCCGTGTCGAGCAAACTGGCGAGAGGACAAACACTGGGTGCCGTCTCGCTGTAGGCTTCCAGAAGTGGGCCAATCAGAAAAAAGTGGGACAAAAGGACAAGGCAGTGAGCCAACAATCTTCCTGTACAGTCATAGTCAGAGTACAGACTACTTCGGTCTTAAAGCTGAGACTTTCAATGGAAGTGTTTGTACAGTCGGAAACATGCCAAAGTCTAACAGTGCATACGTGGAAACACATGATGTCTGTTTTCATTGTTTAACAGGAAAGTTTACCATCAGGACAAAATGAGCGTATCCAATGAAGCGTTTGTGATGTGGTCGTATATTTAGGGTTTTAGAGAATAAATGGAATTCAATAGGATAGCCACAAGGACAACATTTGTATTTCTGCGTGTACAAACATGATGAGGGAGTATACGTGTGTGTATTTGTGTGTGTGAGTGTACGTAAGTGTGTTTAGTCTGTCTGTGGTCAGGATGTTATGTGATGAGCACGGCAGTTTTCTGGCGTAGCGGTTGATTCAGTTAAGATGGCTGAGGGACGGTTCGCTCTCATGACATACCAGCTACATCTCATCTGGTTCACTGTCAACGTTTGTGTGCCAGTTGTGGTTGGCAGCAGGTTTGCCTTGATTCACATGTTTGGTCAATGTGTATCTGGGTGTGAACTCATGCTCCCATTGAATAGGGATTTAAGATGCATCCATCAGAGAGGACTACATTCGTAGTATTTGCTACTGTGGTAAAAAATTTAGACTATCTTCAAGAAGTAGCACTGTTTCAATGCATTAAAACATCAAGCCGGCAGGAAGTCAGACACAGGAAAGACATGATGTCCAGTCAGTTTTCAAAATAAAACACCCCTTGCAGACGCCCAATAGTAAAAACAGACAAAATCAGAAATCATCTAACAACAGTGCTCCAAATCTGAGATGGTCACAGTGGGTATGAAGCTATAGAGACCAGAACAAAACCACGTCATAGATGCAACATCATAGAACAGTGCCCGGTGGATTCAAGGCGTAAGAAGGAGAAATGTGCTTCGAATCAATAGCAGAGCAAACCTCATGTCAAGGAGGAGGCAGCACAAGAGGCTTTACACTCTAGACAGCCGAAGAGGGCTGAAAAGGGTTAAAAGGTCTGAGCAGCTAGCCCCTGAAGAGCCACAAAAACATACAGTAAATCAGTGAGGAGAGGCCAGCACAGGGGTGATGTGGTCTTAGTATTAGACCAGTAGGTAAACTAAAACCAACGGGAGTTACAGTAGTGAAGGTGGCCGGATGTTCAGACTGAAGTGCCGTTATGTCGCTACTCATCTATTGAGTCAGAAAGTTGTTGATTTTGCACTAACCAAACATTAGTGAGCGGCATATCCAGCTTCTGCAGTTCAGTCAATAAAGAAGTAGCTGGTGACTCTGCATTGACAATGACACCTATCTACAACTTATCTCTTGTCACGGTGGTTGTGTGGATGTTTTCAAGCAAAGCGATCATTGTTTAATCCAAACCACTTTCTCTAGCAATTCATGTGACTTTTGCAGCTCTTAATTCTTGCTTAGACATCCTAAAATCCTAAAAACTACAATAATAATCTCCTCCAATGACGTGAAATTAAAATTTCCAACTTTCCACCCCCTCTGGTTAATCCTGAGCCACCTGCTATGCTCCCGACTACCTCACATCCCGTAGAAAACTTCCTCACGTTAATGGATGCGTGCTGAAAAATTATCAGAGACCAACACTGATATAGTTACTTATGTTATGCTTGTTTGTTAACTCTTACAGTAAACATGTACACTAAAGGCAAATGTACAGAAAGTGGAGAGGCATTTCAGGACAGCCTGTCTTAATTCCCAATCATCAGCACAGCGTCCAAAGTCAAAGCCATTGTGACAGCATCACTAATGAAGTACAGATTACAGGAATGAGGGTATGACAGAGCAGAAGAGGAGAGAAGGAGTTCATCGAGACAAAGCTGGAAAAGGAGAGGAAGAGATTTAAGGAGGAGGATGAGGAGAGGAGACAGTCAGAGATCTCTGAACTCTCTCATTACTAATGAAGGGCAGATGACAGCGGGGCATTACGGCGTGGCATTGCAGCCTTCCTATAACTGAAGGGGAGAAAGTCTGGTGTAAACACACAGAGCCAAACTCTTCTCATCAGTTTGGCTTCTGACGCGAGAGATAAACAACAAAACATCATTGGACGTGTGAGAAGCTGCGACCGACCTCCAGCGTGGAATTAAGCTTTCGCTGCTACACCAGCGGCTACGATGTCATGCAAGCAGCTGGATTCGAATCAAGTTTTTTTTTGTTGACAGATACTTGTGTTGGTTTGTGGGTTGTGCCCCCCAATCCCCCCAAACTGCAAGTGATGTGCCTTTGAGCAGGGTAGTTTCAACGCCGCCACTCTACCACAGAGCTGCCCATGGGCAACCAGTAGTTCAGACTGATGGATGCATGACAAAGTAAAAGCACCATCTGTATTTTCTGTATCTCTGTGATAATTTGTGCACAGCGTTCGTCCACATGTTTTGGATAGAACGAGAGCGAAAGGGAAAAAAAAAAAAAAAAAAGAGCGAAAACATAATTCTTTCTGAATCATTCGTGTTTTTCCCAGTGAACCCAGCAGGAAATGTTTCCTGCTGGGTTCAGTGAAGTTGAAAATGAAGTAACAAAAAGTTGGTGGGAAAAGTGAAAAGCCATGCTGCAAATATATTGGAACAATTTGGATTCCTGTTCTAAATAATTGTTAATCTTTGCCTGCTTTAACTCTGACGAACACCGTGCTCTTAAAGACTGTCCTCACCTGTTTTGTTTTAGTGATGTTTGTTGCGGAGTGTGTACAGGAGTCCAAGATCTGTATAACCTCCATATCTGGCATGCTACAACAGAAAATCCCCTCACACTGTGTTATGTTATTACACAGCACATCATCTTAGGGAGGTGGTCAGGGTGGTGCCATGCTATTGTTCTGATTTCCGAATTATTCCAAAACCTCAATAGACAGAAATATGTACCATTGGATGACAGCCTGTTATCCCAAAAACTCCAAATTATACGCTGGACAACTGAGCTTTCAGTCCAACGGGACATTTTTCAGACTATGGTAATAATTTTACTTATGTAGCACACAAAAGCAAGACAAAATTAAGTTAAAAAGAAGGAGACAAAAACATAAGAGGGAAGCTGAAGATGATGAGGAAGGCAACACAGATAAAAGAAGTGATTTAAGAGAAGTCACTGATTCTGTGAGTCTTTTCTCCTCAGGCAGGTCGTTCCAAAGACGTGGGGCCCTGATAGTAAAAGCAAAGTCACCTTTAGATTTAAGCCTCGACTTTGGAACAGCCAGAAGGACCTCTGCTGAGGCTCTAAGACTCTGAACTGACTTCTATGAGGTTAACATCTCTGCTATGTAGCTTGGAGCCAGAATCAGACCCAGATCCAGACATGCTTGAGAGATGATCAGTAACATTTTAAAATCAATAAACAAACATGGAGTCAATAGAGAGAAGGCAGGATTGGAGTGGTGTGATGTTGTCTGTTCCATGCTGATGTAGAGTGACAGAAGGAGTTCAGGACTAACAGACCATCTGAACATGCGTGGTCAGGATGGATCGTTGTACTTTCTCATGTTATAATCTCTCTTTTTGACACAGTCAAGTCAATGTTGACTTCTTTTAACCATCATCAGGAGCTTTGCATGATACTTGGAAACTGGATCAGAAAAGGCAGTGACAACTTATTTTAGACTTTTGGACACTACCGTGTGTGTTTGGCTGCCTGTTACACACTTAAAGCAGATTCTCTGCTGTTTGAAATGAAAATGGTTACTACATATGAATATGGATATTTTATAGAAAGAAAGTTAACATTTGGTATTCTCCTTCTTAACCTTTTATGTACTTGATCTACTAGTCTTTTATGTTATTCAGTGTTTTCCTTTACTAGTAATTATTTTGTGATTTATTTGCTTAGTGGTGCTTACACTGGATTTGTATGCACATTTCTTTAGATAAATATCATAAGACAGTCAGTCTATTTCCCATTGAGGGCTAGACTAACTGATGTGAACTGGAGGTGCTGCTAAAAAAAATGGTCCCGTGTGGAAACATTTTGGGGGCTCTGTTTACAGAATATGGCAGAAATGTAACATAACTATGTTTTCATTTGTGTATAATCCCCTGAAAATATGAATAGTTGTGTTTTTGTTAGAATGAACCTTTTATAACTGCAGATGACACAGGTTGTCTTTCATCATGTTTCATGTGTTTTGCAGCCACCATAGTTTCTCCTACACCACTAGATGCTAATCCTACACGCAGGTCCTTCAACACAAAACTAACTATACTGTTCTAATATCATTTGAGCTGGATTGTGTGGTGACGTGTCTGTTCAGTTTGCGTTTCACTTAAACAATAAGCCTGCAAAAGGAAAAGTATTTTAAAGAAGATGATAATAAACAGGCCTGCAGTGGAATTTATGGACAATACATGCAACTGCAGTGTTGGTCAAAAATATTTTTCTGGACTCTTATTAAGAAGAGTTAGTGAGTTTTACTTTGGCTGCTTTTCTTCTTTCGTTCCTGCCTGCATTTGTTTTTACTCTCTGATGTTCAACCAACCTCTAAATCAACCTCAGCGCTGTATATTATAGAAAATTATTCCACTTTTAAACCAGAGCCAAAAAATACTGAAGCTCTCATCTCCGTCACTGAACATCAAAACCACATTTTTTCTATCTATAAACTCGTGCTTTAATAGCATGAGACAGCAGATAAAGGGATAAGCCTCAATCTGATATGTAATGATGTATTGTTCAATATCATCACATTTATTTAGTGAGTTCAAATCCACTAAAAGTTTTGATCTGAAGTCCTCTGGCTTTTAAAATGACATAAAATCTGATGTATCTCTCTGTTCACAACATGGAACATATCAGGTCTCTGTGGAAGAGGCTCTAAAAGCTCTTTTCTCTTTCTGCATACTTGTGGCTAAAGATTCTCCTCCCAAAGCAGCGATAAATCATCGAGAATATTTTACTGACACTTGTCAGATCTGGACTTCTGCACTGAACATTGATCAGCAGTATCCAACCATTCAGTCCTCATAATTCTTCACAGTAATTATCCTGGATCAGACTCCCAAACACCGGAACAACATGCGTGAAATTGGTATTCAGCCACCGCTGCACTTTTGCATTTTTCCACAATCCTTTGATGAAACGTGGACAACTGATGGAGGGAAGTCAGAGGAACTGACAATTTGGTTTGGCAGTCTCTCTTTTTATTATGTGCAGTGTAGGCAAACATGCAGTCTTGTGATGTGAAACTTTTTAGGTGCAGACCAGCTGTCCGGACTCTGAGTGGAAGTCTGGTAGAATCTGGTCCTCCAAGCTCACACACGTCTGTTCGACCTCTCGTTCCCAATCTGAGGGTTGCCAAATCTTTATGGGGGTCGCAGGGTTGATTTGAAAGGGTGTAAGACAATTTTCAAAATATACAGTGAGCCTACATCTCAGGAGAAAGAAACAATTACATTTTTAAAGTTTAGAGAATTATTTAAGATATGAACTTCCTGTCCTGCATTGAAACAACCAAAGAGCTCAAAGAGCAGTGAGAAGGAAACCCTGATGCAGTGACGGGGGTGTCTGGGGGTGATGCAAGGCTGTTGGGGCATGAAGCCAAGAGTGCAGGGGTGAACTAACAGAGATAGACGTGGCAGGAGGATGGCAGAGGGAGGTTTTTCTTAAAACAGATGGAGATCACAATTAGACACAGAGAGTCACAAACAAACACAGAATCAGCCTGAAGCGTTTTTATCAACACAGCCAGAGTCTGAGAGGAAGAGCCGCTCTCTTATACCACTGCAGTTGATTGTGAATGAGGAACAGGCGGTGAGGCAATCAGGCAGGTGAGACGGAAAGTGGAGGCCACGCCCAGCGACACACACACACACACACACACACACACACTCAGACAAGACAGAAACACAAGGGTAAGGGAAAAACAACAGGAAAAACACGGGGAAAGGGAGGAGGCAAACAGCCTCCATATGACAGGATGATTTAAAAAACACACGAAACGGACAGAATTGTATGAAAAGTTCCTAAAAGTTTCAGAAAAACTTATCTGTGATGAAACATTAACGGGAAATAATCTGCTCAAAATTCATCCAAAATCGTGGAATCCTGGAGTTATTTCGTTCACTGTTTGGGTTAATTGTACAGTTTAGCAGCAGTTCTGTTATTATGTTTTGAATATAATATGAACCATCTATAAAATATGTCATTTAGTCAGGGGCGATAGAAAGTTTGTCCCTGAAGGACAAAGGTTGGACCACGGCGATTTTATGGGATTCTAGTGCGTAAGATGAACTCTCATCTTGTGTAGCACAGTCTGACATACCCGGGTCACTTAACATATGTTTTGTCATTCTGGTTTTGAGGCTCTTAAAAAACAGAAGAAAGTTTTAGTTATTATTTATTTGAATTCTGCTGTGGCAGCAGCTCCTATTTGAGGAATCTCCAGGGATCATCCAGGTACCAATGATATCTGTACTGTAATTTGTAGCCATTAAAAGTGGTTCTGTTGCATCACTTGATTCTGCCAATCACAGAGGCAGTTCTTTGTACAGCCTGCACCGACTATGTAGCTCTGTACGCACGTTAGTCCCTCTGTGTGGTGATTTGAATCTCTGTCGTCCATCTTCCTTTAAGGGGAGTTCAATCTGGGGCAAACAGACTTGGTTGTAGATCCATGAAAACGTTTCACCTCTCATCCAAAAGGCTTCCAAAACGGGACCCTTCATTAGTATCATTGGAAACACCTGTGTTGACCCTGATATTTCACGTCAAAATGGCCGCTGTGAAAAAAGGTGTCACCTAACGATCCCACCAAGGCTAAATTCAGTCAGAAGTGAAGAAGCCTCTTGGATGAAAGGTGAAATGTCTTCATGGATCTAAAATCAAGTCCAGTTGCCCCTGATTTAAGAAAAGAAAATGATTTGAATCATGGGTAATGCAGTTTGCTAGCTTGCTGTCAACAACTGCTATGGGAAACACCCGCAGGCCTGAAGCTTGCAGTGTGTTGTTGGTTTTTCATGTTTTTCTGCTTTTAATGTAATTACGAGTTTCCAACTTGTAAATTGTGCAACTCGACATTAGTCACCGTTTCCACATAAACTTCCCAAAACAGTTTGATCCTCTTATGAAAATGTGAACAACAGCTGCAGTGTTATTAAAGTTTCTATTTCTTACGATCTAAAGTCAATGAAGAGGCTTGATGACGTGATTTACGGGTTGTAATGAATGTAAATTAGATTTAAAAGAAAGATTTTTAAAGATGTCTGAGTCAGAAATAACAAATTTTCAATGACTATATTTAATGGGTCGATCTTTTATGTAATATTGCAATGTTTAGACTAACTTTCACATTTCAACTAAATTAAGAAGTTTCAAATCACCAAATCAGTTGCTTACAGTGCTGTTTAAAGAGGAAACAAAATCAAATCCATTGACAGATCAAGTGTCTCACATGGAAATTCACTTTCCTTTCATGTCAGAAAGAAGAAATAATAAAAATGGAGGACTCGGAAGGAAGAAGGAGAGAAAACGACTACGGCTGCTCGCCAACGACAACGCTGGCAACTCACCGAACTCGACAACAGACGCCGCCGGAGAGCACGTGGACGCCTGAGGATGAGGCGGTACGCACCATGAGACGTACAACTCACCACGACACCTGACGCATGTTGGAATATCAATCAGCTGACATCAGCGGGAGCTCTGACATCAGAGACCAAATCATTGTTTATTATGTTTCCAATCAGCCCGTACAATCAGTAACTTTATTAAAACACACTGCCACTCAACAGAACCTTGTTTACTGGAAACTCAGAATGAACAATTACGTATGTGACTAAGAAATTCTTGTGTTGTGACCTATGAGTCAAAGTTCCTAACCCAAGATATGTTGCAACAAAAGGAAACTGGATAAATCCAGTTTTATGTGGAATTATTTGGTCTTTGTCAACACCGAACATTTGAATATAATTTTAAATAAGAGTAATTAAACATTTCCTGAGAATGCCAAAAGTCAGAAACTGGATCCGGTTCACAAAAGTTAAGACACAAGTAAAATATGTGCATTTATATCCAACAAAGAAATACAGACAGACAAGAGACGCCAACAAATTCTCTAAATATTCCCAGAAATTCAAGCAAATATGAGATTAAAGGTGCCCTGTGGAGTTTCCTTAAAGTTTGTTTAGATTAAGTGACAATAGCCATGTTTCTATCTAAATGTATAACAGAGTCCCACTGTGTGAATATTAAGAGTTGGTTCACGAGATAAGCAGCAGGTGGCTGCAGTTTTACAGTCAGAAAACCAGAAGAAGACGCAACGCGATGGCGTAGTTAAAAGATCGCCAGTCGAACCTCGGCCAGTGAAAAAGAGAAGCAGTAAACAGGATGTAAATATGACATTTGTGTGTGTTTGTTTCATGTATCGATGTGAGGAAGGTTACATCAGATCTGTGTGCAGCGATCATGGATGTGTTATAGAGGCATGGGAGTGATAAGGAAACTGTCGGAGATTGAAAAAAGTGTTTCCATCGTTCATTAAGATCATTATATCTTTTAGAAAAAGGCAAAAACTGTTTTTTTTTCCAAATATTACAGCTTCCATCAAACTTTTCTATTGTCATACTTCAAAATGCTTCAAAATACATTGATGGAAACATGTCTTTTGTTTGTTTCTAAAAAAAAGTGTGGAGCTCTTAAAGCCCACAAAGCCGAATTTTCTTGAAAGTTTGAGATCTGTATTGTTGACATCCATCTTTCTTAGCTTGCCGTCTTCTTCTTCACTGCCTTACTGCTACCTGTTGAGAGAAATAGATTGTGCTCCACGTGTCTATGGAGGGGGAAACGGGGACCTGCTAATAAAACTGTTGCTCCATTGCATTAATTGTAGTCCAGAACTCCACAGGGAACCTTTAATTCACTAAACGTGACAGTCCTGCAGCATCAGATAACGCTTAAACTCTTCAGTAAGTCCTCAGTCAGACCCTCAAAGGTGTGTGTGTGCAAATAACTGTTGGATGATTTACACATTTACATAATTCAAAAATATGAGATCAAAGATGACGAAAGGCTTCTACTCTAAACATTTTGGTGCTGTTTCCAGTGAGGTCACCGTAAAATAGCACAATCACTCAGTAACTCTGAAGCTGAAGAAAAGCTGTCAACAAGTACCTGATTTCCCGCTTTAAAATATATTTTTTTAATCATCTCATTAAAGTATATTTTACTGGATGGCTGTTTGTTTTCTGAATTAAAAAAAATGTAAATACAGACAAATATTGCCTATTGTGTTTCACAAGTTTATTGTAGTTGTCAGAAAAAAGAAGGAATTCCCATAAACCTTAAATCACATTTGAAGTATTTAATTGACACGTTTTTCAATATAAACGAGCTGCACGCTAAAGTCACGACTGAAACGATGAAACGTTGTATTCATTAAGTCGTGAGCCTTTGCATCTGCCTGTCCTATCTGATATTGCACAAGTGGAGCGTGACTGAACACGTGGGTGTTCCTTCTTTTCTCACAGCTGTCTGTTCATTGGCTATCCTCTGTCGTCTGTATATTTATCAATCTTTCTACGACTAAATGGGATTTTTATTCCACAACATGAATGTATGTTTCAATAAATGTATATTTTGATGCTGCAGTCTCGTTCCAAAGTTTCATTTGCACATTTTTACTGACTCCAGACTATAACTGTTAACATTACATTTTATATATGTGACTAAGATTGTGGTATTGACAGCAGGAGTGTTTTTATTCTGTACTTTCTCAGTGATCAGTGATATGATGCTACGCTAGATTCTAGTCATGTTCAGGTCCTTCATTCCAACAGCTGTCAGACTCTTTAACACCAGCATAGCACCGTCTATATATCTCTTATTTATGAGTAATTTCTGCTGTGACAAGTGAATTTCCCTGATGTGGGATCATTTAAGTCCATCTTATCTTATTTGAAGTGAGTCAACTTCTCAGGGTTTGTTCTGCACTTAACACTGACAGATCATCTGTCAAGAAAACAGCATTGCAAGGTTACAAAATCTGCGGCTCTCCACCTCCCGGCTAATCTAAAATTCAGTAAAGATGTGGATCATCGGCGGACCTGAGGCGGGCTGAATGACGCCTGGTTGCTCAAACAAGCCACCTGCAACAGCTCCTACCTGTCAATCATAGCAGCCACGCTGTTAATTATGTATAACTTTAGGCCTTAATATAATTTGAACAGGTGACTTCTATAAAGATTCACCCTCAGTACAGTTGTCATAAACGGGGAAATTAGCTCCAGAGACCAAACCTGTTTTTTGTACCAGGCTGTAAACATGTTTATTTCTGCTGTGAAGTTGGACATTTTAACATGGGGACTTATGGAGACTGACTCACTTCTGGAGCCAGGCTCAAGTGGATGTTTGAGGAACTGCAGTTTTTGGCACTTTGGCATCGGTTACATTTAGCAGCCATGGAGGTTACTTCTTGGTCATTCTGCACAATGAGTACATGCAGCTTTAATTCTTTTGTAGTTCTACTTCAGTTCACTTGACTTGAAATACGAGATAGTTGCGTTGAAGTGGATTCCTGCTGCACTTCCCCCGTCATTACGAGATATGAAATAGCACATTTTTATTGGACAGTTTTCACTGATCCTTTTCTCTTTTTCAGCATTACAGGACCAATGCGGTCTTTCCCAGCATGCGCTGGCGCAGAAAGCAGAAAAACAAACAGGCTGCCGGAGACCACTTCAGGGTCATCAGTGTCAAAAAAATCTGAAATTCAAGACAAAATTAAGAAATCACAGACGTGTTTTCATACAGAAATCTCCACATACTTCATAAATTAGTCACCAAAGGGCAAAAGAAAGTTGAAAGTCATCTTTTATTGCACAATAAAAGATCACACATACCATGTTTTGACTCATGAGATTGGTCCACATGGGAATACAGAGAGCTATAGTTACAAATAAGAAACAAAAAGAAAGGAAAAAGATTAAAAACCCCACCACATAACTTAGTAAAGAACGGGTTTCTGACTTCAGGAGCAGACAGTTCTTTGTCTTTTCACCACTTTCTTTGTTTTTTTTTTAGAAGAACATCCTCGTGGATTACTTTGCACTCGGTTCAGTGATTCTAGTACAGGGCTGTGAACGGTTTAACATTATTTAACTTGTCCTACCTGTGCAATACTGAGCTGGGTGGTTTCACAGACACGAGTTAGGAGGAGGTGGCATTTTTTTACGCTCGCTTTCGCAGTTAACTGGAATTATTTATAAGTTGATCTTGCTGCTGTTCTAACCAACGACCAAGCGTTTCCCTTCAGCGTGCCTCTTGTAAACAATAAGCTAAAAGTTAAGTCAGGAAAAATGGATGCAAGCTTCCTGTGAGTGGACAAGGAAGTCTTAAATATCTTGATATCTAAATATTACACACAGGGGTGAAATAAATCCTGGAGCTGTAGTTCTCAATATATTCACCTCCTCTGCCAGGAAACTACATCAGTGTCTGTGAAACCAGCCTGAAATTGAGACAGAAAACCATGTCCTGACACAGGTTTTTCTCCCTTTTTTGTAAAATTCTTTTTCACAAGGCCAAATTGGTTTTAATATTTCAATTTTTCAATGAATCAACATGTGGTTTTGAGCATTAAGTGACACATCTGTTCGTCATATTTGTCACCGTGAATCAGAACTTTTGGAGTGGCTCTCTGATGACCTGGCTACGTCCCCCCTTTTTCCTTTCTTCGTTTTAGATTTCATCTTTATCCTATTACAAACCGGAACTGGCCTCCTTCTACAGGGAGGTCAAAGGTCACGGTCAGCTACAAATCAGCTGACAGGGATTTCAGTGTCTCTTGTTTAAGGACACTTTAGCAGGGCAGATATTTCCCAACTAGAAGGCCTGAACGTGGCGGACCCTCTAAAATAAATGAAGGCCAGTCTTCAAGAGACAAAAAACCCGCCGGCAGCCCCGAATGTAATCAAGAACAGAGTGATGGTGGTAAATGCAGGCGGTCAGAACCAGGTCTCTCATGTGCAAGTCAAACAGTAGAACCAGAATGTGATGGTTTGGTTACCTGCCAACTTGAACTAATCAGGCCAACAACCGGTGACAAGATGGCCATAAACATTTCTCTGGAATAATCACTTTAGAGACAAAACATTTAGGAAAGTATGAAAAGGAAAAAAAAAAAAAATAGAGCAGCTGTCCTCTGAATCTGAAACGGGCTCTGCATGAATAACAATCCAGTATTTCTGATTTTTTTTTTTTTTTTTTAAGGCAAATCAAAAAGAATGTCAGACATTTTCCCTCCACAAGAAAGGAAAAAAAAAATCACAGGATTAAATTGTGTAAATTTATGCCTGCATTCTTGTTCAGGTGTGCACTTTCTGAAGCATGTCTGCTCCAAAAACTGCTCGTTTTCAGTCATCTTCGCCTAAAACTGTTGTCAGAAAACACTGTTAGCTGCATCCTGACGCCTTGGAAAGGACACAAGCTGTTTCAGCCCAATAATCCCAGGAAGTGGTCTTAGATTCGATTATTATTGTATGGCACGTATAGCTCAGTTCCCCTTACTATGTTGAGAAAATAAAGAGGAGGTATTCTGGGGAGTCTTTACCATGAAATTACATTTTTTTTAAAAAGCAGATTAGCAGGTGATGAGGGCTACGAAGAAAAGCAGATAGTTTAACTTCCATGTGAACCAAAATGTCTTTTGTCTTTCAGGACAAGAGTAACAAAACCAGCCAATAATCAGTCATGAGACAACGATGTAAAGACGAGAACTATACAATAAATACATTATTTATGATAAGAGATAAACGTTTACAACATTTTGAGGTGACCGTTCTGAAGAACATTTAAGTTAACCAAAAGGACTTCAATGAAAAGAAACAACACTGTTAAAGAAGGCATGGCGTGACACCAACAGACGAATACAGAGCTATCGCTTTGACTGACCTCCAACTGTTGTCACAAACTGCACCTACGAGTCAAGTTTTTACACAAGAACAAGCCAGTAACAGGAAGTGATGTGCGTACGCGGGCTGTGGGATTAAAGTTCTTTTTTTTTTCTTTTTTAACTTTCAGATTAATTTTGCTGTGGAACAAAACGAATGGCTTCCACTTTACTGATTTTTCTTTTCTTTTTTTCTTCCAGGAATCTCGACAAACACACAAGAACAATCAAATACTTGAGCTGGATACATACTGTGTGTGTGTGTGCGCATTGTCATCCTAGATGTGCTAGACACCAAACAGAAGGCCTCGTACAATAAGAGAATGGTGTGGGATTAAATAGCCATCCTTGAAGGGAAATTCTGGTACTTCACTGACTTTATCTTACTCCCGTAACATTGTACTCCACACCTTAGTTAAACATGGGTAAGAATGTTATTTGAGGTAAGTAGCGTGAACCTCCTTACAGCTTTCCAAATGTCAAACAATCTTTGTGGCAAGCCCAAAGTAACAAAAGGAAACAGTCCCCTTGTTCAAATTTTGCCATTCAGAAACAATAACCATGCTGAAAAACTGAAACCTAAATCTAGACCACATACACTTACAGAACCCTTCGGCTGCTACTAAATTTGAGACCCAAAGCCATGTTTTGGATTTATGTATGTACTTGGTACTTGGTATAGTTGGTCAACTTAGGATAAATGGGGCAGCCAGACGGAGAAAGACAACTAAGTTCTTTAAGAATTGCAACCAAAAAACGAAACACAACCAAAGGTCAAAGGTTATCGCAACAAGCAGAACTGTACGTTAGTGAGCGAGCTAGTGAGCAGCTGCCTAACAGAAATGTAAACTAACCACCGTATGAATGTGCGGGATAAAGGTACAATATTACCACCAATATCCACAAATATTTGCTCAATCTGCTAGAAACTTCAAAGTTCAAATTCAAGTTTTGTTGAACTTTGTGTGAATTTGCATTGGTCTGCACTGCTCTACGATACTATAGTTTGTGACTGCTCTCCACATCTGAGCCATGACATCACATCCTGTTTCAGAGTGTGAGGGTCAGTTTTATTAGAGGGAACGCTGAAGTTGACCCAGAAGTGGTTCCACTGTGCTGTGCAGTTCCGTACAACAGTTGTGATTTAGAGTCGACTAATTTATGTGTTTACTTTTGGTTGGATTCAAAAAAGAGTTTCAGTTTGTTTGTTTTTTTAAAGCTGTGGGAGGCTCAGGCTCTTTACTCCGACTGACATCTCACTTGAGTTTTCCAAATCTCCTCAAAAGGAGTTTGTGAGTAAAAAGTCATGATGGACAGAATTTCCCTTTAACGAACAACATGGCATCATCTGCGAATGGTGAAATCCAACAAAGAGTTACATTTTCAAATGTTAAATCATTTTCCCCAAGGATGATGTCACTACAGAGATGTGATGTTGACATCACAAAAAGTGAAACTAAAGTAACTTTTAGAGGCACTGGTAAGAAAACAGTCACTTTTTGTTAACTCTCCATTTGTGCTTTGAGGGATGACTGATTGACTTGAAGTGGTACCTTCACATTACTGTTGTCTTTTGAAGATAATACACATCACCAAGGCCGTGTACAAGCAAAGGACAAACTGAACACAAGCACAATAACATGACCGTATATGGAGATGTAACAGAACATCTATACAAAAAAAAAACTAGCTAAATAAGGCATTTTACTTTGAATAATACATAATGAAACTAAGAGAAAGAATGTCATATTTGGTGAGAGTTTGGCAAAGCAAAAGAAAAGTATAATAAATTATATGTAGCCACAAACTTGTGACAAGGCAACAACTATGTTTTTTCCCCCCCAACAAGAAATGAGACCTGTAAGGACGAGACAAGAAGAAGAAACAGCTCCACAACAAAACGTGTGCGCATGCATGCACACTGACACATTCCCATTATCACGCACTCTCTCTCACACACACACACACACACACACACACACACACATAAAGGAAATACACGACAGTACAGAAACAGGTTAACATTCACAAAAAGACATTGTGCAAAAATAATGTTTTCATGTATGAAAACAAAACAAAAGTGAAGTCCAACGTCATAAACAGAAACATTGTGACATAAACCCCCAAAATACAGACCCTGTTTTGAAAAGACTGAATAAAACCAGCGACTTGCATCCATTTAATGTACAGTACAGTCTGTTTGATACAGAAAACACTGGGACTAACCTCAATGCAAAAATCCCCCTCGCATTTGTCAAGTATTTCTTTTTTTTTTAACCAACGGAGAAACAAAATAAACGGTGAAAGAAAAAAATGGTGCACCTAAAAAAAAAACCAAAACAAAAAAACAGCAATATACAGCGATAGATTTACATATTTAGAAACTCTTAGTATGAACTGCTATTAAAACTAATCTGAGGAAAAGAAAGGAAACAGAGAGCAACGACGAGGCACTCAACCAAAGTGTTTCACACTTGTACAGTTTGTATCCCTCCTCTTCCCGTTTTATCTGTTCCTCATTACGAAAAACAGAATATTCCCTTTCACTGAACAGACGGTTGACGACGCGCAGATATAATCTCCCTAAACACAGAACAACAACACTGGAAAAAAATCAATGGCCCAAAAAAAACATGACATACATGATGCTACAGGTCATGATTGCAACCGTTTTGCAGCAGTCATTTTGCACAATTCATGTTGAGCCACTGTTTTCGTTGATTTGCTGTAAGTTAATTCAATTTGGGACTAAAAACAACCCCAGGAAATGAAAAAAAAAACAAAAAAACACCTTTTCTCCTGTTTACTCCCACAATCCCTCCACCCCAGTGTTTCCAGGACAGGATACACTTAAATCTGCCTCATACCGCCCTCTGGTGGCCTGAGTGAGCTCTTAACTCTGAAGTTCCTGTCTGTCATTAACGTCTGATTAGGTTTTTAAACACTTGAAGGGAAATCCTTGAAAGTGACTTGAGTTTTAAAAAAACAAAACAAACATGATTAACATGATCTAAAACTTAACAAAACAAATGGATCTCATGATTGTTCTCTGCTTTTATCAATGAAAGCACATGAGAAGGTGGCGTGTTTGTTCTGAGTATCTGTTCCAATTCTTGGAATCTGGATTATTATTCTAGTGTGAAGAGTTAATGACATTTTAACTCCCTCGACTTCTTTTTAAAAAGAAGTTATAGCAGCAATGGCATAGCATTGATAAAAATAAAGTGATAGTGAAAAAAATATTATGAATGACAGTATCTAAAACGCGGGGGAGCTGGCAGACAACGCTATCTTACAATTAAGATATGCCTGGGATTAATTAACCTGTTTTTGGAGCTTTCAGTCAATATTACAGTCACATTATTCTCAGTTTTAGTAAAAAAAAAAACAGACAAGTCGCATGAATGATTTTGAGATTTGAAAGTATTCGGGGCTACTGTCTGTTTCTGTCTTGCATATTAGGTTAATGTTTTATATTTCTCTCTCAGTATCGACTAGGAAAAAAGCCTTTTAGTGTCATGTGTTTGGGAATGCTGGTTCAGACTCTTGACTGTCACCAAGATGCACTTCCTGGTTAATCTAGCCTGCAGGTTTTTGAACATTGAACAGAGATGGCCCTAAAGGTGGAGTGTACCAGACGTAAAAAAACAAAACAAAACAAAACAGCACTCGGGCGAACAAGCTCGGTTTTTGACCTTGAACATAAAACACGTAAGTGCTCGTCTGCTTCAGCTTCTCTGAATTCCCAAACTGTGGTGAGAAATTTGAAACGACTTTAGGGAACCACCTCTGACAGCTGCGCCACAACTCTCCATCAACATCATCATCATCATCATCATCATCATCCTCGTGCAAAAACACCAAACCGAAGCTGCTTGTCCGAACCTTTTTTGCGACAGATCATCTTGGACCACCTTTGAGCTAATAACCGGATCGATATCACTGCCAAAGCCACACACAGTGTGTGTGCGTGTGTGTGTGTGTGTGTGTGTGTGTGTATGTGTGTGTTTGTGTTGAGAAATGTCCCTCCCGACTCAGTCTCGATGCAGAATGAAGGGGAAGAATACACAGAAGATCGTTTCTTACACTAGTTTTTTTTGTATACAAGGAGGGAGTGGGGAGGGTGGGTGGGGTCTTGGTATATAAACATAACCGAGGTGAATATAATCATCATCGTTATTATTAGTCATCATCATAATAAAAGTCTTTACATGGACATTGACTGACAGACACGGCACAAACTTTACACTGTTGCTCAGTCGAGAAAGAGAGCGACGAAGGAGACAGGAGGAGAGAGGAGGAAGTGGTTGTCTCTCTGTCCTCTCTGCAGTTTTCTCCTCCTCTACGCTTCCTCTCCTTCCACCTGTCTCTGCTCCTCAGTGTCCTGCTTCTCCTCCTCCGTTGCCTCCCCTCCTGTGTCCTCCAGTCTTTCCTCTTTCTCCTCTGTTGCTGCTCCCTCGAGATGGTTATGGGAGTCTGGTTCCTGGGGCTCCGCAGGCCCATCCTCTCCGTCTCCCTGCCCAGTCTGGGGCTCTTCAGTCGGAGACAGGCCCGGGTCTGGAGCCGAGGTAGAGGGGATGGAGGGAGATGAGGAGGAGGCCGGGTGGGAGGCAACGCTAGCTTTAACTGTACTTTCTTTCTCCTCGACCTTTCCCATCGCTGCCTTCTCCCTCTCCTCCTCTCTCTCCCCCTCCTCCCGCCCTCTCTTCCTCCTCCTCTTGGGGCTGCCTGGGGAGCCGTCTACAGCACCAGGAGGCATAGCGGGCAGCGCCATGATGCCACCGTGCGGCAAGAACATGTGCGGGTACAGCAGGCCGTGGGACATGCCCGGGATCAGGAAGGGGTTGAAGGTAAGATGGCTGCCAGTGCCGGCTCCGAGATGCGCAGAGCCAAGATGTGCCCTGCTGGTGGAGGTAATAATGGCTGCTGCCTCCGCCCCTCCCGGTCTTTTGTTGGCTTCCGCTGCTCCTTTCTCCTCCCGGCTCTTCTCCTTCTCACCTCCGCCAGAGCCAGAGGAGGCAGCGCTCTCTCTCTCAGCAGGCGTCGTCGACGAGGGGCTGGCTGCCTCAGTTGTAGATGGTGCGGTTGTCGTGGTGACCTTTGCAGCAGACAATGAAGAAGAAGAGGAGGAGCTGGGGTGAGGAGGTGGCGGCGCGTGCGCCATCATTGCGCCGACGCTAAACAAGGCATGTTGAGGGATTGCAGCCCCGTGGGGGTGCGGGATGCCGTGTAGCATCATGGGTAGCATACTCAACCCATTCTTGGCATCTTCCGCTGACGCTCCAGCTCCGCTCGCCTGGACGGCCGCAGAGAAGCCATGCGGGAATCCAGCCGCCATGATACCGGAGATGGGAATTCCAGGTATACCTCCACGGAGGTTCTGCATGGCCACCATGGAGTCCATGCTGCCGATTAATCCACCGTTCATGAAGAGCGGTGGGCCGAGGCCAGACGTGGTGGATTCAGAGACGGACAGGAGGGGCTTAGGCATCTCGTTGCGAGGCCGCCGTCCGCGGCGCCGAGAACCCGGGTCTCTGTTGACTGGTTCTGTCAGGATCCGGGAGAACATGCCCTCAGGGAGGAAACCCTGCACAAGAAGGAGAAGAATAGGCTAAAGGTCATGGAGTTACACACGAGTAGAGTACGGTAACTGTTCAATATTTGAAATAATGGTACAGTTGATCAGGTTTTCTGTTTTCTGTAATAAACACAATATGAAATATCTTTAAAATATGTTGCTTAGTCAGAGATTATCAGTTTACTCAGTGTTAGAAAAGCGGTCCCTTAAAGACAAAGTTTGGGAAATATATATGTAAAATTCGAACAATAACAAGTAAAAATAAGATCAGGAAGAAGAGGTCACGACAGACTGACAAACATTGTTACTGTGTGTTATACTCACAGAGTGTTTGACCACATCAGCCCAGTCTGGAGCTACATAGTACTCCGAGTTGGCATCCAGCCACCTGGACAGTTCCTTTATGGCCGGAGCCATAGCACCACCAAGCTGCAAGTCAGGAAGACCGGCATGATATTACAACAATGACAGCATGTGGTTCATATTTAGGAGTTTTTCTGCTTTCACTTTTTCTCTCAGCTGAACCGTATCAGCAAAGAAATTAATGTGAATGGACTGATGTTCATGTACTCTGTGAGTGTGTGTGTGTGTGTGTTTTCTACCCTGCGTCCAGTGCCTCTGTGCACAACAGGAACCCTCTCCTCTCCCGTCAAAGAGTTGATATCCAGCTTGGTGGGGTCTTTGCAGCGATGCCTCCTCTGCTTGGGACGCTCCACGAAACCGTGTAACAGACCTGCTCCAGACTGCAGAGTGGGAGACAAAGGACAGGACGGAGGAAAGAGGACATAAGAGAGACTCAAGATGTCTATGTCCCCAAATAGTAGCTCAAAACAGATACAGGCAGATACTGGCAGCTCAGACTCCTTGCTGCACCCAAACAACCAAACCAAACGTCAGACTTACGTGAGCGAACGCGGGGATATCCATGCTGTATCCCGGATTCTGTCTCAGCCACTCGATCAGACCTTTGCTGGCCGCCTCTCTGTCGATGGCGATGATCTCCGGCTGGGGAGGCGTCTGGGTCGGGGTGGGCGTAGAAGAGGAGGATGGTGTGGGTGGTCCAGCGGGTCGCTCTGAAGGAGACGGGGACGGCGAGGAGGTGGAGGAGGAGACGGAGGAGTGGCTGATCACCTCCACCCGGCCCTGCAGGTGGACAGACACACACACACGCACACACAGGTGGAGGTGTTTGCAACGTTTTGAAATTCTGAGGAGGGAAATGGATTTTCCTCTCGAATGCAATCTCTTTTCTTCTGACTTTTTTTTTCCCATAATGCCCCGGGTGTGGTTTCTCCCTCTCACACTGAAGCACATACAACATTTATAACCTGAACACTGAACAGGCCCTCCCTCCCTCTACCCACCTGTGTCTCTGGGAGGTGCAGTCCTCTGCTCTTGGTGAACTCAGAGTACAGAGCTTCAACGTTTCTCCTCCTGCCTCTCCTCCTCCTCAGTGAGTCATCTCCCCTCAGGCTCCCGTTAACTATTTGCCCCGTTACAGGATGGATGAGGCCGGCCTGCAGTATCCCGGCCATGTCTATTCCCACGGAGCCTGTCAGCGGCGCTGTGATGGGGGGTGGCGGCGGCAGCTTATGACTGCTGCCAGCACCGGCCCCGTGTTGTTGGCCGATTACCGGTGCAACCACAGCTTCTCCTGCCCCAACGCCGCTGGTGGTGCTTATTTCTCCGGACGACTTTGTTAGATCAATGGCCGTTTCTTGCCAGCCATTAATCAACATGGCTCCGGTACTCCGGTGTGAGGGCGGGGCCACCACCGGAGCAGCACTGCCGGAGCTCGTGGTGACGGCGGTATGGCACGACGTTGCCGATTTCCCGGCTAAAACCTTGGCGGCGGCTGCAGCTGCGGCAGCTTCATAGTCGAAAGACCTCCGACCTCCCGCTCGTTTGAGCTCGGGGAGATAGGGAGGAGCCACGAGCCTCTCCTGTAAGAGAGGCAAGGAGGTGAGGCGCCAAGCTCCGCGCCCGCATGCCCCGCCCCGCTGCATGTACTGTCAGGGTGGACAGGGTGGGTGAGGGGTAGACAAGAATGGGAGAGAGATGATGGCTTTGTTAAACATACATATGGACTGAGACACAACACACAGTGGCGGCTATCAACCAGACCTGGGTCAAACCATGAGCTCTTAATCTGGATTCTCCTCTTGGTGCCTGAAGAAACCTCCAAAGCTTTCCTGGTTTGAAAGTCAAATAAGTAGCTCACAGTCCCTCTGTTCCCTGGTCTATGGTGTGCTACATTTTGTCTTTGGATGTGCATATAAACTCAACAAAAATATAAACACGACATTTGTTTTTGCGCTCATATTTCACGAGTTGAAGTAAAAGATCTAAGACAAAAAGCTTTATCTCTCTTGAATTTTGCTTACAAATTCTGTGTTAGTGAGCACTTCCTCCTTGGCCAAGATAATCCATCCACCTGACAGGAATGGCATATCAAAATGCTGATTAAACAGTATGATAATCGCACAGGACTGTCACAATAAAGGACTCTAAAATGTGCAGTTTTGTCTGGGAAAAAAGGCTTTTATTAGGCACTGAACTGTGGCTGTTTCACACAGAGCTACAGATACCAATTATTTTTTCTCCTGAGGGTAAAGTCATGACCCGCCCCACTCTGCCTCTGACTGGCGTACCCTGATATTTCAATGAAAACAAAAGGTCCAGCCAATCAAATTTAAGACAAATATGTGTGCATAGATGAAGAATGGGAGCAAAAACAAGTGTCTATATATATATATTTTTGTGGAGTGTAATTTAAGTGTTTTAACGTAATCCTTTAAATTTCTCTCATTTTTTAAAATATATGCTAGTTAAAGAAAATGTTTACAGTGTGACTACCTGCCCAAGTCTGATATCAACATGTATAATATCAACAGTACACATTACAGAGACAGGGAACTTTACAGAAAGCAACAAAGCGATGGTGTGAACTAGAGGTGCCCAGTGCTATCTGGAAAACCTGCTCAACATCTCTATCTTCTATTCTGCCTGAACAGTGACGTACCAATAATTTAATAAGTTATTTTACATGTTGAGCCATAAATCTAACAAAGATACATTACATCATAAACATGTAAAAAGTATATTTACTTTAATTTCTCATGGACAATACTCTTTGGGAGCACAATCTGGACGAGTCCTCGTCTGTCTGTCAGCTATCAGGAGTCAGCTTCATTATGAGCGCTATTATCACTGTTAGCAGTGCAAACTGGACACCACTTGTATGAACCATGGCGTGACATAGTGGAGATAAATGTGGACAGATGATAGATGTACAACAGAGGGAGTTCATTCATTCATTCAGTCAGTCGGTCAGCAGGATGTTCTCACCTTAGGTAGTCTTGTGAGAGGGGGAGGGATGGAGAACCCGAGCGCGGGGCTCGCCTGCTGAACTCTGGCTTGACCCGACACGGTGCTCGCGGCCGTGGTGGGGAGAAAGCCCTGTGTTCTGTGGTGCTGGTGTTGGGCTAAACTGTTGGCCAGGCAGGAGTTGGCAGCCAGGGAGCCGGGCGAGTCGTACTGCTCGCTCGATGAAGGCCACTTCCCCTTCAGGATGGCGTGGCAGATGCTGTCCAGGCGGTTGATGATGACCCGGTCCTACAGGGAGCGATACAACAGCACAGGACTGAACTACTGATGTGAAGAGGATGATGTGAAGGGGTAGGCAGAATCTGAATCTGACACAACTAGAGGAAGAAAAACTAAAAACAACCTTTACTTATATCCTAATAAAGAAAAAGGAAACAGACACATACTTTTTTCAAGAGGGTTAAATCTGGGGCGACTGGACTTGGTTGTAGATCTACGATCAGATTTAACCTTCTTGAAAAAAGATGACCTGGATGACCCGAGAACCTTCACACACTTCTTGAATGACAGCACAGTACCTTCGGCCACTCAGAAAACGAGTAAAGTGCTTTCTCCTGTAACAGCTGAGCGATGGTCGGCTCCCTCGTGTCGTGGAGGCTGTCGGGAATCTCGCAGATGGAAATGGGAGCTGCAAACCTCGGGCTGCTCACATAACCTTCCACCACGGGCACTGTGGAAGAGGATGACGGGTTAAAGCTCAACATCATCATGGAAGACTCAATATCACAACAGAACTGTGAATCAAATGGATGTCAAACATTAGCTGCTCATCACTGAAGAAATCTCTTGACCTGCTGATCTAAAAAGAGACATTCATGCACTAATACCATCCAAGCTGGACTGCTAACTTAACATAGGCATCTCTCAGGCAACCATTTCCTGTTTACATCTAATTAAAAAGGCTGCAGCCCGAAAACAAGACCACATCACAGCTGTTCTTGCATCCTTAAACTGGCTTCCCGTTCACAAAATTCTTCTAGTTTGCTATAAATCTCGCCTCGACACATATGACAGAACTTCTCAACCAGACCCCTCAGATTTGTCCCACCGTGGCATGTTTGGCTGTGCCCAGCTCGTTGGTACAGGGTGTTTTCATTAGCGGCTCCTCAGCTCTGGAGTAGCCTCCCAGAGGCCATTAGACAGGCTGTCTGTTGATGCTTTTAAGATGTACCTGAAGACCTGCTTTCATTCTCTGGCTTTCATCAGTGTTTAAAATGTGTTTTTTTTATTCTGTGTCTGTCTGTGTGAAGCACTTTGATGCAAAAACCTGTTAGCTTTGAAAAGTAGAGCGTGAAACTTTCTCTCTGGCAGGTGTGATGGGAATTAGTCATCATTTGCTGTCATTTTATAGACTAAACAATAGATTGGATGATTAATCAATAGATAAATTAATAATTAATCAATATCAGTACAAACACACACACGACATGTTGAAAACATTGGCTAAATTAGGCTTCGGCGTGTATCTACCTGGTGTAGTTGGCCTCTCCTCCTTCACTTGGCCTTTCACCACCAGACTTCCCGAAGTGTCCACCAGCCCGTCGACCTGCTCCAGCTTCGGGGTCAGGACCGTGCTGTCCGCCTCCAACAGCTCTTGCTTCGTCTCAGCTTTGATCTCGGGTAAAGCTCTGAACTCGAGGCCCTCTGGCTTGGCCTCAGGTTTGATCTCAGAGCTGTCCGGGTAGGTTGTGAACTCCAGACCGTCTGGCTTTGTTTCCGTCTTGAGCTTGGCTCCGTCTGGATAAGCGGCGAACCCAAGAACTACTGGTTTTGCTTCAGGTTTGATTTCGGCGCCATCTGAGTAGGCTGCAAACTGGAGGACTTCAGGTTTACTGTCTAACCTCTCAGGCTTCATGGGAAGGCTGAGATCTTCAGGTTTGGTCTCCTGTGTTTCTGGTTTGACAGGATAGTCTAACTGCTCTGCCTTGGTCACCAAGTCTTCTGACAAAACAACGTAGGAAAAGAATTTCCCATGTTTGACTTCAGAGCTGTCAGGATAGACGTCCTCAACAGTCTCTGTCTTGGTCTCTTCTACCTTGATTGGCAGCTCCAGTTGCAGTGGTTTCTTCTCAACGCCACTGTCTGGTAAAAGAGAAAACTTAAGATCAGTTGGCTTTGTGTCAATACTGTTTGCAGGTAGAGTTGGGGTGATTTTGATTTCATTTTGTTCAAGCAGATTATCTTTGTTGTCCTGATGAAAGGAGAACGTCAAAGCTCCATTCTTACAGTCTCTGCTGCCATCGGGTAAAGTCAGATCTTCACCTGTACCTTGAAAGTTGTCCTGATCCATGGAGACTTCAGTTTTGACTCCGCCGCTCTCTGAGGTGCTTTCATCAGACTTAGATGCGACTGTTGGGGATGAGATGGAAGTAGAAGGGCAGGAGGGTTGTGCGTATTCAGAGTAAATGCTCTCTAGCTCCATCTCATTGGGTTTGGCGTTGAGCTGTTTCACAGCCTTTCCTGCCGTTTCGTCACAGGGTTGAATCATTGGAACGTCCATAAGAGGAACATGATCCATCTGCCCTTCTGAGATCTCGTCCACTTGATCTGCCAGATCCTCTCTGGAATTTTCTGGAATTCCTCTCACGTGCACAAACTCCTCAGTTGCGTTCCCCATCAATGTATCGGTGTCAAGAGAGTTTTCCATCGTCTCTTCCTCCACTGTTTGATACAAAATCAACCCATCCACTTCCTCCCCAGGCTCTTCAATGGACACTGGACACCCGAGGCTACCCTCCTGTTCCAGCTTCCCAAGATAAGGGTGCACGTCTTGCGGTAACTCCTCTTTATGCTCTGCTTGGTCAAAGCTCTCCCGCAGGTCCTGAGACAGTTGGTCTGAAACCTCCATCCTCTCGTCCTGTTCTTCGGGGCCCGGCTCTGGTTCTATCCCGTCCATCTGTGGTACCTCCATAGGTGTATTCAAGACTCCCAAACTTTGGTCTGCACCTGTGAGGATAAACCATCAAGATGTTAGTAGTGTCTGACAATATTCGTCCAATCACAAGTCAATCATGTGGAAATGAACCATGGCTGTGTTTTTAATACTACCACTGGGTTGTCGCCACATTTTCAGGGCCTGCACATATTGACCCTTACGTAGTTAGGCAGCTACTCCAAGGAGCTAGCTAAAGTCAGTTGTATTTCGCTTTTTATGACCCTGATATATCTTACAACATTTAGATTCTTTAATGCAACCATCAATTAATCTTTAATGCTTCAAATGCATCCAAAAACTTAACAGTAACAAAAAACTCAATTTAGAAGTGAGTCAACGGCTGTCACCCCTCTCCACCTCCCTTCACACGTACTCCGAGACTTCAGTGAATTCAGGAGGCCGAGAAGAAGCTGTGAGGAGATGTCTGCCAAATCTTGTGTAATAAATTTAGTTGCCTAAACCACAAACAGTTCATCAAAATCTGCAATGCAAGGACTACTTCAAATATCTCTGCACCCCTCGCCCAAAGAGAATTTGCAAATGTTATTATATATTACATATAGCATATGAACTATTTGCTACCTAGTTAGGTACCTTGTCATGATCTTGACTTGGTCTCTTAACTCTATACACTATAACTCTATACTGGCCTTGGTCATGACTTGTTCTCGGTGTAGATGATCTAGACTACGACACTAGTGGCCGTTTATGTAACGAGTTTTAGAATAGATTGTAAAGACTACCAGATTTTCTGGCATACCTTGGTCTGTCTCACACTCCTCTGCTTCCAGACTTTGTTTGTTCTGCTCCGCGGTCGCCCTCGACAGGTCTTCCACTTCGTCTTCCTCCTTGTCGTCGAACTCGAACCCAGCGCCTCCTTCCTGGCCTTCTCCTTCCTCCACAGGATTGGTCAGGCTCTCTGCGACATCGGAGTGGCCCAGCCTGTCCTGCGGCTCGTGGGCAGTGATGTCAGACAGGGAGAGGGGAGGAGGTGGTACGTAGGGAGGAGGAGGACTCGCCGACAGGTCGGTCTGATCCGCGCTGGGTTCCTCGCTCACGCCGATGTCCTGGACAGACAAAACAAAAGCGTGATTAAAAGGAACTATTAAAATAATATTGACAGTTGAACAGTTCACTGTGGTCTTCTTTTGGTCTGGTGTTTCCTCTCACTAATCAAATATTAAAAACAGTCATTAGAGAAAAGAAGGTCTCAGAGCTCAGCACATCATAATGTAATGTTTTCAAATTTCAATTTAAAATGTAAAAAGCCATTCAAATATATTTATTATAGTTCTCTTGGAGTGGAATGACCCTGACAAAAGTCAGCCACAGCTGAAGTGGATGCTTAATGCCCTCATGACAGATCCGTTGAATATCTTTACTAAAAGATTAACTGAGGGGATCTCATTTGAATTTCAATTATGAGTTTCAGTCATTTTGGTTTTAGTTTGTCTGCCCGACTGATAACATTACTACGCAGTGATAATCATTTACTCTCTTAGTTTCTAATGTGATCCTGACAGCGCAGAATACAAAAAAAAAACAACCTTGAAGAGCATGTAACTCGAGGACAGCGGCTCCACGGAATCTCCCGCGGACGGGTGGGAAGGAGAGGATGAGGGTGGGAGGCCCAAACACTCCTCCAAAGTTCCACCTTCCTCCCGTCCTCTGTCTCCACCCTGTGCCTCCTCGTCCTCCTCCTCCAGAAAGCCAGCCTCCAGAGTGGAAGGACCCAGGATTGGATCGGATTCGTTGAACATGTGGTGAGCCGGGCTGGAGTGGTCCGTACCGTCCCAGGGCGCCTGCAGGAAAGAATGAAAGATGATGATGCAAGACAATCAAGATTAATCAATAATTAAAACAATCCTTACTTTTAGATGTAAACACAAGCACTCATACATAATTTACCAGATCATTACTTATGAAGGAGCATGCAGATTTAAAGCACAGCGCCTACCTGTAACTGATCCAGCTCCACTGATGGTGCCATCAGGCCGGTTTCCTCCGAGGAGCCCTGCTCACCAACAAGCACGTCACTCCTTAGCTTTGAATCGAGGTCTGTTCCCCCGACGCCGTACGAGTTGAGCATGCTTTGACCTCCTGCAGCTGAGTTGAACGGGAAACCGTTGAGTGCGTCTTTGGAGGCCTTCCCTCCGTGTAAAGCATCTGCCGACATGGCGTCGTGGTGCAGCGAACCCAGCTCCAGAGTTTCATCCAAAGGAGGACAGTCGAGGAAATCTCCCCGCGACCCAGCGACTATTCCCAGACTCGGCGAGGCAGAATTGTGGGCATCCAGTGGTGGAGGGTGGAGGTGTGGGTGAGAGGAGGAGGACGAGGAGGAGGAAGGAGAAGGAGCCGATGGAGGCACAGGGTGATGATGGTGGTGGTGATGATGGTGGTGGTGAGAGGACTGGTGGGGATATTCCGGAGGCTGAGGTGAGTGTCGACCGAGACCCGAGTCGTACAGACAGCAGTGAGGGTGAGGCAGCTGCGGATGAGACGAGGAGGAAGAGGAGGATGAAGTGATGCCGGGATGAGTGGCCAAGCCCGGATGGTGAGGGTGATGACTTTGAGGATGAAGATGAGAGGGGTGTCCCCTGACGTAGTTCCTGTGAGCCTCCAGGAAGCTCAGCTGGGGGTCGTTGAGGATGTAGAAGTCGGTGCGGCTCAAGCCGTGGCGTGCCGCCCCAATGAGGAGGTCGCGGTCGTGTTTGCCAGACTCCCACCAGACCGGGAGGTAGAGGGAGGGGCGGCACAGCTGGAGGCGGGTCGAGATTAACGGGTGACGGAGAACCTGAGGAAAGGAAAGGAGTTAAGAGAGCGAGAAAGCACACTGAAAAATATGAAATGTAAGAATAAGAATAGTAGTCCACGATGGTCGCTTTAATCTAAAGGCTTCTTTCTGTTTTATTTAACCACCTGAACTTTCTGCATTCTCTTTATTTACTGACAGTTAGAGTTCCAACATGTCTTAGTAAAGTAATATGTCAGAAATTAATTTTTAATATGCATCATTTAGTTTTCCTCTTCCACAGAGTCCACCATGTTGAACCGCCATGTTTCTACAGAAACCCAGAACAGACAAAATAAACACTGCCTCTAGATCGGGCCTCAAGCATTTTATGACCACCGTAGCCTCTCCTTCATACTCAAAGGAGTGAAACGAAGCCAACTACACTGCTAGATGCCACTAAATCCTGCACACGGGTCCTTTAAAAACATTAAATATACACAAGGTAACCTGTGTGCACCAGGTTTGCTTTGTTTATTGTGCATTATTGTATTTTATTATGTAAACTACACGCTGCTGAACTGGAGATCTCAACTCGCATTAAGCACTGTAACACTCTTCCTCTCACTTGGTATGTCTGCTCTTTATCGTCTGCAGACAACCCAGAATGCTTCTGCACGACTATTCACTAGGTCACACAGACTGCCTCATGTTACTATATTTAGACCTGTTCACTGGCTCCCTGTTGCGCTTCGGATCCAGTTTTGAAATCTTTCTCTCGCTTTTGTTGAGTTTTGCACAGTCAGGCGGCAGCATGCGTGTGCGAACTACTTCACCCATGCTCACCAGCTCGCTCTCTCAGGTCAAATATGCTACATTTTCTGCCTGTCCCACGCATCAGCCTCAGGATCAGTGATCGAGCTGTGGATTCTTTTGTAAAGCAGCTAAAGACAAAAAGGCGTCTTGGTAACCAGTATGCACTAGGTCGGAATTTCATGTATTTATTGTGCATGTATTGTGTTTTACTTTCATAATTTTGAAATAAAGTTTTGCATTTTAAACCTGTGGCTTGGGTGATCACTTATTCTTCTATGACTTCTTGCTTGTATGTTGTAAAGCTTTTTGTGACTTGGCATTATACAAATAAGTTTTACTTACTTTTAACGTCAGAAATGTAATTGACCATGCAGGGCCCTCATTTGACATGTGAGTTACACTATGCATGTTCTAGGGGACTTTTTATGACAAAAAAGTTCTATGCAAACTCAAAGTTTTGGTCTTTTTTTGGCCTCTATGTCCACAAGTTTCTGACACAAATCAAATATCTGAATATGAACAGATAGAGGAATGTGTCCACTGATATAAAAAACATGTTGGTGGGACACATTGTCATTAACTGTTTCCCTCCTGCTCTTTTGCTTTCAGATGAATATGTTTTGAGCACCGACACTTCCCATTCAGTTCCCATCATGCTCTGGATGATGCAAAAAGGTTGCAACTAAAAAAAGCAGCTGAGTTAGCTGAGTGTCGCCTGGTTGTTTAGATTTCAGAGAATCCGAGGCATGAAACATCACGGCTGGATATCAACAGCTCCTGTTTGTTCCTGTTAATGTGAATTTATGACACGTGACACTCTGAAAACTGATTTCTAGTTAGATTTATGGACGTCTATCTTCACCAGACTTTTATTTATGACACTATAAGAAGAGAGCTATTTTTTAACACAAAGTGCATCAATCAAATGCCGCAGATAGAAAGTCAAGAGTGACAAATAAGGTTCATCTGTGCATCCATCAACGCGTTGACATGGAGTCACACCCTACACAAGTCATCTCCACGCAAACAACAGACAAACTTTGAAACAAACTTCCTGAGTTTGAGTTGCAACAGTGAAAATGACGAAGCTTTGTTCCTTCAAAGCGCTCACCTGCTCTCTGATCTTTCGGAGCAGCTCGATGCGATACAAAGTCCGGGCAGCTCTCTCTTCTGTCAGAGGCTCTACGAGCACAGCTGGATCGACCAACCCTGGAAGAAACGAGAGGGGACGGTAAGCATTGGCATGCAGGCAGCGAGAATGAGAAAGGTGTGTAGGATGCAGAGATGAAGGTCGGGTGAATGAGTTCCACTGTGTTTGTGCGTTTGTACAGGAATGACTCGTGTCTTAGATGAGTTAACACACGTACAGCAGTTTAAAATAGGTGTGTGCACATCAAAATATATATCAAAGGAGTTTTTTTGGTCATCTCAGGATCCAGGGTGTCGTACTACGTACAAATTATAAACCAAATTTGTGATGTTGGGTAAATAAAACTGAATACTGAACTGAAAATAAAGATTAAAATGAATCTTCCCACCAGCAGGAGTCAGTAATGTTCCCCAGGCAGGACATGAGATCTGCAGCTACACTCCAATGAAAGCAATGACTTGTAATTAATAAAGGTTGGACTGTATTTACATTGTAAACCAGCTAACTGTGGCTATAAAACAAAGCAGTTTAGTCCATCGTTGATGTTTCTTTCAAACTCTGGCTGTCAGCTTTAAATAACACATCTCTGTGTCTATGCACGGCCGTGCACAATACCTTCTTCCTTCCTTGGAGGCAGTTTGCAGGCTGTCCGACACATGTTGACAAAAGAGTTGAAATATCTCTCCAAACTCTCGTCCGTCTTCCTCTCCAGTCGGGCCAGAACTCTGAACTGGGACCAGTCGAAGGATTTCCTCTCGGGGTCGTACACCACCCCGAATGACGACACAGTGCGGTAAAAATCTGCTTGCTCTCGACGAGTCCACCTTAAAACAAGATGGAGGAGGGCAAAGAACTTACAAGTCTCTGTACAAAACAGACCTCCATGTACTATTTTGATCTGCATATTATTTTAAGCTAGTTTGACAGAATAAAGTGACGATGTTCCAGAATAAAAGACCAAAGATGCAGATCCAAATGTATCAGCAATAGAAATAACATAAAATATTGACCTTAAAACCTGATCAGCAGCCTCTGATAGTATGTGGATTTATCGGTTTGTCTCTTTCAAACATTACCTTCTCTGCCACTCCAGAAACAAAGGGTCGGGCTCTGTGGCGACCACAGAACACCTCCTCAGCTCTTCACCCAGTTGCCACGCCAGTGGACCACCGGTGTGATGACCAGTGTGAGCGGCTCCGGCTCCTCCGATCCCCATGCCGACGAGGCCGTCGTGAAGCAGGAAGTCGTGCCTGAGCAGCGGCTCGCGTCGCAGGGTGAATCGCTGGTAGGCGGTGATCAGCCGCCGTATGCGCGCCGTCAGGGCGGGGCCAGTGGGCCAGAGGGGACGGGCTTGGACGACATGGAGGGCCGCAACGCCAGTGCCTGTTCCCGTTGTCGTCGTGGTGACCAATGTTCCATCCTGGCCGCACAAGTCAGCTGACATTTGGGAGTCTGCGGGGAAAGGAGGCACCATTTTCTAGTACCTAGTTCCATCTAAAAGCAGTTCACTTTGTTCCATGATTCCTTCAGGTTTAACTTGAAAACACAGAATCCAGACATGTATTAAATAAAACCCTAATCAAATCCAGCTTGGTTTTGAATAGATCATTCAACATATCCTCAAATTCTCGCTGGAAATTGCCAAAACACAATCAGTCAAAGCAGTACATTGGGCTCTTACACCTGTGGGCCCTGCGGTTTAAAATTTAATTTCCCCTTCTTTGAAAATGTAAACTCATACTCCAGCTTTCACGGAGTATTCTGCCTTTAAGCAACATTGTATAACATTTCTTCCATTAAATAACAGGTTTTAAATCATCTGTCGCCCCCCTTCTGCGCCCCGTACGCCTGTTCTTAGACTGTAACTTTGTGCTCCACATATGAGGCTTTACGTGTAAATCATACACCACACACTATTTGACTGGGTTTCCCTCTGATGTCCTCCGGCTGCTCCGTATCAACTCTCTGTGGGTTTACAGAGTTTCCTGATGGACAGTGAAGTAAACTGCTGCCAACTGTAGCTGCTGTTAGCTGATGTTAGCTCAGTTTGTTAGCCGGGCTGCTTGGACTGTGACCTCAGAGTGCAGACTAATGCTTATGGGGAGCAGAGCTGGTGTCGTGCCAGAACAGGAGTTGGAAGAGGGCAATTTAACCGGGCTCAACAGCCTCTATGGATGACAGAGACCGAAGGAGACGTTGCACTCTGAAACTGGGGGCACTAAATACCCATTATACACAGTGTTGCTTTAACGTACCTGCATGTTCTGAATACTAAAAAGAATAAATATTCCTGCTATGTTCTCTCATTTATACCACGACAATGGGTAACAGCGTATTTCTATACGAGTGTGGATGTCTTTCCATTTCTTTCTCCAGACTGCTGTTCAACAATTAGATGTCCATTGAATGTTCCCACTGAGACAGTGAGCTCTATTAAAAATCAAAACTCATTTCATACATTGGATCAGCCTCGTACTCTGGAGAGCAGTAGTACAATGAAGACTTGAGCTAAAAGGTGAAATGGGTTTACATACAGTATGAAACATCGCGGGAAGACACCTCTTGGACTGAATGGAGGGGGAGATGGAATAGAGAGACGTTACATCGTGTTGTCTAAAGGGATATCTGACTCATTACAGAAAAAATGAAAATTACTTGTTGAAATGATAGCAGCTTAAATTGCCTTTAAGACCTGCAAATGCCACAAGATTATACAGCTATCCGTCTAGCTGACATGTATTTATATGTGTCTATGGCTCTTAAAGAGTCAGTTTGGACTGTTGAAGCTGGGTTGTATGAAGTGCTTATCCGTAGATAATAGACGGCAATTGGTACGCTCCCAGTTTGGAGAAACCAACAGGAGGACCAGCAGGAAAGCTAAGCAATGTACTGCTGTGGACGGCGGCAGCAACAAAACATATTTTGGCCACCTAAAAATTCAATATCAGTTCCCGTGAACGCATTATTAGGAATATTTTCGCCGCTTTCCTACTGGAAAGAGAAGCATTTATCTGGACCCATGCTCTCTTCAAAGCCACCAGACTCCTTTGACAAAAACACAAGAGTCGCTGGTCAAACTTGGCGTTTTAACACATTAGTTAGAATCCAAACTAACAGTAGTTCCTGCAGATCTAGGCAGCGTCAGACCAACAACTCCCGTGCTGTGTTCTGTTTTTTGTCAAAGGAGTCTGGCTGCTTTGTAGATGGTGATATAAACGCTTCAGTTTCCTGGCAGCACGAATCGTCTGACAGCAAGGTAAATTGGTGATGGGCATTTAAATTGCTAAAATACATTTTGTTGTTGCCCCCATCCACAGCAGTACACTGTTTAGCCTCCTTGCTGGTCTTCCTGTCTGCTTTGCCAAACTGGGGGCTCTACAGTAGGTTATACACTGACTGTGGATAAGTACCGCATACAATCCCACTTCAAATAACCAGAACTCTGTCTTTAAATGTAAGCATGCTTCTTTGTGTTAGTGTTCTTGTTCAGGTTCTTCTGTTCAAGCTAATTAATTAAGAACATTTTCCCCAGAAACCCCCATGCTGTGTGCTGACTTGGCATTCTTGATATTAACAAATATGTTTATGAAACTGTACAGCGTGTCTCACCTGGACCTGTGCTGTCAGGCTTGTCTGAGGTATCTGTGCTGGAGCAGGTTTCCTCTCCCTGTGATTCAAAGACATGGAAAACACACAAATTAACACAACAGTAATATAAAGTGAGGATTTCAATTCACATTTTTAATTCATGTAAACATATTATGTCAAACGTGTTTTTAAAGCAATAAACTGTCGTCTTCTCATGCAGTAGAACAAACAAAACTTTTCATAGATGTGACTAAAATTAACTTAGAATTACTAAACTGAAGCAGAGATGTGATCATCGCTGTGATCATGTCTTTGAGAAATGATTCCAGAGAAACAAGAAATACAATATTTAATTAAAGCCCAGCCCGACCATTTCCTACGCAAAACAAACATACCAAATGTATAATCAGTGGTCTGATGAGAGGAAACTAAAACATAAACTTGTTATCACCTTGTTTGTTTTGGTTTTTCCTCAATTAAGAAGCTGATCTTCAAGCACAAAACATTTGTAAAATTCATGTTCAGGATTATTTGTGCAGGATTTATGTTCCCCGGCTTCACATTTGATATAAAATGACAAGATGATTGAGGTGTTACATCCCCGACTGCAGATATAACCTCTTTCATAAGAATTTAATTAAATTCAGCAAACATATCAGTTACCTGAGTCTTATTTCGGTTCTATGATGTTTTAAAGTTACTGCAGATAAAAATAAACGTAGTTGCACGAGTTTTAAAAAAGAGACAGCAAAGACAGATCTTAATAAAAAAAATAAGATACCAGAGATTATATTTTACACATCGTCTGTTCTGGTATTAAAAGTGATATGTATTAAAATGCAACATTAACTCTGTACAAAATTGTTTTCACAGTACCTAGAGGCCACACGGTTCTGTTTCCCATCAACTAGAAGGGATCTAAAATGTAAAAACTCCCAGAGGAAATTTGAACTATCACCGCATAAAATTAGACTTTTTATCTAAAGAGACTGAGGGACATGATTGACGTGTCCGTCAAGGAAATAAGGTTGTTTGTTTTGCGCAAGAAAGAGAAGAAGAACAGAGAAAGATGTGTTCTTCACCTTGCTGCTCTCGTCTCTGTCCTCCCCTCCGTCAGCTTTGCTTTCAGCGTCGTCCTTCGCCTCCTCAGTTTTGCACACGCTGTCAAAAGAGAGAAGCTTTAACGACACAGACGTTAACTAACTGACCGAGCTCGTGAGTGAGGGCCACGCGTGGAGCAGAACCGAATTCAACGGCATAGAAAACAGGAAGTGTAAACGCGCACTCCATGACAGTTTCATTGATGTTTGCCTGAAACATGTCGGAGGACAGAAAACAACAACCAACAGACTATGACCTGTAAAAAAACGGATTAAACATGAGACAACAGGGTAAATTATACAGCTGTTTTTGAAGAAGAAGAGTAAAAATGTCCTGAGGCACCACAAAGATGCAAAAAGGGAAAGATTTGCACATAACCATAATAAGAATAACAAAGCAGCTGAACATGACAGGACATCTCGGAGCATTTGGCTGATGGAAAAGAGGAGTTAAAACAATAATCAAGAAATGTCATCAAGTTTTTAAACCACAGCAACGTATTAATGGGATGCAAGAAGGACAATAGAATGTGCTTTCAGTCTTTGTTACTGTCAAATATTAAAAGCTTTATAAGATATAAACATATAATAACTAAATCGCATCCAATTCCCAGCTCTGGGAGACATAAAAACCTGAGCAGCTTGAATCTGTCTTTTTCTTTTTGTTCATCTATTGCAATACACAAACAGTCTGCAGCTCCTCCGAGGGCTTTCAAAACACCGGCAATAACCAGGCTGGTTCTTTTAATATCTATAAACTGAACTGTAACAAATGGAAGAGAAGTACACAGCTGAGTGTGTTCCACACACAAAACACAAAACTGCAAAACTGTGTGGAGAAACAGTAAAAAATAAACTCACTCCTCCTCTCTGTTCATGCTGCCTGACATCAAAAGTCTTAATTTGTTAAAATTTTAGATTTTTGATCATTAGGATTATCCCTTCATTAAAAAAAAAAAAAACTGATTCTTTGCGGTAATTGCTCTCCAGGCTGGATTTAAAGATGTTAAATCACTTTTTAATCCACTTTCTTTTAACGGTTCACAGAGCAAATCGGTTCAGGAGGAGCTTTGTCAAGTCTGAGAAAATAAACCTGCCGTGGTGATGTCATCAGTTCTCTGAGCTTACAACAAGTTTTTTTTATATTTTTCCTTCACAGTACGCTAACAGGGTCGATGTGGTTTGAGAGACGTTAGCGTTTAGCAGACAGGGAGGCTTTAATGATTCTGATCTCTGCCTCTGCTGCTCTGACTTTGAGTGTTTAATCTGTTACCCCTTTAAAAACATCACTTGTAAAACAGGTGGGATTCATGAGTACTACTTCTTATTTTAAGCTTTTTTAAAAACATTAATTCTTTTTAATTAGACCTAAAGAATCATTCTACGTCTCATGTGTGCACACTTTGATAAAGACTGACAGTTTTAAAGACTAAAAGTCCAAATTAAAAAACTTTTAAGCTTCATAAATGTTACATTTGTTTTCCACACACCCTCTTGTGGATTCCACAGCAGCCACATTTACTATAGCATAGCCTCTGAGTACACAAATCCATCCTCATAACATCTCCCCTTCTGTGGATTTGTTTATTTATCCCCATCCTGTTTCAAACCTGTGCGGGAAGCCTGCCGAGTTCACGTTTTCAGACTAGACGATCGCCCTGCCACAAAAATCGTTGTGCTCAGCTGGGAACAGCTTCAGGTTGAACAGGTAACAAAGCGAATGACAGCTTCAATTACCTTCAGGAAGAGGATCAAAGCTTCCTGCATGTCTCATATTCATACCTCTACTGTCACCCAGAGCAGCGGCACCCAGAAAATACATTTCCCACACTACGTCTTCACTTCCCTCTATTTCTCTGTCAATTATCTCTGTCTGCCTCGTATAGGTTCTTCTTGCAGGACCCGTAAGTAGCAGAAAAATGACTTGTGAGGGTGGTTTTCACAGTTCATGTGAGGAAAAACCGGATACCTTTTAGTGTTTAGCGGCAAAAATTAAATACTTTATGGAAATACACCAGCAGCTGTGAGTGCCCCATTTACGGCATCATCGTTAAAACAAAGCCTTTGCATGTATATTTGTATTTCAGTGTGATCATCATCTACTGCTTCGCACGCAGTATGTAAAACAGGCATGTGGGCGGGGAGATGGCAGTGTCGACAACAACAAACATAGCATCAGAGAGGGCAGGATGTGTTTTTCGCACCAGTGTTGGCACCTGCTGTGAACGCTACTACTGAGAGAGTAAAAGAAGTGACGACTGGATGGAAGGAGGAAGTGAAGATCTGCGGGGAATCGGATGTTCCTTTGATCCGAGTGATGTAAGATGCTCATTAGATGAAATAGTTATTGCTTTCAGTAACAACCTGAGTAGTACACTTAACAAAGTTGCCCCCACTCGATGTTAAAAGCAAGTCACGCAGTAAAACATCTTCACAGATAGACGACACTGCATGACTCAGATCATGCAGAGTAATGAAGGAAAATAGAGATGAACAGGACTGAAGGTCCACTGTAGAAAAAAACAGATAAGTATACTCTTCACATTGCAGACAGGCTCAATAACTCATCATACAATCCTGTTTTCTACTACTGACAGAAAATCTTCCTGCCCGTGCCCCTGAACTTCTGCGGCAACCCTCTGAGGAATTCGCTGCGTTTTTTAGCAATAAAATCACAACCTTTAGAGCTGGCACTACAAAAAATGTCTGTATTCAACGTTGTGAAAGGAAGGCAAACATGAGCAAATTCACCAGCAACTCAACCCCAGAACTTTCTAAGACTGTTACTCTGACCTCATCCTGTTTTCTCCACCTGGTCCCGCTCTCTAGGAGGGTTTTAAACTGTGTCCTGAGCATCATTAACACATCCATTGAAACTGGAGTTTGCCCCGAGGCCTTCAAAACTTTGGTCGTGAAGCCTCTGCTGAAGAAATCTAATGTGTCTGGAATTCTAAGTAAATTAGGGCCTGTATCAAACACTCAATTTTTAAGCAAGATACTTGAAAAAGTTGGTTTCCATCAGACAAATAACTTTCTAAAAGAAACACACAAATAGTTTTGATAGCTTTGAGACTTCGGTTCAGTCTTAGATTTAAGTGCTGTATTTGAAACAGTGGACCATGAAATTCTCTCAAACCTGCTTGAGAACTGGGTTGGCCATTCTGAACGTTCTAAACTGGCTACAACACACATTACATTACAGGAAGAACATTTTATGTTTGTCTTGCTGCCTTGCCCCTCTGTTGTTCTCTCTATACATGTTAGCTTTCATTGCTACACTGACGATACACAATTGTACATATCTGATGAGCCAAGTGATGTAGACCATAGAAGCTCCCTGACTGTAATAACTTTCTTAAACTAAATGAGGTTAATACAGAAATTGCATCAGTTGCCCCCAAATCCAAAACGGACTAACTGCTTAAGACACTTCGAAGTGTTATTTTAGACACTGACTTAACCAAAGTGACCATCATCTCAGAAACATTGCCATGGTACAGCGATTCCTGACCCAAAAAGATGCTCAAAACTTAACAAATGCTTTAGATACTAGACTATTGCAGTGCACCTTTTACTGGTCTTCCTACAAAAAGTCCATTGAGAGGCTGCGACTTATCCAAAACTCTGCTGCTAGACTGCTAAGAAAAACAAAAGAAGAGAAAACACTTGACTCCAGTCTTAGTGTCCGGCTCCCTGTAGCCTCTAGAATTGATTTTAAAGTCCTTCTACTTGTATACAAAGCTCTCAGTGGCTTAGGACAGGCCTGCATCAAAGATTCTCTATTGTTTTATGTTCCTTCAAAAGCCCTTAGATCCTCTAGAGCTGTTTTAGTTACTCAAAACCCCACCAAAGGATAATTGGAGATGCGGCTTTTTTTCCGCCATGTTCCCAAACTGTGGATCAGCCTACCCCGAGACATTAGAGAGGACGTCTCTGTTGAAAGTTTTAAACAGCACTTAAAATCACATGTGTTTAACCTAGCCTTTTTCTAGCACCACTTCTTCTGATGTTTTCTGCTCCACACTGAGTCCCACATGCTGTTTTTAAATGATCTTTCATGCCTTTAAATGTATTTTTCATTAGTCGATCTTTCAAATGGCTGGCTTTCTCTGCTAACGCTAAGCACTTGCACTTACCTGCTTTCTTTTTGATTTAATTTGTGTCCCCTGTTTTTTGGCCTTTTTAAAATGCATGTTTTGCATGAAGGCTGCTATATAAATAAAGGGTAAAATATGCTGAATGAACAAATGTGCAAAAAGAGGGAATTAACAGAGGGCCTGAAAGCTCTATGATTGAACTGTCATCTACTGTAGTTTGTGCTAATCTAACTGAAAATCTGTTTCGGAATATGCACTGCAATATCAACTGACATGATACCGGTCCTGACATGCATGGGCTTATCTTGAAGAGTGTGAAAATCTAGTTTAAGACACATATACACAGCGCACACAGAGTGATGGCAACAGTGGGGTCATGTATGTGTCGTTACATGTTATCTGCATTTTTTTGAAAAAGGAATATGGTCTGATAGATGGTTGTCTTTTTATTCATTTTATTTTCAAATATCGCTTTTTATTAACGATAAATATATAGGTGGAGGGGCAAATGTCCAACACTTTTGCTATGAAGAGGGAAACCCCATTGAAGTGGGGTGAACTGTGGGATGCCATGTCTACTTTCAGGTTTTTCTACTGTAAACCTAAACCTGTGTGTGTGTGTGTGTGTGTGTGTGTGTGTGTGTTTGTGTACCTGTCAGCCATGTCGGGGACCCCCTCCCCTCCTCCTTGTTCAGCAGACAGCGCTGTGACGTCTGGCATTCCCACTCTCTCCAGGAAACACAGGTCTGGATCTGCACGCATGGCGTTGTACCGCTCGTAGCCTGGACAAGGACACACATTGATAAACACCCAATTAAAACACACAAGTGTACACAAACACACACACTGGGAGCGCAACATGCCACACATACATAAATAACAGATGCTACATTTGTGAAAAAATAAAGTCAACTGTCCTCATGCAGCCTTCCGTGGGGTAAGTAAACCTAAAACAACATTTTCACAAAACTACACATTTATGCTGCATGTCAAGAAACTGTCAAACTGCAAGTTGGCACCAGTCCTCACCGTGTTTGTGGACTCCTATGAGCAGAGACTTGTCAGCTTCTGCATCCCACCATGTAGCTGGAATCTCTATGTAGTCGATGTCGGGTAGTGGCACCTCAAGTTTACTGTCAACACAAACAGACATACATCCAAACAATCAGTCAGAGCTGTCAGTGTCGCGTCAGGACACTCCGACGTACTGAAAACACAACATTCAGTGCGAATCAGCAATCTGTCACGACATTTTGACAAGGGTGTCTCATCACGACACTTACTGTAAACAAGCGGAGAGGCAGTCAACGAATCAATAAACCATTACGTCGATGTCTTGACAGATTGTGTCAGAACAGTTTATCAAAATATCAACCGATCAACCGATCAAACCGTCCAATAAAGTTTTATTTAGCACGGTTACTTTCTCATCTTTCAATAAAGTCAGTCGAAACGTGTTTAGATTGATTGCGGTCCACGCCGACAGTATGACCGTCTCAGCAATCGTCTGTGGCTTCTTTAGCCCTCGCTACTGTCTAAGCCACTAGATAACTAGCCTCCAGTGGCTTCTCTTGACACTTTTGCGCACTTCATCAACACTCGCTCTTGTCCGTTGTGTTGACTTTTCAAATGAAAAAAAATACTCCGCATCCCTGCCGGCTAGTGTAAGATGAGTTGTCGCCGGGTGTCTTGTGAGTTTGCTTGGAGTTGCGTTGCTTTATTTGACAATTTCATACCACATTCCAGACACAGAGGAAGACGGGATGATGGAAGCCTGGTAAAGATGAAACCATATTACACGCAGCTCTCATCATACTGCCTTCTCTCCGTTTTGCTGCTGACGGAGGTGATGGCGCAGAATCAGGGTATCAGTTTGTGTGCGCCGACTGCTTCACTCAACCTCTCATTACTCTGCAGGCGTCACCCGGTGATGAAAAGAAACACTGTATGCTATTCATGTAATGACATGGTCATTCTCATGCCCTGATGTTGACGTTGTGACATGAGAGAAGGAGCAAGTGTGACAAAATTTGATGATGCATGAGGCGGCTTATGGACGCCAGAAGACATTCGAGTTGAGAAATGCTAGTTTAGCACATGGTGCATGCTCCATACCTGGCAGGAATCCCCTCTAGAGCTTGACTGGCAGCCTCTCCCAAAACCTCCACCTTTAGGTAGTACAACATCCGCACCCTCAGCAGCACCCTGTGGAGAGGAAGAGAGAGAGAGAGGAGGTTTGTTTCATAAATGCAGCACAGTAAAGATTGCAGCTCAGTTTTACTGGTTATTCTTTTTGTTTGTCTTTCTGTCAACATTTATTAATAATAATAATTAAATAAATAAATAAATACCCACTGCTCTCACCTGTGCACACAAGCAGAGTAAACAGTTCATGAAAAATAAATGAACAGCTCCAAACATTTAACAAGCACGCAGCTTTGTTCCGACACTCGTGCTGTCTTGTGATGTCAAAAGCTTTTATAACACGACTGTTGTCTTACAGCAACTCTGGTTTACAAGCAGCAATAAACTTCTACATATCAATGATTATTAAATAATTAGAATCTCAGAATCTGACTGTTCAGGGTTACACAGTAGTAGATACTGTAGTAACATCAGAGTTAGTAAGATGAGTTGTAAACTGACTTGTTGCAGTGTTGTTTGAGGTGTTTCTTGTAGCTCTCATCCTGTAGCACCACCTCAGGGTTACAGTTGACCAGCCAGTCAGCGTTCTTCACCTCAGAAACGCTCAGCTGATTCTTCATCTTCTTCCCCTTCCTACCCCGAGGAACCGGAGCTGATAGACCTGGGACAAACAGAGAGAGAGAAGGAGGGGGGGATAAATATCTACCTCATCAGGGCCAATTAGTTAATTGCTGACCATGAGTTTCACATAAACTGAACTGCACTGAAGTAAAAGGTAAACTTTTTATGCTACAAAAACATTTCAGTAGCCGTGTTTCCACCCAAATGTATCACAGATTTTAACAGAATTTTGATTATGTATATGTTTCCTTCCACAGCCGCGAATATTAGACGTTGGTTCATGAGTCAAGCAGTAGGTGGCACCAATTCTCTAGTCGGAAAAAACAGAAAAAGAGGGCGCAACGTTACGGCAAAATTAAAAGAGCGCTAGTCAAACTGAAACTGGTGAAAAACAAAAGCAGAAAACAGGATGCAAATATGATATTTGTGTTTGTTTCATGCATTAATGTGAGGAAGGTTACATCAGATCTGTGCGGAGCGATGTATGTAGAGCCATTGGTGCAATGAGGAGACGGTCAAGAGCGAAAACGGCTCATCTGTCATGTGAATTAAATGTTCGCTACTAACTTATTTTTCTATCTACTATTAGTAGTAATAACCCTGGACCCGGCAACTTTTTTTTGCAAAATTGAGGAACTTTTCTCGAATTGTGTTTTTCCAACAACCTTTTCTAATTTGACGGAAACTTGACTACTGAAAGTCAATGGATACAGTTAAAGGGGAACACATCAAAGATTGTTTAAAGATGTTGGGGAGTTCTACTGCTGTGTGAAAAAAAGTTGTAGAAACTCTTTCGTGGCTTACCAGACCTCTGCAGCTCACTTATTTCTGCTTGTGGCTAGACAATAGTTCTGGTTCCGCTGCATCGATTGACTTTCGGTTCAGTGTTAAATGTGCACACTTCTCTTTCAATGCTGACTAAAGTGGCGTAGTATTAAGTCCTCAGCTAACATTATGATGCACGTTAACAGTGAAATGCTAACCAGAGTGATTGAGCAGCGCCTGGTCCTGGCCTTCCTTGGTGGGTGTGATTAGATCCCAGATGAAGCTCTTGATCTTGTCATCACCTTTGTAGTGTCTCAGGCAGTAAACCAGCAGAGCCCTGCATCCCAAAAACAGAAACATTTTTTAACATTTACGTGTTTTCGCTTCGTGTAGTCTTCGCTCATAAAACGACGTCTCTGGCTCTGACCCTGATGTCTGCTTGCTTGTATGAATGGATCGTCACTGCCTGTAAATCATTTCAGAGTTTCCGTAGGGTAAAATTATATAGAGAGACTTTTCTTACCGACAGATCACCTCCATGTCTCTCTCTGCCAGGTGCCATTTAAACCGCCCATGATTTAAGATGTCCTTCCACCGACCCCATCTGGACAGACAGGGTGAAGAATGGAGAGGGAAGTAAAAATGTAGATAGGGCATGGGAGAGGAGAGAGACAGAGAGATGGGAAATGTAGTAGGTCACAGAGAAGGATAGAGAGAAATGAATATATATCTTTTCAGCTGAAAGGTTAAACAATAAGTGTGTGATCACAAATTTATTGTCACGTCACGTCAAACCACAGCACTCTGTTGGCTCGTATATGTACACTTATATACTCAAGCCAACCTTGTAAACAAAAAGATGTGAGCTCACAATGAGCTTTTTACTGGACTAAGATGTCAAGGTTTAAGATTCTGGCTGCAAAGCACGAGGGATGTGTGTTCATGTTTAGAAAGAGACACTTGTGTTTTGTTATGCCAGTCTGTACAAGGACGACAAACTGTGAGCATACCTGTGCACACCTACAGAATAAAACCTAATTTCTCTTCTATGAAAGCTCTCCAAGTCACTCCTAAAAGGAAATATTCCTTTGTGCTACTTTCTGAAGCCTCTTCACAGCTCGCCGGGCCGATGTGTGAACGCGCGCCAACACATAAAAGATTTCTCAATCGTACCCGAAGATGAGCAGGTTCTTTTCGACCCGGAAGCACTCTGCGCGGAGGTACCGCCGGGCGCGCTCGCCCAGGCGCCGAGTCCGACACGGCCGCTCCTCCGAGTCACTGTCCAGCTCCGAGAACTCCATCAGCTCGTCGTCCTCGAAGGAGTTGTAGTGACGGGTCTGTTTCCTCACCCGAGGCGTGTCGATCACCAACGACTCCTGTGTCAGAGAGAAGAATTTAGTCTGTTTAGTCTAGAGTGTAAAAGTTGATTTTGTAGCGAAGAGATGAAGCAGGTGAAGACATATTTTATCCTCTGGTTGTCTTCAGGAGAGAGAGACACCTACAAACACTAACATACACATGACTTCTGTTCACTAGGGGTGTCAATTATTAAGGATTCAAGGCACGAGTCATGGTCCACACACACACACACACAAGGTATGAAGACAGTAGCAGAGCTTGGTGTGCAATCTGCTTCATTCATTAAGACAGTCCATCTGTTACAAGGGGGAGGAGAGGAGAGGAGAGGAGAGGAGAGGAGAGGAGAGGAGAGGAGAGGAGAGGAGAGGAGAGGAGAGGAGAGAACATGATTCCTTTATCCTCATTTCACACCCGCATTTCCTTCCTGTCCTTCCTGTCCTGTCCTTGCTTTACCAGTTTAGGAGCTTAACTTCCCCGTCCTCCATACCTCCATTACTCCTCCTCTTCTCTCTCTACCTTCTTCTTACCTTTGCATAATAGAAGTACATCTCTTATTCAGTGGTAAATGTTTGATATCTTTTCATTTTACCCTTCAGTATCCGACTTTCTGTGCTCCGTTCTCTGTCACTTTTTTCTGTCTTTTATTGTGTCTTTTCCTTCCTTTTTGCGTCATCCTCACATTTCCTACATTTTCTCATCTGCTGCTTTCATTCTTAAACCTGTTCTCCTGTTCGTCTCTCCGTACCTTCTCGGATTTGGAGTCGATCTCCACCTCTGCGATCTTGGCCCATTTCTGCCAGAAGTTGGGGTCGTCCAGAGAAATGTCCGTCCTGTTGCCAGATGAGATGAAACTGGCCTGAGGTGAGAGAAACAGAAAGATTCATTCAACTAAAGAAAGACCGAAGCTGCCAGCTGCTTATGTTTCCCACAAACATTTAGATTTCATGCCAAAATAATCCAAGTGTTCAGTATTCCTGCTGTCATTTTCTCCACAAAGGATCATCTGGCATGTAGAAAAGTGTTTTTTTATTAGGACTTTACACATTTGCCTACATTAAATCAACATATTATAGTTGTTTTGGGTTTGTGAATAGATTTTTGGCCTTTCTACCTTAGCAAACGTGGATCCTTTCCCTTCAGTTTGGATGGTGATGGTCTGAGTTCGTCTCTGAAGTATCTGATCGATGTCTTCCTCGCAGAACTTGGAGCCCTCGTCTTCTTCGTCCATTAGCGCTCCGTATGCTCCTTTTTTCAACAAATCCTCCACCTCCAGCTTAGAAAGCTGCTGCACCTGCAGCAATAAACGGCCACACAGGATAGAATTAATGCTCTTTTTTTTTATTATTTCTAATCCACAAACATCCAAATATCTTATCATAAGCTCTCACCCCGTTGAGGCTTCCTTTGCGGTTGATGTCTTGGAGGACGGCTTTGTCCAATCCCAGCTTCAGACTGGCCTTGTCGAACATTTCCCGCTCGTACGAGTTTCTGGTGATCAGTCTGTAGACTTTCACCGCTTTGCTCTGGCCAATCCGGTGGCAGCGTGCCTGGGCCTGATATGGAATGGGTCGGGAAAAATATATGAGAAAGAATATATAATCTATAATGCATTATTATAATGTACTATTACTGTGCTTGCAGTCGGACCTTGAATTAAAGTCATAGTAGATTTGTGTTAACAGCGGAGCATGTAGAAAGTATGAAAGAACCTCATTGTTGTAGATTTTAAGGGTCTGAATGATTCAAGCTGAATAACTAGATTTCATGGCCAAGTAATAAAAATAATATAACAATTTTATCCAGAATTACGAGCTCTCTTTTTGACCTTGCCTTTAAGGATAAACTTTACTTTCCCTTGAATATCGTTAAAGAGATATGACGTTATTTTCATGATTTGACAGCAAGTTTTTACTATTCAAAATCAACTCATCAGGAAGTTTAATCAGAGTGACGGATAAAAAATATCAGGCTGCGCACTAAAATATGACAGTGATCTTCATATTTACGAGGTTAGCGAGAAGGACAAAGACAGTATTTGTCCCTCACCAGAAATGTTTCATGCGGCAGCTTCAGTGTCAAGAGCTGTCTCACCCACGAAATAAAAACATCTTTTGGAATCAGGTAACACTGCACTCGCTTCATTATCTGAGACAGTCATCCTTTGAAGCACACTCTCAAAGTCTCAAAAGGCATCACAGACGCCACCACGTATTAAAAGACGAGCAGTGACAGTCAAAAGAAAGCTTATTCTTAGATCTCCGTCTTGTCATGTTTTGACAACACCACCCTTCTCAGCTGAACTACAGTATACTCATAAACTTGACATCATCCATCTGTACGTAAAACTGGCTCCAAGCTCTTCTCTGCTCACCTGCAGGTCGTTCTGAGGGTTCCAGTCCGAGTCGAAGATGATGCAGGTATCTGCGGCCGTCAGGTTGATTCCCAGCCCTCCAGCTCTGGTGCACAGCAGGAAAACGAAGCGGTCCGAGTCCGGCTTGCAGAACCTGTCGATGGCCGCCTGCCGCAGGTTCCCTCGCACGCGACCATCAATGCGTTCGTACGTGTAGCTGCAGAAAACATGTACAGGTGAGTGTCTTTCTGTTCTGCATCACATCTTAATCGTCTCTTTTCCATCATTGCCATCGTTCCCATCCTCACACTGCACTCTCTTGCTCACCGTCTCTGTATGAGGTAGTCCTCCAGGATGTCCAGACAGCGGACCATCTGGGAGAAGACCAGGACTTTGTGTCCCCCGGCCAGCAGTTTGGGCAGCAGCTTGTCGATCAGCACCAGTTTACCGGCTGCCTGGATCATGGCCTGCAGCTGGAAGTCCAGCGCTTCTGGACTGTGACACTTCTTGAAGCTTTCCAGAATCTTCTCCTCGGCTCCTGAAAGAAAGGAAGAGAAAGTTTAAACATTATAATTCACTGTAACTTTAAGTCAGTTTGAACATCCATCTTTCTTTTGAGTGCCTGTTGTTGAACACATGTTACTGTCGTGCTGTGTAATTATAGATTAGATGAATTGCTAATTACAACCAGGACAACCAGGGAAGAACAAGGTTACCCATCGTGTGTGTAAGTGTGTGTGTGTGTGTGCTGTCACCTGTGATAAGGTAGGGGTGGTTGCAGCACTTGCGGAGCTCCATCATGGTGTTAATGAGGTTGGGCATGTTGTGCTGGTTTGCGCCTTTGGACAGGAAGGAGAAGTTCTTTTCCAAGATGGCTCGGTAATATTTCTTCTGAATGTTGGTCAGCTCCACCTGCAGGAGAAATATGTTTCAGTGCACAGGTTGTACATTTTCTCCACCTCGTGTCTTATAATTCAGCCGGCACAATCAACCGTACATTAGGTTGTGGTTTTAGTTTCATGTGACAACCTGGATTTTTTTTATCACCTCGACTTCGTCACTTGTGTGCACCCGCAGAAACACACATCCGCTCACTGCAATTCAACTCTCTACTGTTTATTATTTATTCAGTTTTATCAGAGCAGTCACGCTGGAACCAAAGATCAAGTAAGGTTGTGTCAGTCCCGTACAAACAGTTAATCCATCCGTCACGACAGCTCTCCTCCTGACAACATTAACAGATTTCTACACGCCTCCCGGATCACTCCACATCCACTCCTCTGTCAGCTGTTTACGGGAGTCGATCATTCAACCACAACAACCCAGGAAACTGGGACCCGGACCACACTGAGTACCAAAAACTGTTTTTACTTGAAGGTTTTTTGTAGGGTGAAGTTCAGACTGGGACTGCAAAGTGAAAAGAAAACCTGAAGCAGGATTTTGAATTAAAGTGTTTCTGTTTTTTTTTGGATTTCAGGGTTGTGTTGTTATTATTTTAGGTAGAATATGTGTTTTATGGTCATTCCATGTGGAGGGTGTTCATTTTGATTTGTGTGCATCATTTTGTGACGTTTGATTTAAACTTTAAATCTGACTTAAATGCGTGGAGAGACAGAGAGAGAGCCGGCTGGCACCGCTTACCAAATACTAAAAATTAAAAACACAGAATTAAAGCCAAACTGTCACAATTCATCTCTTCTATTTAATGCTTATGCTGCGCAGGAACCTGGGCAGTCAATCACAGGGCTGACACACACACACACACACACACACACACACACACACACACACACACACACACACACACACACACAATACACACACACAGGCAAACACATTCAAAGTCACGCCGAAGGGCGATTGTAGAGTTTCTAATTCACAGAACCTGCATCTGTTTTGGACTCTGAGAGGAAAGTGGAGCACCTTGAGGAAACAAACAAAGACATGACACAGAAAGGCCCCAGCTGAACGCACTCAGTTTGAACTTTGGATCGTTTTGCTCTGAAGAAACAGTGTCAACCACTGAGCTCACATCCTGGAATTATCATTTGTCTTTGTCTTTGGAATTAACAGACGTGGCTGCACATGAGTCAGTTCTAGCCTTCCTGTCATCCATTAATTTCTGATAACGGACACCTCGTCAGGCTTTATCCTTTACAAATGTGATTGTTTATATCAAAGACACACACACACACACACACACACACACAGTCCTACCTCTATGATGGTCTCTTCTTTAGGCGCCAGGTTTTTTTCCACGTCGTCCTTCAGCCTCCTCAACATCATGGGCTTTAAAATGGCCTGAAGCTTCTTCACCTGTTGGGGAGAACGCAGCAGGAGGTGTGAATGTGACAGAAAGGCAAATGTTACACGTGTTTATCTTCAAGCATCTCTCTTTGTCTTCATGTCTACAAGAAGAATGTTTCTCTACTCCTGAAGAAAGTCGAATGTGAGAGAAAAGCTGGGACGTGTTTAAAACAAACACTACTACTTCCTGTGGCTGCTTTTCACAGCAGAAACCATCCCGCGCATGCAGACTTTGGCTTGACCTAAATCCACAATGTCCCGTGTGTAGCATCTACATGAAACCACTTATTTAACACACCTGCTCGTCTGTCTTGAGGTCTCCGAATTCTTCCAGGAAGGTGCTTTCTGAAGGAAACTGAAGCGGCTCCAGGAAATTCAACAGGCTAAACAACTCCTCCACCGAGTTCTGCAGAGGAGTTCCTGTCAGCAGAACCTTGTGTTCCTGTTAGACACACATGCAGGAATATGTTAGACAGACATTCAGACTCATTCCACTGATACGTACCGCAGAGAGCAACAGGTGGCCATCAAACATTTCAACTCCTTTTCTCAAGAACCAGCAGCTATAACCTCATCATTTATTTATAAGCTATAGCTTCAACCATAATTTTGTGCAATAATCGTACCGTGTAATACTCTGTCATCAATACTGCATTAACTAATACTCTACATCTATTTAAAGACCCTGTTTTTTAGCATTATGTACACAGTTATTACACATTGTAGTACACATATTTAATACATTTCTTATTCTCTCTATATAATAGTATTTAATGCACATATTTTATTACATGTTTACATTCTTCTTGTTTTAGATTTCTCTTCTCTTCCATTTCTTTCTGTTTATATATTTCTATTTTTGGATGGGAGTAGCCGTAACAGATCCCATTTTACCCCCTGAGATCAATATTTCTGATTCTGATTTAAAAAACAGCACACATCACACAAACCAGCTGCTTGTAATAAGATTTATTCGAACTGAACTGAAAAACGACCCTGTGGTTTATTTAAAAAATCCTCACTGTGAGGAAGAAGGAGAGGCAGGAGGACAAGACCACTACAGCTGAAGAGAGATGAATGAATAACAAGAGACAAGCGTAACAACAAAGGTGTGCAAGTAGACTTAACGGTCAATACTGACCTCAGATAACAGCCACCGCTAAATATTAGATTATATCGGATAATTCTATCCATATCAAACTCCGACAGACTCACCAGGTTCATGAGTTTGAGTCCCTCCAGCAGTTTGCAGTTCCTGTTCTTCAGTCGGTGGGCTTCGTCGATCACCACGCAGCGCCAGTGGAGCTTCTTCAGCTCCGGACAGTCGGCCATGATCATCTCGAAGGTGGTGATCACCCCGTGAAACTTCAGCACGCCCGGGATAGTGTTCCCCTAAAGAGGAGAGAGACAGCGTGAGTACGGCATGTTTAAAAAAGCATGATGGCAGGAGGCAGCGGGGGGAGGTTCAAGGATGGAATCAAGGACCTTCACTGCGTGTCATGTCTCACTCTTGAATTTTTCACAGCCTCTCTTCACTTCTAACCTTCAAATACAAAAAAAAAACACTAAAACCCCCCGAAAATGTTGAAACTGCTAAATAGAAGAATTTATCAGGCGTGACCAAAATGAATATTCACTGCCCTTGGATATCCGCAGAAAGCCGAATTCAAAACCATTACCTGCATACAGTAATGTCATGGTAACTCTGTATTCATCTGAGACTGCTCATGCAGCAATAAGAACCTCGTTATGTCGTGAATATTTATACCAGACAAAGTTAACAGAAATGATACTCCAGTGATGAAATCTCTTGGCTGAATCTAAATGTAGAAAGTTATTTGAATTATGTACATGTAGTTTTTGAGATGTGTTTTTATAGTTTCATCTATAATTCTGTAATATTTGTTGCTTATTATGATGTCATTTCCTACTCTATCTTAAAAGGTGTCATATCCCTGAAATCTATACAACCTTAGTTAAAAGTTATTAAACCATAATGACTCATAACTGGTTTGTTTTTCATCAAATTTGAAACATATTGATTAAAAACTAGTCTGAATGTAGAAAGACGAGCAAAAAAATTCTCAATGCAGCTAACATTATTTGAAGTAGCTAACTCACTCAGACTCTCTCTGACATGACATCGAACTCTGCTCCTCGTGTGCTGTGCAAAACATGGTTACAACATCATGACATCATCAACCAACGTGCAACAAGAAGGCGTGAAAGAAGTCTGAGCTTCAGGCTGCAAAAAAGAATTCACGTTGGAACTATGATGGTTTTTATTGTCGATCAAATTAAACAGGATTATCCAAACAGTCTGAAGCCAGTCAGGGGGCTGCCAGAGGGCAGTCAGTTTTCATAGAGAAGGAAGGGGTCATTCTGAACGACTACATGCTGATCACTTCATGGCCAGAAATGGAGCCACCCTGCAGGGAGAGCGAGGTCGAGGGAAAAAAAGAGGTCAAAGAGAAAGAGAGTGAGAAATGATGAATGTCCTATGGATGTCTGTCACGTCATCCATCCAAGGGTATCTCAGATGGAGGACAGACACGCGAAGGGAAACAGATAGAGAAAGACACAGAGGAAAAGAAAAGATAAAGAAGATCCTAAATGTGAAGTGTCATCTCAAGATCATGAGGACACAGCTACAGAGGTGGACAGCACTTGCTAGCGGAGAGACCCCAATGAAACATACTGAACTAAATAACTGAAATTGAATCTAAACATTCACCATAAAAAATAAATAAATCCCTCAACAGAAACCTTCTTCACTCCAGATTAACAAATTCATACTCTGCAAGAGTTCAACAGGAGCCTTGACTAATAGAGGATGTGATGCAGCATTAGACTGACAAAGACCAACAAGGATCTGCACTCACTGGGCGTTGCATGAATGTTTAAACATTGCAGGTGTTTTGCCTCACATCAGGGTAAAAGGCGGCTGTATAACTAATTAATTATTCCAACCCTAAAGATAGCCACTTAAATACATCATAATAACACAAACATTGGCTGAACACGAGGTGCTTGTGAGGTATTTTCATTTTTAAGAGGTAAATATCAGGTCTTGTGAGTCGGTGCCTGAGAATTAAAGAGCTGTCTGGCTACTTGTGTGACCTTCCTGTTATCTCCACATGCAACTACAACCTCCTCCCTGCACTCTGCAGGCAGCACTGAGACTCTGACCGTCATGCTCTCTCTCTGAGGGCTTTGTCTGACTCAGTAATCAGAAGACAAGAGAAAAAAAAAAAACAACAACAACAACGTAGCCACAAATCAGCTTTGTGGTGAAATCATGTTCTACCACGGATATCGCTCATCTGGACCAACATGAACAACTCAACGTCCATGCTCGTCCCCCCCTGAGGTTTGTTGGAAGGGATTTACCAACTCATCCCTAATTACTGAATACAACAGAAGCAGACAGGGCAGGCTTACATGAACGTGAGTTCACCGAAAGGTAAAAATGAAACCAGCGTGGGGATGAAAGTACAGAGTTTCTACAGATTTTTCACATCACAAATTTCCACACAGATGAGTCCAATGCATTTTACTGAAGCTGCAGCGCTAAAACTGAGCATGTGTTCATGTAAATTTAAATAACTGTGTATGTTTAGGCTCTAAAGTGACAGAAGGGATGTTCATTTCACCTGAACTAGAAAAGAGAACAAAAGTCAGCTGATTAAAACAAAGCATACTTTAACAAATAATTATGAACGAAGTAAATGAGTTGGAAAAAGTTTAAATGAAAACGACGACGAGTGCATCCATAAAGGTGGTTTCCTCAAGCAGAATGCATTTTCTTTTCTTATAAATACATCGCTGCATAACTCAGAAACATTCACACAAGATTAATATTTGGTTTGGCACAGTTTGGTGCAGTTATAAGACACACAGGCAGAGTTTTGACGTACAGTCATGCAGGCAGCTCTGCGTGGAAGTGTGCGTTAGGTTGCACACAGTGGTAAATGTTTTGGCTACCTGCTCCAGACGTTCTGCCTGGATGATCAATTTATTTTAGTCAATTCTGAATTTTATATTTTAGGCAACAGAAAAGGGGCAAAAGTCTCCACACTCCATACTGTGTTGATTTATTCGTCCATGAAATAAAAAAATAAAAAAAAGACTTTAATAAATGATTATTAGGATTCAGCCAATAAAATGCACTGACTAATTGACTTTATCAGGACATAACCTCTGGAACACATGAAACATCACAGACAGATGACTCACAGCACAATAACCAGACATGTGGGAAATATTTCCAGTAATAAAGTCACCAACCGCTAAATGTTGCTGAGGGTTTGTGGTTCTCGTCCCCCGTCTACCTTTAAGTCTATTTATAAAAGACGTCACACAGCTGACTCATTCACCGGCTGATCGATGAGAGCCGATGACTCCTGAGCACAGACTGATAAAAAAGAAAATTCATGCATTCAAACGTTACCTGTGGGTCTCTGTAGAACATCTCGTACTGCAGGATCATCTGCCGGCTGATCTGCGAGCCGTGATACACGATGACGTTCATGCGCGTCCAGGTGCGGAACTCCCTCTCCCAGTTTGTGATGGTGGACAGCGGGGCGATGATGAGGAAGGGCCCGCGGATCCCCATGCTGAAGATCTCGTACAGAAAGGTGATGGACTGGATGGTCTTTCCCAAACCCATCTCATCTGCAAGTATGCAGTTTTTTCTAGGAGGAAGAACAAAGACGCTGTGAGGGAGCAAGCGAGGCCAGAGCCATAATCCTAAAATACAGGAAATACATCAAATTTATGCTAATTAGTACAGCAATTAGGCTAATTAATGTGGTATCCTTGTAAACATACTTGTCTTCTCATAATATATTATATATTAACATGAGCTCTGGATCTTGAGGCGTAAATGAGTTGTAGGACTTTCAAGAGAAACACTTGTTTCTTATTAAAATGCAAATTTATGGTCGAATCTATTAGAAAATATACGGTAAAGTGGAATTCTCCTTCATCAATGTAAGCACGTGGATCTGCTATGATGTGTTCATGAGTTTAATCATCATCAAATCTACTTTTCTCGTCTGTTTCCAGGGTCTGTTTATTCTTTTTGTAGCATGTTAAACTGTTCTCCAGTAAATAGTGGTCACGAAAAAGATCCCATTCAAGCTAATATGAGGCCACATCAGTCATCAGAATAGAGTGAGTGGCTTAAATTATAGTGTTTTGCTGTGGCTTGACATTTGTTTGACGCACTGAAGAGAAATTTCTAAAGCGGCGTTCAGACAGAGACAGGCAAACCGGACGGCGGCGGCATTTTTCAATTCATTTCAGTCGGGGTCGTGCGTTTCCGCACCGGCAGCCCACAACGCAGGCGTTGCCGCAAAAAACGTCGCTTTTTGGATTCAGCTTTTGGGAAAACGGAGCCCCACGTCACGCTCCAGCCGCCAATCAGACACTCAGATTGGTCAAACCTCCACAGACAGCCTGAAATGTCTCTGAAGCAGAGACTATCCAGGTGGATTCATGGACTAAACTCTGATAATCTACCTGTGTGTGTGATCTCACTTTGTTTATTTCATGTACCCAGCTTCTAAATCTGAGTCCTGGCTTTACTAACTTTGGAAGAATTAACCTGATTTGACTGCTGACGGCGAATATTAGCTTCAGCTGCATTTTAAAATGTATCTTGAATCAGGACTTTGGATTTTGTCCATTCCTGGCACTAAAATCACTTTAGGAAGTCGGTCAATCACAGCAACGGAGAACTCTTTCAATGTACATATCAACATCTGAAATAACATGTGAAGCTCCGGTGGTTGTGCACAGTCCTGGAAACAAAGTGGATCAAACCGAGCTACACAACACTGACTTGTTATTCCAGACGGGATCTGTGTGTCAGGTAACGTTAAATGACATTCCCACGGACTTTTAGCCTACGTTCTAAATTTGCCAAGATACGCACTTGTTGTGGTGTTAGCTGTAGTAGCAGGAGTGTTGTAGAGACGGTGTGCTGGCTCTGAGGAGAAAACATCTCATCCTCTCTGCATGTTACCTGCTCAGCTGCAACTTTAGTGTCAGTTTGCGTTCCCACAACATTAACTGCGATGTCATTGTTCGTATTTTATTGTGATATTCATGATGGAAGTTGAATTCCTTGAAGAAAGACAAGGTTTTAAGACATATTTTGTATGAGCAGTATGAGTTTTTGAGGTTTTAGAGGTCGACGTTTCAGGCTGAAACAAAGCAGGCAATAAAGTTACTGTCCAACCCAAGAAAACTGTTTAAACAGTAGAGGACAGTTAATGCAGCTGCAGAGAGGAGAAATGAGAATCCTCCCTGTGGAGTGTTGTAAGCTTAGTGGTAGTTTAACTGTAGTTCTCATCATGGTTATGGTTGTTTTTTTAATGTTAATGCCAGTTTATTTGGAGTCTGTGTTTGTTTATGATTTAATTCAGTGTGTTTTCATTTTTTTTTACAACCAATCAAATCGCTTCGACTGCTGCCAGTGTGTGTGTTTGTGTGCAGTATTCACCTGTTGTACCAATTGAACAGTAACCAGTTCATTCCCTCCAACTGGTATTCTCTGAGCTGGTTTCCGTTCCGGTAATCTCTGGAGCGCTCCAACTTCTGCCATTTTTCTGGAGGAGGACGCTCCTGCAACACACACACACACACACACACACACAAACACACACACACTTTATGTTATTCCATTGACGAGTGGTTTCAAAGCTTACCATTTCAATTTCAGCAACAAAAACCAAACAGAATGTAAATGACAACATTTGCAACCATCCATCAGGTTGAAGTCTGTGTATTAAAAAGCTTTGATACTAACATTACTCATGGATATGATGTGAAAAGGTTTCTTTTTTCTGAATGTAATCATCCAACTATTATATACTATTTAGGTCTGCTGATGAATCAGAAGGGAGATGAATGAGTTTCACAAAAGGTAAGAGAGTGTCTGTGTCTGATTTTGGAGGCTGAATAGACAAAAAATAAAATAAGTAGTTGTTGCTGCCGTGGTGTAATAAGTGATACGATGAGTTTTTAATGAATAATTACTAATTTGCTCAGGTTTCATCTCCCAGGAGTGGATGGAGAAAATTACTGATGTTTTAGTAGCAATTTTGTGTTCAGCATCCAGCAAAGTAAAAATGTACTGCGAGACTTGTCAGGAGACTGAAACCTCTCTGTTCTGCTCACATTAAAACGGCCTCTCCTTTTGTTGTCTGGGCTTCACAGTGATTCCCACCTTGAACAGCGAAGCACAGATGTGAAGAGGATTGTGCCTCGCAGAACAGAAGACCGTTTGATTGTGAGGTTTAAAAAAAAAAAAAAAAGAAAGAAAGAAAGAAAGAAACCTCAATGTCACCTCCAAAAACTCAAACACAAAACCAGAACTTCGGCGTGAGAAGAAAGAAAAAGCTCACAGCGCTGATTGCATTTGCACTCATTAACACCGAAAAAAGAAAAAACCAAGATGGCGAATTTGAGGCAAAGTGGTTGTAAAGATGTGAGGAGGAAAGGTCGTCTGTTCTGCAGGGAGCATTGGAGATGAATTATATAAAGCCATGATGATGTGGTGGTGTTGTGCGGTGCTTTCATCTTCTCACTAACCTAAACTCAAAATGCAAAATGTTTTTTTCTCACTATTCATCTAACACTGTCTGGTTCCAGACGTCTGAATCGCCACCCACACCTCCCCAGGTCTGGTGATGTTTTTTTCTGGCTGGAGCCAATCGGAGCTTTAAAGAAGCTATAGACTTTTATTATAGACATTATTATTAATAGTATTCGTAAGAATAGAGGCTTCATCCTGCTGCGCCAATGCCAGAAACATTACCACAAAAATGGAAACAACTGTGGGTGAAACAGACACAGTCTGTTTCAACTTAGAGAAATAAGAAGTCATAAATCAGTCTTAGCTCAGACCGTGGGGGCTTGGCTTGGGAACCAGAGGGTGCTGATGGACCAGAGATTGCGTTGTTGTCAATTTGACAGACAGGGTCGTAAAATGTCCGTCCTAATCTATTAGTACTGCTGATAGATTAGACATGTAGCCTATTAAACAGCATTTAATAAAAAAAAGCAAGGTTTGATATACAGAACTTACAGATTATGTATTTATAATGGCGTGGAGAGAAAAGATGAACGTTTTGAATGAATGTTTTTTACCAACTTGTTGCCACTTGGTTCCCCTGACATATTAACTGTTGGATGGACGGCCTTCAGATTAAGATTAGGTTAACGCGACCTCCAGTGTGGACCGAAAACTGGACCTCAACTCACCAAAACCCACCTTCTGGGCAGGGCCGAGGTGCCTTTGAGCAAAGAACCGAGCCCCTAAATGTTCAAACTTCTCTACTCTCTTCTTCTCTTCTCGGATTTCTACTTGTCTTCTATTATGTTTCTACTCACCATGTGTCTGAGGTCTGCTGGCAGTTTCTGGATCTCCTCAAACTCCTTGATCTTCTCTGGGTCCAAGTCCTCCTGCAGCTCCCACGTCGCCTCCTCGTATGAGAGACTGCACCACTTTACAAGGTAATGGGTCACCTCCTACAACAGCATATAGAAAGACATGGTGTGTTTCTGTGTGTGTGTGCCACAGGATTAAGAGTGTACCACAACACTGAAGACCTTCACTAATGACTGCTTTCAAAGCAGACAAACACTGCTGTGACAGTGTGTCTGTGTTTACACGTTACATACCTCTCCCGTCTCGGTATCTGTGGTAACAGCCACCTCCAGCACTCTGTCCACCTCTACGTAGTCTGGGTTGAATAAGTCCTCATCGGGCTGGAAACAGGGACAAAGAGATTATTCATTATTAATCAGGGAACATTACGTTCACAGTGCTCAACTCTGATTCATTTCTCAGATCTGATTTCAATATCAGATTCCAGATCGAACTGGTCACGATCCTGAACTGACCCGCATCACATGCAGCACGCTGTCGTACGTAAATAAACAGAAGAGTTACGATACGATCCCTTTAGCTTGTACAGAAATGTCACCCTAAATACTTATGAGGTCTAACACGTCCATCGTGACTTTCTCAGTGTTTGTATTCACCAAGTGACTCCCGCCAACGCAGAATTGTGACGAGTGTCGATCCAGAGAAACATAAAAGTCATGGCATTGCAGCTTTTATGTGATTTGTGTTGTTCATACAGTCATTAAAAACAGATCTGAGTCACACGAGTAAAAAAAAAGAAAAAAAGAAGGCAGTGTGAATGAAGCCTTTGGTGAAGCCACAGTCTGAATGTAAAGTCATAACTCTAAAAACATCAAAACCTCATGTCAGCCAATATTAACGTCATTGGTTATTACATTCTGTATTTACTTAATATTATTATTTTTTAATTTACCAGTATAGTTCTGTTTCTCCATGCCGTAATCAACCATCATTTCTGTTTCATCCTACTCTGTATGTACTGCTACAACCTCTGTTGTTTAATTCCCCTCACATTATACCTGACTGTAACCTGATGATCGACTTGCTGTTTCTCAGTATTAAAGCCACGTGTTCAACAAACTGCTGATTCCTGTTGGAGAGAGACCCATGCTAATTTTCAACCATCCATTAATATTTGTTATGAAAAGATTTAAAATTACACAGACCAAATTATGCCTCCACATCAGCCTGTTGCCTTGGTTACAGTATGTTCGAGTTAACGCGTTGACCCTTATGGCACTTTAAAGACTTCGCAGCAACTCAGGATGAATGTGTTGTGAATCATCAAGCAGTGTGGCCCATTCATTATACACCTGAGGTTTTCCTAATCGCTTTCTGATGGACAAAAACGGCTCGGGTAATAGCTTCGTGAGATTATTAAATACAAATTTGTCTGCCACGACTCAAAAAGAGAAGATCAGTCTTTTATCCAGACGTGAAGTGGAGATAAGGACAGTAAACAGTAAAGTACGAACAGGTACCTCGCTGAACAGGTGTTTCATCTGGGCCTGTTTGGTCCTGAAGCGTTTAATCTTCTGGTGGATTCTGGGATCTTTCTCCAGCTCTTCCAGAGTGGCCCACTTGCAGTGTAGGTAGGAACTGAAACAGCACACAACAAAAGAATCATCACAGCTTTTATTTTGTGAAGCATACCGTGTGAATTTTGTTCGCCTGTTGATCATTATATAGCCTATAGCTGCATAATTTATATTTTTAAGTTTTTAACTGGTTATGAATGAGTCTCAATTTAATACTGATGCCTCTATATGACCCACATCAACAAACAAGACTATTTGTATTTGTATATAGTTGCCTTCCACCAGGTCATACAGGAAAAATAAATAGAATTTTGCTGTGTCACAGCTAAAAAGACCCAAAAGCCTGTAATAAATAGAACACAGTAAAAACAACAAGCAGCATGTTAAAGATTCGTGCTTTTAGCGGCAGTAAAAAGTGCACAGGACAGACTTTAAGTCACAGAGTTCGTAAACCTCACAGCCTCTGGCAAGAAGCTGCACTAGCTGTGTTGTTGTTCTGGCTTTGAGGCGGTGCAGCCTTCTGTCTGAGGGGAGGGGGGTGAATAGTTTGTATGCTGGGTGGGTGGGATCCTTCATGATGCATGACCCTCTGCTTCTGCACCTGCCGACATAAATGTCCTCCAAGGAAGGGAGGCTGCTGCTGCAGAACAGTTCCCATACCAGACAGTGATGGAGGATGTCAGTACGCTCTCCACCGCACAAAAAAAGAGGTCAGGACAGCAGGGCTGAGGCTGGCCCGTTTCAGCCTTCTCAAAAAGTACAGGCGTCGGCGGGCCTTCTTTATGATGCTGGCTGTGTTGGTGGCCCATGTGAGGTCGCTGTAGGTGTGCAGGCCCAGGTAATTACAGTTGGACACCATCTCCACAGCTGCTCCTCCCATGAAGACGGGAGGGGGGGGGTATAGCCTCTCCACCTTAAGTCTCTTGGGTCTTCCCCACATTGATGCAGGGATTGTCTGCTTTGCATAGGTTCTTCCACCTCCTGCCTGTAAACACACTCGTCGTTGTTGGTCCAACCACACTCTGTGTCATCTGCAAACTTCAATATATGATTGCTCGGGTCCCTTGCAGAGCAATCATATGTGAGTACAGCAGGAGGTTCAGGACACATCCCTGTGGGGAGCCTGTATTGAGTGTGATGGTGGAAGATGAGACAGCGTGTATCTTAACAGACTGAGGCCCGTTTGTCAAAAACTCCAGGACCCAGTTGCAGAGCAGAGCAGCTCGAAATCAATGAAACGAGTTGGCGGACACACTACCACTTTTGTCCACATGGGTTCCCAGAATCGACACAAAATGAAACTTCCTCGTAGGTTAAAAAAAAAAAGCAACCGTCTAAAGGCTGAAGTGGAATCTGGTGGATCCAAATACAATCATGTATGAAACCACAACGGAGCGATGACACAAACAAACAAATCTGATCCTGATCTGACAGAAGTTCAACGAGAGATTTGGGATCAGTAAACAGACAGAAATGATGACGATGACGCCGTTTGTGCCGCCCTGCGCTGCATCCTACAGACCGCTCAGGCAATGATTTTTATCTCCGTGCACAACAGGGAACAATGATGGTGTCTCGCTCTGTGATATATCTACCGACGAAAAATTCCCTAATCGTTAGTCGCTGGGAAAGAAAGCAGAACAAATGTTGTTACTATGGCTACAGTTTGACATGCGTGATCTAATCCATAAACTGCAATCTATAAATGGACAAATATAAATGTCAGTGCAGTGTTCAGGGATTGTACACAACGCAGTTACTTATATATTTGATACTGCATTATGGATAATGATGATTTTTACACTACAAATATCATTCTTAGGGCCACTTTTCTGTAACTTTATAATTTGTGAATACATTATTCCAAATAAAGACGTGGGAAAGTAAAGCGTTTCACGACCACTCTGTTTGATTTAACTCAAGCAAACTCTTTATGTTTTATTCATCACCCCAGAGAATAAATTATCATCATCATAATAATGACAGTATCTGTGTAGGGCCTTTCCTAAAGATACAAAGTGCTGGAACAAACAGGGGACGTCTCCAGAGATCCTCAGACTGTCTGGAAAAAGCTGAGTCTCGGTGAAAGGATGAAAAACTCTCGGCTCTCCCCCGGCAGCCGCTGCCGAGGAGCACTTTACTGACTCTGGAGAACACACCGCTGCTAAAAACACAGCCCGTGTGTGCAAAGTCAACTACCCTGAGACTAATCAATGTCATAAAAACTCTTAACTAAGCAGCTCTAACAAAGTCAAGACACTCGTTTAATATTTCCATCAATCATGAGGGCGACTTTAAACACCTGAAGCTGCACATGTGTTTGGTGGCATCCTGGACTTCCTGGATTCATCCTGGATGATTTTTCAGGTGTTTTTTGATCATGTAAGTCTCTGTAATCAGGCAGCTCAGTGATTAGACTAAAGAAGCAGCTCCTTGGGTCTCCGTCTTTATCCTTTCTGGGTGTTTATATGTTGTCTCAGGGTGTTGAGCCTGGTGAGCATGGTTTCCTCTCCATTTGTGTTTGGTACACAAAAATGGCACATACCACTAATAATTGAAGCGTACTAACAGCATTGTAAACAATACAAGCTAATAAAACACCATTTGATCATCAGCTATCAGCTATTTGAGATGAGAAATAGGCAATACGGTAACTGAATCTGCCTAGTTTGACGGTTTCGTGAGCCACTTGGAACAATGGCCCTAGAGCCAGCAAATGAACAGGAAGCTCTGGGTGAAGGCAACATGCTCATTTACATATACTTGTTCATTTGCATATACTACCCACATTGTCGTGATACAGAGCTGGTTAAGAATGAGCAGAGTTTCCTTTCAGTGGTGGTACTGGATTGCATTATTTTGAGAGGCAGTGTGTAACTGGGGCGACCTGGTTCACCTGGTCTGAACAGGTGGGCAGTGGGTGTCAACAGAACACACAACTACAACCAGTGAACCGACATCAAGCGAGCACCAGCTAAATGTCAGCACATGTACAAAAATAACAAAGAGGGACTTACAAATTTCTGTACTTGACATAAAACTCTTCTGTCTCCTCCACTTGGTCCTCTGACGGTGAAGTCTAGGGAAGGAGACAGATCAAGTGAAGGAGAAATAAATATATGGAGTGTTGATTTTAGAATGATGGAAAAACAAACAACATAATACGTTTATAATCCCCAAGAAATTAATTCATTTATTCATGAAATCATGTGTCTGTTTAGCGGTGTGTGTGAGCACTTGCGAAACTGTCTAAATGCAGACTTTGGCGTTGTTACACAGTCACCAACAGTGGACTTGAAAGCCAACAGGACATTTTATAGTTCCCCTGTTGGACATGCTTTAAATCAGGCTAAAATCATGTTTAAAACACTCTGGGGGGACCTGCAGGTGTGTGAGTGTTTAAGTCCATGCTCAGTAGTGTCTCTGCTGGCTGGAGCAAACAATTTGACGACCCACTTCACACTCCCTCATTGTTTGAATGGCTTGAGGTCCCAGGCAGTCTTTCAGACTGCATTAAACAGCACACTTAGTGAAGAGACCAGTGTCTTGAAACATGATTTGTTATGTTTTTGTAACAAAATATAAAGGCTCAGCTTAAGTGGATTTCAAGCTTGACAGTGTATTAAAATAAAGGGCAACCCAGAATGCAGGAGAGAAATTTGTATTCTAGAATAAATAGTAAAATAAATGTGTGTGTGTGTGTGTGTAGCTGTCTGTATATAGGGGTGTGTGTTCTTTTTCACCTCTTTCTTCGCTATTCTGACAGACAGAATTTTCTCAATGATATTGGCCTCGTCCTCAGGCGGTTCCTGGGGGACAGAAAGACAGAAAAGATTAGCAGACTACAACGACGAAGGTTAGTTTGTGTTCATACAGCAGGAAAGTATCAAAGCCTTCACTCTAAACACAGAAGGACCTCACAGAATTTTAAATGTGGATCACACAAAACCTTGCCAACGGTTACAAACTGAGAGGTAATAGTGTATATCAGTGATGCATTACAAAACAATCCAACAGCGTCGCAAAGTGCAGCCTCTGAAATGACCATAAAATTCACTCTATAACAGTTTTCAACAAAAGCTGAACATTATAGCCTCCATGAAGTGGATGATTCATTGCAAGACTTTTGTAATAGACAGCTTCAGCTAGGTGGACCTAACGTGATCTGTTTGGCATACAAGCCTGCCAAATTCAGATGGTGACACCATTTACAGATTTTCAGAGACAGAGACAGCAAGACCTTGATTGTATTTGTCTTTAGACATAACTATTTCATGTAAAGAACATCCTCACCTCCGACATATCACTATTATTTGTGCATTTTAACACAAAAGATTAAAAGGCATGTGAGGAGAAGAGAAGCTGAGGTAGTCTGTGTCCTTCTTTACCTCAGCCTGCCAGGCCAGCGCGGTGGCGTTGAGTGCTGAGATGCGTCCAGCTCCAAGAACTGCGATCGTCTCTCCGTCATCGTCTACCACTTTAAAGTCCAAATCCTCGTTATACTTCCTCCTCTTGACCTGACGTCCCGAACGCCTCTTCTAAAGAATAAGAGGGAGGTAGATGATTAGAGAGGGGAAACAAAGAGAGGACGGTGAGATAGGAGAGGAAGAATTAAGAAGAATGAGAGTTAGGATGATACAGTAATAGAGAAATGTGTGAGAGGAAGGTGAGATGAGATTGGAAGAGGAAAAGAAGAGATATAAAGGTGAAAGAGTAGAAGTATGAGTGAGGAAGGACGTGAGGGGAGGAATCCTTTTAGAGGAGTCCTTTAACAAGAGAACACCAGGTGTCCAACGTTGTTTATAAGGTGTTTGGTATCATAATGTTGATGTTTCACATTCCTGTATTGATGTTTTTTCCAACTACTACTGTAACGTATATAACATTATTAAAGGTCAAATTAATTATGATACCTTGATGTCTTTGGGAAAGGGACACCTTGCCTTCTGTTTTAAGCCTACAAGAATTTAAAAGGCTCTAAAACCCCATCTGCTTCCTGTCACAAACAGGATGTTGCTACTTGTCACAACATGTTGGCAAAGATTTAATTTATCCAATCATGTAAAACTAAAGTCTCTAATTAAAGTTAAAATATCACTCACAGCTCCTTTAACTGCACGTCTAACTCATAATATAAATGTACAACAGTCATTCCAGGGTCTTTACAGTCCTTCTGTCCACTCACCGCGCTATCCAGCGGGTCTTGGCTGTCCTCTCCACCCATGTTGAGGGCTGACATTGAGGTAGTGTCATCACTCTCCGCCCCCTCCTGGACAGCCAGCTCCTGGTTTCTCCTCTTTCCCTTCTTCTTCTTCTCCACGGGCGCTGCGCCAGGATCTCTGAAAGGAGAGGAATTCTGATGAGTAATTAGCAGATCTAGGAGCCTGCAGCAGCGTTTTCTCACCAAACCCAGAGGCTGGAAATTCTACTGTTCCCTGAGGATTTGTAGAGAGCTGGTTGAGACAGTTATATTAGGTACAAAGATTTTATCCTCGTTTTGTTCTAATCTTTCAAGGTGCTGTTATTTCCTGATCATGAAGACAGAGAACAACTGCTAGCCAATCTGAAAATAAGAGCAGGGGAGCTGAATAAAAAAGCAAGACGTCTCCTGGCTTTTAACATAACCATGGAGGTGGTGATGTGAGGACATATTTGCATACTTAATTACTATTTTACATTACGTTACCAAGTAACACAAGTGAGTATTTTGGGAGATGTTTGATTAAATCGTCATCAGGGGATTTGATTGTCGGAAAGTGGGTGTGATATAGTGAGCAAGGAGAAAACAACATTTGAAGATAGATTAAATTGTAGAGAACTGTACAAGAGGCCACAGCCACAACTGTGCACTTCTGAAAAACAAGGTTTTGTCCAAACACACCACACACACCACACACCACACACACACACCCGACCTAAAATATCATCCAGTCTGAAGTAAAATACAGTATTATATGATGGTTGATTTATGTACAAAGGAACCAGGATTAGTCCAACATAATCCTACATGTTACAGAAAAAAGTAGAGGGATTTTGATATGCCAGGAGATATCAGGACTAAGCAGGGCACAAAAGGAACTATTGGCTCGACGGCAGCAAAGCAGGGTCCAAAACTATGAACACAAAAATCTGTTCCCTGACTGGCTGAGTGATGAAGATACAGCATTTGGTCAGGTGAGTATTGGAGTTTCCCCACTGACCAACACTCTATGTACTGTTACTCCAGAATCTATGAGTACTGGCACGGGTTCATCGCTAGTCTCAATCGTGAAGCACTGAAAACTTTCAGGCCTTGTTCAGTCTGCAGGCAAATAACTTTTGTTTTTCAAATCAGATCTGTCCGCACTGTTATTTGCAAGTGATGAGATCGGATTTGTGTGTCTAGACATCACCAACTTGTATGTGTTGCTGTAGTAACGGTAGTCATCAGTAACTACATATGCTGGGAATGCAGCTTTCCAATGCAGAAGCATACGAAATGGAAATCCGTCATCATGCCCCCTCCAAAGTGCCAGCAAACAATTTACTTCAGCATCTGTCCACAGACTGTTCTCATTTGTAGAAATTATAGAAATGTTATAGAAATCTGATTGGAATCGCATTTTCCTTTCCATTTTACCTCCAAATGTGTCTTGGATCCGATTTGGAAAAGAATGTTATAAATCATATATCATATCAGTCTGGATACACCAAAAAACGGATGTGGGCTAGCAGACTGAACAAGACGTTAGTCTATGCACAACTAACTACCGCTTCAGTCTCATCTTGAGTATAAGTTGGACTGACTCCAGACTATGAGCTCACATCAGTGTACATCATGTGTGCAGAGATGGCACAGAGTCAGTACAGTACCTGATATTCACCATGAGGGACTGACAGCACAGTCCAAAAACAGTCCAGCTTGGAGCAGAATAGGAGAGAAAACAGCTCTTGGTATACCCAGAGGCACGAGGGAGAGCGCTCAGTTAACGCACCCCAAAATAACAATTGGTCGGACGAAACACTCGATACAGAGTGAGTCACAGAAAAATGAGACGACATCCCATGGATAGAAGCGAATCAAAGAGCAGGGGTGTGAATGGGTAATTAGAAGAGTTATAATTAGAATAAGTTCTCGTTTATAAGTGGAAAGTTTTGTTCTTGAACTGCATTCATAACTTTTTTTTTACTCAAACGAAGCTTAACCATGACCTGTGATCTGCTACTTTATTACTTTGACCACTACAGAAAACATTTCATTCACATTATGGACACTACTGCTCACCATACACGATCCAGCCATATACTAGGTTTCCACCTAGTCCTGTTATTGCATTTCAATCTGTCTCTATAAATGTGTGTGGGTGTGTGCGAGTGTGTGTGAACACATTCAGCTCTCCGCTGAATGGAAAGAAGTGTGAGAGTGTGACACAGAGCATCTACATCACATGAGCTTCTCTCCCGTTTTTTTCTCAATTCATGCTTCTTTTATGCAGGAGACCCACATACTGTACGACTCTTTGCTGCACATGCATTCGACCCACGCTTGACCCCATTCATGAGACTGCTGCTGCTGATATATCTCACCAGGAGAAAAAGAAAGAGACTGCACTTCCACTCACACCACAGCTATGCCACAGTAGAACACATACAAACAATTATATCACATAAAAAAAACTATTTGCCATGACTCATGCCCATTCCTTTAAAGTCCTGCTCATCGACACACTCACCCCCCCACCACCTCGCCTTAAAAAAACAGACCTGAAACTAGCAAGACGCCTTACTTATTAAAACAGTGTCTTTTCTTCCAGAATAAATTTGTATTAATATATACAGTGACCGATATTTTGAATAAATGAGATGACGGTGAAAACCTGAAACACATTAAGCATTAATGTTTTATTAATTTAAATGATTTGTTTAAAAAAAAATTTTAGCATTTTTTACACACAAAAAAAAAAATCAGGAATGCAAAGCACAACACAGTCGTAGTCACATCATTGGTCATCATTGTGCTTTTACTGCGTCCTGCTTAAAGATTTAAAACCACATTTTGGGTTAATGGTTACACACATCAATGGCTCTCATTCTCACATATTCATATAAAGCCAGCAGCACAATTATTAATTTTCTAGCAGATATCTGTTTATTTTGCATCAAGTACAGACAGAAATCAAAGAGTAATTAAAAAATAGAAAAAAGTATTGTGTCTGTGAGATTGGAAAGTCACCTCACCTCACCTACAGTTGACAATTGGATGAACTTAATTCATGACATTCAGTTTTTTTTTAAAATATGTTTTGGGCTTTTTGTTTGCGTTTTTTCTTCTACCCTCTTTCTTTTCATAAAGTTATTTGAGCGTCACAAAGGCACAACCCAACACTCTAACACTGGTTCTGTTTAGTTGGGTTTTCTATTTTCTGTTTTCTATTTTATTGTTTCTTATTTTATACCAGTATTGTTATTTTGGGGTTTTTTTGCTGGTCCTTACTTGTTATCTGTTTTCAGTCAGCTTCACTACCTTCTGCTACAACTGTGTTTTACACAAGAGAGATAACAGTTAGCTTCTACTTTAAGTTTTATGAATTTCTTAATGCATGCAGTTACTACAGTGCACATTAAACAATGAAAGTTGTCAGGCCATGGAGTGTCCAATATGAATATGTCATTTGAATTTAATGTTTTGATTTGGACAGAGATACATGGATATACTTTAGATTTCATCTGTTAAGCATCACTGTTCTGTTAATGTTCAGGGGACATACGATTAATTTGAAACCTTAAATCCAAAATCATGCTGTTTTTTTTCTTCAACACACCTGCCAGGTTGTGTGAAAGAAGATTAAATCAGAGACTCTCAGTTTGTTTTTCAGCCAAGGACCCCTTAAAGATAGAGAATTTACTGGGAACCCCAATATGTACGTACGTATGTATGTATGTGTGTGTGTGTGTAAGTTCACTTCTATAGTGCATAAGACTGTGGAGGTCTTAACCTCCCACCATGTAAGAAGGAGCTATCACAGGTCCTTCATTCCAACAGCTGTCAGACTCTTTAACACCAGCATGACTTCATGACCTCTTTCCATATATTTCTTATACATGAGTAATTTCTTATCCACCTTGTCTATACGAGCTGCTGTAACAAGTGAAGCTCCCCGATGTAGGAACTTAAGTCTTTTGAAAAAATTAAATACACACACACACAGACATATATAAATGAATAAATCTGAAATCTTCTGGCAGACTGCTACAGACCCCTACTTGCTTCTTTAGATTATATAAATACAATGTATGGCAGGTTTGAGAAATGAATACCAGGAAATCACTAATTAACCCCAGCTGACTCATTAGTTCCCTCTGCTACTGAATTCAGAGTGTAACGGTCGATCCTTTAGAAGTCATATCCTTTTCAAAAATGAAGCTGGCATGTGAAGAGAAGAGAGCGACTGGTGAATTCAGGACTGTATTGGAAACTGTGGTTGGAGGGGCACAAAAGAGGATTCTCTTGCCCCAGTTAATGTATTTTCTCTTTCTTCCTCTCTCTCTCTCTCTCTCTCCACACCACTAAAATGATCAGCGAGAAAAGACAAAGTAGCATATTCAGATGGAGTTAAAGCTGCACCACATGAGGACTTTCTAATCTTCTTGTGCTATCCAAACAAAACATGACCTGATAACGGCATTCGACCTGGAAATGACCCAGAGTCAGTGAAGTCCTCCTCTTTTCTCTCCATTTTTATTTATGGACTTCCTCTCGCTCTGTCTTATCTTTTCTTTCCTATCATTACACCTCTTTTCATCTTTTCTCATCCTCGCTGAACCCTTCTTCTTCTTCCTCTTTCGCAGCGGTGATTGTGATCTCTCTTCTCTCCATTACCTTTTTATTCTTCTTCTCTCCCCCTCACACTCATCTGCAACTTTTCTCTCTATCCATCTCTCATCTGTCTGCTGTTTCCTTTCTTAACTTCACATCAGTGACTCATCTCCTCTCTCTTCCACCACTTTTTCACACTTTATTTCTAACATATTTCCCTTTATCCTCTTCGCACAGTTTCAGTCGTAAAATTCTACTTATGTCTCTCTACTTCCACAGCAGAATATGAACTTTCTTTCTTTCACATCACTCTCCTTTCTCTCTTCCACACTATAGTATCAAAACTCTGTCTCAACTTTGTTCCCTCTCTTGATGAAGTCACCCAGAAATGTATTTCCGCTCTGCACTCGTCTCTCCGGTCTCTGTGTGAACAGCCACGACTGGTATCCTGTTCTGCTCATCCTGCCATGAAGCATCTACACACATCTTATGCTCCACAATTTACGTCATTCATCTACAACAAAAGGAAGTCGGGATGTCTGCTTGTCCCACACTTTATAATATGCTTATGATCGTAATCACAATCAGTGGTCTCAGTTTTCTGATATTTTCTTTAGAGCGTCAGGGTTTAATGTTTATTTCCACTTGCCAGGACGAGCAAGAGGGTCAGAAATCTACATGCTCAAAGTCAATTTTTACTTGGCCCTATCCATGTTGCTTTATTTATTAGCAGTCAAATAACAACAGAGTTTGTCAGAAACATGAAACCTTGCTCTCAAACTTGCAGCAAGTTTGAGTTTCGCCCACATCCTCTAAACTAAACTCCTGTTTTCAGGATAATCGAAATGCTCGCTTGCGCTCAAACTCACGAGGACGTGCAACTCTCAACAGAGATTAAAAGAAGATTTACTTGCCATGCATGGCATCTTAATCTTTATCGTCAACTCAGAGACACATACGAAATCTAATTTGTAATAATCTACTGACTTAAACAGATTCAACTCAGAGAAATTTACAGACATAAGTCACTGTGGTCAGTGAACATTAAATATATATCTCGAGGAATGAGGCAAAATGCAACAAGTGAAACAATAAATGAAGTCCGTGTTGCTACATACATGTTCCTTTCTATCTTTGCTCTGACTTCACAACCTCATAAAGAGCCTTCAGCTGCTCTGAAGAGGTTTGAGAAAAAAGACAGGAGAAACAGGAACAATTCAGCGAGGACAGAGGGAAGAAAACAAACCAAGAAAAGGTTCAGATCAACACAGACAAGGGCAGGAGAGTCATCGAAAGACATCTTTTCTGTCTTCTTCTAAACATTGTAAAAAAAATAAAAATAAAGATGACAAACAGCAGTGTGTCTGTTTCTGGTGAAATTATGGATCCCACGAGGGTTCAAAGCAGGACAGAACAGAAGGCTGAGTTTAGGCATGAGATTTTATTATATGAAATTATAGTTCCTCACAGCTCAAGGTCATATTTTCATGTAGCTTGTTTTACAACCAAATTCCTCCAGGCACGAATGCGACACGTTCTGTGTGCGCCGCGGCTGCCGGAGCTAATTGCGGACGTTCTACTCAATGTTTCGGGATCGTCCCAGAAGCGGCTGTTTCATTTTTGACGGACGCCGCGAGCAGCCCGCGTCGATCTGCACAAAGCGGCTCGAGCTGGCCGAAAGTCAGACATACAAACGGCATGATGATTTTCAAAATAAAACACCCTGTATAAACTTCCAATCGTAAAAACTTAGAAGCACATAAACCAGAAAAATTACCAAATCGGAACGAGTTATCTGGCGGGCAAAACGCTTCTGGTGGCGTTTGAAGTCACATGGAGAACGAACCACAACAGCACTGTGGCCGTGGCGTGACAGAGACGTGCCCGGTGTGGTTACATAGTTAGTCAACTAAATATCCAAAACAAGATATTAAAGTTATATATGACAAAACAAGCATCAGACTTTCACATTTGTGCAGCTGGAACCAGGGAATTAGTAATTAATCAGTCAAGTAAACTAACCATTGCAGGTCTAGTATTGATACATTTGTGGGATTACAGTTAGAATAAATGCATCTACATCAAATATATACACTATGTATATCTTAGCTTGAAGGAGGGAAGGTTAACGGGTTTAAGACATACATATTGTGTATGAGCAGCTTTAATAACTGAACAGGAAGCTCCTCTCAGTTCCTCTCCGTTAGAGTAGCCCTCGTCTCTGTGTTCGTTCATCCATCACACACAGTATCTCAGATCCAATTTCCAAAAACTGGTGAGCCAATTAATTCTTGCACATTTCCAAAATTACAAAACCCCAAGCTTCTTTCTAGCAGCTCATTTTGCTCAGGTCTGAATAAAACTCCTTTTTTTTCCATCTCATCTTCTCTGACTTCCCAATAAAGCAAAAAAAAAATAAAAAAAACAGCCAAAATAGAGCCTTTAAGTGAAATATTTGTTACCAAGCTGCCCAGAGAAGAACTGCATAATTTGTCGTGGATGACAGGTTTAGTGCCGCCTTGCTTTTTCCTGCTTGCCTTACTTCATCAGTGTCCCCCTTCTTGGATTTTTCAAGCTCAGCCTCTTTCACGTTTTCCTCTTTCTTCTAAATTTTTATAAATCGCTCTCTCTTCCCATGCATAGCCAGCCAGTCAGAGTATCTCACCTGGGTTTGCGGCCCCTCTGTTTTGGCGCTGAGGGGACTGGGTTCTTGCTGTTGGCCCGGCCATTGTTCTTGCCATGGACCTGCCCTTGGACCTTAGAGTGGTGGCCGGGGGTAGGAGGAGGTGCTGTTGGAGGAGAGGGGAGTGATAAACATGAGGGCATGAGTGAGTCCTAACCTAAAAGTTGTACATAAAGTCCTAGTAAATGCAGATGAAATAACAAAGATTTGAAGACTCGTTTTCTACAATTTAATCATGTAGTTATCCATTGTCTGTAACCGCTCATCCTTATCAGGGTCACGGTGGGGCTGGAGCCTATCCCAGCTGGCATTGGGTGAGAGGCAGGGTACACCTTGGACAAGACACCGGTTCATCAAAAACGCATAGAGACAAACAACCATTCACGCTCACATTCACACCTACGTCCAATTTAGAGTCACCAATTAACCTGTTAAGTGCATGTGCAAGTGGACTGTGGGAGGAAGTCGAGTACCCATGGAGAACATGCAAACTCCACACAGAAAGGCTCCTTCTTGCAGCTCCATACCGGCCAACACTGGAGCACTGACAAAGATAGTAATACAGGGATATTTGCCAGAGAAAACTTAAAATATCTTCTCTCTTTAGGGATTCTACATTTAGAGGGATTCAACATTTATTTACATTTTTGTTTGTCCCTGTAGAGAGTAAAAACACCGGCGCGCTCCGTTCCTGTTTTGAAATGGATTTCTGCCGTGTCCATTGGACTAAAAGAAATGTATTAGAGAGAGGCGAGCAGGCACATATGCATTACAGAGAAAACTGCATTTTATTTCTTTGAAAACTGAAGGCAAAAATATTGAAAGAATGGCAGTTACTATGCAACGCTGATATAACCTGAAACATCAAAGAATCCTTGAGCCTTTCTATGATCACTCACAATTTAATGAACCAAAGAAATTGCACTGCTAAATAATGTTTTTCCTCTTAACTTTGTAAAGATTTGAAGAATTGTTACTACAAAAGATTAGTTGTGTTTCTTTATGTTCTCTTGTATGGCATGTTTTGCCGTCCGCAAACATTCATTGATGCAATTTTTTGATTCTCACAAGAAGTCTTTTTTTTCAGCTTTAAAAAGAGCACCCACCCACACTTATGTGCACACACACACACACACACACACACACACAAGCACACCAACTTAGTCTTAATTAAATCCAACAATCCCATTATGATAAGATTAATTTACCCCGACATGTGTGATCATGATTCAAGGACATTTAACAACAGAGCAGTCATCATCTGTGCCGTCCAATTAGTGCTGAAATGTTCCTGCGTCAGAGCTCGGTGCGAGACTAAACTTTGACTTTTTTTTCTTTGGTTGCTGACTCAACACAAAAAGGAGACACAAACACAAACACACTACACACTACACACTACACACACACACACACACACACACACACACACACACACACACACACACACACACATCTGATGTACTACCGAAAGTTAATCTGAATTTAATTTACCAAGGATTTAAAGGTTCAAACTGGTTTAGAGACATTTGAGGTTACAATAAACTTTGTTAACATCAAATGACTGAAGTACTCTGGCTGTCTTTAATAAGGAATTTACACTGATACCACTGTCAGTCATTCAGATTAAATATTATTACTGAAACAAGACATCCAAACTGCTTTCTCTTAAGTTGAATATGAATAATTAAAATGGATAATTGGTGTGAAAATCCCTTTAATACTCAGGATATCATGATAGGTCTATACCTTTAAAAACAGATGATTATTTTCATCATTTATTCGTTTTTAAATTAATGGAATAATTGATTCATTCAAATCGCGGAAAAATGGACCCAAAGACATGCAATATACAAGGTTATAAAACAGAGAAAAGTAGTAAACCCTCTAGTGAACCAGTGAATATTCATAGTCATTTTGTGCTTCATAAATTACATAAACAATTGACCCTTCCTAACGACTTTTTCCTTTGTGCTCCAACAGTTGAGCGAGCCTCAGTCAGGACCTCGGTCAACCTTCTCCTTTAACAGTGATAGCTAGCATTCTGAAAGAGAACCTGCAACGTCTGTTGATATAGAGACTCATTCTAAGACATATACTACTGTATTATTATATATAGGTGATTATACACTAAAAAACACATGGTTATCAATATTAGACTCATATTTCTTACTATTAAAATTTGGTTATCTATTCAACATAGACAAGGTAGCATGAAGCATATCTAAGTACAGGAAAGCAAAAGGCGACTGTCATTGTAGCACAGTGCAAACTGGAGCTCTTACAAAGGGGCAATTAATCAAATCTGAAGATTGTTATCACTTTTACTGCCAATCAACTAATGAATTGATCAGCTAATGGGTTCCACACAACCTAAAAATAAAACTGAACATCCTACACAGACCATGCAAAACATCACCACAAAGACAGCACACACACTCCATCGACTGTAACTGTGTACCTTGATTTGTGGGTACAGGAGGTAGGACTTTGACCTTCGGTTTCCTCCCTCTTTTGCCGGGTACCTTAACAGGCACCTGAGCTGGTACGGGGGCCACTGCGGCGCCTGCCGATTTCCCTCCTGCCACATTCTTCAGCTCTGCACAGCTCCCTTTCCTGCCCTCCTTCCCCTTGGTCCTACGCTCCTTTCGCTCCCTGCCTTCCTTGGGTTCCTTGGGTTCCTTGGGTTCCTTGCTCTTCCTCAGTGTAACCACCGTCGTCGCCTCCTTCTCCTCCTTTCGTTTCTTTGGTTTGCTGCTTTCCCTTTCCCCGCCCTCCCCTCCTCCTTTCTCCCGCTCTCTCTTGTCCTTTTTCTTTCGTTTCTTCTTCACCCTGCCTCCTCCTCCTCCATCGTCCTCCTCGCTCAGGGAGGATGGGGGTCGCGGGGCTCCTCCGGAGTGCTTAGAGGCGTGGGCCCCGGCCACCGTGCAGTGATTGGACGTCGCCGTGCTGCCCACGGGGGTGAGGAGGCGGAGCTGGTCCTTGGGGCCCACGACCAGGTGTCCCCGCGGGATTGTGGGAACTGTGGTTTGTGCGTTGCTGTTTTGGTCCGAGGCAGAGGAGGAGGCTGCTGCAGCGGAGGCCGGAGGTGGCGTGTGCTTCAGGAGACCAGTGAACATCTGGAATAGAAATATTAATCATTATCATATTGTTCATTTATTCAGGCCAGTTCTTTCCAACTGTTGTTGAGCTACTGTCAATGAACACTTCCTGCACAGATGTTTCACATTAAGATCTTTCAAGCACCTGAAAGGTTGCTGAACACAGATCAAAATAATGATGGTGGATGAAAGCAGCATTTTGGTTACAGAGAGAAACTCAGAGTGACACAGCGGTGACTGACACGACCTTGTTGTTGTACTGATGGAATTAATGTTAATTATGTGAAATTTTCTGTGTGAGTCACTACACCAGTAGTTCCACCTACGCTCAATGTTTTTTTTTACTCGACCTTGATAACATTTTATCGTTTGTACCGTACGTTATTTCAATAGCAGCTTTAATGATGTTATTAATTAGGTATTCTTTTTATTCGACATTTTCACATTAACAATAGATCCAGCAACTATGTGTTATATGAAAAGAGTCACTCGTACTCACTCTGCAGTTCCCCTCAGCTCTCTGGAGCCTTTTAGCATCTTTCAGTCTATTGTTTTGGGTTTTTTTACAGCCCGAAGCTGAACATTATTTCATCTCTCTGGTCAACCTCGGTTCAGCTGCAGCATGCGGCGAAAAAGCTCTTAAATTCTTTATTATCATTTATCATTATTAGCATTATTATCATACATTAGCTATTGAATATGCTTGAGCATTAAGTGGCTAAAGAACCAGACCAATTTATACCAACAAGATAGATAATTTTACTATTGAATTGAACTAGGAACACGGCTCTACTTCAATGCTAATGTTGCTCTGCTGGATGTATAAACCGGCAGCACTACTGAGTTCATACAGTGACAATTTGTCATCATGTGTTGCGATAACAACACATAAGACTCACCTAAAATACCATAAAGCAGATTGTTTTTGTACGTTATATTTCTGTTGCTGATGCCCTTTATTTGGAATTTATCATACTGGATCAAAGAAACTTGGGAAAATCCATTTATATCATCATCTGAGAGAGTAAGAGACAGGGAGGTGGGGGTGAGACACTGTGTTTTATGTCAAAGAAAAATAAAGCTAAAGTTAGAAATGGAGAGGACAGAAATTGGCAGAGGAGGATAAAGAAAGGGGAGTTACAAGGGGAGAAAAAGAATGAGCGAATGGTGAGGAGCGCAGTGAGGAAAAGTCACGCATGCCCATCATTCCGGCCACATGCTGTTCTATGTGTGAATCACGCTGTGACTAAAAACTTAATATGCAGAATATTCTTCCATCAACCCCGGGATGTTGCAACTTTTGGTTCACATCCGAAACAGCTGCACCGCGGAGACAGCTCTGAGTACGAATACTATTAAACTACCTGCTTATATTTCACCAAACAAAACACCAAAGTTCACAGAGGGCAGGCTGGAAGGGTTGGAGGACAGGTTCAATGAGCCTTATTGTACGTTTGCACTACATTCGCGCCGGATTTGGCTGATGATTCAACATCTCCTCTCCTCGCGGTGCAGCCGGTGTGACACAGCAGAAGGAGTGGTGTTCTACATCAGTGCTGCTACCAAGTGACTGTGCTCAAAGCGTTTCACATGAATCCAGTAAAGGCGAGGCCCCCCAGGAGACAAATACTAAAGTCCTCTGGGGAGTTAAGAAGAGATATTACTGTCTCTGCTCAGCATGCTGTTGTTTGTTGCTCTTTTATCCATTACCAAAAATAAAAAAAACTGAAACATGAAACTTCTCACTTCCTGTATACCACAGAAATGTTCTCAGAAAAAAAAACAGTGCCTAGAATAGTAAACATTGTTGCAGAAGACTAAACGCTGAGAGAACAACAGATGCCAGAATCTGAAAAATACATCAATCTATAGGAAATAAGAACGTCCACATAAATGTCTTGATCTTTTTGGCTACTTGCTTGGATATAAAAGCTTAAAAAGATCAACACGCAATGACATCAACACTTGGATTATCCGTAATTTTAAGCCATGACCAAACTCTATTTTAGCGTCTACTCTAAACCACAAAGACGCCGGGAAGTCAAACCTTTGTTCCGGGCAGTCTGTGACCTCACTGTTTCCACCATGCTTGTCCTGAAACTGTTGAAGCACCAACCTCCATTCCCCGAAACTCCTCCAAAGTGCTTCAGCAGCAGCAGCACGGCGTTCTTCCGCTCTGCCTACAGATGTAAAAGCCGTATATCACTGTATCATCTCCATGAGGGAAGTCCTGCGGCAGTACTGTAGATGTTTCTCCAGGTTATGACCATTATGAATGCAATTTAAGACCTATTTCACGTCCATACTAGCAAAACGTACGATGATATGAAGGAGAATCTGTCTTCGTTTCTTTTACATTACTGATGTTCAGCTACCGTGTGTAAAGTTCAAAGCACCTCCACTTTTACTGCGCTGTTAAACGTGTTTTTTCAGCTGCAAACTAAATAATATGACTGTACTGCGATGAAATACATCAATGCTGGGGTTAATATTGACATTCTCACTTGGATTTCTGAAAATAAGTCTTGCATGGGTTGATAAATTTACTGTTTTAAGACACCCTGAACCTTACAAGGCCAATGCTGAATAAACCATTTCGGACTACTTATCATGTCATGACAAAAAGAATATTAACGCCCTCTAATCAGACGTAGAAAGCCCACCTCCTTCAGCCCCGCTCTGAGTGCTCCTTTTCAAGTGTACGTTGATGGAGACGCATCGTTGACTGGAGCTTGTGCTATGTTTTGCTCACACAGCACTTAGCATTTTGGCGCAATGGTTTGGACTTGTGCTTTTCATGGCTGCAGAAGCACCACCAGACTGCAATCTTTTCTTGGATGATGATGATGATGATCCCACGATATGCATTGGACTACACTCCCCCACAGACACCCAAACACCGGGCAGTTGGCCCTCTGAACACTACAACACAGGTGCCACCCAGAAACTTTTACAAAACAGCCGTGAATGTTCTTCTAGTGACACATTTAAGCACGAGACTGAAGTTAATGCTACTTAAACTTCATAATCCAATTATTTTTTTAATATCTGTCAACATCATATTGACTTTTCAAGGTTTAAAATTCAGATTTTTGGATATGAGAAGGACCAGCAGAAACTGCACTGGGGATTTCCACCACGGCTCGTCTGTAACATTAATGGAGGATAGATGCACCCTGAGGGAACTTCGGTTTCTCCTCAACCACCTCTGATTTTTACATCACATTGTCAGCTCAAAGACATTAGGTGGGAAGCAGAGCTTAAGTACTCGGTATTATGGGCTAGATATTAAGTCTCTGACATCTGCATAAATACTTGCAACTATAAATATTCATGACTGGTAGGTGGACCTCAAGGTCAGCGTAGCATGTGGGCAAATAGCACTAGTCATTTAAATCAAAAAATGCAGAGATGCTTCAATATTCATCGGGGACTTTATGTCACGCACACCAATACTGCAGTTCTATGAGGTTAAATACAGCTTGTCATGAGTTCTATAGTATTTGAATGAGCGGTTTATGAACTATTACAGACATGTGATGAAGGTACATCACTAAAATTCAGCATGATGCCAATTTTCTTCTTCTGTATTGTTACAGCCACTTACATTTCTGCCACAGTTACAGATTTTTGCATATGCAAGTTAAGACTCTGCAGTAAGGCCAAACGCCTCCTGCCAAGGCCAAACTCAATCCAGTGATGCTTCAATTAGACTATACCAAAAAAATGCATGAACAGACAGCAAACAGGTTAATAATGTAAAATTAAACACCTGCTGACACTCAAAAACAAAAAGATCTGATATCATATTATATGTGCTTCCTCCAGGCTGCATTGGATTGTACCATGTATACCTTATTAACTAATGCCCTAATAAAAAAATAAGAAATTACAATGACTTCTCTGCAAAATAAAGTTTCAGAGCTTCAGAGTTCAAAGCTGCAATTCAGCTGTAACAAATACTATCATCATTATTAGAACTACAGAGGTCATCGGTCAGTAAGAACGACAGGATCAAATCAATTTAAAGAAAAACTGACATTTCATTTGTCGGCGTTGAAATGATTTGACCGTAACGAGCTTCACTTGGCCAAGCTGCGGAACATTAGCTAATGCGCGCTGATGCTTGGCTCGGGATGTTACAATGCAGCAGAATCCAGAAACGCCTCAGAAAAGCTACACGGTGAACATTTTCAGTGATATTTGAACTTATTTCGATCGTCATTTTTGACATCTTGTTGTGTACATTTTTCATGATTTAGTTGTTGTTTCGTTTGGCAGCTTGATTTTAGAACAGCAGGAGATTTGTGGTGAGATGTCGGTCCACATCCCTGGGCACTGTTTATTGTTTACTTTATGTTTCATTTGTGTATTTAATTATTTATATCACAAAGCTGTTTTTTCTCTTCACTGATTTTGGTAATAACTGTAACTAATGCCCGTGTTTTATAATTATTTCAGCTCTCTGTTAAATGAATTAGGGTGAATTAACCAAAGACTGCAGCGCTGACCATAAAGACTAGATAAAACTGTATTATAAAATCAAATAACAAGGTGAGAATATTCTGCTCACACTTTCCTCTACAAGTATGAATGAGAGTGTGTGTATAATGAATAATAATGTGCGGCCTGATTGATCCCTGCATCTCAGCTTTGCTGCGCCACAGGAAGGTCAAAGCAAAGGGTCAGCTATTAAACGTCATGCAGGAAGTGGTATGACGCTAGCAATTTGCTCAGAAACACTTCAGTCGGTTGGCTGATTTCTCATTGGTCGGACGATTGCTGGTGTTACTCCGATAAAGGGCAGTCCTGTCTCTGCCGCCTCCTGGCTTATCTAAAGATCAGCAAAGACGTGGATCATCGGCGGACCTAAAGTGGGCCGAATGATGCCTGGTTGCTCAAACAAGTCATCTGTAACGGCACCCACCTGTCAATCAAAGTGGCTGTGCTGTTAATTCTGCATAACTTTAAGCCTTAATATAACTTGAACAGGTGAGTTCTATAAAAATTCACCCTCAGTACAGTTGTCATGAACGGGGAAATTAGCTATAGAGACCAAAACTGTTTTTTGTACCAGTCTGTAAACATGTTTATTTCTGCTGTGAAGTTGGACATTTTAACATGGGGGCTTATGGAGACTGACTCGTTCTGTAGCCAGCCTCAAGTGGCCGTTCGAGGAACTGCAGTTTTTGGCACTTCCACATAGGCTTCAGTTCAAAAACAAATGTCAAAGAACCAACACAAGTCTCCACATTGGTCTCCACCATCAGAGGACAATAGAGCTGAGTGAAGTTTATTTTTGATTCAACGTGTGTGTATTTGACTAGAGACTGCTAACTGTTTACACTCAATGATGGATCACTGATGTTACTGCTGCCTGTGACCAGCATCCAGATTTAGTTTTTCCATGTTTTATGTTGTTTCACTGTTTATGTTGTTGTTTAACCAGCTGAATTTGGCTTTAGCATGCTAAGTTGCTGCTCCCCCAGCTTGTGGCGATGTTAGACTGATGTTGTTATACTGAAGGACAGTCAAGAGAAACAGCGAGAACATTAAGCCTCATTTAAACTCTATAACGAGAGTAGTGGGTTGGATGCCGGTAAGTGTTTTTTTTATTTTATGTTTATGTTTTCTGGAACTGTGGCGCTTTACACTGCGTTAGAATTTCAGTCTACCAAGATTTTCTTTGGTTGACTACGGTCCCAGTTTTTCCCATGCAAAAGCTGGAAAGGGAATCATGATGTTGAACAAGCTCCCAAGCAAAAACTGCTGTTCTGGACACTTTTTCCAACTCCATCACCGGAGCGAGTACAGTCCAGTACACCGCAGTAAACTGGCACTGAAGCATGAAAACCTGTGGCTACCTTTCACCCTATAACTTGAATAAAAAAAACACAATCTGCATTCCTGACAGAACACTGCAGAACCTAAATCAAGGACCAGAACATCATCTCTCCATGAGAAGGAAAGAAACTGCCAATATTATAAAAAATCTAACGTTCAGGCGAACTATCAATATTTAAAGTGATCGATAGCGGATGACCGAGTGTCAGGAAGAACTGAAGCGAATGTGCCTTTATCCCCCCCACCGCTCCCCCCCATCTGAAGGTCATATCGAGGACAGGGAGTCAATAAGCCGGGATGCAGTTCTGAATGACAAAAGCTTAGTGTGTGCGTGTGTGTGTGTGTGTGTGTGTGTGTGTGTGTTTCTGACAGCACAGCGGGTCTGATTTACATCGACTGAAGCCGCTGATGGACACTTGGCTACTAAAAGAGAGTCCCCTCTGGTACAAAGTGCTCAACATGAGCCACACTAAATCCACTTTCCATTAAAGGCCATGTTAATGCTGGTGTCGGTAATGTCGGCCTTACAGTAAGCACCGACTCCTACGTGTAGTTTTGGTTTGTTTCTTGCAGATTATGGGACGCAGCTGCAGGAATACCACCATGTGACTGTCAGCTGCAGTTGTATGGATGCTGGAAAATGACAGGTGTCACGTGAAGATGCTGTATCTGAACATCTCACACCTTCTTGCAGCTTCATATATTAACATCTAAACAATAAGCTCCATCCTGCGAAGTCTTCTCAGCCCTTTTTATGCATCAACTAAAGAGTAACAACGTTTGTTTTAGGTTTAGAGTCACATTCAAGATCTCAAAAAGCCATCCAAAGCAGTCGTAGTTACACGCTGACTATGAAATAACCTTATTAGGCTACCAGTATAGCTCCGTCTGTTCTGTAAACAAAGGCCGCTGTATAATATTTGCTTTGACAAACAGCTCAAGTGTGTTCTCCACGGAGAGAAAAGCATCAAGCCAACATGAATCAATACAGACAGCTACTGTAGAACATGTTAGTCTGCGTGTAAACAGGTAACTGACAGATTCTGATATCATATCCTGACATAAATGCGCACGTCAACACGCTTTTAACCTGTGTAAAATACGCTGACACGTGATATGAACCGTGCAGAAAGGACTTGATCTGTCCGCTTAAAGCTTGAGCACGACGACAAGTCTGAGCTTTTCTATATTTACTGCATCGAAAATAATATTCCTCTTCTCGTACTATGTGGGAGGAAAACTAACACATGCTGGAAACCCATTCTGGAGTCCTGATTGACAGTTTAAGAGTCACTGTAGTCCAAAACATGAAGTGAATCAGACCGCAGTCTCTGAAGTCACATCATGCATCAGCTGGAGGTTTATTGTAGTGGATGACACTATACCAGAGTCTATGAAGTCTGACTATAGAGCTGTAACAAGACTAGACAATAAAAAAATAACACAACGTTTATGAGATTTATGAAGCACTGTGAGCAGAAAGTGAGATTAACACAGACAATAAAATACTTAATGTATGAAGCGTCACACTCAGCTTGGTGATTTTATTCATGTGTATGAACATATAAATGAATATCGGGAGAACATAACTTATAGACTATCGCTGACTCTTAACACTGAACTGAACTGCTGTTTGGGCTCCTGTACTTCTTTGTGTGCTGACTTTCTCTGCAAGAAAAAAACATATTGCTGAAGTGGATGGACTGCAAACACTGGCTGGGTGTCACAAAGCTGTGTTTGTGATGATACCTATGGAATATCTGACATATCTGACAACTGTAGGAGTCATGTGTTCTGTAAAATTTGGTCCCCGTTCTTCAAATATGCTGGTACTAGACTGGCAGCCGCTGTGTTCAAGGGTCTGGTGGATTACAGACGTGACTTGCTGCGGGGTTGCACGGACTACAACATATACTTGCTTAAGTGTTAGTGATGCTGTACTGCAGAGAAATATAGGATGTAGTTGTTGTGTTGCTATGGCGCCGCGTGGGTAGCAGCCAGCTGAAGTAGCTCTGAACACTACTCTGTGTTTTTAGTATTTTTAGTTCACACCAATCTCCGTCCGTTTTGTGTACACACATGGACTTGAACTATGGAGATTTGCCTTTTCTCTGTTATACAGACTTCTTTATGATACATCTGGGGACTCATTCAAAGAAAGCCACGGCTCTCAGATTTACGCTTGAGAACACCTGTTAGACAGCACTAAGAAGAGTAAGCATACTCTCTGTGGAAAGACCAGAGATCCGTGCTGAAGTGAGGAGAAGACGACGGGGATGCAGAGCTGGATCTAACTGATGGGAGCAAAAAAGACAACGCTATCGTGGGGGACATAAGATCTCTCACTTAAAAGATGGAGGAGCTAGCGGTACCAACCAGGTTGCAGCTGTTAGTATGGAGTGTGTAGCATCGGAGAGACGTGGCGGAATGAACTCACTTCGGACGCGCTGGGAACGGATTTAAACTTGTGAGAGTGGACAGCTGGGGTCGAAACCGGGTCGCTGCAGGAAGGACTCAGCCTTTCGTACGAAGCTGAGCCACCAGGACGCCACGATTCATTTTTCTGATCCACCTTGTATATTGTGAGCTGTGTGGGATAATGAAGTCTATTTTAGTTCATCTTATCTGTCTCCAATGGATCTGCATTTTACTGTATTCTACTTTACTGTAATTTCTGACACTGTGTCTGATGTGTACAACGGCCCCCTCCTTCTTTTTTGTCACTGTTTAATTTGTTTGTCTGTGTACTTGTTTGTGTTTGTCTGTACCGCTTATAGTGAAGTAGAAACTCTGATAACGGCTCTGATTGGGGAAGTGTTCCCCCGCTGTCTCTTTATTCTGCGACACAGTCTTTAAAGTCTGTGTAAAGGCAATTCCATATTTTCTTTCAAAACACAATAAATATGTTGGAAAATAGTTGCTGAAAACATGTGAAAAGACTTTGAACGATGTATTACTGAAATGTGGAGTTAGAGGTTCAAACAGTTTTTCACCAGTTTTCAGTCCAGGATTTTGTGGGCGGTCCTAAAATGAGGCCGTGTGACGTCACGCGGTGATCATTAACATAGAATTAGCATAGCTCCGCCCCCTAGCGCAACGGTATACAAGCCTTCCGCGTCAGATTGTGGTTCTGGTGGCTCAAACATATAGGGCTGAAACAATACCAATAATACTGCCAGCTGTAGCATCCATACTGTGCTTGTTACACTCCTAAAACGAGATCACGTGACGTCACGCGGTGATCATTAACATAGAATTAGCATAGCTCCGCCCCCTAGCACAATGGTATAGAAGCCTTCCGCGTCAGATTGTGGTTCTGGTGGCTCAAACATATAGGGCTGAAACAATACCAATAATACTGCCAGCTGTAGCATCCATATTGTGCTTGTTACAGTCCTAAAACGAGATCACGTGACGTCACGCGGTGATCATTAACATAAAATGTGCATATTGTGCTCCGCTCCACCAAGTGGGGTGGCTTCGGCACATTCAGTGGACACGCCCCCACAGTCCTGGAGCTGAGAATACTGCTCATTTTTACCTGATTTTGACACCTAATTTCATAAACTTGTCGTTATTTTTGATCATTCAAATTTGGCTGGGTGGTTAATAACATTTTCTTCTTTAGTCTGACAAACTCAGAACACTAATTTATTTTGACTTTACACGGACTTTAATATTCAAACAAAAAAAAAGGCTCGACTATATCAAATAAACACCAGGCCTGAAAAACAAATCTCTGCCACAATGTGCTGCAGCTTTAATTCTTAAATACACAGAAAATTAATCAATTACTGATACAGTGTGCTGCCTCTTGTACATGAAATCCATACATGAAAACAATCAGCCAATCAGGACTGGCAGCCCGTCTCGAGATGCATAAACAGGTATCGACCGCCAGCTGTTAAAGCGTTTAATATACATACACTACTATGTACAGCATGCTTCGCCGTCTGTTGTTCGCTTCATGCTGCTGCTCGTGGCCTCCGTCCATCTGTATGTGATGCGAGAGACTGTATGTCGTCCATATGTTTCCGTACCACAAACTGTAGCACATTTTTGTGCCTGGCAAAGGGAGCGATTGTGTTTTTGAAAGCGAGCCAGCGTCGGGCTCATTACCGTGATCATGTGGAGGTTTGAATCAGAAAAGGTTGAGCTCGGGAACACAGCTGATGAAAATGTAGCCTGACGTTGTTCGGCGTGCCTGAAGCAACAAAGAAGCAGGCCTCCATTCTGAGCAATCGATCTCCTCCTCATCACACCTACGTACACACACGTGTATTGACACATGAAGCAGGTTGTCAGAGAAATCACTGCGTGGATCCTATGACAGCGAGGCAGAGAGAGCGCTGAAGGGTCTAAAACTGGCTGCGGCCCTCGCTGGTGCTCTTGACTGTATTTAGAAACCGGAGAAGGGGGAGCGCACACACTGTGCAGAGGGACTAACTCGCCAGGTCAGGCTAATGTGGAGTGACGGCTGCGCGCGTTTGAGTCCACACGTAAATCCTCATGTGTGTGTTTTTGTGTGCAAAAAGTGTGTGACTGTCATGTTGACGTACGGCCGGCGTGTGTGAGACACGCAGCAGGTGCGCGTGTGTTTTTGTAACTGCTGTTTTATGTGCTGCCGTGTGTGTCGTGAGGCCAATGCAGATGCTTCTCACACAGGTACGAGGAATCATCTCAATGAACACACTCATCACACACACGCACATGCACACACACTGATAGACATGGACTGCAAGCTCACCGGCCTCCTCGCCAGTTGGTTTGGTTTGGGGCGGGGTGGGGGCTGGGGAGGGGGTATCACAGCCGTTACCATGGAAACTGGCTCTCCGTGCCAAAGCTGCGGGGAGGCGGACGTAAACACGCGGTCGCCATGGTAACCCTTTCGTTGCCACTGGCTCCCGACCGTCGATGGATCGACTGAATCTGATGATCTGAGCCAGCTCTTTACCTGCGTCTGTCTGTCCTCGTTCTCGTCTGTATGTCTAAATATCTACCAGCCTGTCTGTGCATCTGTCTAACCATCTAATCAGAAGACTTAAAAACAAAGCTCTGTATCTGAAAGTGCAATAACATCAACCATATTTGATGTTAATGTGGGTCATGCCACAATACCCAACCAAAATATGGTGCAGTTTGTCAGAAATCAAAGAATATTTATGAGTACAGAAAAAAAATTAAAAACTAAAGGACAAAAATAATTGAGTGTAAGAAAAAGCAGATGATTCATGATGATTTTAAACATGAAAGCAGCCTTAAAAAAAATCAAGGGAAATCCTAAAGATCAGGGCTTCCCCTTGAAAGCCGAAGACTCAAATCACCGGTCGGAGATTCTTTTGAGTTTTTTGTCTTATGGGGACGTGAACGCTCCTCGCTGTCACGCTGCTCTCAGCAGTAAAATCATTCCTAGGTCGAGTCATCTTGTCCGCTGGTTGAGTATATCTGCGATGGGTACAGGCAGCTGCAGACCAGGAGCCGAGGTGAGTCTGAGTGAGATGGAAGCAGCCGCCCGGTCACGCCAACATAACGTTATCTTTTGTCTTCTGCTTGGAAGTGATGAATTTACAGCTCATAGTAAGTTCATACAATACAGTCTCTGGCTTTTGTTTGATATCGAGTGTTGGCACAAAACGTTGAACCTGAATATCTAAACTCTGTTTAATAATCTTGCAGTTCAAGTGTTGCTCGATAGTCTTTAAGGACAAAATAAAATAGTCAAATATTTTTTATTAATCCGATTCAACTGATTTAATTTGGGTACAGCCCAACAGACAACGTGAAAATCTAATATATCCAAACAAAGTCAAGACACAACTAACAATTATTTTCATTACTGATAAATCTGAAGATTATTTTTTTGATTGATAAATTAGAGCCAGAGGTGCATCTTCAAGTTTCTTGCCAAAAACTAAAGATATTCAACTAAATATTAAATTTAAAGTAAGCTACCCGCTCTTCTAACTGATTTATAAACCAGCTGTTTCAGCTGTACTTGAAAGACTGATCTGAGATGTTGCATGTTGTGCTGTGGAGCACAAACTGCTTGCTGTGGGCATTAGAGGTGATCATGCGCAAGGAAGTCACGCAACAGATAAGGCCCACGCTCAGATTACAAACTGGATGAGTTGATCGTGTCATTATTTGATGGCTGCAGTTCAGAGGTGATCAGGAGTGAAAATACACATAATATTAATCAAATATACTACACCAGAGAAGATACAGCAGAGTGCAGATGAGACATCATTCTCAGGACAAACCAGATGAATCTGTAGATCACATGTAAACAGACAGGCCTCCACAAGGCAAGAACAGAAACAAAGTAAACTTTCCTCTGGTTTAGAGACAGAAAACGTGTGGATGTGATCTCGGTGTTAAACAAAGGGTCAGGCGCCGGAGGAACAAGAGCAGGTTTCTGTCGAGTCCCTACATGACAAGAGCGGCAAAGTAATGAGTCTGAAACCCTGGGTGAGATACCCGGGTGAAAAAGTTGAGGAGCCCCTTCTGCTGAGGTCAAGTGCTATCCATTTTTCGGTTTTAAAGTGAAAGCTGGTGTTTGTGTCGAAGGCTTCAAGGAGAAAGGGTGGAGGTCAGAAGTAGAATTTCATTTGAGCTTTTCGTTTCAAAATAAAAAAGGTATTATGCATGCAAACGAGTCATCTTTGCATGTATAATAAAACATCACACACGTCTTTAAAGTGTGTGTGCACTCTGTGTTATCTGTACACCTTCAAAATTACCTTTCAACAAGATAGAAGAGGTTACACCTCCCAAATCTTTCTTAAAATTGTCTCAGTGGTCACTTTATTAGACACACCTGTACAATCAAAGGCAATCTAATACAACCGTTCTACCAAAAATGTTCTTTAGATGCCTCTAATGTTGACTCATGGAGGATAAAGAGGTGTTTACAAGAGATGGGCATGAGCACTCAAGTACTTGATTTGGGCGTCAGTGTTCCTTCGCAATTGTCCCCATAGCAACAATGACAGTTCTGCACAGCCGCAGATAACGTTCAACGTTTGCAGTCACACAGATTTCAGTCAACTTCAGTTGGGTGTAGGAGGTAGATCGGGTCGTCCACTAATCAGATGGTCGTTTAACAATCGCTCAGTTCACATGTGGAGGTGTCCTTGGGCAAGATACTGAACCCCAAACTGCTCCCGAAGGCTGCACCATCGGTGTGTGAATGGTTAGCTCCCAAAAAGACAATGCCGTCAGTGTATGAATGGGTGAATAAGTGGTCAGAAAACTAGAAAGGTGCTATACAAGCTACAGTCCATTTACCATTTACGTCATTTGATCTTTGCCTTCGTTGTTGGCCAATTTACATCAATGTGAAGCATTAAATAGTAATAGGTATTCTTACTGGAACTTAATTAGCAGTTTAGCAGTACGGGCCAATGGTGGCTGCAGATGAAAAAGTAAACCAGCCACAGCTAAGATGCAAGCACAAGATACCCATTACACTGCTCAAAGAAACAAGATAATCTGACTGAGTTAAAACACAGATTAACTTTCAACTAATGGAGCACTTGAAGACGCTGGCCAGAACAGAGCACATTTTTCTTTTAAATGAAACCTCCAAAAGAAGTTTAGATTAGCATCTGCAGTGGACTGCAGGCCATTCCTCTCAAAGACTCTCGTTTGATGATTACTTTAAATAGACATTAATCTGCCGGTGGACACGTGAGTGCCGGAGATCAGAAGCTGTGAAAACATCAGCCCGGATCCTGCTGGGTCATAGAGGACCTAGCCGGGGCTTACTGAGCATACTTTTCCCTACAGAGCTGAACAGCACGAGAGAAGGCTTATTACTTATTCAGGTTAGCGCCAGAGCAGTGGATTTACATCCGGACCCGGCTAGGTTTTATTCTCAGTGCTGACTTTCACCTGGGATACAATAAGGCGACACGGTGGGGGTAGCAAACCAGCAATATATGGTTTGAAGGTCCAGCACTGAGAGCCACTAAACTGGATCATATTTTAGCCCAGTTTCAACACAGCCCCCCCAGAAAAAGCCCCAAAAGATCTAGCTACAGCTCATCTGACCTGATTTCTTTGTGGGGTTAAGTTAAGTTGGTCATTATTTCGAGTTATTTAGAGTAACCATTAGTAGTGTTTTCACTTTAAACACACAGGGAATGAAGTGAAACCATTCAGAAACCGTGTGTGCAATGTCTGAAATGATAAAGGACACGGGTGTAACTAGGCCACTCGCACCAGAATGAGTAACACAACAGAATCCCTGCTCGCCAAGTAGGCCACATTTGCATGATGCCACAAACTTCACCTGACACAAAAAAGCAGAGCCGGAGCAAAAGAGCGTATCGCCCGACAAACAGCGTTCTGTTAACTCGATAAACAATTCTGACTGTAGATCAGAGGACTGAGGTGCATGCTGTGTACTCGTTACTCCATTGATTCAAATCTGTCTCACAAATAAATCTACTGACGAGCAGCACAGCGAGAGTTTTCTCTACACAATGGAAAAGTTGCTCTTATTTTAAATGTTTGGCCGTTACGTTTCTATCTATATTTTACGCCTCACAGCTGTAATGACCCAAATTCCCCACAGATCGAAGGCATTCGTCTTTTGACCATTCGGCATGTCTACTGTATGAACTAATTTATTCTAAGGATCAACATTATTATCATGTTAAATCAGCATTTTATTGTTTCCACATCTGTATTATGTCACCCTCTTACTCCTCACAGTGTGTGACTACTACTTCACACACACATTACAAGCTCTCGGCTTACTAGGGTTGGACGATTGATCAAATTTTAGTTTCAATTTTGGCTTCCAACAACTATGAAAACATGATAATTGATCATTACGCCGCATTACACTGCAACGAAACAAGTCGAGATGATGGAAAGAGAGCCTTTGGTCAACAAGAAAGGTAAAACCGATTCAGCTGTTGACAGGAAGATATCACATGCCGCGCACAAACACACTCGTACACAGTGAACTTAAGTTGGGAGAGGAGGCAGGGACGGGTGTTACGAACTGTAGCAGCCCCAAATCACGGACAAATAAACATATGACACACCTTGCAGTGAATGTATCCGCTCGCTACAGTGATGACTGTGTGTGTGTCGTACCCAGAGCTGACAGTGTGTCACTGGTCGCCAAGCACGTTCAATACTGTATGAGTTAAAGAGAACTCAGACGTATCATGCAGATAGAACCAAATTAAAAGGGAAGTGGAACTTTCTTTCCATTCGTTTTTCAGTTCAAGGAGTTTTTTTTTAAAGTTTAATAAATTCATGAGGTTGCCAAAGTCAGTGAGTATTCGTGTTACGCAATCGTGATCCCAGTATTGACCAAAATAATCGCAAGCCATAATCAAGTAGCCCTACGGCTCACCGTAGAAACCAACAGAAAACCCAACATCTTGTTCAGGGCAATAAAAACTTTGTCGTGCCGACACAGTACCTAAAGTCCAATTGATATATTGGTACTCTGATTTTATGTGATGATGATGTGCAAAACATTGAAAACACATTTCAAAAAAGTTGGACAGTGGCAACAAAATACTGGAAAAGTTGTGAAATGCTAAAAGAAAACAGCTGGTGGAATGAATGAGGTTGACTGGAAACAGGTTCGTAACATGATTGAGTATAAAAGAGCATCCCAGAGAGGCTTTGTGGAGTAAAGATGAGGAGCTGTTCACAACTCTGACAGACTGTGCTGGCAAACAGTTCATTTTAAGGTTTCTCAACATAAAATTGTAAAGTGTTTTTGGATTTCATCGTCTACAGTTCATAATATCGATAAAAGATTCAGAGAATCAGAAGAAATCTCTGTACGCAAGAGACAAGGCCAAAATCCAACATTGGATGGCCGTGATCTTCTTCTTCTGTCGTCGACATAACTGCGTGGGTTGAGGAACATTTCCAAACACCGTCTGTGAACGCAGCTCATCGAAACTCTACCATACAAAGGGAGAAAAGCCGGATATAAACCAGATCCAGGAACACCACCACCTTCTGATGGAATGAGCTCGTTCAAGATGGACTGAGGTGACGGGGGAAAACCTCATCCTCCGGGCTAAAATGGAGAGCGACCAAAGAGTTCGAAAGGCTGCATCCTTGATGGATGGGGGCGCGTTAGTGCACATGGCATGATGGGTAACCTGCACATTTGTTAATGCTGAATGATATATGCAGGTTTTTCGAGCAACATATGCTGCCAAGTAGGCAACGTCCTTTTCAGGGTCAGCCTTGTTTATTTCAGCAAGAAGAAGTCAAACCACATTCTGAAAGTATTCAAACAGCACAGCTCTATAGTCAAAGTGTCTGAGTGTTAAACTGACCTATCTGCAGTCTAGACTTATTGAAAAGGTTTAGCCCCTTATTGAACATCAAATACGACAAAGGAGACCCTGAACTGTTGAGCGCCTGAAATCCAACATCAAGCAAGAGTGGGAAAAGTTTCTACTTTAAAGACTCCTTTAAAAAAGTGTTGTTAGAAGAAGAGGTGATGAACAGAGAGGTAAACATGACCCTGACCTTAACTTTTTTTGAAGCATGTTGCTGGCATCAACTTCAAAATGGACATATTTTACAAAAACAATCAAATTTCTCAGTTTGAACATTTAATAAGTTGTCTTTGTGTTATTTTTAACTAAATATGACGTCTCAATATTTTGCACATCATCATATTTTATTTCTGTTTACATGTTATGGTGCTTTCTTTCTTTCTTGTGCTGTTGGAGTCTACCATCAACTCTCTGCCCACATTACTACTTATTCAACAAAAGGCGGACTCATTTGGAAGCCGGACACGCGGGGCATTATGTGGAGTTTACACGTCCTCATCAGGCTTGTATCATGGTGCTCATGATCATTTTGATATTTACATGTCAATGAGCCTTTTCACTGCAGATGATGCTTTAAAAAAAAACCGATGAAAACCAGTTTTTAATCCATGAAAACAAACCAAGAAACCATTTCCGCCCTCACCTCACTCCATGTTCACTTGCTTTGCCTCCTCGAACAGAAAAACGACTCGGCAGACACACTGACGGGTAACCCAGAAGCTAAAATTAGCTACTAAGCTAACTCAGCCTCGGTAATGACCCAAGTCACCGCCATCCATCTCCACAACAACGGAGCAACTGCAGCCCACACACACTGACAAACAAACACACACACACACACACACACACACACTGCATAGTGGCATCACGTCATGGTTGAATGTGCTTACATGAGTGACTACACACACACACACACACACGCGCGCACACACACACACACACACACACATGAGTTTCTCCCTCACTCCCACACTGACACTGCACGGCTCAATGTGCTTATATGACTGAGTGACTACATACACATACATGGCTTACAACAGCACACACACACACACACACACTGACACAAACACATTCACATGCTTCATGGCTCAATGTGCTTACATGGATGACTACATGCATAAAAAAAACCCAAAAAACACACACACACATATACACACACACACACTCTCCTTCATGCAAACACACACTAACACAGTCTCTCCCTTCATAGAAACACACACACACACACACACACACACAGCCTCCAGTGACGTGCTGCAGTGTAGCACACTCTGCCAGCCCAGTAAAGCCGACCGAACACAGCTGAGGGAGGCTGCCTGCAATCACACTGCCTATGAATCAATAATACTGCCTCGCAAACAAGCAACACACACATAGGCACACACACACACACACACACACACACACACACACACACACACACAGTGTCTGTCTCCCTGTCACGAATATAGACCATGAGCACTGCAGTCTCATCAATGCTGCCCCTTCGTTTCACAGCTGCAACAGCAAGCAGGATTAGAGAATGTGGCTAACACTTATGCTAGGCTAACAACCCTTTTCATAGCATCTGTATGACGGGGTCGACACATGTGCAGCCCGGGTACACCTGGACCTGGACTTCACACAAGCGTCTGTGAGAAGGGATTCATGCACGAGCGCAAGACGACCGAATAACAAGAGAAACTGAAGTTACACAAAAAACAGCCGTACTGTCTGCCCATGTTGAATATTAAATATGTACCTGAATATACAGAGTAATATGAACTTCACAGGCGGAGATGATTCTTCTACATGAGCTAACATCACCACTATAAGTAAGAGGCGTCTAGAAGCAAACATTCTTTTTTGTTCGTAGGCAAATTTTTGTTCATTTTTAAAATAGCTGCAACGCAGACTAACACAAATAGAAGATATAATGCGGATCAGTCACATTTAGCCAATAACATGTCCGTTTAATGAGCTTATTGGCTCTGATAATGACTCAGTGTGTCAGATGGATGCATCAGTAATTGTGACAATCCCATTTAGCAGAGACACGCACAGAATACAAATGGAGAGCCGAGAACTGTGTGAATGTTGCAGCACGTTGTTTGGTGATATGACATACAAAAAGTGTGGACAAATCTATAACATACCTCATATACGAGCCGATTATTGTGCTGTTGGTTCCTTGGTATTGTTTTGGTCCGTTCTCCACGTGCCTTCAAACGTCACTAGGAGCATTAAGTCCACCAGACTTTGTTAACTTGCTCAGATTTTCTTGGTTTTTGTGCTTCTACCACGAAGTACGTAGTGAAATTGTTTGCTTTTTGTCTGTTTATACGATTGGATGTTTGCACAGTTTTATTTTGAAAATCAAGATCAATCTGCTCTGTGCAGATTTCTCTGAGCTGCTCGCGACGTCCGTCAAAAATACATCGTATTCTCTGCAGAGCAAAGCGGAGAGCTGCTTCTGAAACGGATGTGACTCTTGCGGTGGGGTTTCAAACATTGGCTAGAATGGCTGCAATCAGCCCCGGCGGCCGCGGCGCACACAGAACGCATTACATCCGTGCCCGTTGGAATTTAGCTGTTAGTAATTACCAAAATTGTTGTCGTGGGGCGCCCTGGAGGGTTCGAGGCACTGACCATCACAATGTCGCCGGTTCAAGACCGGCTGTGGACCTTTGTTGCTTTGCTTCCCCACATTTCTTCTCCATCTCCGTCTACACTCTGATAAAGGCACAAAAATACTTTTTAAATCTTAACTAATCTACTCACCTTATTATATTACTTATTAATATTATACTATTTTAGTAACCTTCTTTATTTCCCATCTGTGTTTTCTTGTATTTTCTCTGTCGCTTGAATTTCTTTAGATCCCTTTGTCACGTTCCTTCTCCTGCTCTTTCATCATCTCACAAAGCAACAACGTTGTTCCAGAAAGTTGCTATAAAAAGGTTCCATACTGATAAATTCTGGCATTAATCTCATCAGCCGCTTCAGGGAAGGATACTTACAAGATTAGGTGGATGCAAAAGGGATCTGAGGAGAGTTAATAATAATATTTAATAAGTTCATCTTTATGCAATTCAATGCAGCAAACTGCTTTTAAGTTTAAATGTGATTTTCCAAACAACAGCCTGTGATGAAAGAGCAACTTGGACAAAAAAGTGCCAATTCATCTCACTGAGGTCTAGATCGGGACTAATCTACGTCTATTAAAATGTGCACTTCGATGTATTGTTTCTGAGAAAACGGAAAGCATACGCCACACTAAACTAAAAAACAAGAGTTGTATGGAAAGACTGCACAAAAAAAATGGCTTGAGAAAAAAGGAATTCCACCTCAGAGGAGAGCCACATTCTTTGTTGTTCCCAATAAAAATAAAATGTAAGGAGAAGAGGAAGAGCAGCAAGAGGAAGGAGAGGGAGGGAGAAAAAAAAAGAAAGAAACAGCGCTGCAGACGGACGTTTCAGCTGTTTGGACGCGTACGGAAAGATGATCAAAGCGACTGAATCTGGGCCTCAGACAGAAAAGAATCCAGCCTTTTCTCTGCTTTACCTTGAAGTGCAGACAGCCCAGTTCCACGCTGCACTTGCTGATTCATGAATTGTGATTGAGAATAAAAATATAGTAGAAAATAATAAGTCACATTTCAGTGTAGAGAACGACTCACATCCATCACATGTTGGGGCACCACACATGTAGTTCATTGGGGCATTTCATGTTTACTAATTGCTGATTATCTGAATTAATTAGTCAATAAACTTCTGGTAATCATTTAAATGTTAAAGTCGTTTGTCAAAGAAAAAAGGCCAAGCTTCTAAAATATGCTGCTTTTCTCAGTTTTATATCGTTGTAAATATCTTTGGGTTTTGGTCTGTACGGCAGACAACGCAAGTTATGTGAAAAGGTCACTTTGGTTTCCGAGAAATGTTTCTGAGATTTTATAAATGAATGATTCATTGATCCCCACACGAGAACACTGCACTCTCAGAAAGCAGGGTTCCTTGTGGTTCCTTGTGGTTCCTCTAATCTCCAAAAGAGCCTTCAGCTATGAAGCTCCTCTCCTGTGGAACCGGCTCCCAGTCCTGGTTCTGGAGGCAGACCCCCTCTCCACATTTAAGACTCCCATTTTGATAGAGCTTATAGTCAGAGCTGACTCAGGTGAGTCCTAAGCTTTCCCTTAGTGATGCTGCTATAGGCCTAGACTGCTGGTGGACTTCCCATGATGCACTGAGCTCCACTCTCCATCTAAACACGTTTATGTCCATCAATACATGTTACTAACTTAACGTAGAAGTTTTTGTGTTCTCTCGACTCACAGGTTCTCATGGATCTGCAGCAGATAATATTATAGCTCTCGATTTTCCAGTCCATCAACGTTCCAAGCCTTACCTATGGTAACAAACTTTGGGTAGTGAAAGAATGAGATCACAACACAAGCGGCTGAAATAAGCTTCCTCTGCCGGGTGGCCGGGCTCAGCCTTAGAGATAGGGTAAGGAGCTCAGACGTCCGGTGGGAGCTTGGAGTAGTCAAAAGGAGCCAGCTGAGGTGGGTCGCAGGTTCCCTGGGTGCCTTCTTTTGGAGGTGTGTTCCAGATACGTCCAACTGGTAGGAGACCCCAGGACACGCCCAGAACCCGCTGGAGGGACTACATAGCCCATCTAGCCTGGGAACACCTCGGGATCCTCCAGGAGGAGCTGGAATGCGTTGCTGGGGAGAAGGATGACTGGAGCAGCCCGCTAAACCTGCTGCCACTACGACCCGACCCCGGATAAGAGGAAGGAAATGGATGGATGGATAGATAGATAGACGTCTGTTATGATAAAAATGTATTTGAATTGATTAATCATTGACAAAGTACACAGATTACTTAATAATCTGTTGCAGCCCTACCGTTTATTGCATGGACAAGATCCAGCATTATTTCCACAACACTGTGCAGCACTACACAGCGACACAATATACTGTACATCTGTGTCAACAGAGTCACAAACAATCACCTCCAAGAAGACACGAGCACCAGAGGGCTTCTATTTGTCCAGAGAGTTGTTACAAACAGTTACAATACACACTGCACTGAAAACATACATCCATCTCTGCTGCTGCTCCCATCTCCTCTCAAACAACCTACTGTACCACCACAGTGATGTTTCATTTATGCCAGGAGATCATGTGTCATCTTTGCATTATTGTCATTCTTTAAACATTCACAGACAGATATCAGTCCCTGTGCCGCGCTGACGTTACCGCTCTGTTGTTTCGAGATGTGGCAGGCAGATAACCAGATAACTCAATGGCCACTTGAAATGTAGATGAGATACCAGATATGCCCCATCACCGCATCAGTGAAAATCTCATCACTTTCCCCTTCTGCACAACCGCTGATACAAACCAAACAGCACACTCCACCACTCCTTCACTCTGCCCTGACATGCTTTGTAACAGATCCTCTTAATCATCGTGTTTCCATGCCATACTGTAGGCCTGCCATCGTTTGGCTGCAACCAAACTTTCCCCCACAGAGACGATACAGCTCACGTGATTGAGGAAATGATCAATAGGGGCCGGTATTATACTGAAGGACAAGCTCGTAAAAACTCACTTTACCTGATATATTATTGATTTAGGAGCTCACCACGATCAAGCCTCGAGCAATTATTCTACACAAGTCAAATACACAGACTAATTAAAAATGCAGCGATCAACAACAACACCTACAAAACCTTTGTGAATCGAAATCAAGAGGATCAGATGACCTTAAACCAGTTTTAGCAATGAGAATCTGATTTAATAAGACTGGCCCGCAGGCCACATCCAGCCTGCCAAAGCTTCCCAATCAGGCCCGCAGAACGGCCACTGATAAAAGTGTTTTAATATTTATATATTTACAGTATTACAAACTGGGCATCAGTGGTGAAAAATGCAGTATTAAGTTCCTCCTAATGCAAGCCAAGCATTTTCTTACTGCTGCAACTTCACATTAAAAGCATCCAACTGACGAAACACAACAATCATTTTCGGCACTTTTGATAGCGGATCGGTTGTAAATGTTGCAAGGAGTGATGAAACAAGACGGAGCAGCCACTGTTAGATGAAGAGGCAGCAGGCGGCACGCAAACTTCTCAGCGAGGCAACCAACTACTTTCACTTTTGCTGTTTGCAGACTCGTGCCATGTGCAGCAGAAAATCAGATCACGGATGCTCAAAGAACAACAGTTTGTCTTGCTGCCTCCAGGATTCAATGACAGTTACTCAGACCGTTAAACTGAGGTCGCAGTTGATATACCAATTAATATTTCCTACATATCATGACCGCATTCTGAAGATAACGTTTTCAGAATTACAGATTTGAACCATCAGTCCTCAGTGAGCTGCCTCCATGGAGGAGCTCTGAGAGCATTTTCTAGTTAAGTATCTCGTTATCATTATTGATTTCAGATGTTTTCTTTGGAGTCTGCTCACACACATGTAGGCTAATAAGCGTGTAAATAAATTTCTCTGGTCTACAGTGATGTTGGTAGCTCTACTTGCAGATTTCAAAGAAGGTTTGAGAGGTTTAGAAGGAAAGTTTGACCACGTTCAACATCCTAACTTAGACTTTTAATTACCACTACAGACAAAGCAGGGCTGAGGTTGACGGGAACGTCATTAGTTCTGCAGGAATTTGGTCATAATGCAAAGTACTGGACAATAATTCCTCCTCTGGACACCATGAATAGAAATATAGAATTTCATGGTGGTTCATTGAAGAGTCATCAACATATGACATTAAAAACCAAACATGTGGAACTACTTGTGGCATGAACAAAAAGTCAGTACCGACGGTGAACCATGAATGTACTAAAGTTCAAGGCAATCCATGTGATGCTCTATGCTTCAGATATTTCAGTCCAAAGTGAACGACTGACAGACAGGCCGACATCGACATCCAGAGAGCTATGCCGCTGGAATGACTAATAAAAGTTTACCAACAGAAGCTGCTCTGCATCGGAGAAAAACATCAAATTTCAAATTAATAACATTTTCCAGTCATCCGGGGTGCATCCAAAACGCAGACAGGAGGAAGTCAAGTTCAAGGATTCACCAAAATCACAATCATGAAAAGAGTCCAACTTTTGTTCTTCTTGAAGATTACTGCTTACGTAGTTCCCTTTTCTGTCTATTTTCTTCCATGGTAATCATTATGGTTATCATTCTACCTGTGTGTCACAATGTGTGTGTGCTTTTCAGCAGGTCTGACACAATCAAAGGCAGCTACAGATGGCACTGCTGGTGTTTATTCCTCAAGAAAAACTTCACTGATACCGCAGTTTGACATTTAGAGCAGCCTTTTAAAGCTCTACGTCGCCCTGCTGACCTGAGAGGTGGACAGCTTTCTTCAGGAGATTATCAGGTAACTTTCAACCTTGATGTAAAAAATAGCTTTTAAAGTTTTAATGCATCAAATTCTAGCACTGCAACTGTCACAAGTGCAGTGAGTCACCAGACCAGTGAGTAAAAAAGAAATCATGTGCTCTGTTTGTACAAATGTGCTGTTTGCAAAGAGAGATTGTGCTTTAGAAAAACCTCAGGGTGGTTCTTTGTGGGTTTTATTCTTGTTTGCTCAAAGTATGTAGGTAAAGTGCTGGAGAAGAAAAAAAAAATCTAATAATGGAGTTTGTTAAAGCACCAGGTGACGATGGATGATAAGGAGGGAATGATCATGTTGTTTCTGTTGTGACAGCGCTAGCCCCCCTGTCACTGCAGTATGGAGGCCTCGTGCTCAGCTGAGAGACTGCTGTGTCACCTCGCACTTAGAAAAACTCTGACTCATCACTCCGCTCGGCCTGACTCATAAATATTACAAACAGCAAGCCGTCATCGAAATGCAACCGGGAATACTAAAAAAAAAAAAAAAAACTTGAACAGAACGGTTTGACGAAACAGGCGAGAAGGTTCGAGGACAACCCAGAACCTAACGCAGGCTGTTGGTTGTAAAAGAAGAACACGCTCTGGGGCAACAGAGGCTGATTGAATATCATCAGACATATTCTATCGCAAGACTTTTGTAGTGTTGTGAACCCTGGAGGCACGGATACATGTAATTCATTCCTATTGGCTGATAACTGTAGTAGATGATGTAGTAGATGTTTCTGACGACTCATTTTGACTTCGACTAAACAGAAATTTAAATGTCGACGAGTCTGAAAGGAAGAAAGCGTTCTCTTTTGAGTTACATAGCACCATATATCGGGTTACATGCATTTGACGTGAGGGCAGATTGTTATGTTATCAGGATTCAGTCGTCAGTATATGTCGTTAAAGTCAGTCGACGTCTTGGTGGTCTTCAAGACGCTGTTCGTGTTATTAGACAGAGAGAGATGACTCTCATGGCTGCTTGATTTTTGTGGGATAACTTCATACATGATGCAGTGATCATGTGGAGTGACAGAGGAGATAATGTTACAGCTTTCAGAGAGCAGGTAAGCTTAAAAAAACTTAAACATCGGCCGTCAGTCAGCATGTGCGGCGAGGCTGACAGGGATTTCATGATGCGATTGATCGTTTCTCACCACATAATGTCATCATAACTGACCGTACTCTGGTATTTTCTTGTCAACGGCAGATCCACCACAGCGCTCCTCTTTCCTCTGGATAGTTCCATCACAAACCGACGGTAGCGAGTGAAATCGGGTTATGGAAATGGGCTAGCAGGACCCAAAGCGGACCACAGTAATGAAATGTTAACGCTGTAACTAAAAAGTGGATCAAAGATGACTTCTTTTAAAAACCACCTGCTGCGGCTGCAGCCCGGCTAGCAGCGGGTCTGCGTATTATCTTACACGCAACATTAATAAAATATTAATAATTAGTTTAACTGATTGACTAGTCGACTGATCACGCACATAGACGAAGGTTACAATGTGGGACTGTGCATGTGGATGTTTTTGTTCCATTGTGCGAATTTGCAAATGTAATCAAATGAAAAGCAGAACAGTGCAGCTGGTAACAAACAGGGAGTGATTTCATACACATCCACACGTTTGTTAGGACTGAAAACAGGAATGTTTCCTGTGCTGCAGGAAGCTACATTTGGAAACAAGTTACCGGATTACTGAGTTCAACATTCGTATTACTGAATGGATCTAAAACCACACCACGATGTTCTTTCTTCTCCTTACACAGAATAGACTGCTGTTGATTAGGAGTGAGGATATTTTTAAGCGAGTCTTCCTAATGGAGAGCCGAAGAGTATGTAACACTTTTAAGGTGGGAGTTACGCTGGTTTCAGACCAAATGTGCAAGAGCAAACACATAATCCAACAAAGACAGACTACATCAGACAATGACAACATTTTTTGTCCACATCCTCGCTAAAGTCCTGTAAGAACCAGCGCTAAAATTACAGAACTTTATGAATCAATCAAGAAGAAATGAACTTTCCCTCCACTCTTCCAGCTGCCACAACTGTCGCCTCCTGTCAGTGCCCAGGAGACTGCAGCCGCTCTCTCCATTGAAAATACCGGCTTGATAGCATTCGTCTTACCAGTGTCCTATATTACAGAAGCCTCCATTCATGAATGGGAACAGTAACATAGATCATAGTTACCCCAGGATGTGGGGTTAAGCTGCATATCAAAAGTACTTGTAAATATACTGCACGTCCAAAAAAAAAAAAAAAAAAAAAACTGCCTCACACTTACTGAAACTTACAAATTGTGTTTTATTTAGTATCAAAGCTGCTGTGTGTGTAAAGGTTTTTATAAATGACCTACTTTTATTCAAGAGTGCATGCGTGTGTGTGTGTGTGTGTGTGTGTGTGTGTGTGTGTTGCACGCAATACAAACCTGCTGCTTGTCCTTCTTGTGTATTTTCATCTTCTATCCCTTCACTGCATCTGTTAAACACAAAAGGACATAATTCATTTTATTTAAAGACAAACAAAACAAACAGCACCCCACCACAGTGCAGCTGTGAGTTTTTAAAGCAGTTAAATTTAAATATAATACTTCATGCCGCACAAAGCCGTTTCAAAATAAAGTCAACAAACAGGAAGTGATGAAATCCTTTAAAGAATTATGGTTACTGTTTCTTGAGAGTCAACTTCAAAATGATAATCTTTTTAACCCATATTAGGAGACAGTTTGCCCCGCCAAATGTTTTCCTTCAATAACCTTTTTCACATTCCAGTTACACACATTCACTCCAAGAACAACTACAGTCATCCGCTGTCAGTCACTGAGAGGATTTAAACAGGTTTATTACTAAAAGGACACTTAAATATCAGGACAGACGTGAAGGCAGATTATTTTATTTCCCCCTCTCTGTCATCGAGGCTGAAACTGGTGTTAAAATAAAAAGGCAAGAGACGAGAGCCGCAATGTGCAATTCTTCTGTTTGAACTGAAAAGGGGAGGAAGATGAGAAGCAATTTCGCTGTTTTTGGACGGTTTCGGCACTCACTTTTAAGGTGTTTTCAGACTGTCAGCGAGTTAATACTTTGTCGATTTATTTCGCTTCAGGAACGTTCAGAGAAACAAGAGATTCTGAGAGAAGATGACAGATTAAAAACGGTCAAAACTCCAGCAACACTTGTAGTATTTAAAAGCAACTTTATTGTTGCCTTCAGTACACGTTGACCTGACAATAAAGTTGTCTTGTATTCAAGAAGTTTTGACCGCTGTATGCTGTGAAATCAGAAACATACACAGCCACACAGCTAACAGCTAGGTCCAATCTATGCAATATGCAGTATATATATATAGCAAGAACAACAGTTATTAAACTTGAAACCACCTGTAGAAAATAATACAAAAATACTAGTATGCACGGAAATTGCATTTTCAAAATGTATCCTGTAGCCTCTGTGTTTATAGAGCACATTTTTATGACTCAAACCCGCCAATGTGAAGCTGTGTTTACGTTGGTGCATTTAGAAGTTCTACCATACAGGAAAGCAACTACTCAAAGACGTCACAGGCGTTCATCAGTGGCCGCTGATGCTTTTATCAGACGTTATCAGTCTGTTTCCGATTCCCATCCTGAAATGGGGAACAGAGAGATGGAGAATGGTCCATTGAGATCTTTCCATCAACAGATTGTGGCAATCTGACAACCACATCTTCAAACAACGAAACCCAGAACACATCAACACCTCAGATAACCGCGTGCTGGAAAGTTTCCACAAAAAAAGTAATAAATTTGATTAAAAGATTCAAGCAATGTTAATTAACTGGCAAGTTCAGCTTGTGATTCAACACTGAAATGGCACATTTCCACCTTTTTACTGCACTCCCAACATCTGAAACAGTTGTGTGATGATTAATAACTGGACATCCTTGATACCCTCAGCACGGATCACAGTACAAAAGAGAAATAAGTAGTCCAACTGTCTGTTCTGTATGCTGTTAAAACACTACAGTGCAAAGTATCTTTTTTTAAACTGATCATCAAAAGTAGCGCCTGTGTTTCTTATTGTCTTCTCCCCACCAGGACAGATCAAGGAAGAATAGTTACCAACGCTAATGCAGGACAGAAGTGGGATGAATGTGTGAGGGAGGGATTGTACGACGGTTAGCGCTTTAGCCTTCACTGAGGTTTCTGTGGAAACGTTGCTGCAGGAGTTGGTTTTCGGGCTGTGATGACACAGCACAGAGATGTTGAAACAGAACATTCTCACACAGCTCCACACTGCATCTGAAGCACTTTTTTGAAGCTTGGGTACAGTAGCAGGATTGCCAGTGGAGTTGGTTTCATGCGGGGATACTGAGGCGGACTGGACCAAAGCCAATAGAATGCATTCAACTCCACGCCTCAAAACATAAACCCTTGTGTTTGGTGTGTCTTGTAAGAGTAGACTAGACTATAAAATTCAACATATTCTATCTCCATTATCAAAATACATGGATGACTTTTGAGTTTCTCTGTCTTTATATACATGTTGAGGAGTTCCCATCACCTGTTTTGCCTTTACGATATGAGTCAACCAGCAACTTCTGCCCACCTCAGATTATTTTCAGTTTAAAGGAAACACTGTTCTCAGTTCAGCTTTCTTGAGTTCAGTACAAGTTATAAAACATCACATTTTAGCTGAAAGGGACGTGATTTTTGGAAGGGAGTTGTGACTGTGATTGCTAAAATGACTTTGAATACCCACGGTCGCCCACAAAAGATCAGCACGATGAGCTTGCAGGATTTCCCAGGAGTACAAAGCAGCGCTGATGTAAGATGTTGAAAACAAGCTAACCAGAAAGCTTTCAGGTGATTTCACACCCAACCTCTTTGGTTCAGTTCAAAACGGATCCTGGTTGTGTTCACCTGGTGGGTGCGGTTTGTTTGGGCTGGTGTCTAAAGCCACAAATCGAACCAACCAAACAGCCGGACCAACACTGCTTCGAAATGTGGTCTCAGTCCACTGTGGTGCAGTTTTAAATCCATCTGCTGAAGAATGCAAAACATCTGATGACCATGTATCCACGTCAATGCAGGTATTTTTCCTGATTAATGGGTCAAAAGCTGTTTAAAAAATTGCTGTGTATCCTACTGCGTGTACAGTTCATTAAAGTTTATTAAGAAAATGTTTGACAGCGATCCCGCAGTAATAAGCCCTAAATCATTACTCTACAAGACACATCCTTTTCGTCCTGTCTCTACCTGTTAGTCATTAGTCACAATAACATCGACTAATGATGCTTATAATCAGTAATTTCTCCGTGAGGTCTTTGTGACACAAAAGAACATAAATACCCACACGTGAAGCATCAAAGTGCCGCATAAACTTCTGTCTCTTCCCCACGTGGGTCCTGATGATGCAGGACGACAATAACCAATCAACAAGTCTCCTGTCAGTCTGTAACTTCATGTTTATTCTTCTTGGTTCGTTGGTAAAATGTCAGTGTGAACAGGAACCGTACCAGAACTAAAATTCAACAATGAAATCATTGCCTCGTGGACAACCGTTCTAAAGCCTTGAGTTTGGTAAAAAGGTCGTTCCCATCTTGGTTTTTTTGGAAACCAGAAGTGACCGTATTTCGACAAGAACGTGGAGCTGGTGGGTGACGTACTGCGAGTTGGGCTGTTCTAGGTTTTGACTCCATTTTCAAGCAGTAAAAAAAATGTCAGCCAGCCTGATCACAAGCAATCTTGTGTGAAATGTGTTTCTGGAAACATGTAAGGTGAGAAACAGTCAATGCAGTAACTGAATCTTGATTCGTATTTGATCAACACTGCCTAGTTTGACAGTTTGATCTGAGCTTCATGAGCCTGGTGTGTTGCGCTGGACGAACTCACTGAGAATTGACAGTCATGAGGTAGATACGCCCTTAAACATACCCTTCCTCCATTTTAATTCTCTAAATGGGACCATAATTTATTTAATGAACATCATGCTTTGGAGACAGACTTAATACCAGCTACTGAGACCATAAACTCATGAAGAAACTTTATTGAGGCAATAAATCAGCTGATAAGCAGGCACATTTTCTCTATGACTCAATACAAACATGACTTCCTTTTACAGCCAGTGGTGATGCCCCCTGCTGGCCATTAGACACTTAGCACTGGCTTCACTTCACAGACGCACTAATTACATACCATCAATGCAAATTAAATTATAACACATGGTCAGTTTTTACCTCAACTCACCCCGAGAAATGATGGAGAGACTGAGTTACCTTTGTGTCTCTCTCTCAGTCTGCAGGTTTCAATACCTTCATGCTTCCAACATCCATTTTCCTCAGTGTCTAAGTTTCCCTCCACCAGAAAAAGATCCTGAGTGAGTCACTCTTTATTCTGTGTCAATCACTTCGATCTGCCCTTTCTAATTCCATGAAAATCAAAGACTCCTTTTCAACATCAGTGCAAACAGAAACCCATCGGTATGTTCGGAGAAACAGGGACAATGATTATTGATGATTCAACAGATAAAATATAAAGGAAATGACGAGCACTTCATCAGGCAATGCTAATAAAATGTAAGATTAAAGATGTTTCCTGTATATTTTCTGCATCTATTTCCTTTCTGAGAATGATGTGTGAATGTTTCAGAATATTTTAAAATAAAAACGCAACTTCATGTCTGGAGGAAGTCAACGCAAAAAACCTGAGTCATCGGCCACGTGCAACGGAGAAACAGGAAAGCTACAATCTGGTTAACAATAAACATTTGTGTTACAAATGTCAGACTTGTCTAGTCTGGCAGGTTTCTACTTTTAAACCAATAAATTTTACAGCTACACTCGCACACCTGTCTCTACAGAGGAGACAGGTTCACACACACATTACAAGTTATACAACAGAGTTTGGTGAAAATTAAGTTGGGGTTTGCGTAGACCAACTAGCTAAACTTCAGGGTTAAATCAGATCTAACCTCTACTGGCTTCATACACTTCATAAACTTCTCTTACAGCACAAAACTCCAAGACGACCTCACTGTCCCTGCAACAGTGACACTACTGAGACTTGTTAGGTAGTCGAATGTCTCCGGATAGATGGTGGAGCTCTCAGAAACAGGTCAGACGGTGGGACAGCAACTGGTTCCACGAGGCTGTACAACGGAAACGTCTTATAAGCACTCACCGCTCTGCCTTAGAGGCGAATACCACTAACATCACGTTACTTCAAAACATGCTGAAAATGTTTCACCACACACTGAAAGGCTTCAGTTCAGACTGAACATGTTTTTCTGCAGCAGCAGCTGAACGCTGAATAACTGAGTAATAAGTATATAGTGAACTCAACACCTCTATCAATCAAACGTGAAGATTAATATCCTTGTAAAGGTAGAATTTATGGCTCAGCTGTTGGATTATATTTGATTTTACAAGTGTAACTAAAAAAAAAAAAGAGGCCACGTGACCTTTAAAGTAAAATCATTAAAGTTAATAATTGATATTTTCCTAATTTCTAACCAGCACGTTACTGCTGTGCTGTGGAGAATTTTGTTTGAGGAGGGAGCTCAAAGAATCCAAATTCAGCATTTTCCCCCTCTTCCGTGTGACACAGATCTGATGTTTTCTCATCAGCGAGCAGCAAAACTCTGCATTGGAGTCACATGTTTTCCCTCAGTTCATATCTGGACCGCCAGGATTTGCGGTACAAAATCCGATCCCGAGGCATGTGACCTACATGCAACTTACATTTGGACTGGATGTTTGGAATTTGTCTGCATCAGTTCCCTCTGATCAAAAAAAAAATGACAGGTGAACACATTTCTGAATATGTAAGTCCACTCAGCATTTATTATCAGAACTGAAATGTATTTGCCCCAATGGACAAGTTAATAGTCATAAACAAAGAAAAAAACAGGTGAACATATTCTATATGTCTGAATATCAGTTAAGTTTTCAGTTTTGGATGAGAGGTACGTTAGCGTCAGTCAGCTGCATAGATAAGCTCGGCTTAGTCGCTGAAAAGATGTGTGTTGTGTTTGCTGACACAGAAAGTTTATTAAGACGTTGATGTAACGTTATTACAGCGTCTTCACAGCAGAGAGGGTCCAGACTGAAAAGTTTGGTTGATAGCAGCTGCGAAAAGTTTCCAGCTCCGCGGCTCTGAAATGAATTCTAAGAACTCTGGTTTGAGGCTATTTCAACTACTTTATCCTGACTTCTCTAACCAGCTAGCTTTTCATAGTTAGAGTACAAGGAGACGTCGTAATAACTACACAACTACTGTAATACTACTATTATTAGTAGTATTATTACTATTATTATTATCATATCATTAATAAATATTATTCATGCATTCATATTAAAGCATATTTCACTGTTGGTGTTAGTGACTTGAGGAAGAGGAGCTACTGTTGTAATACAGCTAATGAGGAACTAAATAAACAAACTGTTGTAGTTGGTTGAGGTGGAGCTCATTTTGAAATATTTTGTACAGGCTGCAACTAATGATTCTTTTTATTACAAAATATAGAGAGCTGTTGACACAAATATGCACAGCCCAAAGACACATTTCACAATGTTTGTTTAATCCAACAATAAATGGAAATTATTACAATTAAAAATTAGAAAATTCTCACATTTGTGAAGCTGGAACCAACAAATGAAAATTATAATTATTAAAAAAGTTGCCAAGTTTGTCAAACTTGTCTGCCTGAATAAGTGAATGCCAAGACCTGCTGTATCCAAACATATCTGGTAAAGACTGGATTTATTGGATGCTGACGGTTGCTTCCAACAAATCTCCTCCAACATAAACAGGAACACGGTGCACTTCAGGTATTTCATTGGAAAACCTCAGGGTGCTGACTATGTTGTCTAACAGTACGGGGACATAACAGGTGCGACAAAGTGCCAGTGCAACGGAGACAACTAAATAAATTTTCCAATCCTCCCTCGCAGCCTTATTTTACAGTGTCTCAGACTCGAGGTGGAACGAATCCATTCCACACATTTCTTTCTGGGGAAGACACGAGAGAATGTTGCCTATTACCTTACAACATCTTCCAGATATCTGAAGACATTATGCAACCCTTTTCTGGTTGGACAATCTACAATGAAAAGTCAAATCTCTCATGGCTTTGGTGGAGAACAAAGTCCAAGAAGAATAACAGAAGCATCTTTATAGTTTGAGATGGATGGATGTGTCTTGAGTGTGAGAGCGGACGACAGAGTCGCGGTGAAAGCTCGCAGAGCAGAGGGAGAGTTTAGCAGCAAAGGTAGCTACACTGGCTGTGCCATTGTTTTCCTATGGGGGAGAGGAGGAACGCATAACTAGGCTTGAAATGATTCAACTTTGACCTCTGTTGTCTCAAAACACAAAGAAGGAGAAACAGCTGTATGTGATGGAGCGCAGCACGAACACATGCAGGCATGACGGCAAAGAGCGGGTAGTGAAGGTAGTTTAACTTTCCCCTGAACTCAACAGCTCTCCGTCCTACCTCCAGGTTAGCTTATCATCATCATGATTATCTTATCATCATGTGAAAGCAGCTTCGGCTGCTATAAACACTGCAGCGAGACCAAAGAAAAGCGACCTACAGCAGTCGCGCAGTGGCCACCAATCAGACAATCAGACCAGTCAACTGGTCCACAGTCAGCCTGAAATGTCTCTGAAAGTGAGGCTAACCAGGTGGATTCATGTCGACCAGTTGGAGGCTGTGTTTCTGACTTGGCGACCACTCAAAGGCAAAGTAGGGCGGGTCTAAATGAATGTAATGAGCTCAACTATGAGGTATGCAACGCGTGACCGCAGTATTGTGGTCATCGTCGCAGCCCGAGTACAGACCCCAGCACAAAAACTTAATATTATGATATGGTATATATATGTATTGCAGAAATAATGCAGTAGTATATTGGTGTCACTGCAAAGTTTATCCAGCAAACACTGTGATTTACAATACTGTGTCAGCAGCACAGAGTGCACAGAGAGGAGAAGCAGCTCTAGACTTGGTCGACAATGTATATGTTGAAATAAGTATTCTAAGTTGAAAAGTTCAAGTTGAAATATGTTTAAGAAAGCAGCCTCCTGAGTCGCTTTTCATGGTCATATCACTGCAAAATCCACATAGAAAAGCTCAAAATTCACAATATCAGCCCCCTAAAATCAGTATAGGTAAATCCCTTATTGATCCGACTCATGTATTTATATAAAATCATCAATTATTCAGTAAATAAAGAATTAATTCTCTGCACTGGTTCCATCATTCATGCATTCTTTTAACTTTTCCATCCCCATCAAAGTCTCCACCAGCACGGTGAAGCAAATTTAGAGCAGGCGATGTCAATAGCAGGTCAGCCGGCTTCACTGTGCTTCGCGGAAACAGCAGGTGCTCCTCATGTTTTGCACACCGTGTACATGACATTCAGCAGAATCGCCCTTTTCGCTGCCTAACACGCGGATGATAAAATGGCATCTGTGGCACGCTACTCTGCGGCAGCAGACACTCCCACCACCTGTCTCGCTGTACCGGCGGAGGGTAACTGCTGCAGCATCTGCACAGAAGTTTAGACCAGACTCTTAACTAGCATCTGTGTGAGTGAGCAAGTGTGACACTTTATCCTTAAACCAAACGCTGTACACTTGCTGTACAAAGTAAGGGAAGAAGACAGTCTGTCTGTCATGGTGATAAGACCAGTGCTGCAAACACATAAACACTTAAAATGAGAGTTAATATTGATGTGATTCATGCTTATCAAACATGTGTATCAACACAGAATCGAAAGCTGAAGCCGTCAGCTCACCACCCACACAGAGGGACTCTGGGAAATGCAGTGCAGAAACACCGGAGCAATAAATGCACATACAGCTGGTGAGCCTGCCAGTTAAACGCTTTGGGGCACCTTAAGGCCCGACGACGATGCTGATGCCGACGCCGCTGGAGCGCGTACACTCGGAGCTCCGCTCTGAGAGGCGGGGCTTGTGCGATGTGTAATGTCTGTCATGTGGGAGGATGCGTCACATGTGGAGGACACGGAGTGAAAGTGAGCACGGAGGGAGAGAGTGAACCAGTATGAAAACAGGACAACACAGCATCACAGCCTCGTCACTTCATCTCCTGTTGCCATAGAGACACTAAATGACTTTGTGTAATTTGTCAATCAGGCAATTTGTTCCTAAAATACTGTTCATGTACACAAATAAAGAGACACTCAGCCACAAGTTTTATCCACCATTGATATATTAACGTCATATCAGCTTGTTGGAATGTTTATCTCTCCTCATCCTGACAATATTCAGCCCAGTCTTAACTTGTGACACTGTTAACTCGGACAACCTCGCTTCTATTTCCTCTGTTCAACTTCACTGGCAGGAATTTTATTTTAGCAAAGGCTTATAAAGTTAATACCTTGATTAGGATAACATCATCATCGTCATCGTCGAGTGATTTTTAACGAATAAACTGCCTCGGTTACAGTACAGACAAAGTGTGCATCTGTGTTTTATTAAGGCTGTTGGCTCTCGCACACGTGGCTCGAGTCTTTTTTAGGCGTGAAAGATTCTCACTGTTTCCTTAAATGGGCAGTACATGTGATTAAGTCAAATGGACACGGTAATCTATATTACATTACATTACATTATATTATATTATGTTACAGTGTTTGAGTTGAGTGTTTGGAGTGGGGTCAAATAGGCCTATTACTACTTTACTCCAGCGGGTCACTACTCGATCTAGGCTTGGGTTAGTTTAAGTTTCTGCCGGTCCGGTCCGGTCGGGTGTACGAGCTTAAGTCTGTCTGATTTTGTGCAAAACAACTGAACCAGCATTCCAGCAGGTTACATAGAGACAAGAGGCAGTGATGTAATAGTGATGTTAAACCTTCAGTGGACGGTCGCTACAATCCTCTCAGCTCTGTCTGCAGCCAGTTTCAACACGCTCCTGTTTGCCCGGTTAAAGTCACTGCTTTACGCCGTTAACACAAACTCAACACTTCCTGTTTCAAATTAAAAGCCCTCCAGCGTTTCAGTGGACGTTTCTTAACAAGGTTTTTATTGTGAAACATTTGCAGGAAGGTGTTGTGGAGATCTTCTGCTCCACTCTCATCACCATCCAATCATTATTATTTATTATGATGTTAATAAATGGTAAGATTCAGTATTACCGGTCCAGTCTAGCCTAGCTCAATCAAATAGGAACAATGAATAATAACATTAAAAACTGTACATCTGTACACAACTAATGAGACATAACACATTACACCAAACAAGTCAGAAGTCTTGGTCCTAAATCTTAAATTATGACATCATCTGGATTAAAAATGGGGAGCTGTGACACTGACAAATGACTAAATATCATACATTATATACTGCTCAATAAAGTTTTTGTTTTTAAGACACAAATAGACCTGTGAATCACAATAATTCAATATGAGAATTGTGTCACAGTGTGTTTATCTGAAGAGACAATAAACAAATATTGAATTACTGCTTCGCCCTGCTGGAACCTCCATTTCCAGCGACACCAGAGGTTCTACATAAAACACTTGATTATCTCCAATTTGGATGCGTTTCAATTGTAGAAAATAATATTTGGGTCTGTGCAGTCTTTCTTAGCTGCGTGTCACCACCTCTTACCCACATCTTTACTGTCACTCCATGTTTCAGAGCAGCAATCTAGCATAGTGTAACACCATAAAATGACGAAGAGATGGCATCATTGTAGATTCAAACTCCACCCGTCCCCACCCTAACATACACTCACCACATGAATCCTAAAGGCATAACATCACGTCCCAGCAGAGCTTTTAACTTCTGGAAGACGAAATACAGGACAGTCGAATTTAAGCCATTCATCTAGGTCTGACAACGGATGATGAAGCAAAACAAACAGTGACATTTAGAGCCTCGATGCCCTGACAGTAAAAACACTGAAACTCCTGTGGCCTTCAAGTTATTATGTGTGACAGAGAAGTGTAAGAAAACAGAATGGTGAGGTAAAGGTGGAGTGGACGTCCTGATCTTATTTAAAATCCCCCCAAAAGTGACAGCAGTTAAATCTAAGTGAGGAAGTGTGTGGTGGCTTTTTTTTTTCAAGCTTTGTGCCAAGTTGTTTTATCCCAACACACCTGTCACCCATGAATATTGATGCAAGAGTTTGCCGCTTTCAGAAATGAAACAACCGTCTGCTGCTTACTCATTTTGCAGCCTCACAAACACATAAACAAACACACACACACACACACACACACACACAAACACACACACACAAACAGTGTATGTGTACAAGGAAGGCCACATCTGAAAGTGTATAAAGAACAGACAAACTCACCAGCCACACAACCATACATCCGGAAATGTTCGCCTTAGGGTGTCAGGTTTGGTTACTTTAGCTTTCAATAGGCCGACACCCATTAATCGGTAATTAACGGGTAACTAACTAACTGGTTAATTTGTGAGGAAAAATGCAAAATGACGTGAATCAGAAGAGGCCATGACAGACGGAGGAGCACACTGGACTGATAGTTGGCATGAGAAGATTAAAAACCTTCAAACCGGGTTGGATATGAAGCCAAAGATCTGGACCAGACCGGTAATATCAAACTTTACCACTAGGTGACTCAGCCGCTCCCTGATGGAAATTAAAAGTCACAAACGAGAGTTCAAGTTTTTCCTCGACACGTTCCTGCAAACGTTTCACAATAAAAGCCTCGTTAAGAAATGTCTGTCCACTGAATTTGTCCACTTTAATTTGAAACATAAACAGGAAGTGTTGAGATCAAACAAGGCTTCGTACTAGCTGGCTAGCTACCTCACTAACATAGCAAACATTTGAACATTATACAGGCGATTTTTATACATTTGCCAAATGTTGATTTGTAGTGATATCTAAAAATATTCTTATGGTTGCAGCTCTGTAGGTCTTACAGCCTTACACCGAGGCGTCTTCTTTCAAATTAGAGCTGAAATGATCAGCCGACTAATCGATTAGTTGATGGATTTTATTTTTACATCGTTTTTCAAGCAAAGAGTGCCAAATATTTTTTAGTTCCAGCTTCTGTCATGTGAGATTTTCTCCTTTTCTCTGACTTATATCATTGGAAATTTAATTTAGGATTGAAGGCAAAAAAAAAAATCAATTTGCAGAAATCACCTTGGGCTCCAATAGTGACGGGCATTTTTCACCTTTTCTGACATTTCATCTGCCAAACCCTGAATCAGGAAAATAATCATTCCAATTAATCAATAATGAAAATATCTTAAAGGAGCAGATCTATTTTAGATAAACGCATTTGTCATTTTCTGTTATTCTTTCACTGTAAACTTTCTATCTGCGGTTTCATTATTGCCGGTGGGAATCACTTCCAGAATAAATAGCCTCCAGATTTATTTTTATCACCTGTAAAAGTGGGTGCCACAGCAGACTTTACTCAGCAGCCGCAGACAGAAATCCTTCTCGGCTGTCTCAGCGGAGACCCGTTCTCTTTTCAATGACCTTATTCCCTTCGCTCAACCACTTGCCCTTGCACAAAAGAGCGGAAGAGCCCTACGGTTGCTGCGTCTGAGAACCATCGGGAGGCGACTCGCTTGAGGGACGAGCGGGAGCAGCCGGCTGTGCTAAAATCAGACCAAATTCGAGCCCCCCTCCCCATCCTTTTACAAACATGTGTGTGTGTGTTAGTGTGCACAAAAGAGGGGAGAGGGAGCACGTCTTTAAAATGGAACACGGCTCCTCCTCGCTCCGTCCCTGCTTTCAGCTGTACGATGCTCCCACGAGGGGGAACAAACAAAGGAGCGGACAGTGTTGTCAGTGGCAGCCTGGGTTACAACGCAGCGAGACTCGGCTCTCGTTTATTAATTAGATAAATCAATGATCACCTCCAAATCTCAACCTCTGCAGCATCTACTTCTCTCCTCGTGCCAAGCATCCAAGCTGACCTAGTCAGCTGCTGCCGTGACATTGACATATTTAGAGTATTGTGTGCTATATTTAAGGTCACAACTGAATCCTCCAGCTTTTTTCCACTCATTCAAACCACCGTCTGAGTTCTTCTCAGCCCAAAACACAAAGCGAGTGAGGAGGAAACGAGGAGGGCCGTACCATTCCAACTAATTGGGACGCTAAATGAGACACTAAACTATGATTCACCCCGCCTGCTTCGAGCAAATTTCATCCGTCTCCACCCACAGACGTGACAAAAACCATCTCCTTAACGGCGGTGTATATTCCAGGACAACGTTCTCTCAAAATTTCACGTCTGGCTGGGTGAAACACGCCGTGTGAACTTGTCACTTTACAGTATTTCTGGGTATTGAAATTTAAAATTTTTCACACGGTAACCAACGACACTGGCAGCTGAATGCTGAAGCTGTGAAGGGAGCATGTGACGCTGGAAGTTTTGCCATTATCAGGAGCCTGAGAAAAGTTTGCATAACTTCTCCGCACACATGTAAAGCATTCTGTATTACATATTTCTGGAATGCCATGCAAGTAAAAGGCTATAATTCTTATTATTATTATTATTATTATTATTATAAGCTGAACTTTTGTAGCTTTGTTTGGAAACACTGAATCACTCAAGCGATGATTACACTGACTTATTGACGTTGTTCAATTTTCTGGTTGACTTAACACAACTATGATTCAAACCATCAATACAGGGTTGCCTTATACTTTAAACTGAGATGACAACCTGACAAACAAAAAGGTGTTTGATGGCATCATATGCCATCGAGATATTGGTTTGGACCGAGCAGAACTCTGCTCTGTACTGCCAAGTATTCAGTTGTACATTAAGTTATGAATAAATTAGTCAGCATGTTGCTTTGTGATGTAACAAAGTACTTGAATTTGCTCCGTGTCATCTTTTTTTTAAAGGTCTGGTGTGTAGGATTTGGCGAGAACTAGCGGTGAGGCTGCAGACTTGTGAAAATGTGAAAGACCCTATATAGAGCCAGGATTTGTCCATTCTGGGCTGCTGTAGAAACATGGCAGACACTGTAGAAGAGGACCCGCTCTCTCTGTAGATATAAACGACTCTTTCTATGTTAAAGAAACACAAGAATTCTTATTTTTAGGTGATTACACACCAATGAAAACGTACTTTATATTATATCTCTGCTATATTCTGCCAATAGATCACGCTAAGCGTAAGTAACTTACACACTGAACCTTTAAAGCAAAAAATAAAGAAGAAGTACAACAAAAAAACCTGTTCATTCACAGATTGTCGTGTTAATCTCATACTACACACCCATTCAAAGCAGGCTTTGAGTATGTTGTGTGTTAACACTGGAAAAAAAAGACTAAATTAAGTCCAAACAATCAATATGCATACTAAAAACAAAACTAGACTTATGAGTGTGTTTTTCATGTACACTTTTCTCCCACAGTGCAGCGCACAAAGGAGCTAATCACTACCTGTGAAGGGAAACAGCTCCAGGAAACCAAAAAAATATCAATTATTTTTTTAGAGGTTTAATTGTGGTGCGTTGTGTGGAATTGGGGCAAAGCTACAGTGTCTTTTTTATATGTATTTATACATCATAAACAACCAAGTCTGTTCTTAGAATAATCATAATGAGCCTTTCACTGTGCGGGCAGAGCAAACCAAACATGTGACCAAATTGTAATTCATATTAAGCTGTAATAAAACTGTCTATATAGTGAAACTGCCAAAAAGAAAAAGACTGCTCAGCTTTAAATACTGACATCCAAACTTCAGTCCTCCTCCACTTTGAAACAGGTAGTTGTCATTTCACTGCAGAGCCACCACGTGTACAGTATCAGCTGAAACATACCTGTAATGCTCGGCGCTCTTACGCACTCTGCGGCCACTTATCTCTAAAATCTATAACACAACCGTTGGGCCGTTCATCGAGATAACAACGTTCAGTCCTGATTGATGCTGTCACAGAGGAATTCACACAACTATGCGTTTATTATTGATCTTTGCCGTTTGCAGTGGTGTTGAACTCTGGACTGTATTCGGAGGATTTTTTTTATGTTTATGCCCAACCCATTCAAAAAATGAGAGCACGTGTGGATGTAACGCAGCCCGGAGCAACAACACTGCTAACTACCAACACAGTAACTAACATGCAGTTGAGTTAAAACATCAGTGACAGCGTCAACAGAACACCTGAACGTTAGAGTCTTTCTAAATTTAGGATTTGTGGCAGATTTGTTAAATCCGGGAAGAGTAAAATAACATAATAATACGAGTTGTTATTGCTATAAAGTGTTTACAATAACTGAGGAAGTTTATCACACATTACTTCATTGCAAATGTAGAATAAATATTAGTTTTCTTACAGTATGTTCGGACATCTTTGCCCTTGCATTTCCACACAACAGGTGGCTCCTGAAAGCTTCTCCTGTGAGACGTTCAGGGTCACACCGGTTTTGGGCTCACTTCCTCCCTATAATCATCACAAAGTTGGCTTTAAACTTTATCTGTTCAAACGTGGACAAATATAAACAAAAAATGACTAATAATTGCAACTGAAAACACTTATTATTACCTCATAAATTATCAGCAGAGTAATGCTGTGCTGGAACAGAAAGGTCACGTGTTCAATGCCAACACTAGCTGGTATCTAACTCGCTGTTGGTTCGATGTTTTCTCTCCAAACAGCAGCTGAAAACATCTCCAGTCGTGTATTTATCTTGCATCGGTATGAACATAATACCGCAGATGATTATTTTTTGAATGAATGTAATATAGTAGAAGTGGCTTAGTGTGTTATAACATACACAAACTGTACCAGTGTTGTCTCTACTCCTGCTTCAACTGTCTCAACAACAGAGAACGGGGCCAAAAGTTGTTGCAGGGTTTTTTTCCCTCCACCCCCCTCGCCCACCTCAAGCAACTTCTTCTGAAGGGGGTCAAAGTGCAGCAGCAGCTCTGCAAACAGGCGGTAAAAGGTGTAGCACGATGACTGCACACACACGTTCATTGGCATCTTCAATTAGCCTCGCCTGCACGTCTTACTGCTGGTGTGAGGACGAGACAGACCAAGACGAGATGAACATCGGCTGTGGCTCAGGAGGTAGAGAGGGTTGTCCACTAATCAGATGATCGGTGGTTCGATCCACAGCTCAGTTCAGCAAGATACTGAACCCCAAAAATTGCTCCCTATAAGTCGCTTTGGATAAAAGCGTCAGCTAAATGGCTAAATGTAAATGTAACATGCAGAACACAACAAGGCTGTAGAGGCGTTTAACTGCTGGTCCACCGTCCCACTGCAGCACCCGGGTACTGTTGAGAATCGAACCTGCAACCTTCTTTTTTTTATATATATATATCTAGACAGATGAATGCAAACTCCATCTGCAGGTTAGAGATTACTGTAGCCAGGCCGGCTGCAAAACTCTTGACCCTAAAGTCTGATTATATAATGAGGACCCGGGTAGTGTTGGGAATCGAACCCCCAACCTTGTTTTAAGATAGATGCAAACTCCATCTGCAGATTAGAGATTACAACACCATCCTGACATCCTGTAGCCAGGCCGGCTGCAAACTCCTGACCCTAAAGTCTGAATACATAATGATAATATTCATAATTTGTGCAATTATTCCTTTACAGCCCACCAAAATCCCCCTGTGGTTAGCTCACACCCTTTGTCTCCTTACACCTGGCCAGGTGTGTGTGTGGACAAACGGCCACGACACTCTCAATGCACAACTCGCATGACTCATTATGTCCCCCCGCACACACACACACACACACACACACACACACAGCCTGCTAATAGCTACAAATGTTTTCAAATGGGGGCTAACACAGCCTCTCTTTGAGGCTAGCGGCAGCAGCAGCAGACGCAGGGGCTAACACACTGCTAGCTCGCAAAGCCTCTGGTTTGCCACAAGTTGGGAGAGCTTAAAAACAAAAAGAAAGACGAAGAAGTTCCCGGCGAGCCATAAAAAAAAGGCTACACACACAACAACACACACACCTACAGAGACACGGAGACATTGTGTCCTATTTCACGTTAGCACCCGTTGCTAACGAGCTAGTAGCATTCCCCGCTGCTAGCTGTGTAATGTCACCGCATCGCTGTTGTAAATACATTATAACAGCCTCCTCTCTCCTTCTACACGTGTGGACAGCCTCTAAAAAACTCTCCTTCTCGGGGACATCTCTCCCACAGTAAAAACCCTCTTTCTCCCAACCCGGTGGACAACAGCTCACCTGCTTCCTCCGCGGACACACACGCTTTCTTCACCGGCGAGACATCCTCCCTCCCCGGGTTAGCCCGAAAAAACACTGGCGCTTTTTTTTTTTATTTCCAAGGACACAAAATCGCCATGACAGTTTAGAAAAATGCATAAAAAATTAGCAGGCGAGGGAGGGAGGGAGGGGAGAGAGAGAGAGAGGAGAGATGGGGAGGTGAGGAGAGGAGGGAGGGGGAGGGATGAAAAGAGGAGGAGGAGGAGAAGAAGGAGGAACTCCGTGCAATATCTATTTAATCCACATAAAGCTAGCAGGAGTTTATTCAGTCTGGATGCCGGAGTCCACGCACTGTTTTGCCACCACTCAGTCCGAGTCTAGACACCCCCCCTCCGTACCTTCTCCCTTCACACACATCCACAAAGACACATCCAAAAGTTAAAGGGACGCTTCTTACCTAAAATGGCCACTGCAGCAGCCAAAACACAAACAATGTTTGTTTGTTTTTTTATCTGCTGGAAGTTTTTGAGCAGCAGCACTGGCAGCAGCACTGGCAGCGGCGGCGGCGGCGGTGGTGTGGCTGCTGCAAGCCAGCCTAACCTTACCATTCGGGATCCAGTAGCAGCTCCGCATTTCAGATTTTTCCATTGGCTGCAGCCTAGCGCAGCTGGGCCCGCATGCATATTTCCATTGGCCCCGCAGCTGTCATGCAAGGACGAAAAAAGCGGAGCGAGTCTCTCTCGCACCGGGTTTGTCTGAGAGCTATCGCGGCAGCCCCAAGGCAACACCATTGTGTATTGTGTGCGTTTTTGTTTTTTTGCATGTGTGTGTGTGTGTGTGTGTGTGTTCACCCTCTTCCTGGTGATTCGCATTGATGTGCACGCACATTGTTTATTCTAGGTGGTGGTGTTGTTCTGTTTTGTTTGCCCTTACCGCAGACTTGCAGGGAAATCCTTCTTCTCGTACCGGGGGGAAGCTTCCCCACGACCGCACCGCACCGCCCGGCTGGCTCCTGCTGTCATTGAAGGAAGGGGAGGAAGGGGAAAAAAACACACTAGAAGAAGGGGAGCGTTCAGTTTGTTTGTTTTTTTAACCTCCTCCCGATGCAACAAAAACGAAGGGGTTTACATTTCTCCTCTCCGGGCTGCATCCACCAATCATGTCCTCCTCCATCATTACCGGGTTTGAAGGGCGGAAGAAAAGAAATAAGACATTCCACGTCTTTTGCAGATCAGGTTGCGTTTCCCGGATGTTGAGTTTTTGTTTTGCTGGACTTCAGAATTGTGAGCTGCGGTGTTTTATCTGCGATGTGCGTGCACACGCAACTTGCCTTCTTTCCCCCAACTTCACCTGCAGTCTGGGGCTTTTTTTCTGCTCCACTGGCCACTCCAATATCTCCTTTTTATGATATAAAATACACAACGTGGCTGTAGCACTGAGATGCATCTAGTCAGACCATCCCACACGCACACACACAGGCACTAAAAATAAACTCTTGTGTCACATTTTGACCTCGGAGTGACAAATCAGAAGAGGCTAATGTGGTCAAGAAAACTGGGAAGTTGTGACCAGGATATGTTTGACTTCAGACATTGTTATATCTGTGGTAAGCACACACAATCCATTGATTCAAGCTCATACTTTACCTTAAAGACAGCACCTTGACACTTTAATCCCAATTTAACATCCACTTGCAAGATTTTCCAGGAGCTTTCAACCACGTCACATGCTCTTCATCAGCTCAGATGACACAGAACTATTCAGCAACTCTCATCTAAGTTGACTCAAAAGCTTGGAAGTGTATTGACATCCACTGTTGTTTGACTTCTCACATTGCTGCAGTGGTCTACAGGTGTGCTTCAGGGTGTGTCAGTACACTGCGCTAGCACTCCTTCACAGAGGTGGTTCGGGCATCTGATTAGGATGCCTCCTGGGCGCCTTCCTTTTGGAGGTGTTCCAGGCTGGTAGGACACCCCGGGGCAGACCCAGAACCCGCTGGAGGGACTACATAGCCCATCTAGCCTGGGAACGCCTCGGGATCCCCCAGGAGGAGCTGGAATGTGTTGCCAGGGAGAAGGACGTCTGGAGCGCCCTGTTAAACCTGCTGCCACTACAACACGACACTGAACTGAAGTGGGTGGAAATGGATGGATGGATGGATGTAAAAGCTCCAGACTAGTTTCTAGTTTCCGCCTTCAGCAGACGAATGTGAAAACAGCCTTGTAGTGTCAAACTCAAAACATTTACACCAATCTGCATGATGAAGCTCAAATCCCAAAGTGACCGGAGAGGAACTTTAAATCCCTCTAAACAAAGATTTATTCCAGCCACTGCGCTCTCATATGAGCAGATCCCTCACCATGACACCTGAGCAAAACTCAATCGACTGAGGCAAACTATGTCATATGTTTGAAAACTCTGGAAAACACTTCGAAAGTGGACCTTGAGTTGGGATTGTTTTGTACATTGACTGAATGTATCTTTACTTTTAACCAAAGTGTGAAATGATCATGCACCATGCATTACAGTAATGTTGAACAATTAGATATTTAAATGTGTTTAAAGGGTATAATATGTAACATTTCCACATCAAAATGTCTAAAAAAATGTTATATGTTTTAATAAGTTGTGTACTTTATCCCAAATGATTTTAACAGTGTTAAAACTTAACTTGATTTAATGTAACGATATGTTAATTTTGTCGCCTGTCAATGGCGTCATATCCTCTTTACCCCCTCAGATAGATTTTCATCAGCAATGGTGCTTGTCTAACAATTAGGACAACAACTCTTGATCAAACGCTACGCTACTCTTCACCACGTCATCAAGCTACGTCTTTTGTTATTGTTTTGATGTGAGAGGCCCCCCAGTGGTAGAAACGACATACTGTGCCTTTAAATTCTAGACACAAGCTGCAAAAGGCAGTCACTCATCCTCAAGTCAGATAAAGCAGCCCTCTGGCCTATAATTATGACACTACATGACCAATCAACTTGTGTTTTTATACAAGTTGAAACTTGCCATTAAGAAGTCCTGAGCTGGCTTGAACCCTATAATTAGAGTGTAATGCAAACATCTCATTAACATCTGGACAAACCAGTCTAATCTCCACGGTTTCCTTCGGTTTGACAGATAGCATGTGCGGTTCACAAGTTTTTCCACGCAGATATCTCCTGCTGCAGTTTAAAGCTGCTAAGACGCAAAGCACAGAGACCTGACCTGTTCTACAAAGTTCAAATGAAAGTCATTTTGTGGCGATAATTCGGACGCTAAGTCATGTACCTGCTTAGTAATCGGTGGTCGTTCTTCGTAGATGTGAGGAAACTGTTACAGAGTGTATTGTTGACCCCCACGACCTCCGTGTGTTATAGTGAGGTGAGCGCTGTTGCAGGTCAGTCTTTCGTTGGTCGTGGTGAACGTGCTCTACCTCACAGAATATGAACCGAAACCTTTTCTGCATCATTAATGTCCACTAAATTAGACATACCCATCGTCCAACAGGCTGCACTCATTAACAGCTTAATAAAACATTGCCTCATGAAATTCATTCAGGCTGTTTGCTACCATCCAACAAACACTAACATTGTCTGTCGAGCAGGAATGAATACTGGGAGAACCAGTTGAAATACACCCCCCTGAGTTATTTAACGTCACAACATGGCCGGGCAAAGAACTGTTTTTGTTTTTGGTTTCTCCTGCACATTTTACCTGTTTGGAATATTTATTTATATTTTTAACAGTTGTTGCATTTTGATCTGTTTTTTTGCTCAATGCTGAAATACAAATTAAATGCACAAACTAAATGTGTGAGATAATGTCTCAAAGAATCAGTGTGAGCTGTATAAATATTCTTAATAATTGAAATGTTATTGTACATTTATAAACCTCTCACCTCACAGCCTTTCCCAGCACTCCTGGGTCTTCTAGAATAAAGCTACAATTGCACAAAGATGAGTGTCTACTTATGTATAAATATACATAATACATAAAGACCTATTAACCTCGCCTCACACCCTCTGCTGAAGAAGATAATTGGTATAAAACATGAATTAACTTTTGTCTTTTAAATGCTAATTAATGTCAGATTAACCAGCAGGATTTTGTATTGCAGAAACATTCTTGTATATAATAATTATAATTAATATAAATATTAACACTAGCAACATGATCAGGTTTTTATGTTTGATAATAAGCATGGCAACATTTCACTGTTAAGTATGATGAGACATACATACATAGTAAGAACAAGAGAGAACAGCATGAACATCACTTAAGATTAAGAGCAAAATAAGTTATTAAGTACATTTTATTGATCCAAAGTCAGTTACATTCTGAACCACCATATCCACTGTGGAGTAGATTAATCAGTATGCCCAATAACAGACTTACTAAACACATTTTTATATTGGGATTTGGTCAAGATCTCCAATTCACATATAGAAATAAATGATCTTGGAGTGTTAGCTAAATAAAAAAATACTATTTGAAAATTACAAACAGAAGCAGAAGTTTTGTGTAAACCGAAAATTAAGAAAAGTTTGATTAAGGCTATTTATCATCCAGAGCACTATAGTCGCCACAACATATCCAGGGCACAGAGGTGTGTTTGTGCTCAGTTCAGATGTGGTGTCTTGCCTCTGGCGGTGGACACTTCCACTCAATTTCAGAGGGTAGAAAGAGTCACCTGAAATGAAATGTCTTTTTGTTCTATTGTCCATCATATCACAACAAAAGGCATCATCATTGGATGAATGTCCTGATTTGTTTTGTATGTCAAATAAATGCAGACTGAAGCTCCTGTTTACAGACAAAGTGTTTCACTTTGCTTAAGAGACGTACATTAGAGAGTTTTATTTGTGTTTAAAGGAACAGTCTGTGTCTCGCTTGTGTTTCGATCATGTCTTACAGCTGAGCAGGGCTGTGTTTATATTTCTATTCTGTATTGTTTGACACATGTGGTGTATTACTTCTTCTTTAGCTCTTATTATGTAATGGATTTAGCTTCAATTAAGCAGCTTCAATTAAAAGCAACAAGTAGGAGCTCAGTGTGTCTCTTCAGGACAAACTATGAGGAACTATGAGGTGACTTTATTTGTTTGTGACCTGTGCTGTGCATTTGTATTGACAGTACTGCAGTACCAGTGCTTACTTTTCTTTGAGGCTTCTTTGACTAAAGGTTGTGGTTTGTATCCCCTTGAGAAAATGCTGATATCCCTTTAGGCAGTCATAAAAAATCATCTAATAAAGCCAAAAATATTAGAGTTAGATATTATAGTTTAGATATAGAAGTCTTTGGCCTGGGGCGCCCTGTAGGCCTCCAGGTTGAGGCACCAATCTCAGAACCCATCAGCTATCGCTGACAACGATTTAGCCTCTGGGGGCTCATGCTTCTGGGCTTCCGTTGTAGACAGCCTATATCTGGGCCAAGACTTCCTCTGCAGTCCAATTAGGAACTTGATACACGAGAATGGTGAGAAACATACATTTCAGCTTATTTCTACAAACAATAAAAAGCTTAATCTTTGTCAGACGTTAACCTCTGAGTTCCGAGACTGCATCTCGGCCAATGTCCACATGGACTGTTGCAACAAAGTCTGCTCAAACATTACCGGTCAATACTATCTGGACTACTAATGGAAATATTTCTGATACCAAAAACTACAGATTCTCTATTCACATGCAGATATCTGCTGATGGAGATTATTGATGTGCTGACTATGAAGCACATGCATCCATTAAGAATTGAAATATTGATATTCAATTGTTGATATCAATAATTAACCTTTTGACCAGTGGGAATTGTAGATATCATTAATTAGAATAGTTTACAAGTTATACACATATGTTTTAATATCTATATTTGAGATGAACCAAAATATGTCAGACTGTATTTAGATACAAATCTACGCTGTTTTTTTTTAGCAGTGAGCGTTGCTCATTTACTTTCCTTTTTCAGGGCTCAGCAAAGACTTTCTGCTTCTAAAGGCTCATTTTTTTATCCACTTTGTCATGATTTTGCATTCATATGCACTTAGTAAACTCTGCTTTTTCATAAGCTCTACATAAACACTGTTACTCTAATTGTTATTATTGCGGTAATAATAAAGCTCCGATTTTCAAAGCCTTCCATTTGTCTTTTGATTCACAAGATGTGTGTTTATAAGCTTTTTCGCAGATCTGTGCGGCCTCATTAGGAAACATGTTTTGCAAGATTTCATTTTATGATCATTTCAAAGAATAACATAATCAGACATCTTCTTTATTCCCCGGGTAATGATGGAAATTAGTTTGGGTTTTTTTGATGAAGCAAAAACAAAAATGCGACTGATTCTCACATCAAGATATCTCTTTCATAATCTGCAGCTTTGCCCTGCGTTGCATCATGAGGCCAATTTTTGTGTGTATGACTTAAAAATCACACAGAACGTCCACTATGATCAGACGCTCAGGTTGATGACCAACCTGAAATGACAGAAGAGATTGCAAAGTTTTTAATGTTTAATGATGGTCGACACCTCCATGAGAAAATACCCCATCACACATGAACATATCTGCAGACGCACCACGGCTATACCATAAAATACTACAACAGTATCATGGGTATCTGCAGTGAATATATTAACGTGCTCTAGTTCAAGGGGAAGTTCTGCATCAGTTTATAATAAACAAGTTATTATGAGTAAAAAGAAAAGAGCACTTGCATAAATACAAACCTCATCAACCAACAATCCAAGTAAGAGAACTGTTACTGATTTCTGAAATACAGAAGCAATAGAGGAAACTAGCACAACAAATTGAGACAAAATGAATGAAAATTGATATAAGTAACAGACAGAGTAGCTGACAATCTTCCTGCTTTATTAAGTCATGAAAGTGTTCTTTTGAACAAGGTACATACTGTTCAGTTATCCCTGATCTCATTGCTCTCATGTGTAAATGTGTCTCACTGTTGCAGTAAGCGTAGAGCAAAGTGGTGCTGAAAGAGCACATGTGTTCAGCAGAACCTCCCCTGATATGCATGTGGAAAGTCTGTGGCTTCATAATTGAAGACAGACCTTAAATTTCATAAAAAAAAAAAAAAAAAAAAAAAAAAAAAAAAAAAAAAGGTGATTTGCATCAATTTTTCACTTCACTCTCAGAATTCAAAAAAGGCATCTGAACCAAACAGGGGCTGTAATCTTCTGAGTAAAAAGTGTTTCCGTTGACAAAGTTTATGTTTTTTTTAAAAGAATATATAGAACCGAACTTTGTTTTTAATGCCGCTATCCCAAGATCATGAGTTAATTATTTCGTTATCTAGAGAAAACAAACGGTTGTTTCCTCTTATTACTTACAGTTTAATGTTAATCAGAGATCAGAGAGTATAAACAAAATGTTGGTTTTCTGAATACTAATCAGTGCTGATTCAATAAAGTAACCCTTCGGTGTATGGTCTATGGATGTACACTCTCCACAGGTTGTCCGGCAAGAACAGGAATGAAGGTGATGCCCATGAAACACACTCTCACACTCTCACTGACGTGCCACATCATTGATAGTGATTCCACAAAGGTGTATGTGGCTAATTCTCATGGACACATGTGAAAAATGTGAAAAGCAGCAACTTAATTACTATGCCAGTCTCTCAGAGCTGCAATAGAGGAAATCTGAAAATCCTCCCAAAAAAACTCTGCTGTGTCTAAATAAACAAAAGTCTGAATGCTGCAGCAGCGTGGCCTCCAACAACTGCAGCTGAGAATGGAAAAAGACAAAACTGCAGCAGTGTAATTATTAAGTCATCTCCCTCGACTCAGGTCAGAGACAGCTGAACGGTGACTGATGATTGGTCCAGAGTAATCTGGACAGTGTTTGTCCACGTGAACCTCACTGTTTGTTTTTGTGAACTCCACGCACAAGTCCTGCGTCGTAGTACTCGAGATTGGTCAGACTCAAGCCCAGTTTTTAAAGGCCTCAGTCTCGTCTTGGAATCTACCGCATTTTTACCCAGTCTTGTCTGGTTTCCTAAACCACAAAGAGTTCATCTGCAAAACAGCGTCCAAAAGAACACAGTGGTTCGTAAATACAAGGCGACGCTTAATGAGGTGAATCAGTGCAGCACTACGCTTCACCCAAAGAGTTTTAGTGACTATTAGCTACCTAAGTAGGCTATATACTGTCTGGTCTTGGTCTTGACTTGGTCTCATCCCCTTAAAGTACTGGCTTTGTTGGTCTCAATGCACTCTGGTCTTCGTCATGACTTGGTCTCGGTTTAGTTGGTCTTGAGTACAACACTGCCTAAGACTGTGCATGTGGGGTGTAAAGGAGTCTTGGACCTGGAGTCTTTGGTGCAGAGTGGGTGACTTTCTGCGCAGGCCATATTCACAAACATTTTGAGAGAGGTCTTAAGCCTAAAGATTTCTAAAAAGGAGTCCTAGCTTAGGAGTAAAAATTCTCAGAGCAACTCTGAGTGAGGAAGAAAAAAAGAAAAACACTCAGTCATAATAGCCATCGAAATTATGAAAATCTCTCGGTCTAATCATATAATTTAGTCTATTGAAACATGGTGTAATCATGAATACCATTTGTAATCCTGACTATAAGCACAGGCCTAGTTACTGCCTATTAGCATGCTGATAATTGTTATAATTATTGGCTTGTGTTTATTTACCATGCCGGTAATTTTAGCACTTCATCTATTTCATATTAACGGTAATTAGTGTCCGTGAACGCTTGCAAGGTGTGAACATCCAGTGGAAATTAAATGAGCTGCGTCACATTATGAGACTATTTGTGCGATCACACTGATGATGGAAGGCTGCAGCACACCCAAGTTTTTCTTTCCAGTTCCCAAATATCTCTGCGTCGTGATCACTTTCTTCTCTGATGAGATCGACCACAAACATCACTATCACTGCGCGATCTAATCTGCGGCATTCATTACCTCGCTGTCATTCAGCGTTTGGAGAAGATTTCTCTGACCTCTTTATCTTTCCGCCAATTTCTCCTCCGCTATTGAAACGCTTCAACTACTTAGAAGTCCTTTTCCCAACACCTAAAAGTTTTTCACCTTAGGAGGTCTCTTAAAGCAACATTTTTTAAACTTTTCAACCATAAAATAACAGATTTAAAATTATTTCGATGCACTATGCAACTTCGTGCTCCGGGTACGATCACCAAGAAGTCACACACCACCAACTATTTCACTGATTTTGGTGTAACTGGATCATATTTTATGGAGAAAATGTTTTCTGGTTTTCCCTCTGATGTCCTCCGGCTGCTCTGCCTCAACTCGCTGTGATTTACAGAGTTTCCTGATGGACAGTGAAGTAAACTGCTGCCAGCTGTAGCTGCTGTTAGCGAATGTTAGCTCAGTTTGTTAGTCGGGCTGCCCGGACTGTGAGCTCAGAACAATGGGGGAGTGTTAGTGTTTGTACCACGCCCGGCGTGTAGGCAAATGCTGATGGGGAGTGGAATTGTGTCGGAGCTGAACTGTAGCGAGGCAAAAAGACCAAAGGTGACGTAGATGTAGGAAGCTAAGAAGAACACGCATCGAACTTTAGCAACTGATTTGAGCTGAAAATGTCAGATCAATGAGTACCTAGTATTCTAATTCAATCTTTCTTATTTATATACATACTTTCACTTTCTTTTGTGCCAATGAAATTTATATTGGTTGTAGCCTACTGGACAGTAACACATCTGCTTTATGTTGACTACTGTATTTAAACCTGTCCCGTATAATACGATCAAATCACTAAAACTTTCTCACAACAAATGGCAAAAGTTCATAAAAAGTTCAGTTTGCTTTGAAACTCTCAAACTAACCCCACAGAGCAGTGTGTGTATGTTTGGTTCCACTCTTATGAAGTTGTCATCTTGTGATGAATTATATTATCTTGAGAAATCTGCCGTTTGTTGTCTCAAGATAACGAGATAAATGAACCCGTCATCGCGCGAAAACAAGCTTTGCTATCTTGAGATAATGAAATATAATTAACTTGAGATCTTGAGATAACAGCATTAAAAAATATTGCAAGCACAGCTTGTACTAAACAATACAGTACTGAACTTAATGTTCAATATAATGTATTTTCATTAACTTTCTCAAAGTCAATGTTATTTTTGCTCCCAAATCACAACTCATGATGAATCATAACGTCAGAATTCACTAGTTATCTAGGTGTGTCGGGATATTGATGATGCTATTTGAAAATCTGAAATATTTATATTGTGCTAATAATACACATATGATAACATACACTTGTATTTTCAGTGAAAATTCATTTGCCAAAAAAACCCCACAAAATTAAAATTAAAGATCTTCTATGGACATCGTGATAATATCGTTATCATGTGTTCCTGATATCTAACTAGGTACCACAAGAGTTATCTAGTAACAAATAATAATAAATAATTAGTTGTTTTCTCAAGATAACTGGTTAATAAGTTGAAAAGGAGTTGGTCGTGGCACAAAGAGTAAATTATCTTTTTTATATATTGTTTTAACGTCTATTTTTTTCTTTAATTGACAAATTTTCATCCTGTAGACAACTTAAGGCTAACAATGCCACTGACAGGCTAATTAGCTTAGCAAGGTGCCTCTTCAATTAACTATCCAATTAATGTTTTCTCTTATTTTTGTGTATTTCTAATTGGACATGAGTCTCATTGTTTTGTTTGCTTCCATTCACTGACGTTTCACTCAGCCAATCAAGAATTAAAGTCCCGCCAACATGAAGCCTTCCATTAGATCTCAGTTTAACTCTCACAGTCTTATCAGTGTGTCTCAGCACTTCCTCTGCTCGGCATCTTGAAAGAATAAACACTACTTCTCTTTTTTTGTTGCTGTTTACAGTCAGGTGTGAAACACTGTAACACACTGCATTGCGCTGTGTGTTACGCCCCTTAATGATCATTTAACGATGACTAACTTCATGTTATTTTTGTAAAATACATAATGAATCAATGCACTCGCACACAGTATATGGACAGTTACAGTGAAGCGCTGTTCTACTAAAATAACAATGACATTATAATGTTTTTTTAACTTGATTTTCAGTGTTTAATCTGACTGAAAACATTGTGAGAGTCATTTTTCTGTTGCATACATATAACAAACATCCACTGAAGGAACTGGTGATAGAAATCAATAGAAGTTGGAATAACTGTGGTGCAACATGTTGTATGATGTTTATTCTGTATCCCAGTATGAATAAACCATACCACACCAAAACAAACATCGCATCTCTGACCTGAGAGTGCAACAGAGACGCTTTAGCAGGCACTGATGTTAAAAACTACACCATGTGCAAGAAATCTCCTCCATCAGATGATGGACAGCCACTGTCAGCAACTTCCTCATACACACACATAAACACCAAAACACACAACAAAGCGCACGACTGTGCCCCAACCCATATATAGAAAGGATCTGATGATTTCCATTTGTGGAATGATTTTGTTGACTGATTCAGTGACAGTTGGAAAAACTGAGTCACAACATTGTGTGCATGCTACAGGAACATTTATGGATTAAGGAAAACTGCTGTTTAATTAAAGTATGGCGGAGAGCTTTTAACCACAACTGATCATACACTCGCACACACGCTCTTGCATGTCAGGGGTAAATGCCCAGTAACTGTTCTGCACAAAAATGAAATATTGGCTTTGCAAGATACGTCCATTTTAAACCACGGCGCTAAACGCTGTGAGGTGCGGTCACAGTGCAGCAAAGGTTTCAGGCAGACGAGCATCCATGCATACATAATTGTAGATGTTTACCTGACTCTGTCTATCCTGCATTTTCTAAATGATGTCTCTTCTGGGCGTGGAGAAATGAGAGCAGCGCTGCATCACGCATGTAAAAAAAACAACTAGGATAGCTGAATGTGGATGTGAATACCAACCACTCTGTTGCTGTCTATGTCTTTTTGGTAAAAGAAGGCAGTGAAGCTCCACATCCTTCACTCATACTGAAACAACCACTGCAGCCCATCATTTATTAAAGATTTTAGATAGAGCTGAACAGACAAACTGTACTTCAAAGCTCTGATCTATTAAAATATGACTTGCTGAACTGAAGATTACACATCTGTTTTGTTAGAAGGCCACAAAGTTTGAATTTTTCAGACGTAGTTTGGTGTAAACGGCCAGGCAGCCTAACCACATACTGGCAGAGAGTCTGAATAGTGTTTGAGGGTTATTGCCCTTATACGCAGTATAATAATTTGTTCACTTAATTTAATTGCTTCAATGTTTTTGTCACAAATTGTCACGGAGAATGCTGAGATATTTCAGGATTTCCTGAACTCAAGAACCATGACTGGCTTGTGAGTAGATAAGACAGGAAATAAGGGCACTTTTTGCAATCGATGTGGAAAAATGAAGTCCCAAATCAGCCTGATTTTCCTGCAGTGTGCACCAGGTTAACCCCCAAGATAAGTTTTGTTATGTTTTTATGGAAGGAGAAGAAAGCTGGCCATTTTTAAATTTTCATTTTCTCTGTACTTTCAGTGCAGAAAGCCTTTCCTAGACTATTCATTACATATTCACACTTTTATACATTACTTATCCCAAAATGCTTAATATTCATCTTGGAAAAGGGCGTTCGTTAAAATTCATCAATCAATGAATGATTTAATCTGCAGGGGTTAGCATTTGCTGATCAAGGACTGAAACTACTAGCTATTATTTTGGTAAAAATATGAAGCTCTCTTTGTTTGGAACAAAGCTTTTAAGTGTGTTTCTAATCAGCAGAGCTGAATGCACAGCCCGCTGAGTGGGACGACTCTTGGTCGAGGAAGAGTTAAATTATTCTGCATCTGTTCCATGCACCCCTGCAATCTCCACAGATCCTGCCTGCTTTCCCTCTCTCCCTCCCTCTTCTCTTCATCCCTCCTCCCCTCCTCCTCCTCTTCTACCTCCTTCCTTCCTTCCCTCACTTGGCCCCGAGCCCAGAGAGAGAGCTGGAAAGAGGAACAGATTTTTTTTTTTTTGGTCTTTTCTCCCCCCCCTCAGAAAAGAACGTTCTGATCTTCTCGAGTTTTTGTTACCCAGATGCAAAGTGTTGATTTCCTTTTGTATTTCCGTCTTCCATCGTGGCCAACTTACTGCGACCTCCACCTCGACGCTAGAGGAAATAAACAATATGAGGCCGTATCTGCATCTTTGTGTGCGGCAGGCCCTTCCCACATGGCTGCAGAGTATCGCATGCATGCACACGCATCATTTACTAATAATCCATCCTTTATGGCGGTGAACCTTCGCCCACCTCATTCTCTGTTTCTTCTTACCTTTGAAAAAAAATCAACATCCTGTGCTTCTCTGCTCTGCTACAAGTAAACAACGTCAGGATCAAACACAAAGTAACTGATGGACCCAGAGAGAGTCGCAAACGGTTATGAAGCCGTTCATTAAAAGGCAATGAAGTGGACAATATACAAAAGGGAGTAATGGGAGTCTTTAAAAGCAAATTCGATTCGAAATCCATAAACAGATCAAATTAAGATCTCACACATTTTAGAAATACATGAATTAAACATAGATAGAATCAGAATCCACTTTATTGGCCCAGTATAGTAGTTTAGCATGGAGGAGACACATTTACAGGACGGACACAGATAAACAAAGATGCCAAGCTAAACAAATAGAAACTATAATATAGCTATTATAAACAGACAAGAGCTGGACATCAAACTCTTTATATACAGGCTGGATTGATACTATATGTGCAAGGTGTGCACAAATCAACCCAGATAGGCGTGACAATGTAGGGATATTGCGTGTTATGATGGTACTATTGCATGCTTATATTATACTGTATCATCATATGTACAAATGTAAAATTATTTAACATACAGCGTGTTAGTTGGTATAAATATTCAGCATAGGAGGTGAAAACTCAAACTTCAGAGCAAAACACGTGTGCTGAGGGAGGTCTAAAACTAGACTAGATGCAGCTGTGGAAAACAATCCATTCTTTTCACAGGAGTAAGATGATTAAGTCCAGTTTTGACTTCATGTGTCACAGCAGATTAATGATATTTTAAGAAAGAGAGAGAGGGGGGGGGATGTTGCATCTCTGCAGGTTTCTATAGACAATTGTTCCTCATGTCTGAGTCAATTACTACGAATAATCAGAAGTAATTTGCAGTTTTAAAAGCTTAAAAAGAGTCGTTTAATTTTATATTTTGTGGCACTTTTGCTACATCAGGGGGAATCCTGCAGAGAAATTCAAATACTGTTACTCTCATGTGCTGCTCATTCAGGTAGAGCAAAGTACAAACAATGCCACCTACTTCTTCGACCTACTGCTGTGGGTAGAACATGGTGCTAACATGCTAGCACTGCAAGGAAGAGGTCTCACATTGACATTCTCATGCCAACACTCATGGTACAGCTCGTGTATTTTTAGTTTAACTGCGTGAGCTCCAAGCATCCCTCGCATGTCCGGTGTTATTTAAAGTCTCAACCCAGATTTAAACCCCAGACTTTATGCACGGTTAGCTTAAGGCAAATGTTTGATTATTTCTCTGATAAATAAGTATGTTTGATGAGCTTGCTTTAGCAGTTGATTTTGGTGTGTCCTGTTTACTGATTATCATGAAATAGATTACAGATTACACATTTTGCAAGAGTCCTCTTCACTGAATTATTCGTGTGTATGTGAAAATACTCAGTGTAACTGCATGGCATGCTCTTCAGCCCAGCTGACCACCAAGACCCCCTGAGGCTGAATATTTTTGGACAACACAGTTCTAATTTTATCACAAGGTTCCTGGATACGTCTTTGTGCATGTCCTGTATGTGTCAGGTAAGCATGTAAAACCACATGAACCAGAGGATTAGTAAACCTGGGTGTTTTTCATATGCAGGAAACACACAGTTTGCATACAGAGCACAAAACAGGGTTTCCCCAAAGACATGAAGGTTACAGACGACTGTGCCAGGATGCTGCGCTTGTCGCTCATGTGTGAAGCCAGACAGACAGACACAGCTTGGCTGCTGCAGTTCCCCTTTGGCAGCCATGTTGGCTCCACAGTCTGGTCCATGGCTGTTGCCATAGTAACTGATGCTGATCTGCTGAATGCTGGGCATCTCGCCCTGGCAGAGCGGCTGCGGAGGACACTGTAACATATTTGCAACAGTCGCGGCAAAATGGGATTAAAGAACTGCTGCTTCCCTCTGTGAAATCCTGAACGCTGACCTGCAGAGAGCTGAGATCAGGAACTGATTTCTCAGTTCAAACCATGAAATGTGTCTTTACTCTCATCCAGAATGTGATGTAGCCAAGTGAAAAAGTTTCAGTGTGATTGGTTGTGGTTTGGTGCAGCTTGAGAAAGCTTCTTAAAGGCTATTTTAAAGGTCCAGTGTGTCAGATTTAGGAGGCTTTATTTACAGAATATGGCCTGAATTGGACTATAATATGCATACATATGTATTAATTAGTGTGTAATCACCTGAAATTAAGAACCATTATGTTCTGGTACCTTGGAATCAGCCTTTTCTAAGTACAGACGCTGCTGGTCCTCTCGTTGAACCACAGCAGCCCAGAATGGACAAACTAAACACCATGGGGCCATGGGGTGCAGTCAGCAACTACACCACTAGGTGTCACTAAATCCTACACACTGGTCCTTTAAAAAAACAAAAAGTGAGTCTCTGTCCAAATAAAATAAAATGGACACTCACAGCTCAAGAAGAAAAATGCTCTCTTGTTGCTGCACACACTGCAGAGCGATTAGGACATTTCTGTCGGTTCACAGTAACATTATAAATCTGGCTTTTGTCCTAAAACAATCAGGTGTGATGGAATCTGTTAAAGCCTCTTCAGTTATTAAGAAACATCTTCTTTCTACACTTTATTTGACTGTTTATAAGTTACTAGAGTGATAAAGCACAGCAATGACAGTATGGAGAGTGTTAGACCTGCAGGTCTTTGACACGAACCCAAAACTTTGGGTGTAAGAAGGGCAAAACATTCTTCACTTAGTAGCAGCATATTTACAGCAGAGGGCATCATGCTACAATAGTAGAAGACCTCTCTGTGTGTTCAGTTCATCTTAGTTCAACACAGTTCAGCTACAATACACAAGAAAAAAGAGAGCAGAAAAACATAATCACTCACATGCTCACGTTTTTCCTCCTTGTTGCTGTGAAGGGGGCTGAGAGGTCGAGATTAAAGGGAGAATTTTGAATTTATTATTCTTTGTTTGAGGTTTGATGTGTTTCAGAACAAAAATATGATGTTCAAGCTAAGTTTTTAGTTGCACAAGGTGACATATCACATGTCAGCCTTTAAAATATATATTCTTATACTCCTTTTACTGTATAACTTTGTATAAAAACACCTTTAGCTTACAGTTATAGTGTTTTAACTATTTGTCTTATTTATATTATATTGTCAGCAGGTTATGTAGATGATTTACTCCATGTTATGTGTTTTTTTGGGCTGGAACTTCAGAGTGAAGATATCATGTAAAGTTACATTTTTCTGTGTGGAAAACTGTGATATGTTACTTCTATACTGAAGGTGATTTACTCCTTGTGATTATGCATCAGTGTAACTGCTTTTCACTGATGAGGAGGCTGCACCGGGTGTTTTCCCCAACCTGAACCTCATTCTAATCGTCCTCAAACAGCCCTTTAAACAAGAAGTAAGGATTACAAACAAAGGTCTTCAAAAACGTCCCCGAATAAACTCACATTAGTCCTCACAAGGATATAAGTAAGAGCACACACACACACACACATACACTCACGGACAGTCAGCTGTTAAAGTGTGTGATGAGGGAGTGGAGCAGCAGAAGCCTCCAGATACACACTCGATGCACTTGTCTCTTCTTATCTCTGCCTGCCATGTGTGTGTGTGTGTGTGTGTGTGTGTGACTCATGAGATGAATGTGCCAGCTGAAGTAAATATCAGTATATATTTCTGTGATAGCAGCCAACTGATGGTGTGCGTGGGTGTGTGCGGTATGTGCATTTGTATATGTGTGCGTGTGTCTCTACAGAAATACTTGTGTATTTTAAACCTTGTGTGGGTGTGTTTGTAGGTGTGTGTATCTATCTCAGCAGGCAGCTGACTGATGACACAGATCGGTTACGTGAGAAACTTTAATATCAGTTTGTTAACACATCAGCTTTGCATGTTGTAGCTGATTAACCTCAAATAAATCATATTTACATGATTTACTGACCATTCTCTGTCAGTAAATCATGTAAATATTATCAGTTTTTACAGATATTCTACCTTTTTTTCCTCACAGGAAACCATTAGTTACAGGTCATGTATTAAAATCAGTTTGCAAACCCTCTTTATTTGGCTTTTTTGTCACTGAAATTATTGTAATGGTTGTGTTCAGCTGAGAGCACAGACAATTTCAAACCAAGGATGCCCTGCCGTCAAAGAACTGACAGTTTTCAAACAAAGAATAGTGTGACCTAACCTAAATTTCAGATGACTTTGACTTTGGTGAGCTAAACACACTGACAATGTTGGATAAAATACAGTATCAAGGAAACTGGACTCACAAACTAATCCTCACTAATCCATAAATGGGCAAAGACGTGGAGCGTGGGTGGAGCTGAGGCAGGCTGAAACATGCCATGTATAACAGCACCTACCTGTCAATAAAAGCGTCCACGCTCTTAATTCTGCATAACTTTAACTTCACTTCACAGCCACACAGCTGCTTGCATGGACGACATAAACGGCTGTTCAGTAGCGATCTTTCAGTAGCGATGTAAAATAAGCAATCAGTTTGGTCCTTTAAACCTGCACATCGTAAGTTTGCTTGTTGGAGGCGACAAATATAGGACATGGGTTTTAGAAGTTTTTCACAGTGGACATTTTAACTTGTCAAACACAGGTCATAAAATGTTTAGTGAGTCAGTTCTACTTATTTTACACACTGGGAATAAAATTGGTACATTCATCTGTTTTTTGTGCACATATGAATTCATAAAAAGAAATACATCTCAGCTAAATTTGTTGTTTGATAACAGAAAATGTACACTTCATAGGTAATTGTGTCACATAAATGTTTTACTTCTGATCTGGGACTTTTGATTTGGGCCTCAGTTAAGTGTGAATACCATATACAATGATATTTTTCAGAATATGTGCTTGAGCTTTGCGACTGGACAGTTTGAGGAGGACCCTCTCATGATACCCACCGCCCTGTAGTAGTTTTCCCAGATAAACTTGACTGTCTTGCAGCTCTTGCAAAATCCCTGCAGATGTACGTCTCAAAATCTTGTCGAAAGCCTGAAATCAGAGGAGCAGAAGCTGTCACAGCAGCAGATTAATGTCCATGGTTTTGGAACAATAACATGTAGATGTAATGTTACACTGCTCACATACTTTGTTTGGATATCCACATACTTTTGGTCATGTTATATAGTATATTTATATGCATATAGACATCCAAATGAAAACCTTACTTTGTGTTCTCAAGGAAATCTTGTATCCACACCACAAGCTAAACACCTGATCCCCATAACTTTACACCAAACTTAAGATTTTAAGATATCTTGCTAATTACCAAGCACCCATCAAACAACAAACCAAACAAAAGCGACATAAAACAACTCATTAAATCTGTCCCACATGAATCCCAAAAACTGGTGTCAACATCACGGTTTCTCCCAGCTGCCTGATTTGGGAGAATCACGACAACTTTGAGATTAATTGCAAGTTTAAGGACTTGTGAGGTTTTTCATGGGAAATCTGGACGAAGCTGCTTTTAACAACTCTGCATATTTACTTTATCCTCACGAGCATTTCTGTCTGACGGCTCTGCGAGCCTCTGATGTGGCCGTGATAATGACAGAAAAACACTCACATAACAAAAACAACAAAAAGAAACTCATAATTTGAAAACAACAGCATATACCATGAAACCAAGAAAAGCATGTTTACTGTACTTGTTGTCTTCTAGTATAATCTTTAAAGGGATAGCTTGGGTATTTTGTAGTGGGGTTGTATGAAGTATTTAGCCATAGTCAGCGTGTTACCTACAGTGGACGGCAGTCAGCAGGCTCCCAGTTTGGCAAAGCTGGAGGACCAGCATGGAGGCTAAGCAATGCCCTGCAGTTCAGTTTAGGTGTACGCTATATTTAAAGTAATTTCACTGCTTTACCTTGCCATCAGACAGCCTTTTTGGACGGGAAACGGAAGTGTTTAAATCACCATCTCCAAGGCCGCCAGACTTCATTGACAAAAACCGAAATTTTACCTTGCAGAACACGGGAGTTGCTGGTCTACCGCTGCCTCAATCCACAGCAACTAATGTTGGTTAGTTAGTCCGAACTAACTTGTCAAAACACCAAAGTCAGACAATAACATAAACTAACTAACCGAGAGGTAAAATTATGTTTTTTGTCAATGAAATCTGGCTTTTAAGACAGAGAAAGTTAAAATCTAGTATACAGGTAAAAAATAATGTAAATATAGTGTACACCTAAACTGATATTGATTTTTTAAGATGGGCTAAGTGGCTAAAATACATTTTGTTGCTGCCCCTGTCCACAGCAGTGCATTGCTTAGCTGTACCTCCTACAACCCCACATCAGATAACCCTTTAAATTTCAGCTAGTCCCAAGAGATGCACAGATCAGATCTTACATCTTCTTAGTGCTCACTAGCAGCTTACACAGGATCACATTTGTAGAAAATGCCTCTGAGTGACTAAATCCAACTTATTAATGTTTTGTGGTGATGTTAAAGGGTCAATTCATCCAAGTAGAAGAACACCTTTTCTGAAATTTACCTAAATTGTTGAAGGCAAGACAAAACATAAGTGTTTTTTGTAATTAGATTTTAAATGTGTAAAATGTGAAAACGCAGAAACACTAATGGGAAAAGGCTCAGTAGCAAAGATGGGGATACAGATTCTGTTTCTAATATTACACAGCAGATGTTGTTTCATTATTAATTCCACCAAACTACTGACTACTTCTTCCCACATAAACCTCACTGATTCACAGCAAACCTCTCCACCCAAACAACAACTCTAAAGCTCCCTTTCCTTTCTCTTATCCTCTTGATTTATACGTTTAACATCTCTCGTGCATCGTGTCTCCAAACATATAGATCGCGATGAGTCTACTTTGCAGTGTGCAATGTTTATTTTCACAAACGCACGGCCATCAGTCAGGACATAAAGCTGCAGTGTTAGTGATGTATGTGGTCTGTGCTGGAGCCAAGTTCTTTAGTTTGAAGACAATCTGCCAAACATGATACTCGCCAAGCGGAGTGGGGGGAAGGGGAAGAAAAAGAGAGAGAGAGAGAGAAGAAGGAGGAGGAGGAGGAGGGCCTCTGAAACATTTACTCTGAAATGTAGAAGAAAAGAAAAAGTAACAAGACAGAGAAAGTATGAAATGGGAAGGGAAATAAAGAGGAGATTAAAGAGGAGTTTAAAAAGGCTGGAGAATAGTTGTTGGGAAACAGAGGAAGGAGGAGAGAAATAGAGAGTATCCCCAAGGGAAGGCAGAGAAAGAACGGTCACATGGAGGGAAAATGACAGATCAGAGATGACAGATAGAAGCAGTGGACTGGGAAAAAGAAAGAGAGGAGAGGAGTGGGGAGAAACGAGGAGTTGAGGGTGAAGGAGGAGAGGAGAGTTGGCGATACAGATGTGATATGAAATTGAGAATGACAAGTGTTGAAGGAGAGAGAAAAAGGCAGGATGTGAGAAAAGGTTGTTGAGTTGAGAAGGAAAGAAGGAGGAGGAGGAGGAGAAGGAGAGCAGATAGAAGGAGTGTTAAGAGCTAAAAAAAACCAAGATAGAAAGCAAGAAAGGCAGCAGGAGCAGCGAAGAATGAGGAGATGAAGAGAAGGAAAAAGGCTTAAGTGCATTAATTGAAACTGACAAAGGAGAAAAGAGCAGATTGTAAGAGTGGGGAGTGTTGAAAGAGGAGGAGAGAAACACAAAAGAGGGAGTGGAGAAGAAGCTGAGGGGGAGAGAGAGGAGAGGAGCAGATAGGAGAGGAGAGGAGAGGCAGAGCTGGAGAATAAAGTGTGTGACAGAGAAAGAGAGAGGAGGAGATATGAGGAGGAGAGCCGAGAGAGAAGAAAGAGAAAGAAAACTTCATTCAGTGTTTGTGTTTAAAGCCCTCTGTGACGTCGTTGTGAAACCCTCTCGAGCTGCTGCTGCTGCAGGACTGAATGCTATCAGGACCGAACAGGCAGCTGCCAAACCCACTGACACACACACAAACACACACACACACACACACACATACATAGAAAGCAAAGCAAGCGGAGGAGCTCCCCAGCAGTGTTGGATATGACTCGTCCGCTGAGGCAGTTTGGTGTGGTGGACTCGGCGTGACAGTTGGGAATAACCGGTTCTTCATCCAGTCAGGTAAGTTTAATACGCTTTAAACCAGCTGTGATGGATCATCTGGAGTTGTTTAGTGTTTCTAAAGCTTTAATTCAGAAAGTAGGTGAAGGTTTGGTTCAGTGCGGAGAGACACAACTTGACTCTTGTGGGAGGGTTTGAACCTGTCCTGTTGGTTTTAGTTTTTCATTTGTACATCAGCTGAAATGTTTCTATAACGTCTGTTAAAAGGACCTGAGAAAATAGTTGATGTTAATATAAAAAAAGATGTTTTTCATATTTAGCTGCACTAACTAAGATGCCTTTCAGAGTAAGGAAGGTGTGGTAGCTGCTCATAAAGCTGTTCATAGTTTGAGCAGTTGTTTTGACATTTAGGAGCAAACCATCAGCTGGCTGTAGATCCGTTCATTTATTTCCACTGTATTGCTGTATTTTCTTTGTACTGTTAAATACCTTGTATTGCAATTGTGCACAAAAGATTATACTTGATTTAGGTTTTGATTGATTGAAGAGCTGCTAGGTGTGGATATATTCAGTTTGAGTTGAGATTTCAGACAAAGGTGAGCACCTGACTCACACACACATGCACAGAGGGCAGGGCAGGGATGCTGGTTCTCCAGGTTTCAGCTCCCAGTCTGGATGTTGTTGATCTGAGGCATTGTTGCTATCACATTCGGTGGTGTAGCAGTGCCTGGTGAGGTGGGAATACACTTAAAGGGGCGTGTAAGATCACTCTTACAAAAATGCTTCAGGAGTTTTTTGGACATTCTCAGTTAACTTCTGCTGCTTGACTTCAGGGATTAGGGATCATTAAGAAATCAACATGAGCCACAGAAGAGGTGCAGATTTTTGCAATAAATACTGACTCACGGACGGCTGAGAGACATTTAGATAATTATGCATTTGGAGTGCAGTATCTCTCCATTCACTCAGGAAAACTCACTTCACGTCAGAGGGGATTTCGAAGCAGGTATACCCACTGAAAAATAAGTAGTTATACTCTGTATATACCTGCAGTACTCCACTGATCACATCATTTCTATATAACCTGAGTTTTTCTTTCACTTTGTGTTTTTACGCTTTACTTTCAGATGTTAAGTTTCTTTTTCAAAGACAGCAGAAACGTGATTCTTCTTGTTGAAACTTTGACGTTGTGGTTCAGTTTTACAGCAGCTTCTGGAGTCTTGAGCTTCTCATTCATTCAAACTGCCTGACTATTGTGTGTTTTAAACACTTCTTTTCAACACAACACCTCCAGTACACAAAAAAAATACTTTTTCTGTCAACGCTGACTCAGACAGACATTTCTGCTGTCCATTTAGCCTCTTTTTCTAATATTTCGTCTCCCCTTTTGAAGCGTGCACACAAGAGTTTCCAGTTTTTCTCTGCTGTTTGAAGGGAATAACGTGATTACTCTAAAACCCACATTTACAAGCAAGTGGTCAGATTGGAGTGGAACAGATTACTCCCCCATTGTGGACCATATTCCTGATCCATCGCTGCCATCTTTTCGGTGTGTTGTGACATATGACCCGACATCCTGAAGAGTTTTTTTTTTACCCTGGTTTGGACTGAGTTCAGCTGCATATTTTGTTTCTGTTTCTGTTTCAGACTTTGTATGTTTGATTATAGATGAAAGGTCAAACCACTTTAAGTAATGTTTCAGTTTATCTCACAGCACTGCTCTCTCTCTCTCTCTCAGGGATTCCCTCCCCCCCGTCTGAAGTCTTTGCCCTGTTTGCATGTTTAAAACATTTCCAAAAATGTGTGTTTCTCCAGCATAAATCGGTCTCATGAGTAACTTCTACACGTCTCTTCTGTTCTGCTTCTCTGTATGCTAACTCTCTCTTTCCTCCTCCTCCTCCTCCCTGTCAGATAGAGGTTTTGCTCTCAAAGCCAGATGAGCATCAGTTTCTCATGAACCCCCTCAGTCAGTGCAGCTCAAACAGACGAGCTGCCAGAGAAAACATCAACACAACAAGTCGGGTCAGGATCTGCTGCTCGCTCACCCTTTCACTCTGCCCCTTCATTCTGTCCATCCTCCCCTCTCTTCACTCTCCAAACCTGAGTGCTGCTGCAGTTCAAGGTTCATCAAGTTCATGTTCTGTCAAATCCAGCATATACTCTTGTAGTACAAGTGTATCTGTGTGTGTGTGTGTCTGTCCTGGTATCAGTGGGGGGTCATAAGATGGACCCGGTAGGAGGTGACTGATTCAATTGTGGTTGAATTAAACTCTAACACTTGTGAGTGTGTGTGAGGCGATCCACAAAGAGAAAGCTGGCAGAGTCCTTTGTTCAGTGAAGTGTAAATCTGTTCCACATTCACGAGTTTCACTGTAAGTGGTTCAGACTTCTCAACAATGGTTTCATTAGCGGTGAGGATGGCGACATATTATAAATGAAGGCGGCCATTACAAGATTAATAGAGTTTGTCTTTGTGGTCTAATGAAGCGTGCAGTGCAGATGTTTAGTGTTGGTTGTGTTCAAGCTTTTATTGTCACGCTGACTACAGGGGTGTGTGTGTGTGTGTGTGTGTGTGTGTGTGTGTTTTGAGACGATACAGAGCGTAATGAAGTGTGTAACTGCTTTTAAAAAGATGGATGGCATGGTAGGTTAAGTCCCATAAAACATAATCAAATACATTTTATTGGATGTCTTGTACAGTGTACGGTTTACACTCTATAATATAAAGGACCATTTGGTGGTTATTCACATAATCTCTTTATTTATATTGTATTACATTTTTGTGCTTGAATAAAACGCATGAAATGTCGTTTTAATAAATTTGACTAAACTGAATTAAATTGAGCCGAACTGAGGAGGAATGTTCTTGTACGTCTGAGAACGTCCACGTTAACTTTAAAGGAGCAGTGTGTAGGATTTAGAGGTACCTAGTGTTGCTGGGTGCAACGCCGTCGCCCCACTCACTCATTGTGTGTGTGAAAAAAGAAGAAGTCCCACTCACAGTAAAAAGACTGGACACCGTATGCATGACTTCATTTGTAGGTTTCTAAGGAGCTGCTGAAGTTCAAGATCGGTGGCCAGATGTTGGCAGTCCTGCCTCTTCTGCCTCCTGACTAATCTAAAAATCGACAAAAGACATGGATCAAAACAGTTTTTTGTACCAGGCTGTAAACATGTTTATTTCTGCTGTGAAGTTGGACATTTTAACATGGGGACTTATGGAGACTGACTCACTTCTGGAGCCAGCCTCAACTGGACGTTTGAGGAACTGCAGTTTTTGGCACTTTCGCATTGGCTTTACTTCACAGCCATGGAGGCTGCTTCTTGGACTGCAACTGCAACTAACTACAACTCCACCAAAAATAACAACTGATGTAGTCTTGGTTTTCTCCTTGTACGAGTGCAGATGTGCTTTAAACTTGGCGATACAAGAATATTTTAAAGCCTCACAAATCTAGAGTTACTATTGAGACATTACCTAGAAGAAGAAGAAGAAGAAGAATCGTCTTCTTCTTCTTATATGTAAATAAGAACAACTGAATCGTGAATCCAGCTGTTTTAAAACACAGGTGACCACAGGGAGCGGGATGAGACAGAACAGAGGTGTAACAGACTGTCAGTAACCAGCTGTGTCTGTAGTTACACAGTCGACTGCGTGTCAGAAAAGTTACCACAACTTTCTCTGTCATCACTCATTGTGAATCACACAGCTGTTGTCATTAACCTGAATCTATGTTAGACGACATCAGTAAAAAAGGATTTGGTTCAGCCATATTGTGCTTGTCAAGATGTAAAGAGCTCATTTTCTATCGTTCAGGTGGTTCACTGCTTGCAGAGGTCTCTATAGAAACAACCTGAAACCAAATGGCTTATTGTCGATGTAGTCTGAGTGTGTTTTAAAGAAAGCTTTGGCAGGTGAAAAAGGGTCTTTGTGGTGTAATTAAGGGTGCCACATGTAGCATTTAATTACTATCTATAAATCACTACCCCATTAATTCAGACACATTAGCACACACATTAGGCTCCTGCTGAAAACACTTATTGTGCTGCCTCTTCACTGTAATTTGAAGAGAAATTGCTCCCAAAACAAAACAGGACGGAGGCACTTCAGAGAATAAATGGGAAAATGTATTCTGTTCAGTAAAAAGTGATCCACGCTTTCAATAAAGACTTTCTATGTTTTGACAGGAACATCAAGTATTGGCTCGATGGTTGTCTTAATTTAGAAGAACAGACACATTAATGCCATTACTGAGTGTAAAATAGCCTCAAGATTACAGCTGGTAGTTTAACATAAGTCTAGTAAACAAACCAAGATATTTGTCTCTGGGATTTCACCATGCCCTGCGATAGGCTGGTGACTTGTCCAGGGTGTACCCTGCCTCTCGCCCAAAGTCAGCTGGGATAGGCTCCGGCCCCCACCGTGACACTGATGAGGATAAGCGGTTAAAGATAAGGGATGGATGGATGGATGGATTTCACTGTTGCACTGAAGGCTAACTACACTAACTTTGAAGAGTTTTCACAGAGATTAAAACATTGACAGTAAAAAGAATGGACAGCATATGCGTGGCGTCCTTCACAGGTTTCTGAAGAGTCATTTTGAAGCTCAGAATATGTGGCCCTGGCCGCCGCAATGTCGGTAGTCCTACATTTTCCGCCTCTTGGCTAATCTAAAAATCAACAGAGACTACTATTTCTGCTGTGAAGTTGGACATCTTAATATGGAGGCTTATGGAGATTTACTCATTATGTTGCCAGCTTCAAGTGGCCGTTTGAGAAAGTACAGTTTTTGCCAGTTTTTGGCACTTTCGTATTGGCTTAATTTCACAGCCACAGAAGATGCCGCTTGGATTAAACCAATGAAAGCATGAAAAAGTAAAGAAATGATGTGATGACTTGATTGACATTTTCAGGTACTTAATTAGCTGGTTTATTATAAGCATTAGCCACAGGACTGCCCAGGTTAAGTTATGGCTCTTGATTTAGGCTGTGTGAGATTATTTAGTATGTGAATTGCTTATCAACTATTTACAGGGAAATATTACAGTATGCAACCAAAGTTTTTATAACTGAAATTGCATTTTTGTACCTGGAATTCGGTACTGGTATCACTTAAAATGTTAATGGTACCCCAAACTAGTGCTAGCTCGTATGTCTGGGAGGAGTGTGTGTGTGTGTGTTTGCAGTAAGTGAAACAGCTGGTGGATGAATCATTATTTCTTGAAGAGGTGTGCTACACGCACTAATCTGAGGTGGTTACTGTGTGTGTGTGTGTGTGTGTGTGTGTGTGTGTGTGCAGATTTACAGCCTCAGTGATTTATAGCAACAAGCTCATCCTGTCAACAAAGCAGCTCTATTCCCTGATGCCTTCAACTCCATGCATTATCCTTAAACACACACACAAAGACACACACACACACCTGTGCTGCTTCAAATTAGTCACATGACATCATCCAACAACCACTTTTACCCCGACATGCAAGCACAGACACACAAGGAGCTTATCTCGCCCCATGCTTTGTGACCTGCAGGTCCATGAACCCTCTGGAGAAATGATCAACTGAAAGAAAAATCCACAGCAGGATGAAATCCATTCCCGCTGCTCCACATGAGAACTTTACAAGACACACAATTGTTTAAAAAGTGCTGATTTTCTGGCAGAGGGAAGCGTCATGAAGCTGTTCATTTGCTAACAAATAACATTAAGTGTCGATTGAGGGAAGTAATCCAGAAGGAACAGATGTGATGGAAGTGCCGGACTGAGACTGATTAACTGGAGCACAGCAACACGTTGAATTCTTTCCAGAAACATTCCTGGAGGCAATTTGGCCAAAAGGATGATCTGTGAATCAGCGCGTGGAGCTCCCGTTTTATCTCCTGAAAAACTGTTGTGGCTTGTTAGTTAGAGGTTTGTCACCTGTGAAATCAGCAGCTCGCCAAACTGGAAGCGTGACAGAGAAAGATATGACTAACTGATGTTTTTTTTAAAGTTTATCCATTCAACACATTCCACAGATTATTTTGTTATTTTGTGACTTTCCGCTACACCTACTTTTTCTTGACACAATCATTTTCCTCATTTTCCAGAATGTCAACAAACATGTTTGAATTTGTTGTTCTCTGCTGCGAGCTCTACATGTGGCTGCACATTGAGAAGCTGCTCAAAAAAAAACAAACATACTTTTCAAATGATCTACCGGGATATCATTCCTGAAGCAAGTTTTTAGTGGTAAATGTTTGACCTACTTTGATTCTGTCTATATTGTCACTTAGGCATGTGTTTACAGTAGTGGGTCATGTTTAATGTCAGTTAATAAGAAGAAGCCGAGCTACAAAAACAACAAAAACAACACAGAAAATAAAGATCCATCCATCCATCTTCTTTGACAGTTTGTCCTCATCAGCATCATGCAGGGCTGGAGCTGATCCCAGCTGGCATTTGGCACAAGGTGGGGTATACCCTGGACAAGTCGCCAGTTCATCACAGGGAACATAATTAACACCATTTAACCCATTAAGCGCATTTCTTTGGACTGTGGGAGGAAGCCAGAGAGAACCCACACAGAGGACACACGGGGAGAACAAAGTCTGCTTTCGGACCAAAAAGCAGTGGTTGAGTGAGCTAGAGAATGAATGACGAGAGTCTTGTCCCTGTGGCCCGTTATGAAAAGGAAAAACAAAAAACAAGTATAATTTCTTTTATTTCTGCTGCTGTAATTCTAATTTGCAAATCAAATTGTTAAAACATACTCTGCCTGTATGCTTTCAGCATACTTTTAATATACTAAAAAATATCTGACTCTAGCTGTACTCGATGTACAGAGTGATGAGAATGGTAGAAAAATTAGTCAAGAAAAGTTGCAGTTGCACTGCTAACTCTCAACGCAACACGTGTTTTGGCTGCTACATGGTGCTCATAAAATGATTGGCTGAAATATTAATGCATGAACGGCCTCTGAGCTACTGTATGGATTCATGACATGATCACGACAGGACTACTATTGACTACTATTTCTACCTACTCCTTCAGCCTGAAGTGGGAAAAATGAAGCACTCAGAAAAGAAACTGATGAAACAAAGAGCTAAAAAATCGCTTAGTGTCGAAAGATTTTGGCACTTTCGTTTTGCTTCAAATACAGTAAACACAGTTGTTCAAGTCCCAGAATAAAAATTCTCAGTAGTCAAACAAAAATTCATTTCCTGTTGCTCATTTCAGGGGAAATCATCGGGGGAAGCTCGGGACTGATGTCCAGTGTTCGTGTCATCATTTCCTCAAGTTTCTTCTTATACAGTGATAGTTTTCATGTAGTGGCAAAAACAAACCAGTGGGAGAGTGAGGAATACAGAATAAAGAGGAGGAGATAGAAGTGTCAACTTAAAGGTCCAGTGTGTCAGATTCATTTACAAAATATGTTAGAAATGAAATATAATATTCATAACTATGTATTCATTGGTGTATAATCACCTGAAAATAAGTGTCATTATGTTTTTGTTACGTTAGAATGAGCTTTTTATATCTACAGATGTTGCAGGGTGAGGCGACATGGTTGCAATCAGCAACCACACAGCTAGATGCCACTAAATCGTATGTCCAAAAGTAACAAAATCCACCACCGACACCTCTTAAACTCACTAATTAACATATTATATGTCGTTTGTTTAATCCGTGCGAAAACTGAGGAGTGAAAACAGCAACTTGTGGTTTCATTGGACGTTATGAGCCAAGACTATTTCTTGGCTGAGCACAATGACTTCCTGGAGTCCCCTCAGCCCAGCCAAGAAATTGTCCAGCAGCACAAAACCCCCCAATAAAACCACAAGGTGTCAGTTTTACACTTCATATTTTGATAAAACGTGTTAATTAGTGAGCTTTAGAGGTGCTGCTCGATGGATACTGTTGCCTTTGGACAGCCTTTGGAGTCAGGCTAGCCATTTCCCTGCTCCTAGTCTCTACTAAGCTGAGCTAACCGGCTCCACCTCGTAGCTTCATATTTAGCAAACAGACTTTAAACTGGTACCAATCTTCTCATCTAAGCAAATGAGCATATTCCCCAAAAATGTCACCAAACTGAGGTCAACATTTTTTTGACTTCGAAAACATCCTTCGTACAATCCAAATGATGATTGATGATGATTCAGGCTCAAGGCTCTGCATGCTAACAGCCGGTTTGAGTGTTTGAAAAGATGACGAATACATGGAGGGTTTAATTTAAAATATCACATATATTTGATCGATGATTGTATTTAAGAAAACAGATGTCAACATCTGTATTTGCAGGTAAAGGTCTCTACACCAAAATGTGCTTTATATTAACTAGAAACTAATACATTCAAGAGTAGGAGTGATTTCTTTTTCAAATGGTGCGTATCCGAAATTTTTGGAAGGAAACATTTCCATTGTTCCACGACTGCTGCAGTGAAAATATGTTTTTAGTTTTTTAAGTGTGGGAGTGAAGACAGACAGTCAATTTTTTTTTTTACATAAAGGGACTTTTGTATCAGGTCTCTCTGGAGCTTGAATAAAAGAAAGCTGCCCACTCCCTTACTGGTTTAATCAGCTCAACTGGTCTGTCGACTGGTATTGGTCAGGCGTACTGTGCGTCTATAGACACCCAGGTCTTTCTTTTTGTCATGTGACACATTCATACACCCACAGTTCATCAGCATTTACGGTGAATGTTCAGACACTTGTTCTGGTGACTTTGGTGCAACAAGTTATCAGCAGCTTGAGCAGTAATTAAAGTAAACTGTGTTTATCTAGTCTTATAGCTTATCTTATTATTATTTATCTTATTATTATTATTATTATTAAACTCTGATCTGTACCATGTTGCAATGACTTTTTAAGGATTTGGGGACAATTCAAGGGAAACAACAAGAAACAGATTTATTTTGCCCTGAAACAGTCCATACAGACAGTGAGGTTTCGATGTCGGGATCTAAAAATGTAAACTTGTCCTACTTCATTATAAAAATAACTGAGATGTTTTTGTTTTCAGACAAAATTGTAACCTCAGCCTAAAATTGTTTCAGTTGTCTAAACCTAACTGTTATGTTTTCAAATTAAGAGCCTGTGGAAATAGCGTGAAAACCCATTTTAATGTGTCATAAATTAAATTTAGGGGTTTCCTGAGCAGTCAGACACACACTTGGCACATTGTAGATTTTTAACTGTTCACAAACACCGAGAGGTCCTGTCTGCTCTCTCTAACATATTTCCTGTCACAATTCACGGCGCTGTGCTGCCCAATAAAGCAAGAATGCAGTTAAAACTCCAACAGTTAGCTCTCTATTTATGATCTCCAGCATTATAGATCCTCATTTTTTGCACACAACAGGGGGAAGACTCACACGGACTACTACTGTTGACCTCAGTTCGCACTTTAATTTGCCTGCAGTTTTGCACAGTTAAAAAATGATTACTGGGTCAGCAGTGATGATGCTGATGCATCCAATCAAAGAGTCAAAAGTGAAGAGTGTCACTTCAGTTAAAAAGTAATTAACTTTTTTGGAAGCAAAAGTGCCGTTGAGATCTGGAACCAGGAGGTGTTACTCCACAGTAAACATAGTTTTCTGGCTGTGAATCTTTTTTTATGAACCTTCAAACCGTATTTTTCCAGTGATTGAATGTAACTAAAAGTACATTTAATCAAGTGCTAATGTCTATAAAACCGTGACATAGATGACATATGCATGACGTTTTTTCCCCCACTTTTATCTGACAGCTACTATGAAAAAGGTGGGGAGGAAAGTCCAAAATAATTCACACAATTTTGTGTAGTAAAACTTTGTCTAATCCTCCCATGACTCTTCAGATTCATCTTACCTGGACACTTTTATTATTTTACCAGCCATGTTTTTGGTATATAAATAAGAATGGGTGTCTCCTTGTCGAACTGTCTGCAACTCCTCTGAGTTTTAGTGTTTTGAATTGTGAATAGTTTCCATAAAACCCAATGAGACATATTCAGTGATTTTTTTTGAAGTGGAAATGGTTGCTCCTTTGCAAACCACAAAGCTGATATAGTCAGGCTGTAATTTCTTTTTGCTTTCTCTCATTTTTATGTGCGCTAATTTACAGAAAACTTTTACTGCTGCGCATATACAGGCTTAACAGCTTTATAAACCCCCAATGACTGCTTTAAATGGGTAAGACACATTATTGGTACATTGCTGAACAAGGTACACCTTTGTATTTCAAATGATAGTCGCAGTACAGAGGAGTACTTTGGGCGTTATTAATGTAATAAGTCTGCTGTAGAAATTTCTGCACAATGTCGAAGAAAAAGAGCCCCGACTGGATCGACTAAAGAGCCCAGATTTATTCCAGAAACACATTATCATAAATTAAACTTCATATTGCTGCTTCATTACCTACTTTCCAGATATATATTGCTGCTTCCACTCACTTTCAGAAGAGATACACTAAACAATCCATCACTTTGAACAGCTAATTGCATTTACATTTCATGAATTCTGTGTAGGTTTTAAAAGTTTAAAGATGCTCTGACATCTGAGATTAGTCAGTTCCTGAACTGTATTCAGCAGCGATGTTTGAAATTAATTCTGAAAACCAAATAATGAGCAACATTCAGTTCTTTTTTGTGTTAAAGCACAATTATTTGGCAGATTCAGATTATCTTACAACAAGCAGCAAAGAGGTGTATTAATCGCACAATGAAGTCACTCACACACACACATATTTTGCCAGGACCTCACACACAGGCCAGATAGCCACACTTTAAGGTCAAACTCTGGAGAGTTCATCCAGGCTCCACAGTGATCAGCAGGGCCCATGAGTCCAATCTGACACAACACACTGATGCTGCAACACTCCGCCGCCTTCAACGCTGACAACCACCCAGGTTCAAAGGTCAAACCCATGGTCTGATCTCTGACAGGTCAGCAGGGTGTGTTCAAAACACAAACCAGATACCATCAGCCTTTAAGACATATCACCTCTGAGTTGATACGGCCAGTTGCTTATTTAAGTAAGTTAGAGATGTGTTTGTGTCCAGCTAATGAAGATAAGTCCAATATTCAGCCTCTTTTAGCTCTGTTTTTGGTCTCCACCAACTCCTGAGGGAAATATCTGGTTCTTTAGCTGCTAAATGTTGCCCTATGTTTATCACCTAGTCTCTGTAGGGTATTTTGGTGCTGAGCAGAAGGTGTCCAGCAGGTTTTTAGAGCCTTTTCTCTGAAAACAGCCCTATGAGAGCCATGAGAGTCAGAAACAGTAAAGTTGTAACCGTGCAGATAAACGATGAGCTGAAGCTCACTTTAGATCTCTGCAAAGCTAAGCGGAGCTTCAGATTCAGCTGATAAATCACTGACTCACGACGTGCGACCCACTTTCAGTCATTTCATTATTATAAAAAATATTATCGAAGCTTTAAGCAAAAATGACAAAATAATGTTTGTTGTAGATGCCTTTTGAGTCAAGTTAATTTCATTTGAAAGTTTTTTTATGAATCTAAATGTTACAGAATAAAACATTCAACAAAATATCCAACATCAACAGTGTGTTCAAAGCATCTGCATGCTCCTTTGTGGTATGTACAGCGTATGCATGTTTGTGTTTTATCATTTCTCAGCATGTGGCCTGCTCCCCTGAATGAGCCTTGGAGCTTCTGTCCTGTTTACAGCTGATAGAAGATAATGTCAGCCTGACATTCAAAACATAACACTCCTAAACTGAACTGAGGCCTGTTACATGGGGCAGTTTTTATTAAACTGTACAACCCAGTATCTTTAGGAATAACATCACACACAGTTTAATACAAACATTTAGCGTCAATGCAGAAGGTGGTGTGTCCTTCACGTTGTGAGGCTGAAAGTGGAAGTTGCATATTTCATGCAGGAGAGTTCTTTATCCTGTCACAGATCTGCCAACCACGATCGTTCCATCACTATAACCCCATATTGGTTGCCATGGCATGTGGAAAGCAAGAATTCAAAACAACTTTGACACTGGATTTCAGGATTCTGCAGAATCGTTGACCAATATTGACCTTTTATGTCTGGCGATATGTTTGAAATTATGATGCATGAGCTTGCAGAGCAAAACCCAGATACTCAGCTGATTAATCCAGATAACCAGAACAGCCAACTGAACACCTATCTGCACAACTCTTATTTGGATGAACATCTGCAGACTGGCAGAACTCTGATTCTGTTGTCTTGTTTGTTTGCAATCAGCCAAAGATCATGTGTGCGTGGAAAACCTCCACTATCTATAATCACTGTCCTGTAGTGTTTTTGTAGTTCCAACAACTCTAACAGAGAGATACGGCATTTTCCAAAGAGCCACTTCACCGTTACATCTCCACACTTCTCAGGAGGTGTGAATTGTACAGCACTGAGCTTGCCGCTGTACATATCTTCCATGTGTTATCAATAAAGTTGGTTATAAATAAAAAAGGCTAATGTAATTACAGTTAGATTCCTACGTCCTCATGAATTCTCCTTCGCATCACTTCACCTTAATCTCATGATGTTTTCCATCGAGGTCAAGGAAAAGTGTTGAGGATTGTGTGTTTGAGCACCAGGTGCAAGAAGTGAGGCGTGTTTGGGCTCTCACTAAAGATTTTTCACTGGTCTCACCAGAAGAGTCCCGATCTTAACCGTGGTTTTCCTGAAGCATCTGGTTTTTGCTCTACCTGCTGAGGAGAAAGGAACCTGATGCACAAAGAAACTCTCTTTTTTCCAGCTTCACTTGAGGACAACAAACCACAGCAGATCTAACAAATAACAAGTGTTGGGTTTTAGGGCGTATTTTCACTGAGCCCTCGCTGTGTCGGGGATGCCCCCCGCAAGTGTCATTTGTCTAAGTAAAACGCTCGTGGCCTCGGGAGGCAGAACAAGAATTTCCATTTCACACTTGGGTGGAATTCCAGATTGGCTGAGCTCACCCCACAGGGCCCTTTCAATGGCCTACATTATGCCAAGTAAAGTCAATCATGTGAAAGGAAAAACACCGGCGAAAAGCTTCCCACATACAGTACGTAGCTTCACATTTTTATTTTAGGCATTCAGCCCACTTTTCCTATCAGATTGAGTTATGCGAAGTGAAAACGCAAGAATAAATCTTGATACTCCTCTTCCAAGTGGCCTGATAACGAGAAGAACAACTTGCAAAATCATACAAAGTGCAGTAACATACAATGTATGAGAGGAGACCTTTTTACGGATTAAATCTCATGGCGTTTGACATTCTTAACTCTGGGCTCCCTGCAGTCCTGGCAGCAGTTCATGTTTTGAGCCAGGTTTTCCAAACCGTCGCCTGCTGAGCCGCAGGGAGTCTTGTCTTTGTGAAGCCCTGCATGCTGTGCCTACATATATGCATTCTGCTCATTTCCATATATCAGGTTTCTGCTCCATAAGGGCGCTGGCTATGCCGACGCAAAGCAATATCTTGGTCATTGGATAGAAATGCAGGAATCTAAGCAACATTATACAGACACAGGGGTTGAAGGAAGTTGAGAGCGGAGGGTCGTTTTTATAGTTTAGGCCTGAATATGAAATACAGAACTCTCAAATCCCCAATTTCTTTAGATAATCACCTCCATGTGCAAAATAGTCAGAGACTGTTTATCCCACCTGTGAGCTGACCTCAATTCTCCACCACAGGTACCTCAGGCAAAGACTTTCTCTTCAACAGTTTGAAGATATATGTAAAAAGCTTTTACTTTTTTATTACTACTGATTCTAATAAATATTCTGGTGCTACACACTTTCACCCCGCCGCCTCTCTGTTGCCCTACCTCCCTCTCGCAATATTTCCCCACCCAACACATTGAATTAAGGCTTGAAACCAGAGTTGGTGATTGATGGAACAGTGGAAAGACAAACCAAGATGGTTTTGGTGAGTTTTATTTTGTTTCTGTCAAGTTTGAATTAGGTGTTACAATGTAGACTCACATGCCTGACTCTAAACCACAAGTTTCTGGATGTATGAGAACGTAGACGAAGCTCAGAGTGTGACTCCGACCACTGGCATCTTAGTAGATCTAGACGTGGATCGTTGGTGGAGCTGAGGTGAGCTGATTACGATGTTACGAGGTAAAATTACTGTTTTTGTGAATGAAGTCTGGCGGCTTTGAACACAGTGATATAACTGTTGTTCATGGCTGAACAAAAAGGATTGTAGTCTTTCACAAAAACACCTCTCTCTGTAGGGCAATCTGGCAAAAACAAGCACTTTTAATGGACTTAGTTCAGGGTTCACGTTCAACACCTCGAGTTCCACCATCCATCGTCTGTTCAGACCTCAGCCACTTTATAGGCCTTCTACTGTGTTAGCCATGTGGCACTAGCATTTGTTAGCTTCGAGGTGGACAGAACTGGATGATCTTCCATCTTTGTAGTGGTTCAAGCTTTCATCTCTTTACATATTGTAAAGTTTGAGATAGAGATTTCATCTTTTTTCATCGTTTGCTCTCACTGTCGTTAGCTGATTTTCTGTGTATATCAGGTTTGTCGCCTCTCCTGATGAGCAAAGTGGACGCCAGCTGACATCGTAATCACATTACATAACAGCCAATTAATTTCGAGGCTCAGGCTTTAATCAGCTGAAAGGACAGATCAAGTCTCTACCTGCTGTGCAGTGATGGAGCGCCAGATCGCTGACTGCAGCGCCGCTGAGACTGAATGCAACATCAAGAGCAGGAGAGAAGTGATAGTACGGCTTCGGCCAGTAGGAAAGTGTGTGTGTGTGCGTGTGTGCGTGTGTGTGTGTGTGTGTGTGTGTGGTTCTAAGTAAAAGTTGTTCTATTGAACCCGTTGGCCTCACTCCCTACAGGGCCACTGGGTATCAAATACAACACACACACACACACAGCAACAGGTTCCCACTGTGATCTTTATTCTTGTTTTCTTGTACATGTTTTTGGTGTGTGTGTGTGTGTGTGTGTGTGTGTGTGTGTGTGTGTGTGTGTGTGTGTGTGTGTGAGAGAGAGAGAGATAGAGAGAGAGAGAAGAGAAACCTGAGAATTTCATAACAGAAGAAGGTTAGAATAATAATAGTAATGTTGCAGGTGGCTGGACACATGATATGATTTACAGAGACTTTAGTCTTTTTCAGTCTCTTGTTTTGTTGCATCTTTTGCCTCAGTTAGAACTTGTTCTATTTCTGTCCAAACAGTCTGGTTCTTTTGTTTACTCTAAACAAACCAGAGATGTAAACAGCACAACTTCCTGTGGTTTAGGAGACATTTCCTGGGGAGCACCACATAACCTTTGAATAGGTTTTAGGTGACAGTAAATCATCGTATTAAGATGATCACTTTTATGCCAACCTACACATCAGCTGAATCATTTTAGGGAGCTCTATAGTGAATTTCAGCTCGTTCTTTCCGTCTGGCCCATAGACTGTATAAATCATAAACGTAGTCTCCATGACGTCACCCACAGGTTTCTGTAGAGCTGTTGTAAAGGTCAGTATGGTGGCTCTTACCTTCTTTCAGCTAATCCCAAAATGGGTAAAGACGTGGAGTGCTATCACAAGCCACCAGAACTTGAACCCTTTCTATAATTTGAATGAGTGAGTTGGACATTTTAACATGGGGACTTATGGGGAGTGACTCACTTCTGTAGCCAGCCTCAAGTGGACGTTTGAGGAACTGCAGTGTTTGACACTTTCACATTAGCTTCACTTCACAGCCACGGAGGTTACTGCTTGGTCCAGCCACAATATTTTAGTTCACTCTCACCTCCCTCATAGTGGCAGCAAAAAAAGCCTCTAAAAACTTACTGTGCAGCTAAATAAAGAATATTTCCCTCAGCAGTTGGTAGAGACCAAAAGCATAGATAAAAAATAGTGGATGAATGATAATGTTGCTCTGTAACTGCCTGATTTGTAAATAAGTATGTTTATGATCAACATAAAAAGGTGATAATTCGTCAATATTGTGTTCACGATTTGTTTTTGCTGCCCCCAAGTGGCCAAAAAATCATTGCAAGTGTAAATAACAGTTGCCCTTCTAGCCAAATGACAGGTCACTTTAAATCTGTCCTTTCCTCAGACATTTATAAACCAAAAACAACACACAAATCCTGCTTACACATATAAAAAGATGCCACGTTTATACAGAAGTATACTAAACATGTTTTACATCCCTGTGTAGTTAAACATCTGAGGCTCAAGGGAATCCAAGTAAGAAGCTGTGCTGTAACGACCAAACAGAAGCACAAATCATAGATGCCAGATTCAGTTTGTTGTTTCAGGCAGGACAAATCTCAATGCTACCATAAACAGATGGAGCTGACCACACAACATGTGACAGTGACTTGTTGTATTGACAGGTAGAAGAAATTATAAACAGCTTTGGATTCATCTTCAAATTAAATTAAGTAAAATTTAAATTTTAAAATTGAATTTGACGCAGCAGAAATGAGATTTATCTCAATTTAACTGCATATCTGTTAGAGCTTTTAAGTAACTGCCAGGCAGTAGTTTAAAGTTGTGTGAATCCTGAACTACAGTAACAGCTGTAAGACCCTCAGGTACCATAAAGACGTGCAAGAAATGCATCCTTCCTTATCTTCTGCTGAATCCATCACACTCTGCATCCACGGGGCAGTTCCAACGGAGCACAAGCAGACGCTTTGAGGAAGCACTGGCTGTGTCCATTAAGTGACTAATGAAATCCCTTTTGAGTCATCAAGTGATTCAAAAATATGCTGAGCTGTCAGTGGAGCTACAAACATGCAAGTGGACATTTAAAATTGACTTTAAATGGACTATAAATGTTTCTGGGACACAACTAGTGTTTGACAAATCCAGCGGATGTTGCAAGGACCACAAAGAAGGAAGCAGATAAGGTAGGAAGGCAGTTTCATTGGGGTTTTTTTGTTGAAGAAATATCTTTATTGGACTGTGATGGCTTGAGACACAGACAGGAGATTCAGGGGAGATAGAGAATGCAGCAAAGGATCCAGGCTGAAATCAAACCTGAGTTGCTGCGGTAAGGACATTAGCCTTGATACATGGGGTGCACGCTCTACCAGGTGAGCTACCGGGGCGTCCTGCTGCTCTGTTTTCGTTCAGGAACAGATACTCCATTATGCTAATCATGCTTCCTGCTGTCCTCACTCCCCCGTCCTCCAGATCTTGATCCAGGAGACAAGAAACCACATGTGTATCCCATGCAGAAGCTTTTTTTACACCCCTTAGATCAAAATCTGATTAGTTCTTTGTGTCAGCTGATCTGATAGAAAAGTAAACGGAGCAGCTGGTCTGACTTATAATGTGCATGACTCTCATACTGTAGTTTTTGTTTTCTTCCCCTTTTCTTATTTTCCATTCCAAGTTTATCTTGGCTCAGATATAAATATACACCTATCCAGCTTTAAATGACTCACTCCACATGTGGTCTGTTAACAAAGTAATCAGACTACAGATTGAAACATCTTTGTCTGTTTGTGTTATTTCTGACACGACAGTATTGGAGCAGCAGTCGTCGGGTGTTAATGTTACTTACTCATGAGTAGTTGCTGTCTCCCAAAAACGACACTGGAGTGAGAAAGGATCACCCAGTTTGGTGAATAATATTCCCACATCCTCGTTCCTTCTTCTTCTTGTCTTTCTCACATCCAAGTTGGAAGGTGCAAAAGGAGACATGATTGAGGGAGGTGAGGAGCGAAATGACAAATGCTAAATGTTAGCAGCTGTCTGCAAAGAAGTCCAATAAAAAGTCGGGCAGGCAGATGAGCAAAAACCAAGAACAGGTTGAGATCATGAGCAGGCAAAACAAAGGCTCATTCACTAATGCTGCCCTCACACCAAATGACTTTTTAGATGATTTCACGGTTGCAGACAAATTTCCAGTTTGGCTTTAGTTGCGGCACGCTCCCGTCATCTTGATCGTTTGATGTAAGGTGGGCTTAAAACTCTGAGATGTCTTAAATTGGTCTTTTTCTCATCTTGATGTTCTGATATAATCAAACATGTTTAATATCATCAGAGGTTTTTAGTCTCAGCTCACACAAACAACCAACAACAACAAATAGCAGCGTTCTCTCTAGCACAATTAGGAAGCAGGCGGCTGGCTTACATAAGAGTAAACATGGAGGGGACTCCGAGGAGGCGCAAGAATGTGAAGTCTCCGTTATCTTGGACCACAGACCTTTTCACAGCAGCCATTTTGACATGAAACAGGGTAAACTCAGGTGTGTCCACTGATACTAATTAAGGTTCAGTTCCATTCAGGTCAAACAGAGACAGGGTGCTGCTGTGGTGCTTGTTGGCTCACTGGAAAGTCTCTGCTGCAGTAAATGGAACAGAGCCTTAATTATTGGTAACACCTGCGTTGACCCTATTATTTCATGTCAAAATGGCTGCTGCGATAAAGGTCTATTGGTGGAGTTGTGGAGTGAGTGAGCGTCTCTTTGACATGGCCGATTGTTTGTACCAAGATAGAGTAGAAAAAGTGGACAGATTTGGTGTAGTCCTTTTTAAATGGACACACAAGGATGGATGTGGCAATCGGACATACAAGCGTGAGGGCAGGTGTATATAGGAGGTGGCTGATTAGTGGGAATGAGTGACAGGTGTGCAGGGAGGTGGATAGCAATGAAAGCTGAGGACTGCTACTCAAACGTTTGAATGTGAGGACTCTGCCATGCAGCAGGATGGATCTGATGTGGAATAAAGAAGAAAATGGAAAATGGACAGAGATGGAAAAAAGTAGGAACTTCCTCAACTGACCCTGAAAATATTGGCCTGTTTTCATCCTCCTCTATGATAAAGTATTTAACACCCTGAAAAATAACTTGGATGTCGTTGTAGTTTTAGTCTGTGCATTATTTTAAATTCGGCTTTAAATCCCCAAAAAGCTTCCACCTGGTAGTTTGAGATAAATACCAGTCTACTGTAACAGCACCTTTGGGGATCATATACTACATCTGCTGTGAGCATCTTTTCTGCTGGATATATTAGTGTCTTAAATCAGCAGTCTGATGCCTGCAGCACATGGCCAGATAAAAGCTACAGACCCATTAGGCTCAACACACTTAAGACCGTCAGTTGTCTCAGAGGAGTTGTCAGTGCTGTACAGTAGTTAAAGAGTGGAATGAAATATGTGAGACTTTTATGTTCAACACTCTGCTATGGAGGCGTGTTTGTCTGTCTGTCTATCACACATTATTGAAAGCCCAATAATGTCATAATGTAATCCTTTAGATATGATGATATCTATTATCTACTGGGAAACTACTAGGAAAGGGTGCAAATACAAAGACTGATGATATAAATAACCTATATTCAAGATTTAAAGTATACATGATGCCAAAAATATAAATTAGATTAACGGTAACGATCGTAACGTATCATATAAGATTTGGATAGAATCGAGACACAGCGTTAGACTTGTTAGAATATTGATGCTCTCTCTACACATGCTTACTTTGGATGAGGTTGTTTCTTTTCTGGGGAAAATTAAAATCTGAATTTAATAACAACAGTTTCATATTATAACTTGATTTACTGGCACATACAACAATAAAACCATGGTGCCAACTGCTTGATTCAGGTGTGTGTGTGTTGGATTTGGTTTCTTTCTGTTAACTTGCTGTAGCGTATCTAAACAGAACAACCTAACCTAATAATTTTATTCAGCTTTGACTAATTTGATTCAGAGAGGAACGTTTTGGCACATGCGTCCGCATCCAGTGATTCATGTGAAGTGTCAAGTTATAAATCTGAATCCAAACTTCAGTTCTTCCAACATTTTGGTACTGCAGCTCTTCAAAATGTGTAATATCAGACACTAAAATAAAAGGGAAAATAGAGCGTTAATTCAAATAATGTTCAATCAGTGAGTTTTTTTAAGTAAAGTTTGTGCAACAGCTTATATTCTCAAGTTTTCTTTCTGTTAAATTCACTTTAAATAAGAAACATCAACAAATAAGATCAGAAGTAAGATGGAGAAACGTGTAAAACAACACAGACGGATGGAAAAATCCAAACATATACATATATACTGTACTCCAACATCCATTTTAAACTTATGATGAGATGATGCCATACAGCTTGCATGCACATAAACACACACGTGGAGGAACAGATGCATCTGTCAGGCAGTGTGTCTGTGGTAGAGGACACCGAGTTTGGATCTGTACATTTATTCTATATGTGTGTGTGTGTGTATTTATGTGTACAGCATGTTTGGGTCATGGTTTAAATGGTGTTGACAGCAGGACTAATCGAGGGGACGACCATGGAGAGTTGGTGTGATTACAAACCCAGAACCTCTCCCCAGCCTCCTCTTCTCCTCTTCCTCCTCTCCATTTCCTCCTCCACCTCCACCTCCTCCTCCTCCTCCTCCTCCTCCTCACGTCCTTCACATCACAGAGAATCAAAAATGAAAGCAAGAAACAGACTGAGAGTGTACTGGACAGACCCGTTCAAGCACAGTGATGTCTCTTTATCGGGTCTTTGTTTTTTCTCTCTCTCTCTCTCTCTCTTCAGGGACGGAAACACACTGGGTTGATGAGAGATGGATAAAGAGAGAGAGACAAATATGGATTCCCTTTTAATATCCCCTCAGCTGTGAAAATAAAAAGCCACAGAGAGACTGGGACTCAGACAGAGAGAGAAACAGATCATGAATGAAATGAAAAGTACATGGAGGGACATGATGTCCATGTTGGAGTTAGATCAGTGGACAGCAGAGGATGTAAACAAACTGAGGATGAGACTGGGTCACACCTGCTTCACTCTATAATTTTGTGATTCTCCATACTCATTTTACCACGTTGGTCTGTTCCACGTGTCCTCCTGAGAGAGAGATACATCCTCTGTTGCTCTTTTTAAGATGTTTTGGTGGAAGTTTTTATCTGAATCGAGGGTCTAAGCACAGAGGGTGTCGTATGCTGTACAGGCTGAGGCAAAAGCTTACTTGACTTCATTCAAGAGGTCTTCACGGGTCCCTCAGTTCCCTTCAGGACCAGAGATGGATCATGTCCAAAGTAGTCTAGTTGTACTGCCCTGGGTCTGCGTGTCAGTCTCAATCTCAAAGACAGCATAAATATGACTGTCGTATCAGTAACGTCACCAACAGGTTTCTGAAGAACTGTATGTGAAGTACAGAGTGTGCTGGCTCTGTCGCCTCCCGACTAATTTAAAATTGGGAGCTGAGGCGGGCCAAATGAAGTGTGGGTGCTCAAAAAAAACACCTGTAACTACACCCACCTGTCAATCAAAGCGTCCACGCTCTTAATTCTGCATAACTTTAAGCCTTAATATAATTTGAACAGGTGAGTTCTATAGAGACCAAAACTGTTTTTTGTACCAGGCTGTAAACATGTTTATTTCTGCTGTGAAGTTGTGAAGCATTTTAACATGGGGACTTATGGAGACTGACTCACTTCTGCAGCCAGCCTCAAGTGGACGTTTGAGGAACTGCAGTTTTTGGCACTTCTGCGTTGGTTTCACTTCACAGCCACAAAGGTTGCCACTGTCTGAATGGATCAGTATTGGTGCTTATCATGTGGTCATAAGCGTGAGAAGATATTATAAAAAATTGGTAACCAGGGTAACAAATGTGTGTTTTTAAATGACAATTACTGCCTGGACTGTGACTGACAGACATGAACTTGGTTATAAATCATTTCTAGTTTGCTACAGAAGGTTGTTGGTGCAGAAGGTTACCTTTGTATAAATTAGTCTTTGAATTTCTCTGACTCTGTGTGTTCCCTCATTGATATAAACTGGGTGGAAACACTACGGTGGCTGACAAGGACAAACGTGCTACAATATTTTTTCCCTTTTCTCTTTCCTCTTCATCTCCCTCCTCTCGATTTGCAGCGTTTATCTGTTGCATGTGTTTGTGTTTTTGATTTTTCATCATGTCCATATTCAGTGTTTTGATGTTTAATTTGTCTTCCTGCAGCACATCAAGTTTCACTTCTACTTGTTTTGTTTCTTTTTCCTTTTCAACTTTATTTTTATAATCAGTTTCAGTTAGTTTTGCGTTAACGGTTACTCAGTATTCCCAAATAGAAACAGAGGCATACAAAGACAAAGTAAGGATCACAGTTTCCACTTCACATCAGTCTCGGCCCATCTAGCCCTCAATGGGGAATTAGAATGAGTGTTGTCTTATGATATTTATCTAATAAGTACGCAGTGTAAGCACGCAGTGTAAGCACCACTGAGCAAATAAATCACCGGAAAGAATTAGGAGGAGGAGGAAGGAGGAAAGAATCCACAACACCAAGTATTTCCCTTCTTTGTTCATTCATATGTAACAACCATTTTGACATTAATTTATCGATTCAAATCAACACGTTTGTCCTTATTGGCCACCGTAGAACACCTGTCAGAAATTCAACAGCTCTGCAAACTCGTCATCGGAAATGTCAAAGTTTGAATCAACACAAATTCAACCAAAACTAAACATTAAAACCTTCATGAAGGGAGGATTTACTGCAGGACTGTCGTGTTGGACTTTATTAGTGTTAGGTGTGCCTATAATAAACTGTCAGCTGAGTGTATTCTTGGACCAGTTTCACCTTATTTCGACAGCAGAAACCAATTGGTATTATTTTTTTATTTTATTATTTCAGTGTGTTTAGCGAAGATGAAGTGACACCACCGGTATCCACTGACGACTTCACAGCTTGGCTGTTTCCAACGGACAAACGCAACAGAAAAGTACGTAACTTAAGTTCTGGTTGGTCGCCTGTGGACGTATTAAGGACAGATTCCTCACAGTTTTATGTGATTTACGCTGCTGATTAGTTCACAGTAAATCACTTTCTCTCTGGATGCTCTGATGAAAGTCTGGCAGTTGTCCTGATAAACATAAACAGCCCTGGATTTTAAGTGTAATCCACATCTGGATGCCAAGGTTAGCGTGGACATTTCTAGCATAACTCCACAGTCAGCTGTTTATTGATGAACATAATCAGATAAGGATTATGTTCATCAGCTCGCCAGCACAAACAGATGTGGACAGTCACCGTGAGCCATGTTGGAGTGGGCAGATGTTTTTCATCTTTTGTAGAAGATGATGATGAATGTGTGCACGAACATCTAAGTGTTTGTGCAGCGTTGTGCATGTGTGTGTTGGAAAGTACAGATGTTTGTATCTTTTTTGAGGACTTGGAGAAGCTACGTGTGTGTGTGTGTGTGTGTGTGTGCGTGCGCGTGCGCGTGCGGAGCCCAGATGTTTGTATCTCCTCGGAAAATAGAGATGCACACCGTGTGTGAAGAGTTTATGTCAACAGATTTAAGAGATCGAGTTACTTTCGAGTCTTTTAATCTTTGCTCTGGCTCGGCCTAAACACACAGGAACCGTGGATATCGCCACATAACACAACACACAGCAGGGAGAGAGAGAGAGAGAGAGAGGAGCGAGGGAGGTCTGCAGAATGAGTTAAAAACCGAGAGACAAACAGAACCAGGGGAAAAAGAGATGCAGACAAAGAGAGTGATGGAGGCAGGAGGGTGGAAGAGATGCAGACGGGACAGAGATAAAGAAATCTGAGAAAATGGAAAAAAGAGAGGAAAGAGGAGACCAGCGACGTGAAAAATGGCCCGGCTGAAACATGAAGCCAGAGGAATGACAGCTGCAGAGGAGGACAACTCCTCCAACACTCTCTCTCTCTCTCTTCTACTTTCCTTTAACCTACATCTTTTTTTTCTGATTTCCTGTGGAAGAAATGAATGTTGTCTGTTCCCAATTTTTGCCATTCGCTTTATTCATACGTCTTGTTTACATTCAGTTGTACTCAAGCTCGGAGACTGTGAGCAAAAATGACTTTCTGGCTGCCTAACCACCAGCCAGTAAACTGAAAGAAGTGTATTTACGTCATAAAATAACATAATATGCACGTTTTGAGGTCATTTTATTCATTCAAATAACTGTCTTCAGTGTAGTTATATTTAGGTCACTGGTAATTGGAAAATTACTTCAGAGACTCCATGCGCTTCACATTCACACACTGAAGGTGCCAACTGCACATCAGGAGCAGGAGGAGTGCTTACCATCTAAAGCACTCATGATACTAAGCTCATCCATACACGCTGATGGCACAGCCATCGAGAGTAATTTGTGGTTCAGTAGCCTGCCCAAGGACTTCAACTGGACTGGAGGAGCTGAGAATCAAACCACGACCCTCCCATTAGATGACACACTCACCACCTGAGTCAAGACTGATTTAAATCTTAAAGTACTTTCACTCAACTTAAGCATAGGTTTACTTGAGTATTGTTTTATTTTCTTTCTTCTTCATACTTTCAGAGTTCAGTCCTCATCTCTATAGTATCTCTATAATTTAAGACGTTTCATGATTAATTTACTCAACAGTACATGAAGTAGTTCAAATGAGCTCCACCTCGACCAGCTGCAACATTAAAATGCCACTCAAATGTAATAATGATCCAATCATTTACATATTCCAATACTGCACTCAAAATCAATCAATCGATTTGATAATACTTCAGTGTTTTTACTTGAATATACTACTTAATGGTTTAATGAATCAATGACTGTGTGTAATATGAAAGAGGTCGCTCACACACAGTGAAATATTACCCTAATCTACAGTTCCACTCAGCTTTACGGAGCATTTTATCGTCTTTCAGCTCGTTTTTCGTTTCTGTTCACCGTCAGCACTTATTAACCTGATTTTCAGTGGCAGCTGGCAAAAAAATCAACTAATTCAGGTTTGAAAGAGTTTAAGCAGCTAAAGATCTGGGTTTTTTTTGTTAGCTTCTCAAATCGGTGCAGTGACACAGAAGTGCACTCTGGGGCGTGTCAGTACACTGTGACATCACTGTTGGGTGTGGTTACAGGTGGCAGGTGCAGCCACGGCTTTTCAGGTGTTTTGTGGGGTTTTTTAGATAAAAATGTGGATGTAGGGCATTAAATTTATATTGTAGTACTTAAATAAAGGACCTTAATAATTCTTACAACGCTTGTTTAAAAACTTTGGCAACCAGTGCGATGTGTGAACCACGGTTTAATTATATTTCAGGGGTGCCAAAGGGTATTTGTGTACATTGTAAACACTTGAAACTAGAAAGAAATACAGCTGAAGGATTAGAATTTCTGTTTTTTACTCTTTCAACACGACATATTTTATAGACTTGGGCTGAAAGATTTCCCAAAGATCACATTTTCCCATCACCCTGAGCATTTTATCCCCCCAAACCTCATTTTTTGTTGATCACCCCTCCACCTCTCTACTAACATGGTCCCTCGTTTCTTTCACCTCCAAACTCAATCTAAACATTTTGACAGAGCCGAATGTTGAAAGCCGATGTTAACAGAACTCCGCTTCAGTGTTAATTCACTCACTTAAAAAAATAATCGATCAGATGACCTGAAAACAAAACCTCATCATACCACTGTGATGTGTTATCACCCATTATAAATCAAATGCTTTTAGCTGTCACAACCAGCTTAGAGGCTCAATGCACCACTAAAAACCTCATCGACTCTTATATTTAGTTTACATTATGACCTTCCTTTCGTCCTCGACCTTTGACCCTCTGATTGTGTGTATGTCCGAGTTCAGAACTTTTCAACGTCACACTTGGCATCAAGCCGTACCCATAATACTTTGTGAACAGCTCGAGAAGACAGATAAACAGTAGAAGGCTGTGATGCAACATTAAAATGGATGAAGAAGAAAAAATACGGCTCTGCACACCCTTGATGTTAGTGTTTATAGCCAACCCTTTCTCTTACAAAATATGTTTATATACTAGTTTGCCAAAAATGTAATTGCTGCCAGGATTTCCTTTCCTTCAGTCCAGGAGCCTGAGCAACAAAGCAACAATCTGGTTCTCTTTGGTTTACCAGCTTCACTGAGCCGAACATTGGTGATCCTGAAAAACTCATGAAGCTGCTTATTGTGAGAATGTTCTGATGTAGCATGCTACATATGGAGGTTACACAGGGTCAAGCATGTCTTAAGGTCACTGTAGGGACAGTGTTAAATCTTAGATTGTTATGGGGACACTGACTTCCCTTTGAGACACAGAGCAGCTGTATGTTTGTGTTTAGGAAGGCAGACGCCATCCAGATCATTAGTATGTAACCGAGGTCATGAGGTTCATAACGTAGAAGCCTCTACAGAGTCAGACAACAAAAAGACATAAAGACGAGTCAGAGAGGACAGCTGTATTGATCGTGTATTGATAAATCCTCCATTCTCCTTGGCCAAGCTTCAATAAACCTTTCAGCATCTCAGACTCCTGTGCACTTTCTCTCCACTGACTGAACTGACCATTGATACTAAAATTCTCCACAACTGTAATCAACTACCCAGTAAACTCTGGGTTTTCCAATCCAGCTATGAACCTGTTCATGTGAAAAAGGGCAGAGTTTAATTACAAAGCGTTAGTAATCAGTAATAAAGTACTTAATATGAAATGAGATCAAACTGTGTCAGCACGGCGTTTCAGTGCTGTCACATTCCAGCAAGAGGGTTCTTCCCAGCTGAGACCGTTCTGTGTGGTGTTGAATTGCCTGTGGATATGAATGTGAGCATGAATGGTTCCACTCTAGGTCGCTTACCTAATTTTGAATCGTTCAGAGCAATCGGACCAAAAATAAATAGGTTCATAATTAAGTTGGTTCTCAGCTGGAACCAAAAAATATCAGGATTTCCTTGCAAACCGAAGTGGGCTCATCATAATGTACATATCGTTGATGACGCGATAACAATGGTTCTCCTGAAAACTGGTGGAAACACAAGCTGGTTTGCTTCATAGCATCAAGGTACTAACCGTTTAACAACCAGAGCTAATTTGGTGGGAAAACACGGTCAGCCCTGTGAAGAACTCCAGGTTGCACCACACCTCTCGCTTAATCTCAGCTGGGATTGTATCCAGTCCCCCATGACCCTCCAAAGGATAAGCAGTTATAGTATAGCAGATGATGGATAATGGAGATCGAGCGGTGATACCTGTGGCAACATTTGGCGAAAGCAATGGCAAAAAGTGATTTTTAACGGGAACACACCATGAGTGTATACTTGAAAGGTGTGTATATAGTACTTTATCTTTCTATTTCTAGTATATATTTTCTATTTTAATTGGTTATTACCTTATTTATAACCCTGTTATATCTTAGAGGATCAATACAAAAAGACGTCTCATAACTAGAGTGAAATGAGAAGCTGTAGAAACACGACATTAAAAGTAAGGCTATAAATAAGTGCAGGAAATGAACAAACTTCTGCTGCCAAAGATTGGAGAGAAACTCTTTTAATACTTGATGAGGTCCGTCAATCATGGGAGCTCATTAACAGTGTGTTGATTATTTTTTTCCACATGAAGGACACCAGAAGGTTCAGCACAAAGGCCAGGACAGGTTCTGGGTCAAAGATGGATTTGTTTTATTGAAAGTATTTCAGTTTCTCGATAGCAAAATCTCAAAAGAATCATTAAAACTCTGAGCAGCTGCATATCGGAGAGAATCTGAGACTTCTGCTGAATACATACACATTACAACTATGGACGCTATTTCAGGAAGGTTATGAGCAAACCCTGTTTGTTAGCTGTGTGTGTGTGTGTGTGTGTGTGTGTGTGTGTGTGTGTGTGTGTGTGTGTGTGTGTGTAGGTGTGTGTGTGTGTGTGTGTGTGTGTGTGTGTGTGTGTGTGTGTGTGTGTGTGTGTGTGTGTGTGTGTGTGTGTGTGTGTGTGTGTGTGTGTGTCCAGAGCTGCATAGTTCTTCACTCTGGGGGAAATGAGTCATCTGTGACCTCTGACCCCTCTAAAATGAGCCAATCATGTTTTAGCTGGCTCCGAGCCAGAGGTGCTGAGTGTCAGTGATGATCCGAAACTGGACGAAAACAACGCAAGAATGAACAAATGTTTTAATTTAGGAGAAGCTAATTAAAAGCTTCTTCTTCTTCTTCTTCTCTTTCATGCACGGTCACAAACTCTTTCTCGTCTTGCAGAAGAATCTCTTTGATCCGACAATTTATGGCGACTAACTTCTAACTGGCATGACTCTCTATAGAGGGAGATTTGTTCGTTAATACGATAAAAGATGTTTTGTGGATTTTGTTTACTTGGAAATTCAGCAAAGTCCCAGAGGAGCATTCAAAAGTAATTTAAAGCTGTCTTCTGATGATCACAGATGATCCGTGAGCCAGAGAGGAGAGAGCGAGCGAAGGGACAAAAAAAAAAACAGAAATAAGAACAGGGAGCTGAACCAAAAACAAGAGGACAGATGGGAAGAAGAACACAAAATAACATAAAATATGTTTCCACTAACAGAGAGATGCAGTCAGGATGAGTGGAGCTACAAAGAAGGAGCCCATAAACACTTGAACCCAGGAGACAGGAGATGTACATCCAGAATGTTCCTCAGTTGTTTTTGTCCTGTTTCAACAAACAGAAACTGAAGCTGTTTCCCATATGGTCAGGTTACACACAATCGACAGACATCATTATCTGTGCTGGTTAGCATGTTGGATTCTTTCCATTATTTCAGATCCGTCTTAAAAGAGGACGTTCAGATCAGATGGCAGCTCTGATGATGGCTTTACAGTAATCATCAGCAGAATGTGGTTTATGTGCATTTTTTCTTTTGTCCAAAGTTTAAATATCAGAGAATTGTGCTACTGCTCTGGCATGTATTTTGATTTTCTGAGTCTCTTTTGTTTGAAGATTAATTTATATAGGAACACCTTGTACCTGTAAAGGTGTGGTATTTTAATGTATGACCAGTCCTTATATTGTGGGACACATCCACGTCTGTTCTCACACAATTTAACTTTGTGCTTCGGGTACGATTTTACGGCACACACCACCAACTATTTGACTGATTTTGGTGAAACTGGATCATATTTTATGGAGAAAACGTTTTCTGGTTTTCCCTCTGATGTCCTCTGGCTGCTCCGCCTCAACTCTCTGTGATTTACAGAGTTTCCTGATGGACAGTGAAGTAAACTGCTGCTAATGTTAGCTCAGTTTGTTAGCCGTGCTGCTTGGACTGTCCACCGAGCACGGATGTGACGCGTTCCCGGTGTCCCACGGCCGCCGGAGTTGATCACAGCCGTTCTAGTCAATGTTAGTAACCCCACCGGAAGCGCCATGATCCGATTGTCTGCTCCGCCGAGAATACACGGCTGTTCTATTTTTGACGAGCAGCATGCGTCAATCTGCACAGAGCAGCTCGAGCTGACCAGAAGTCAGACACACAACGTTCACACACGTTCTGCAACGGGTTTGAAGCTGCATGGAGAACAGACCAAAACCGCATTGCAGATGTGCCAGTTAAGAAATAATCAGTTGGTGTTTCTTGCATGAAGCACGTTGAGTTTTCAGGCTTCCGGAGCTTTACAAACCTGTTTGTTTGATGGCTCCGGCCTCACTGCGACTGAGGGGAAGAAACTGATCATTAGAGTCAAAACCAGGCGAACGATGAAGTAGAAATGAGGCTAATTACACCAAGCTGAAGGAGAGTGATTACCAATGAGCCCACATTCAACTGTGACACCACCACACCCTGAGAGGGAGGAGAGAGAGAAAATCAATTCCTGATGTTTGAGTTTTGAACTGTGCGTGGTGTGTTAAGTGTTTGACGTGTGTCTGCTTGTGTGTACTTGTGTATGTATGTGTGTGTGTTTGCCACCACAGACGATGTACAGGCCCCTTGTGAGGGTCAGCTGCATGCTCACAGCTCTGAAGCCAGACACACACACACAGGCCCCAGCCTCCCACCTCTTCACCACATGGGACCCCCGTAAATCACTTGCAGGTCAAGGCTAATTTTTTAAGACCAGATCTCACCCCAGCTTTCCTCTAGACACCCCTTTTAAAAAACACGCACACACACACTGACACACACACTTCATCCATCCTTGTCCCCTCTGAGTTCTTCATCACTCGAGGAATGTGCCTCCCTCATCGAATCACATTCCACATATTATTTATTTTCGGTTCATCAGTAAAACCTGTAATTAGAACGTATTCTTACAGGTTTTATATATGTTTCACATGTTCTCAGTTACATTTACACAAGTGGTTCTCAAGTCGCTTTCAATCACTGTGAAACAAGAAGCTGCAGGTTTTTCCAAACACAACAGCAACTGGCTTGCACACCTCCAGCCAGCCGACCGGCAGCTAATTAATCATCAGTGAAATCAGCTGGTGTGGAGCCAGTTTGAATGAAAACCACAGGAGCTTTTTATATTATGATCAGGGCTGGGAGGGTTACTTTAAAAATGTAATCCGATAGTTAGATCGGTAACCTAATCCGAGCATCACGAGCATTACTTTCCGTGACTTTTGGATCACCTCAAATATGCGAAAGAGAAGAGCTTAAAAATGTCCTCTGCTTGTACTTTTCAGTAGCCGGAGGACTTACAATGAAAATATACAACTCAAGACCACATAGTACAGGTTATGAAATAAAAATACAACCTCAAAAGAAACATTTTACAGGTAAACTGTGACCTGACGTCGAGCTTTGTAACAGCTGGAAGGCAGAACTTGCACTGTGCTGTGATGACGTTCCCCTTTTCTGCTTCAAATCAACAATAATAATGTCAAAATTTCCACCTAGAGAAACATTTCTTCTTCTGGGTCCATGACGGTAATAAACTGTCGACTGTATTAACGTTTGCTTAAGGTTTTATTTCACTCTTGACCGGTGGTGGTGTGCGTCAAGTGCTGTGACGTGTGCATATATCATTTAATTCTAAATTTGTAATCCTAGAATAAGTATTCTCCAATTTTACTTAATGTATCTGTGATCTGATTACATCCTTTTTTACGTCACCGTAACAGAATAGTTTTTTTTATCAGCAGTGTATTGAGAAGCCTAGAAAATGGTGTGGAACAAACGTGGAGGTTTAGGAACAACACCATCACAGAAGTTCCTTTTTTAAAGTTTGCTCTTGTAATCGCGACCAAAACTTGATGTCCAAACATTTAACTTGCCCCAAACTTGAAGGATAATTCTGGTTCATGACACCAGGCCACTGGATCTTTGTAGCAGAGATGATGGACAAAACTATGAAACAACCAAAGTTCGAATAAACCAATTTTACATGTGAACTAAAGACTAAAAATGAAGATTTGTCTGTAAGACCTGAAAGCAAAGCATTCAAGTCTTCAGTTTTTGACTTAAAACACCCAGAAAGGTTTTTATTAAACATGATTAAAAGTCTACAGCGGTGTTAAACAGGCAATTTGATTATAAAGACCAGACTTGAACTTATCCACGATGCTGCAATAACAAATAACAAATAAATTAGGTCATCACAGCTTATTATTTAAGCCATGATGACAATATGATTCATGTATAATTTCTCTCACACATTCCTCTTTTTCTCACTTTCCTCTTCGTCCCTAAAGTCAGATGTAACTTCTCGCTCTGTTTCTGCTCCATTTCTCTTTTTCCTGCTGTCTCTCTCTGTGTTTAAACAGTGGAGATGTCTTTTTTCCTTAAACACAGTCACAACATCCAACAGTGTGGGACTCCTTTAAACAGCTCATTTACAGGAGGAGAGGGTGTGTCAGGATTATAAACACTTTATCCACACATGTTCAGGGTTGAGCTGGGCAGTGAATAATATCTTCTTGTTTATAATTATTCATCTTCTGTCTGGTGATGTCCCTTTTTTCTGATTTATTTAATAATATTTATTTAATAGTTGTTTTTGGAAATAAACTGGATAAATTATTACTGTAAAGTAAAAGTACTTGTTGGGCAGAAGGTTCCCTTTCAGAGTTTTACAGTATTATTACACGTCATATTATTGGATTATTACTGATCATTTAACATGTAAGCAACATTTTAAAGTTGCTGCTGGTGCAGGTGAGGCACAGTTAAACTACTGTTGGATAGTTTGATCTATAGCACACTATCATATTTAATAATTGATGTTTTGTTTGTAAAATATTTGTCTTTAAAAAAGCTACAGGTTAAAAATATGGTGGAGTAAAAAGTCCAATATTTCCCTATGAAATGTTGTAGAAGTATAAAGGACAGTAAGTAACTGTACTTCATTACTGCTGGTTACATTAAGCTCAATGTTTCATCTTTTACTTCCCCACTAACCACAAATCCTCCTCCTCCTCTCTCTGCTTCATGGCCACATGTGGTGGTGATTCAATGGTTTAGAGGAAATCCCTGAATTCCTCTGACAAACACAAAGTTGATGCTCCAAAGCAGTAAGACTCCTCTAACTCGTTTCTTTGTGCAGGCTCAAACATTCAGAGGTTTGACAGGAGTATGCAGCACACTGTGACAACGTTATTCTCGGGAGTAAAACAAGACAACTAAATGATGTGATTGACAGAAACAGCTGCATTTAGACGCTCCCTACAGCTGATTTTGTGAGCTGTTGAAAAATGTTCAACCAGAGAGTGTAACTGAGCAGACAGGTGGAGATTGATGTCGCCTGTGACTGCAGGAATGGTCTTTATGCTTGTTCGATAGACGGAGCTGTATTGCATTCTTTACATAGTTTGTTACAGCTGGTTAATGTGGCGTTCAGCCATGACTGAACTATGTTACTGTGACTGCTCGACTACACTCTGCAGCATCTGTAGAGCAGGAAGGTTATATTAAGAAATGCACAGTTGCCAGATTTTAATATCAGTTCACAACAAGTGGCAACTTCCGTGGCTGTGAAGTGAAGCCAATGTGTGAGTGCCAAAAACTGCAGTTCCTCAAACGTCCACTTGAGGCTGGCTCCAGAAGTGAGTCAGTCTCCATAAGTCCCCATGTTAAAATGTCCAACTTCACAGTTTACAGCCTGGTACAAAAAACTGTTTTGGTCTCTATAGCTAATTTCCCCGTTTATGACAACTGTACTGAGGGTGAATTTTTATACAACTCACCTGTTCAGATTATATTAAGGCTTTAAAGTTATGCAGGATTAAGAGCGTGGACGCTTTGATTGACAGGTGGGTGCCATTACAGGTGGCTTGTTTGAGCACCCAGGCATCATTGGGCCCGACTCAGCTCCACCCACGATCCACACTCTGAGCTTCATAACGGCTCTTAAGGAACCTGTGGGTGACGTTACGGATACGGATAAGATGTCCATATTACATACTATCTATTGTTCACACACAAAGGATACAGTAACAGCAAACGTCTCTGCATTTCTCAGATGTTTCGGCAGAGTGATTTTAAGAGGGGAAGACATCGCTCCACTGGCCGCTGGAAACTGCTAAGAATCAATCATGTTTCACCTTGAAATGACGTGTGTGTGTGTGTGTGTGTGTGTAGTATAAGTGCTTACTTAGCTATCTTTGGTTCATAATGTTCAGACCTGGTTTCTCCATCCCCGTGTGTTATGTGCGGTTGCTTGGTGACGGTGTTGATGTTGGCATCAGGAGCCAACAGTGTATTTTACATTCTGGGTCAGGACTCCAAACTGGGTTACTCTGAACTACTTACACTGGCAGCATATTTCTCCTCTAGTACAAATCCTAGACGAGCCGAGTGCGGATGACCTTAATTCAGTTTATTTGAGCAAGGCAACAACTCCATACTAGCCCAGATATTAACAGGATGACCTGTTCATCCACATCAACACACTGACTGAATAAGATGCTGAACGAGGAGGTTTTGGCAATGATTGATCTTTTTTTTCATATTTTATATAAATTATAGTAAAACTGACTCATTTTGAGCTCATTTAGAAGAAGACAGTTGTTTTGCTTCAACCAAACACAGTGTTCACAGGAACCACATGAAAGACTCAGAGCAGATGGTGTCCAGACTGTGTGTGTGTGTGTGTGTGTGTGTCTCTGTACGTAGTTATCGTATATTTGCTTACACACAGTATTTTTCTGTGGAAGTGCAGCTTGTGTACCTGTGTGCCTGCTCTTCATCACTGATCGACCATTTCTACTTTGTTGTTGTTTTTTCTCTCTTCACTGTCATACAGGGAAATGCTTTTGTGGTCACTTATCATGGAGTAATACGATTTCGCCTGAATCTTATTTCATGCGCAGTCAGCTACAATTACGATGACTTTCTTTACCAACGCCCGAATTTGTTCCAAACTCCCTTGTTATAATTATTCATGGTGTGCAACAAAAGATATTAGAACGTTCTTGTTTTAAACTTAAGCAGCTGTTTGAGGCAGTTTGTCAAAACAAGATCAATTTTCAATTTTCAATCCATTCACTGTCTTGCCATCAAACTTTAGCTTGAAACTTCTCATTGATTTATGTAGCAGCCTGATATTGAAAAAAATATTATAGGAAATGCAAAATTTATTTTAAATTAGATTCCAGCCTTCTTCTAGTTTATTTTCCATTGAAATTTTGTGGTATTTTGATACTATTGATTCCCCCCACTAGTTGGAGGTTGTGTACAGTAGTTTGAGGACCAGTGATCTAGATGAAAGTCAAGAACTTACAGAACTAGGCTTTAATCCTCTGGGATCCATCAGTCAGTCCGTCTAGTAGTTGTTGAATTATTTCAGACTGACTGACCCACCAACATTAACGTCCCCTAGACATGCTGCAACTAGTGCAATTTAAGCTACACAGCTTGAATTTGTATGTAAATGCATAACTGCTCTCCATCTGTAAGCATATGCACATGTTTGTGTGTCTGTGTCTCAGGATGTTTCTTTCTTAATGTGTCCCAGACATGTTGGTGCTGTGTTTCCTGTTTTGGATTGTCTAAAACCAGCGAGACCACCCTTAACTCTCAGTGTTTCAGTGGGTTGCGTGCATGTTGAGAAGAAATGGAGATGGACAACAAAGGTGAAAATGGCCAAAAAGAAATCTGAAAACACAAGCAGTAACAACAGTAACAACCTAGTATTCATTAAATTTTACACTCTTGGCTTCGGCAGCCACTTTTACATACACTAATACCAAAATCAAACAGTTTGCCTGAACAGGACCTGGTTGCAGATGCTTGTGAATGCTGGGATAAGAAGTTCTTTGGAAATCCTGAGACGGTGGATTTAAATCATTGCCCATGTAATTATTTTCTTGTGTTGTTGTCAATTATTAAATTTTTTCCTCTCTCTCTCTCTCTCTCTCTCTCTCTCTCTCTCTCTCTCTCTCTCTCTCTGAAGGATGTCGGTGAAGCTACGATTCGACTCGCCTTCAGATGGAGGTTTGGTCCACAGGAGCCGCTCCTTCACCGGTTTCAGCTCTCTGAATGGACGACGACGGTGAGTGACACACTGCTACAGCCAATGAGAATCAAATAAGACTTAGTTACCTTAAATCACTTTAATCTTTGAAAAAACAACAGGGAGGAACACGTGATTGATAGTGCTGCCAGCTTTACACCAGTCAGTGCTTGATATACGTGACACAGCATTTGACCAAGGCCGAACAGTCATCCGTTTTGCATTCATAAATGTCTGTTTTGTGTTGCTTGTTTGTTTTAATGTTATGCCAATACGGTTATACAATACAGTAGTTTTAAATGTATAAAAGGAAGAAAAGGGCTCTTTGGGGAAACATCAGAAATACTTCTTTTAATCTCACACGGCTGGACGGGATGTGCCTCAGTGTTTGACTGAGAGCAGCTGGCAGGCTGAGCTCCAGCAGGGGAGCTCTGGATTTTTCCATGCAAAAATTTTGTCACTGCCCCGTAGCATCAGCATCTAGTTCTTTCATCACCTTTCACGTGAGTGTTTTTTCCATTCATGCAATAAGCCTGTTAATTCGACTTGTCCAGGTTGAACCCCCCCCCCCCCCCACCTCACCTAATGTCAGCTGGGATCGGCTCCAGCCTCCTGTGACCCTGATAAGGATAAGCGGTTACGGAAAATGGATAAAATGAATGGATGGAAGTGTTTTAATTCATTCAAGGTTCAGACCGTAACGTTGCCAAAAAACCAACTGCTATCTAAACTAACAAAAGAAATGTCTGTAAGGCGTCAAGTATTTGAGGAATTATTTCCCAGAGGAGACGTCCATTTATTCCCACAACTGTCGGGATGAATGACAGGCAGCCGAACATAAACCAGAAAAAATTCAGCTCAGTGAAATTACAATTAGGAAGGAACTTTGACCAGATTTTGGCCTCGTATTGACTGTAAATCATCACTGCGTGCGACTTGTTTTTCACACTGTTGAACAAAGAGAGGAAATAAAGTCAGCTATTGTCCTTTTTAAGATTTAAAGAGCTTGAAGCTAAACTGTCGTGTGGAGGGAAACCCCTTCACCCGCAGACGAGGCTGTTCCTCGTTGACGGGCAGAGATTGAACGCACCACAGACTGTGAGATGTTATTTCTGAATGAAGAATGAACGAGTAACACACACACAGATGTCAACTGTCAGTCCCGAGAGAGCGAGATGGAGAACAAAATGTCATGTTAGAAGACAGAGCTGGAATGCACTTCCTGTGATTTTTCTATCTTAGGCAAACATGCACACCAACACACTCAAAAACACACTGTATCTCTTGAACACACACTTCATTCCTGAGCGTCTCCACTGTGTTCGTGTCCTGACAGCATAACACCGTGTGGTGGTCTGGCATGATTCTTCCTTATGGAGCTTTGATGGTGACGTGACCACGGGCATAAACATGACACACCGCACGCACTGACAGGGACAACAAATGTCACACACCATAAAAAACACTTTTACAGGCGAGTCCATAATTACAGAGGACGTCTGCTAAATCTGAGTGAAGCTTTATTTGGTGAGAAATATGGCCATTAAAAACACTGTACAGATGTGTATATGGACACACATACATTACAGTACATTGCATGGGCATCACTGCTTTCATTTTTCTAGCAGCATACAGGTGAAGAGTTTGATTCTTGCTGTATGTTTGTATATTTATAAGCTTAGAGATGCAATACAGAGACAATAGGCAGGACGATACCACAGAAAGTATAAAGAGGCGTTGCTCAGATTGTGGTGGCTCTGGCTGGCGCCATCTTGAGTCCTCCTTCCAGCTAATCCAAAAATTGGCAAAGACGTGGATCACTGAGTGACGCCTGGTTGCTCAAACGCCTGTAATGATACCCACCTGTCAATCAAAGCAGCCATGGTGTTAATTCTGCAGAACTTAAAGCCTTACATATTAGCTATAGAGACCAAAACTGTTTTTGTACCAGGCTGTAAACATGTTTATTTCTGCTGTGAAGTTGGACATTTTAACATGGGGACTTATGGAGACTGACTCACTTCTGGAGCCAGCCTCAAGTGGCTGTTTGAGGGACTGCAGTTTCTGGCACTTAGACACATGGCACTTGGCTTCATTTCCCAGTCACAGAGGTTTCTGCTTGGTCTTCATTTACATCCAACAGCACTGTACATCGTCACTTTTCATCATCATCTTTGCTGTTGGTGAGTTCAGGTGCTTAAGAATCAAAGACATTTTAATCTAAGAAAACTCCTCCCTTCATCAATGATCACTAATAATCGTATTTATTCTGATTTGACTCAGAAATCTGTCTCACTCTGTGTCTTTGTGTCTATTTTTAGGCCGTCCTCTGCTCGTAACTCTCTTCGCTCCAAAGCCATGACGGGAGGTAAATCTCCCAGGATGCACCTGTCTCCCAGCAGAAGTGGAGGATCTATCTGGTCTCTGCAGCCGGATCAGGTCGACAGGGTCTTCCAGGCGTTACGCAAAGGACTCAAGTATGTCCGATACTAGTTACCTAAAATATGCTGCTCAAGTGATGTTAATAATAGCAGGGTTAAATGTTTATTTTAAAATGAACTACAAGTAAGAAGAAGTAAGGACCAGGGGGTCGAACCACCTCAATGTTCTGATTAGTGGATGACCCACTGTACTGCCTACTTCCTGAGCCATAGCAGCCCTATTTATGAAGTGGATGCTGCAGCTCTGCTTCAGATGTTATAAGATCTCAGTGTGAATCATGAATGTTTCTGATGTGACCGTCTACAGGGAGTTTCTGGAGGGTCACCAGGCAGAGATGGACTTCCTGTCATCACAGCAGAGAGAGACAAAGAGAAACTCCAGACTGGTGAGAAACTGTGTGTGTGTGTGTGTGTGTGTGTGTGTGTGTGTGTGTGTGTGTGTGTGTGTGTGTGTGTGTGTGTGTGTGTGTGTGTGTGTGTGTGTGTGTGTGTGTGTGTGTACACGCACATTCAATTCGAATAAACATCTGTTTTTCAGATGTTTATGATGACAGTGGTGACGAATGATGTGTTTTCTTTGTTTCCAGGCCTTTCTGTATGATCTGGAGAAGGTAATCTTTGCACCAGAGCCACATTATTTTACCTTACTGCAGTCAAACCAAGTCATATTTGAGCACTTTCATATACATTAATATATAAATATTAAAAAAATCATTTTTGCTTTCACAGGAGATGAGAGCGTTGGAGAGATACATACGAAGACTAGAATTTCAGATCAGCAAGGTAAGATGATGTGATGGTGATGGAAACTTAGGGAACTCTTTTTCTGTCTTTCAAATTAAAGGTATGGAAAACTTGTAATAATTCTGAATAGATTGAATGAATCTCGTCTATTTTGTACGTGCTATGCAACAAAACCCAGAAATTTGAGTTTGTTTTTTGTATTTTGACATTCCATGGAAGGTTCAGCCAACCTGTTACAGCAGCCGGACGTGAGCTGCGATTTGTGGAAAGAAAGGAAATGACTGTGTTGATTGTGTTGCTGAACTCTCACTTCGGTCTCTTGTCCCTGCAGGTGGAGGAGCTGTATGAGACGTATTGTATCCAGTGGAGGTTGTGTCAGGGAGCGGTCAACATGAAGAGAGCCTTCTCGCTGTCCCCGTCCACCAGAGCCTCCAGAGAGAGTCTGCTGGAGCTCAGTCGCAACCACAGACACAGCCTGCAGGTACTGAGCGTGTCTGATTTCACTTCTTCAATTGAAGGCTTTCTTTCCTGATAAGCATGTTTAAAGAGAACCAGGACATGTCTTTCCAATTTCTGAATTCCATTCCAGACTGAAGATGGAGTTTAACTTTAGAGATTTTGTTTATGCGCCGTGGTCATTTTGAAACTGACGTGTGAAAATCCAACGAAATATAAAGTGAAGCTTCAGTTTCTTTTTAGTTTCACTTTCTCTCTCTCTGTCTTTCTTGTCTCTTGATTTATTAATGAAGTGAAGACAGAAATAGAGAGAGAGAGTTCAGGTTGGAGCCAAAACTTGCAAGATTTTTGAAACAAACGGCATCCTGTGTGCCTCATTACTGTCCTTCCAGTGCACAGACTGTTCTTGTTAATGATGTTTACGAGACATTAGGATTGAGGACAAAATGCACACGACGCTGAAGCAGAACAAGTCGAAGAAAAGGAAAAATTATTGTTCAGTCAAGCTCGATAAGGCGGCCTGAATAAGCGAACAAATCCAGAAGGGAAAGACAGACAGGTATAGCAGCACAGGTAGAAGAAAATGGCTGAAACAGTAGTGCACAACATGATGTGAAGGGAAACACTGAAGGACCAGGTGGCTGGGATTGGTGGGAATATCTGAGGGCATCTGGTGGACGGGGAGGCAGGTCTGCAAAGTTCCCCAGAAATGCATAAATAAAATCAACGGAGGCAGCTGCTGCGACAGTTCTCTGGAAATGAGACATAGCCTCCAACAAAACACCTGATGGCTGGCACCTGGTCTAAATGAAACTTAAATTAACTTTAAATTAAAGCCCAATCAGACACAACCAAACAGATATAAGATTGCATGATGCAGTCGACTTATTTGAGGATGCTAAGCCAATAAACAATATTTCCTGTTATGTGTTTCTGCTGCAGTTCTGGCGTTGTAAAATGTGTCTCAGGTGTAAAACATTAATAATCGCTGTGTCGTGATCTGACCACGTGTGCAGCAGACAGAGGTCACACATGACTGCATCGACTGCATGATGTGATCTCCTCAAACACGGGTTAATGTCGAATTTTAGCAAGAAATTCATGCAACGTTTTCCCATTTTAAAGCCTCAAAGTCAGATTTTCTTCAGAAATAACCTCAGTGGTGGCATCTGTGTAACAGATGACATGCAGAAGGCATTAACAGCTTCATCATGTCTCTTTTTTCCTGCTGTAAACAACCTCCAGAGCTGAGTGAAACAACAATCAGTGAAACAAGTACTCAGATATTTTTACTTCAGTAGCAGTATCAATACTACATTGGGAAAGTATTATCAGTGAAACGTACTTCAAATTTCAAAAGTAGAAGTACTCATTACAACTGATGCACTGATGAAAGAGGAAAAGTGTTTGTTTTTTAACTTATTTTGTGAAATATTTTCCAACAATAATTTAAATAGTATTATATAATATTACAAGTTTGGAGGCAAAAGGTCTCAAATAGACACTAGACTGCTGTTTTGTGGTGACTTAGAGGGCTCTATATACAGAATATGGCTAATATAATACGCATAACAATGTTTTAATTTGTATATAATCACCAGAAATAAGTATTATTATTATATAATTATGTTTTTTTACTACTTTAGAATGAGCCTTTTACTTACTTTTAAACTGAACACTGGCTCTATAGAAAGCTGCCGTAGTTTCTCCTTATTTTAACTTAAAACACAGATGCTTTTCAAGTTGTCTTTACGTGTAGAAGATTTAGATTTTACAGAATACAATACAGAAAAACTAAACATAATATAATTTATGTAAAATCCAGACAAAGTTGACGACACTGGATTTAAAAAATGTGAAGAACGCAGCGCGATGAAGCTGAAAGAATCGATTCATCCACAGAAAAACACTTGATGATCTGTATAGAAATATTTAAGCGGTGCTGCGAAATCAAACAGTTTCATCACCTCTGAAAAACCGAAGCAGATTCTTGCGTCCACGAACGATCACAGAGAGAGTCGGCGTAATTGAAACGTACTCAGGCCAAACAGCGTCTGCCACGTATCCATCATGTCCACACAGTGGAGGGCCAACAGTCGCCGCTAACAGTCCTAATGCTGCCAAACGAAATAATCTGGTGTGTGAGTGATGGTCCCACGGTGATCTTTGTGTTTGTAGCCGCAGGCTGAGGATCATTAACAGACAACTGAGGACTCATTCATACCCGCTGTCTGTCTGTCTGTCTGTCTGTCTGTCATGTGGTGTTTCAGGACATTTATTCTCTTTTTCTCACACACATGCTCACACGTTTACATCTATTTGTGATCTTCTGTTTCTCTGCCCTCCTCGCTCACTCTTTCTTTTTCACATTTCTCCCTCGATGTTTTGAAATCGCTTCCATCAACTTGTCAACTACTACAGTTTTTGCCCGTTGAAGTAAAAGTCCTGCATTTTTACTTAAAGGTCCAGTGTGTTCAGATTTAGGGGCTCATATGGAACACCATATGTATAACTATGTTATTTTAATCGTGTATAATGACCTGAAATTAAGACTCATTATGTTTTTGTTACCTTAGATGAGCCACCACGGGTCCTCTTCCACAGAGTCCGCCATGTTTCTACAAACTAAACACTGGTTCTAGAGAGGGTGTTTCATGTACTTTGCATGTTTCATGGCCATCGTAGTTTCTTCTTCACGCTAGGAAGGAGAGGGTCATGGAACGGGGTTGCAATCAGCAACTATACCACTTGGAGCCACTAAATCCTACAAGTACAAAAGTATTAGCAACAAGATGTACCAAAAGTAAAAGTACTTATATGCAGAATATTATAATTTGTATTATATCTTAAAGGAAGTTTTTCTGTGTCACCGTCGCCAAGTTCTTTCTCATAGTGGGAACTGTTGGGTCTCTCGAAATAATGTTATAAAGACGACGGTCTGCTCTATATGGAAAGTGTCACTTTATAAACTGCTTATCAAATATAATGCATCGTAAATGTATTTGTTGCTTTAATAATTAATCTGAAACTTTGTTATTCTAAAGCTTTAGTTAGTCTGCAAAGTTCCCTCTGAACTATAGTGGAGTATTAGTACCACAAAATTATATTTAAGTGCAGTACTTGAGTAAAAGTATTTAGTTACTTTCCACCACTGTTCCTTTCTCCTCAGATGAGTTTTAATTCTCTTTTCTGGTCTTTTGTTTCTCTTTCACACAGACAGACAAACATAATTAGTCACAAGTTCATTTAGATGTACGACCACACACGCTGTACTGACACTGTACAGTATGTATTCACACTGGGTGTCCTCGCAGTAAACATCACAAGGGATTGTGGTCATAGAAAAATATGAACCTCCATACGGGTCATTGGAGTTCAGCCGGGTAAAATTTAAATACTTCCACGAATGGTGCGACCTCTTGATTTCTAGATGGTAAAACGTAATCACGGTCGGACATTAGAGGAATCTGGTTAACGCAGCTACATTCATTACATATTTTCATGTACAGACACTTATGCTGTGGCAGCACTGCGGTGGGGTGACAGGAAACATTGAACTTTTATTTGTATAGCAGTATTTGTAAAGTTGCAACAACACATAAGACATAGCAGCCAGCTAATAATACTTACTAGTCCAACAGCAAGAAGGCCAGCTCGGCGTCTGTCTTTCAGCTTTCCTCCGTCAACTTCCTCTTCGCTCTCTTCTCCTCTGCCATTATGTCCATAGAGGCTGCATTGCTCGCCTCCAGTTCTGGCACAACACTGGCACAGTTCCATGTCAGCATTTGCCAGCGTTACGTACTTCTCGTGGGTGATCGTACCCGGAGCACAAAGTTACATAGTGTGAGAACAGATATATAAATGACAAGTTACACAATGTTTATTTTTATTTCTCTCTCATGTAAAAGGGTGTAAAGTCGCATTAAGTTGTAGAGAGGGTCAAACGTGTCCACAGTACAAATAAACATAGAAAATGCAAATCATGACACGAATGATACCGAAAGATTTTAATTTGTGTTTGTGTGTGTGGACAGAACATTAATAGATTTATTTAAGTGTTGCCACCTCTTCAAAAGTCATAAATCGGCCACTTGGTTCTCCCTTTGAGTTGATTTTGGTCTGCAGCGTGTGACCAACAGCCGTGACCTCCCGAAACATCAGCCCACACAGGAGGCAGCAGTCTGCTCCACACATGCTGCGTCATCTGCTGCTCTGTGGAGAAAACTCTTTGCCAGGAATCTGTTACTGATGCACATTTTATTTTGTTTTGGTACAATAATAAAAGAAGACTTTTATCATAATGAGAATTTGAATAATTTTTTACCTCTGATAGCAGCCTATTGTTTTATTGACATAACCCGTCGTGTAAAAGAGTTTCTCAAGAGGTCTGTTTTCAGCAGCGGTTTGAAAGTTTTTAGGGTCTGAGCTGCTCTTATATAAACAGGCTAAATGTTCATGAGATCAGGGGCAGCCTCCACAAAGACTTGATCGTCAATTTTTGTGTCAGAACATCCAAAAAAATCTGTGCTCTAACTGGAGTACGATGGTGCAAGAGTTCTGGTAGATCAAGTGGTGCTAGTCCATTTAAAACCTTAAAAACAAGCCTTAAATCTACCCTCAAACGGACAAGAAGCTGTGGAGGGAGGACAATACTGGTGTTATGTGGTCACACTTTCTTTTTTCCAGTTAGACGACGGGTCACTGCATTTTGTACAAACGAAGAGACGACTGTTTTACACCCACGTACAGAGAATTACAGTCCTCTAACTGAGAGGTAGTTAAAGCGTGAGACCGGGCTTTAGCCTGGCTAGAAGTCGTGCCTGAAGATAATTTAGTTTTGACAACTGAACAAACTGAACTAAACATCTGTTTATCAAAATTTAAGGAGCTGTCAAAAATCACAACCGATTGTTTGTAAGAAGACCAAAAGAACTACGAGGGTCATCCAAAATCCTTCCAAGTTTTGATATCTTTGAAGCTGTCCAGTAAAGAGTAAAGAGTTTTTCTATGCTGTATAAAGTTAAAATTTTAATAGTTAAATAAAGCTCAGCACAGCTCCTTTCTGTTGGCTAAAGATGAGCAGTTAAAAAGCAATTTATCACCCTTGATAAAGTGCAGTGCACCGTGGCACGCAGACTGATAAGACTGAACATTTGCAGACTAAATTCGACTTCGGCCAAAAATGAGAACAAGTGGCCAATTTGTGACCCTTGAACAGGTTGTAAATATCTTTTTAACATTCTGTCTAAATACAGTCGAGTCGAGCTACATTCAAACAAAGCTGGAAAATAAAAATTAAAAAGTTGTGAATGCGGCCAGCACAGCTGTAATGGAGGTGAAGTCATTACTAGACAAGAACCAGCAGTCAGCGAGGCGGTGAAATGAACGGTATCTTTTCACAAAGCCGAATAAATGTGTTGATAATTATTTGCTAAAATGTCCTTCAACCAGAACAATGAAACCTCAACAGCTCAGGTGTCAGTGATCTGCAGATGACCCTGACCTTTGACCTCCGTTTGGACAGAAAATTGGTGAAAAGTATCCCAGCAGAAGTGGTCTGTTAACAGAAACTGTCAAAGGCGCCCCGCTAAAGATTTATTTACCTTTTCTAAAATTCCTCTCTTACCCAATTTCTCCTCTCTGCAGGACATGTCCGTTATAGAAGGAGAGCTGGAAATCCTCCTCGGAGCGCTACACATCAAAATGAAAGGTACACACACACACACACACACACACACACACACACACACGGTTTACAAGTTATCAGCACCACGTTATCTTCCACATATCGAACATGTGTTTTCACTTGCAGGTCTGATCGGCTTCGCTCGCCTCTGCCCCGGAGACCAGTACGAGGTGAGCTTCACTATTTCAAGACGGATACCACAGGCTTGAAGATGAATCTGAAACGTTAGCTAAACGTTTTTTTAAACTCTGAAATCTGAACCAACTGAATAATTAATATAACAATACATCTGTGATGATCACATGACACACAGGTGGTGGTGCGATTGGGTCGCCAGCGATGGAGGATCAGAGGGAGGATCGAATCAGACGACACGCAGTCCTGGGATGAAGAGGAGATGGTCTTCCTCCCGCACATACACCACAACTTTGAGATCAAGGTGACAGACACGGTGTTTACATACATACATACATACATACATACATACATACACTGTATTTTGTGCACAAACACATGCATACACTGATGAAGAAGTACACACATGTACATGTACGTGCTAACAGGTGTTATAACTTTTAAGGTCACCACTGAAAAACCTCCGTACAAGTCATCTGGTGTACGTGTTGCAGGTCTCTCACCCATCGAACCTCTTTCTTTCAGGTGACGGAGGCGAAGGGTTTGGGTTGGCTGCTGGTCGGCATGGTGACCTGTGCGAGCGCAGACTTCTTCGTGGTGAAGCCTCAGCTGATGTTGGTGGACATCACGGAGCTGGGAACCATCAAACTCCAGCTGGAAGTCACCTGGAAGTACGGACACACACATCACACCTCACACACACACACACACACACACACACACACACACAGACATAAGAAAGTTCACACATCCTGAAAATGACAGATGAAGTGGTGGCAAAGAAATGCCATGACGTCGAGCGCAGAAGCATTTCCTCTGCAGAGGATATTCCCAAAAAGGAAAGGGGAATGGTTGGATGATATGACGGGGGAATAGGTGTGGACAGCTGTGTAAGGAAATTAAATTTGTAGCGTAAAATATGAGAATGTTTTCTCTGAACTTTTGCCTCGACCCCTTAAAGTGCGCCCCCCCCGTTCTGTCCTGATGATTCACATGAATGACAGCCGGTGCACCAAACCGTCAGATATCTTCCTCCTCGAGCAGAGAGGTGACCGAGTGAACGATTACCGAGGCGGAGAATGAGACAAAATATTTGTCTCTCCCACTTTGTTCATGAAATTTCATTCAAACAGCCTCCTTCCTGTTATCTTACCACATGTTCACGGCGGTAAAACACAGCCGAGCGGCAAACAACGCGATGTAAACAACAACGTGTTGGATGGTAGGAGATTCACATCCAGCTGTCCTGCAAAGTCTGTTGTTATTTTCCTCCGTATACCTGAAACCTGAGCCAGCTGTTTCTGAGCAGCTCGTTGAATACAGAGTGTACATCATGCGCACACACACACACACACACACACTCTACGCTGTGTCCTTACACCATGACAGATCACATTTCAAAGGTTTAGAGACGCCAGGTGGAGGACGTTTCATGGATTTTCTCCAGAGAGATGGAAAATCACACAAACGCGCACGAGGCTGCCGAACTCACAAAACAAAAGACTGCTGTGGCTGTACACACACACACACACACGCACACACACACACACACACACACACAGAAAACACACAATATTCTGCTCTAAATGAGTCGCATTATTATGATTTCCTTCAGTGTTTCTGCTACATTTAAACTCTTACAACCTACATGACAAAATAAAGCAGCGGGCTGCAGTGGAAAATAAAAAGTCAGTGGACTTCACTGCAAAGCCCTCAGGTGTGAAAGTCTGCAACCGATGAATATTAAGCAGGATGTTGCTGATGAAGAGCAGACAACCTCCCAGCTGCTGTAGTCGAGGCTCTCAAAGATCAAAATGTCATTTTACACACTGATAATTAGTGTGGAAATAATACGAACGAAATAAGCGGCAACCTCCGTGGCTGTGAAGTGAAGCCAATGCCAAAAACTGCAGTTCCTCAAACATCCACTTGAAGCTGGCTCCAGAAGTGAGTCAGTCTCCATAAGTCCCCATGTTAAAATGTCCAACTTCACAGCAGAAATAAACATGTTTACAGCCTGGTACAAAAAACAGTTTTGGTCTCTATAGCTAATTTCCCCGTTCATGACAACTGTACTGAGGGTGATTTTTTTATACAACTCACCTGTTCAAATTATATTAAGGCTTAAAGTTATGCAGAATTAAGAGCGTGGTTTCTTTAATGGACAGGTGGGTGGCGTTACAGGCGGCTTTTTTTGAGTGCACAGGTGTCATTCAGCCCGCCTCGGCTCCACCAATGCTCCACGTCTTTGCCCATTTTAAGATTAGCTAGAATGCACCACACTGAGCTTCGCAGCAGCTCTTCAGAAACCTGTGGGTGACGTCACGGATACGACATCCATGTTTTATACAGTCTATGGAATAAACCAATAAATTCAGTGAGCTCAGAGGCCATTAAACCTGCACTGCTGTGATCAATTGAAGCACAAAATCTATGAATTTTACAGGAACTGTGACTAAAACGTTTCATGAATTTCACATGTAGCGCGTACACACAATACTATCATGATTTCCACAGAGTGAGGAAAGGTAAAGAAAAGACCGTGAAATTCTTCACATCTGGAAAAGCATCAAAACTTCGGAAAAGTCTGGAAAGCTGCAGATATTAAATATCAGTAATACTTGCTGGTTTAGTGTCACATGCTTGTGTACTATACATTTATATATCTAATCATGTATACAGTATATATTCTGTGTGTTTGTGTGGCGTCTAAATGTTTGCGTGTCTTTGCACCTGCAGTCCGTTTGACAGCACTGAGAAGATGAGGCCGCTGTCTGTCAGCAGGCAGTCGGTGTCCAGCAGGAAGAGTTCAGTTTACAGCTGGACGGCACCGAGCACCCCCTCCTTCACCGAGAAATACTTCATAGTGAGTCTCTGTGCTTAATAACCACAACACCAACACTCCAGTGCCACGTTTTATGTGGATGTTGATGGCAAATGTAGTCACTGCAAAATCTGTTGTTCTTCTGGCACCAGTGTTCATTTCATGTACAGTGATGTAGATGCTGCGTGTGAAAAAGAAATGGTCGAACTGCAGGAATTAATTCTCTTGGCAACGATATATAACATTGATTAACACCCAGCTGCTAATTTATCTTGCTCAGCCAGCGTCAGAATCATGCATGCAATGCATCCTGGTACGTGTAGGCACGGCTGACACAGCTCCGCGAGCAAGAGAACTCAGCTTTCTCAGTCAATATAACACACACTGAGGGATTTATTGCTTCAGTTGACCACGTTTACCATCAGCACTGACTGGACGTCCACATAAAACATATTTTTGTTTTTAAGATTAGAACAAGTCTAACTCTAAAAGTTCATGTTGTTTTGCTTCTTCCTTAACACGCTAGACTTTACTGACCACAGTACTGTACAAACATAACATATAGTACATAAGTGTAAATGTAACAAGAGAAACGTGAGTAAATGGCTTTTAATGTGAAACGACAACAGCAGTTTTATGATTTAACACATTTTATTTGATCATGTCTGATGGATACCGATGTAGTCCGTCGTGTCTTACAACCCTGATTCCAACAAGGTTTGAACGCTGTGTAAAACTGTGTAAGACGAGCTATTTAATGTTTAGTCAACACACAGTTTGAATGACTTTATGGATTTCACCACCTATAGTCCATCAAGTCTTGAAAAGAAGCCAGAGAAATCTCGGCACGTAAGGGACTAGACTGAAAACCAACATTGAATGTCCGTGACCTTTGACCCCTCGGGCAGCACTGCATTAAAAACAGACATGATTGTATAAAGAATATTACTACACAGGCTCGGGAACACTTCAGAAAACCGTTCTATGAATCTACGAATGAAGTAAAGACTCGACCTTGCAAAGAGAAAGACGGATATCAACAACATCCAGAAACTTCTCTGAGCTCGAACAAAGAGAGAAAGTGTGCTGCGGTCTGACATTTCAAATTGTTTTTGGAAATCATAGATGTTGTGTAAGTTAAATTTACATTTTACACAGCATGTTAACTTTGTTGGAATCAGGGTCATATTTTCTATCAATCATATTAAATCAGTCATATTATTATGGCCAGGCTGTTGTATTTGATTACATTACACTGTACAGGTGAACCATCATCCATACTTGATCAAATATTATGGAGATATATGATTTAATTTCTGTTAATATTTCCGTTGATATGCGAGTCTTCTTCGTCCTCTTCAGTCGATGGTGCGTGAGCTGCGGGATCCAGAGGGTTCCCTCCCGTCTCTGGTGTCTAAAAGTCGACACAACAGAGGAGGCGTGTCTCTGCTCAGCTACCTGTCCGACCCTTCACACACCTCCATCACGTCCACCCACAGCCTTCAAAGCCCCTACATGCTCAGGTACGTAGCGTAGACTGGTAACACTTGTGTTATTGTATCTTGGTGGTTTTTGGTGATATACAGAGCCTGCATAAACTATGCTTGTTAGTAAATTGAGTTAACTGTTGCTTTCATGGGAGTTGTCAGTTATAATGAGAAGATTAAATAATGCCAGTCTTATCCTTTGTCTGTTATTGCTGCACATCACAGGTTATGGCCTCCATGTAGACCTCTTTGCAATCTTATGCAGAGTTAGATGAGAGGATCAGTGTCAGTTTCATCTCTCTGGGTCCAATAACAAGAGTTTTGGGACATGTAGGCATGTATATTTTAATTAAAACATTGATTTATGGGTGAAATTTAAATCCTCCACAGTCTCAAGCGGACTCACAGCTACCCGTTCAGCCACAGTCAAGGCACCAGTCTGGGAGGAAGCCAGACTCAGCTGTCCCTCGGGGAGGAAGAATCCCTGGAGGTCTCTGCAGAGGACGAAACAAAGAAAGACGGAGAGGAGGAGTGGGGGAGCGTGTTGGATACTCGCTCCACGCCAGCGGAGAGTAAAACTGGTTCCCTGCTGGCTCTACAGATGTGAGGATGAACTCGAGAGCAAATAATGTTTAATTTCTTTAACTTGTTTATATTTTTTGAAGTGCTGTCAGAACCATTTATCTACAACATGTCAACATGTCTTGAGCTGAGAACTTACGAGAAACAGTGTAATTTGTAATTTTGGGTCGTTTAAATGGTTTATTTGCAAGAATATCCCGTAATATCTCGTAAAGAAAGCGGACTAGGAAAACTATTAGACCATGATATTTCCCCAGTTGATTACTTACTGTTGCTTGTGTAGGGAAAAGGAAGTGACAAAAACTAAAAATCACATATTAAAGCATGATAGTTAGGCCTTTTTTATAGCTAAATAATGATGCTAAATGTCTGTTAATTTATTATGTAGTAGAGTTTTTAGAGGGTTTTTTCATCAGGTGTTTACAGTATTTTGCGTCACCATTACAGGTCCAGCACTCCGGACATCCTCAGAAAGAACACAGCTGGAGAAGCGGAGCCTGAGACGCACAGTGCAGCTCTGGGACCGACTGACACTGTCAGCGTTCAGGTAAGAAACAAGCAAACCCTACTCTTGAATCATGAATCAGTTACCTGATTTTAACACAAAAAAGGTAGAGGTGATCCTTCAATCACATGCAAAGCTCTGATGTGTCCCATTAAAGTGTCTCTGACAACAACACAACTGCACATATTGATATATGTACATAAATTCACTCTGTGGTGTCTTTAGCTCTTCAGAAAAGCAGTTGCATAACTTAACAGAACATACCTTTTCCACGTGTCTTGTACCAGGACTCCCCAGAACTTCAGTCATATTCTGCCCCTGACTCACCCACACCCGCTGCTCAGCCCCCAGCTGAAACCCCTTCTTCGCCCACGCCTGCTGCACCGACCCCATCAGGGAGGCCGGTGGTGAGCGGTGTCCAGCGCAGGACCCAGGCGCTCAGGCTGGGAGCTCTGTTCACAGAGCTGGAGAAGTCAATCCAGAACCAGAGCTGCTCTGAGAAGGAGCTGAGAGCCCTGGACCACCAGATACTGCATCTGGCAACCATACTGAAGGTACCTGCGTGTACTTATACACACCTGTCAGTGAACATACTGTGTGGGATCTTCATGCTCTATGGTGTTCTCCCCCAGAACGACCTCTCCCTGTTGAGAAGCTCATCATCAGAGGAGACTCTGGCTGTGGAGGAAGTTCTGGGCAGCTTTGACTTCCTGTCACAGGACTTCAACGCAGATGATGACACTTCCTGTTTGGGCAGCTTGAGACTAAAAGACAGCGGGTGAGTTCACAGACTGATCGATAATTTCCTCAACACTGACTTGATGTGAAACAACTCATCTCTCCTTTCTATCCGTCAGCATCAGTTCTTTCCAGCAGAGCGCTCGGAGGAGCCTCGGGCTCGTCTCCGATAATAGCCAATCAGCTTCTGAGGAAGAATTGGTCATCGCTCCTCTGACTTCTGGGAATTGGGGTCTTGACTTGGCTCTTGAGAATCACCTGGATATATGTTGCATCCTGCTACAGGTACAGTACGTTTAGATAGATTTATTTGAGGTCTTTGTGCATCATATCTAACCGAGTAAACTCAGGATTATGTATGCACAGCCTGCAGGAACCACTAGATGGCAGCACAAACTCTCTTAATATATAGACAGGTATTCTTTTGTCCATGTCTCCACCCTTGCCCTTGTCCACCTTCTCCACCCTTGTCTCCTCAAACTTGCTTGTCAATGTTTCCTCAGATGACAAGAACGACCAACTTCAGCCCATCTAGGAAGGAGCTGCTGGACGAAATTGCCCTGCAAGCCGAAGTCCTGGACAGAGTCAGCTGTCTGCTGCTAGAGAAGAACGACAACATCTCTGCTAGAGACAGTTAGTGGAACATGTGTTTATCTGTCTATTATCAATGCATCAATGATCCAAATTTTGGGTAAATGAAAGTAAACCTCCGTCTCTCTTCACCTTCAGTCCTCCCAAAGGCCCAGAGGACGAGGAATGTGCTGCTGTTCTGGGAGGAGTGTACGAACGACAGCAGCTCTCCTTTCTTTTGCCACTCGGACAGTTTAAGCAGGACACTGAAGAAACGCTATACGCACAAGGTGAAGGCCAAGCAGCCCGGCCAATCAGAGAAAGGTACCATGTTCCACCTTTCTTACACAAACACTTGAATCAGAATTTCTTAAATGTCCCATCAAGCATCGATTTGCTGCATCAGTGGTGCAGACGGTACTCTCTCAACAGACCCAATGACCAACAAACTAGCATTGCTAATAGATGTTTGACCAGTCACAAGCAGTGTTAGTTGACTGAGCTGGCTTTTGTCCCTCCTCTGCAGTGTTTTCTCAGCTCCTGCAGCAGCTCCAGACAGCCTGTCGGATGGTGCCCAGCCTGCGGCCGGTCTGCAGCCCGGAGAGAGTCACCCTCTTCCAGCTGTCAGTGTATCTGAAACGCTGGAGCGTCCAGGACCTGGGAGAGCACATCTCACGCCTCTCCAAAGAAGGTACACAACAAATAGTTTTTACCATTTTACTCTGGTGATATTCGCACTCGTAAATAGTACAGTACTCGTTTCAGCTGGATACTTGCTCTACCGTGAAACTGTGGTGCTAAATCACAAAAAATACCAATTTATAGGTGTTGCTTTAATACTTTGAGCTTCACAAACTCAATACCTTTCATCTTCATTGTTTTGGAGTAAGAAATGTGGTTTTAATAACTACAGACCACCAGGGAACACTGGCATCACAAATAACAAGTGTTTCCAAAGTTTGTGTATGCAGATATGTGTGTGTGTGTTTGTCTGTTGTGTATTTGAGGAATGGTATGCTGATAGTTGTACAAGAGAGCTTCAGGATCTGAGAACGTTCCAGAGATTCCAGCTTGCTAAAGGCATCTGGACCATCTGTCAACATCACTGCCAAATGGTTACACCAAACAAACTGGGCGTGTGCGCAGGCGTAGGGGCACATCTTTCTTTAGAGGATCTTTTTAAGTTTGATTCATCTTCTTGCCACAATATGTTGATGTACCCTTCTTTCCTCCCTTCCTTCCCTCCTCTTTCTCTCCTCTCCTCTCCTCTCCTCCTTGATGTCTGCTGTTTATTAAACATTTGGTTTGCACAGCACGACACGTCTAAAACAACAACTGTGTTTGTGTGCTTAATTCAATGTGGCACAAATATAGCCTGAAATCAATCTTACCATTTGTCTCAACTCACTTTAAACCCCGGGCGGGCGGAGTTTACAGCCCAAGTAAGACGAGAAAGCTTAGATAACAGTGAATTTGCTTTTCTGAGATGCAAAAAAATGGACAATACACTTCAGATATTGGTCATTAAAAACATCTTTAGCTGCTTAACCTTCGGTATTATTCATTTTATTGCATTTGCAGGATTTTCAGGTTGTCTCATGTGAAATAAAATGTAAAACAAGCCTGTTGTGATGTATCAGTGTGTATAAAATGGATATTCCTAAAGTAAACATATATATCATGTAAATTCTAAACATTGGCCTATTTCCATGGTCAAGAATGAACTTTGAACCTTTTTATTTTAGGCAAACATTGATGGGAAGTGCTTAGAAAAATAGAAATGTGAACATCTGTTATTCCGTGATAACTGGGAAAACTCCAACTGCTGATGAGAACCGTGTGATTCACTCCAGAGCAGCTTTTAAATGGAACTTGTGGTTTTCTCAACTGCACAAATTAGGCGCATTACTCAATTGGTTGTGTTCACTGGTGCGTTTCAGAGTATGTCCTGTCATCCATGAAGGGCCCCAAAAGGAGGCGGGCTTTAAATAAAATGAGGGGGCGGTGCATATCGGAGCTCCTCCCACTGGGATGCACGCTGCAGGCTCTGGCCGCCCTGCAGATTGACTCCAACCACAAAGTGTGCAAAGCTGCTGCCAACTGTCTCGGCAGAGCTGCAGGATGCAAGGCCTTCAGGAGCAAGGTACGTCAACCAATCAGTGTGTTAGCATCTGCTGGCAAGAAGATTACAGCCATGCTAAATGCTAATGGTGTTTAGCAAATGTCAACATGTTGTTTGTCAGGTATGTTTACCCTGTTCACCATTTTAGTCGGGATATTTCACCAATTTCACCAGAAATGACATGGGAAGAGCTTCCTAACATTGTTTAGTTGCTCAGTTTCCAAGCATGATTTTCACAATTAAGCGACAACCTCTGTGCCGTAAACTGCAGTTCCTCAAACGTCCAATTGAGGCTGGCTCCAGAAGTGAGTCAGTCTCCATAAGTCCCCATGTTGAAATGTCCAACGTCACAGCAGAAATAAACATGTTTACAGCCTGGTACAAAAAACAGTTTTGGTCTCTATAGCTAATTTCCACATTCATGACAACTGTACTGAGGGTGAATTTTTATATCTCACCTGCTCAATTTATATTAAGGTTTAAGGTTATGCAGAATTAAGACCATGGCTGCTTTGATTGACAGGTGGGTGCCATCACAGGTGGCTAGTTTCAAGGTCCATCATTTGCCCATTTTTGGATGAGCCGGGAGGCCAGATTTCTTTTCCTGGCATAATATGGAATGACTCTGCCTCTGGTTGGCTCATACATGTTGCCTTCATTGGTTGTGGTGGGATGATTTAGGCATGGAATCTGTCCAGTACAACCACAGTCTGAGCAGCTTCACTGATTAACTAAGATGGCGAACATGGTAAGCATCAGACCTGAAACTCAGAGAGCTGCTAGCATGGCTGTAGTCTTATTAACTCTCAGGCATACTTGCAAGTAATAACTTCCCTCTCTTTATTTACCTTGCCCAAATAAATACGATAATGCAGCTACTACAACAAAAGCAACATCATTACCTCTCTGTGTTAACCTTCTCCTCCAGGCGCTAGTTTACTACACAGAGAGCCTGAAAAGCGCTGATGTTCAGATCCAGCAAGGCTCCTGTCTGGCTCTTAAATGCCTCAGGGTGAGCAGCACATATTACACAAACTCTCAGCAAACACAGCAACGCTCACAGAAATACAGTTTCCACCACCGTGTGGTACATTATCAACTTTCTAGCGTGTGTGTGTGTGTGTGTTTACCAGGCGACAGAGAGCGTGGACCTCATAGCAGATTTGTGGAGATCGTCGGATGAAGATGTTCGAAACGCTGCCAAAGAGACTGTCCTCTCCTTTGGTACAAACATGAATTATTCTTCATTTGTTTGTGTTTTATTGTATGATATTTTATTAAACTTTAATCTGTCTATCTTCAGGTAAAAAGGGCTATCTGGCCTTCCAGAGGATGGACCAGCTTTACACTGAGATGCAGGAGGAGGCTTATCAGAATGAAGAGACCGAGATCACCTTTCTATAGGAGAACAAGTCTGAACCTAAAGCAGGCAGGGCGTCTCTGTTAAGAGTCTCAATGATCCTGACTGTCAGGATGAGAGACAAAGCTGGAGACTGAGTTGGATAAAAGCTTACGACACATCGTGCTTTCTGATTTTTGTTTGAAGAAATGCCAAAGAGACGAGTGCAGAGGGAGATCTGAAGATCTGGTGACTCTAGCTTTCTCTGGATGGATCGCTCGCTGATGTTTTTGCTTCATCCTGTCACCAGAGAACTTTACTGGGATCTTATTATGATGAAATATAAGTTTAAAGAAGAAGGAGTTCCCCTTTTCGTTATTTAACCTGCTAAAATTCTTTGTGCAGCTTTAAAATTATTTCTGCTTTTCCTGTGTTGGGACTTTTTTTATGGAAAATGAAGGAGAATGTATCATTTCACATGTGTGTACTGCAAATCTAAAATATCATATGAACATTAAACCCTGCGGGACCAAATAAATCCCTAATAACAGCCCCAAAACAACCTGCCTGTGAGAGTCACATTTGAATAGAGGAACAAGCCTCATACAGGAGTCTACAAATCCACCTGTGGCAGGTTCCTTTTTTTCCTCTGAGCTCTACTTACTTCTCTTGTGTTCAGGAGCTTTTGAACGTTTAGTAGCAGGAACATAAAATGGCTGCTGAATATGTTTCCACAAACAGGAGCTGTGACATTCAGGGACGCCAAAGGATTATAGTACAAACAACTCTGGCAGGCAGCCAAGCAGCATTTAAGAGGTTTTTTTTACTCTGCTCTGCTGACTGTGTGCTTTTTGTCAGTGAGCTGTAACGGGGTGATAAAAAGTGTGTTTCCATGTGAGATACATGTATTCATCGATTTAGCTTTAAGGACGTGACAATCCTGAAGCATTGCACACAGGGAACTCATCCAAACATGTATGAACAGTCTAACATATAGTACACAACACAAATGTGTAACTAATGCATGACTCATGTTACTCACTCACTCACTCATAAGTGTGAACACTTGATGGATGATCGAATGTTACATTAATTTATATGCAATCAAATTAGCCATTATTTTCATTATCAGTTAATCTGCAGATTATTTTCTCAGATAATTTTTTGTTTTGTCTATAAAATGTGGAGAAAAAGAGAAAAAAAATGTATTTCTAGGCCACGTTTTACTACAACGAGCATTCAAAATGCTATTGCGTGCACGCAAGATACAATTCATTCCCACGTTTTGATCAATGTGTGGCCACAAATACAAACTACACTTTGTTTCCACAAGACACAATTCATTCTCACATTTATTCATTTATGGAGAGAAAAAATACATTTTGTGGCCACGTTTTAATACATCGAGCATTTGAAATGTTAGTGTGCATACAAGATACAATTTGTTTACATTAGATTCATTCGTGGACACAAAATACAGTTTGTTTTGATCAATTTGTGTGCACAAGATAAGTGTATATACAGAGAGCCAGCCATTTTTGTGCAATGCATCTACTTCAAGTATTATGCGAGGCTCGGGCTGCGCACATATTCTTTGCATTTGCAAAGAGCTACCAAGGCCACCAACTGTACACTGAGGACTAAAACTAAACTCAACTGTAACCTGGCATCGATTTCTTCACCATAAAGAAGCTTGTGTTGAATGCATACAGCACAGTACAACAACTCTGTTAGCTAAACCCTAACGTGGGAACAAATTGCATGTTGTGTACATGCAATAGCATTTTGAGAACTGGGTGTAGTAAAACATGGCTTAAATATAGTTTTAATTCTCTCTATGGTCACTCCTGACTTTTATAACAAAATTTTAAAATGTGTTGTTTTATAAACAGGCCAAAACCCAAAGATATCCAGTTTGACTTAAACCCTTTCTCTTCTAATGGAGCACAGGTCATCTACAACTCTTCTCCATCGCCTTCGGTCCTGATCCACCTTTTTGTTGCCTTGTTTTCTTGCCCACAGACTCCTCACATCTCTAGCCATGTATATGAAATTAAGTTTACCCCTTAAACGATCACATTTAAGGAGCTGAAAGCAGCAAGTGGTCAGATACAAACATGCTAGCAGGTGACATTTAAGTGAGAGAACAGGTCTGTGTCATTGTGATCCAGCTAGTTTGATGGCATATTAATTAATTAATTAATGTATGAAATTAACTGAGTTAACACTGATGATCCATGAAGCATCAAGCATTCATCCTGCATTAAATCATGAGTCATGCATCAGTTGTGACGATGTGTTCCAGCATGGTCAGTCTGTGTGGACCCAGCTTTGTATCATCATGAGACACAGGCAGGTGCTGTCCTCTGCTGGCTGTCTAAGTCAACTGACGTTTGGGAAGGGCCCTGACCTGAGGATGTTTTCACTTACCACAGAGTAGATTTGGCTGTGGGTAAACTGACCTGGGACCCCTCTGACGGGGATATTTAAGGAATGTTTGGAGGGTCAATGAATGGCATGGGAAGAAGTCTGATTTTCCTCCAGCCTCGATCAACTCTGCATCGTGTTTAGGCAGGCTTCTGGTGTAAGAAATGTACCGGGAAGTTATCAAATTATATCATGTTCCTCTCACAATATAAAGAAGGGAATCAACATTCCCAGAATACCAAAGCTTGATTCAATTCAGCCACACCGCCAAAATCTCACAGCGGATGCCAAAATGTAAAACAGCATGGGGAGGACACGGTTTGTCCTTTTTTATTGTTGTTTCAGATAATGAGAGTCAGATCAGCTCCTAAAAAGAAACCTTGAAAATATTCAGGATATAAACAAGAACCACAGTTGGGTTTTAACTCTGCATGGTTTGTTTTAGTCGACCTCATGCAGGACCGGATAGTTTAGAGATTTGTAAAGACAATAACTTGTTTGTATAGATTTTTTAAAATAACCTCCCAGCATTGATGGCTGAACACCAGTTTTCTGTTTGTCTTCAGTGATATCGGCAAACTGATCAGCCGAGAGTCTCTGAGGCTGCAGCACTTTTTCTGTTTTGTAGTTGTTTTTTTAGCTGCTGTTGCAAAAAGCAGCAGGATGTCTGAAGTCAGAATGTTTGTTGTCAGCATTGTTTTCATGCAAGGAAAGATGATAAAAAGGTAATGGAGAAATGTAGAGCTGACAAAGGAAAGACAGCAGGAGGGTAAAGGAAGTAAAGATGTGAGGAATACATGTGTACGACAGAATTTTGCGAGCAGTTCTTTGAGCTAAATGCGAACATGCCAACAACGTGCTACCCACTGACAGTACAAAGAATGGACAGTGTATCCCTGACATCACCCACAGGTTTCTGAAGCTTTGTTTTGAAGCTCAAAGTCTGGTTGGCGGTCCTGCCTCTTCTGCCTCCCGGCTAATCTAAAAATTGGTAAAGACGTGGATCATCGGTGCACCTGAGGGAGGCCGAATGATCTCGAGAAAATTATCCTGTTATCTCTGGATAACATTTGTTATCTCGGCATAATGACAAAAATCATTTGAGAAAACAAAATTACTCGTTATCACAAGAAAAGTTAATAAAAATGTATGAATGCATGACCGCTTGGGGCCTCCGTAGTGTGTTGTTTTTTTACTTGCACATCATTATACAACAACAACACGTGAAATCTGTCTGTTAAGTTCAAAGTAACACACTGTGACACATTTAGGCCTCTGGACTTATTTCTTAACTTTTGCACTTTGAATCGAGACTTAGATTTCTGACGTCGTCCCATCTGGTTTGAACAAATATTGTAGCTGGATGTATATTGCTTACAGAAAATGTGTTATCAAGACTTTATAGTGCATTTAATACTTAAAATAAAGGAAGCGTTTCACTTTTGTGAAAAAAGGACAACACTCACCATGGCAGCTGTGCTCTTTTCAGGCTTCTTTAAGCCTTTATTTTTTGACAGTAACAGCTTGATACTGACCAGCAAGGGGGGAAGAAAGAGAGGCGACGCCATGCAGCGATGAGCCATGGGTTGATATCAAATCTGACTGAAGCCTGCTTTAATTTAAACTGCAGAGACATTTATTAAACCTGCTTTTATGCCTAATTTTTACTTTATTTTTACAGATTTGTAAAGACTCATTAAATCTTTCTATAAAAAAGGTGTTGAGGTTAATGAGTCACAATCTAAAGGTATTTCTGACATGAAGGCAGCACCCCTGATACATTGAACACACAGTATATAAAAGAATGATTGTAGCATCTGTGACTCTAATCAATGAATATTTTTATGGCATCAAAATAGTCTCTGAATGCTTTGAATTTTACCTACACCCACTTGAAGTTTATAACTATAAGCTCACAAAAAGCAGGAAGAAATAGTGAAGCACAAAGTTTCTCTCTGCTCCGAGAAGCGTCGTTTAAAATCCAGACCTGCAATAAATCATCGTGCTGTTTTTATAAACACACAGGACTTTTTCAGCTGTTCCAGGATGAAAAACATTAATTAAGAGGAGGTGAATAATGATGTTTAACTCTGTGGGGGAAATGGGAGCAGGTCATTAGCTTGGCTTACACTTCAGTTGCATCATCTGAAACTCACATCCAGCTCTAGTTTCCTGTTTTGTCTGTTTGAGCATCAGTTTTGTTCTCACACTGGAGTGCGACTGGTGTCATGATGCCACACTTTCTCCATTTATACTTGAAGACAGGGTTTGTGCAGAGTTAAATTCAAGACTTTAAAGGTCCAGTGTGCAACATTTAGGAGGATCTATTGACATAAATCAAATATAAGTATTAAGGATGGGCATAAACAAAACACTGAGCTGCACATGGTTTAACACGTTGAGGAAAAACTTTATTTAAATTAAAACCAAAGCAATAATGTAGCAGTGAGCAATGTTCAGCACTGCGACAGGAGGCCACACACACACGCACACACACTCACACACCAATAGGTACACAGTATAAACACCTTAGCCTGTGTCTGACAGCTAAACATAACACTTACAGCAGCGATACACGAGGAAACCTAATGACAGCGAGAACGATAAACTCACCGTCAGTGAGAATATCTCCTCGACCAGCACTCTGTATTACTCATTGATGCTGGAAATACTGACTTATGCTACGTTACCTTGTGTATCGCCACGTTTTTACATCAGCATGTCATGAACACACACACAAAAATACACTCCTATCGCACGTAACACAAACTTTCTTTCACACACTCCCACACGCACATCCAGATTACTCTACCCTTTGGAAACTTTCAGCATTTTTGTTTTAATGAATTAAAAGTCGTGTGTGAACTTGAAAAAGAAAAAAAAAATAACGGCAACCCATGCACAAAAAAAAAAAAGAAAAAGTTCAGATGGTGAGTCTGGCGGTCGGTGATATTCGCTCCGAGGCGGGAGGAGGAAGAGGAGACGAGGAAGACGAGGGGGGCAGCTGCAGAGCGTGGTTGGTAGTGACGACAGGACAGTTTCTCAGCATTATCACACCCGTCTGAGGTGCGTTTGTGTGGCGATGCGGCAAAAGGAGGAACAGTTCACAGCATAGTTATTGATTGTCCAGTGTCTGTGTGCTCTCCTTGTCCATGATAGCATTTACGTGTGCAGAGCCAAAGAGGCGACGGGACTTCGGACATGTCGGACTGTGAAAAGTGCGTCGCTTGTGGAAATGCTGATTTTTCTTTAACACTACCCGGCGTACAAAAAGTTTGTCAACAACTTGAAACGGCACGAGGGGGAGAAGCGAGCACGGCTACCAGTGAAACCTGAAACGTTGTCTGGAGCTTTCAGTGGGGGTTGCGTGGATTTTGGCAGTTTGAGGTGGAGCATGTCGTCTTTCTAAAAAGAAATCAAAAAGACGACCTGACAGGTTGTTTTTTTGGAGAAAGTCACGTCTCTATTGAGCAATGCTGGAAGTAAACAAGTCAAGAAAGGAACCAGAATACTGAAACATAGTGGTCACTTTAGGTTTAGGTGTTATATATTGTCTAGTTTTCATTCAAATGCTGGAATGAAAAATCGCCGAAATTTAAATTCCTCATCAGAAAGTTCACGCGTCCTTCTCTTAGCATGTCATGTGTGGATGCCCCTCTCCCTGTCTCCTCTGACATCCCCCTCCGTCTCCTACTACCACTTCAATTCAAGTCTATCTTTCTTTACAGCATGGCAATACAGCTCCCCATAAACCTCCAAAACCGGCTCTTCTCCTCATCAATCCTGCCTTTGGCCGAGCGCTCTCTGTATTTGCGGTCTTCCCCCTCCAGCAGTCCTTCCAACACCACCTCTGCACCACTCTCCCACCCCCCCCAAAGTGTAGTTTATCTACTCTTACAGCATGGCAGTATAATTCCCCAGCAATGCCTTGTCACCCTTCTCACCCCCCTGCCTTCCCCCTTCCTGTTACCCCCTGCTGCCCCCTTTTCTCTCCTAGGTCCCGACGATCGCCGGGTCGTGGGCGGCGTCCGGCAGCGCTGCGTCCTGGCAGTGGTAGAGGAAGCAGTTTCCCCAGCAGCTGTAGCAGATGAGGAAGAGGGCAGCGAGGAAGACCAAGGCACAGATGGTGCAGGGCTTCCTCTCCAGCAGGAAGCTGAGCAGGTAGAAGCCCATGAACATGGAGTGGTTGAACCACAGCGCTGGGTTCAGCGGCTTGGGGATGAGCAGCACAGGAAGTAGCCACTGTAGGCAATACATCGTCTCTTTTATTTAATTTTTTTAATGAGGGGTGAAGGCTGAAGCTCTCTGTGGGGCCGGTACAGCTCAGTCCAGGCGATGTTTGAGGTATTTGAAGGAAGAGGGTGTGGCAGACTCAGATTGTAAGATGTAGGATGGTCGTCCTATCCGACAGAGCTAGGATGATGGAGGAACAGGTCGAAGAAGCCAGATGTCGTCAGGTCATCCCTGGAGACAGCAGAGGGAAAAGTCTGGTCAAACTAGACCTGCAGCAACAATTATTTATCAATTAATCTACCTGTTATTTTATCGATTAACTATTTGGTCTATTTGGTACCAGAAAACTGTGAAAAAGCCCAATGTGTGATGTTGTTATATTCAATTTACTGTCAGCATCATGCTGACTAATTGTTTCAGCTCTAGATCAAACATCCCAACTGTGACAGTAAACATACATTAATGTCGACTGTGTGTGCAAAGACTGCAACAGTCCTGACTTTCTTAACCTAACTCTTGCTCCTGAATGTTGACACAGGTATCTTTTTTTAGAACTGGCTAAACCATACAGTCCTGTTTACATGCAACAGAGCAAAGCCTGAAACAATTAGTTGATTTAGGGTACATTCAGACAGGATCAAGTGCTGCAGCAAATCACCACAGAGGTTGTGCAGCAGTGAGGTGGAGCTGCTGGGGGTGAGTTTATTTGTGCTGAACGTAACCGCTGTGAAACAATCGGGAAGTAACTTTTTTACTTTACTGATTAACCGGCTTTATCGATGCAGGCGCTCCCTCACTCTCATTCATTGCAGCGTAAATTGCAGTCAGACTCAGATTTGGAAGCTGGTACATGAAATAAACAAAGCCAGAACACAACAGGTAGAGTATCAGAGTTTTATACCATGAATCCACCTGGATAGTCTCAGTTTCAGACACATTTCAGGCTGACTGTGGAGGTTTGACTGATCTCTGATCGTCTGATTGGCGGCTGCAGCGTGACGTCGAGCTGTGTTATTCCTAAAGTTTGATCTGGCTCAACTTCTCCGCCGCAGGTCATTGCGTTTTTTTTGGTGGATACCCCATCAACTTGGCTTTTGAGAAGCCGAGATGGGCCTTTTCACAAATTTCTGACATGTTATGGACCAAACAAATCATCAAATAATCAAGAAAACAACCTTAACTGAGCTGCACCACTTCATCATTAACACACGTCACACATGCCACTCATTTGTATTGTGTATTGTATTTGACATTTGTATAGTTGGTCCTTTGTAACCTCAAACTACATCATCTTTTGCTACCTGACATTGATGCAAAAATTGCAACATAGTACATATATTCACTTTGGAGTAACTCTGATCTGGTGCAGACTCTCACATTCAAGGAAACAATCCACTTGACATGACATGCAAGTTAGTCAGACATTTAACACAAACTTTACTGCTACAGAAGGCAATTATCCCATACAGTTACAACATGGTATCAGTGCCACAGCCTTTTTAAATGACTTGCAAAAGTAAACATTGGCCAACTATTCACATCGGTAACTTCCTTGTAAAGGGTGCCTGATGCTCTTAGCTTCAGCTACGCACTAAGCAAACCCATGCAGTTACACGGAAGTGTGTACAGTATCTAAACACGTGAAATTGGATTGACTTGGTCTGAATTAAAAAGAAAAACAGAGCTGCACTGTCAGTCTGCAGTGCCGTGTTTACGTTCAACAGCTGGAGGAGAACTGGCTGCGGCTGGATGAAGGACAAAGAGCAGAGCTAACATGTCAGTCACAGCTGCCCAACACAACACCACCCTGCTGCTGCAACTAACCACAGTTAATGTTAACCAGTTAACAAGCTTGTTGGGACCTAAACCTGACCTAAAAGGTGCTCGGTAGCAGGTGGGTTAACTTAGTTTAAATATCGCTACACGGTTTGTTTCTTCACATGTGGTTAATGTCACTGACTAATCTTAATGCTACCTGACAGGTGAAGACCCTTTAATCTAATCTAATGGACACAAGAGCTAAACCAACGTCCGTTAACAAAAACTACACATTTAATGTCAGCAGGCTTAAAAGTGGAAACAAATACAACACGAGGGGTCACATAAACTGAGCGGGGGGCTGCTCTTTATTTCGGCCTAGAGCTAGTGCAACAAATATGACGTGTCATTTAATATTTTTAACATTTAATAACGTCTCGTAATGGGCAGTAACGTTAGCTAGCAGCTGTTCTTGACGTAGACTGACTGAATCAATCTGCTCGGTGACCAAACCGACAAAAATATAACATATACATAACATACATGTATAATAACACATATCACGCTTTGTTAGTTAGAATCAAAGTCATTGTAAACCGCCAGTTTTGGAGAGTTTAGCGTTAACACTCTCCTGTAAACGCAGAAATTACACGTCCCCCCCGCTGTTTCGGTTTAACGGGCGACCGTGTTAACTGGTGACCGTTTGCATGAATACGTCCGTGGTGGTCGTAGTTACGACAGCTTTTGAATCAAAATCGGGTATGTGTTTCTTTTTTGACATTGTAACAAACAAAATTAAACAAAAAGAAGCATTCAACACCTGTCGTAACTACGACAACGCCGACTAATGGTCACCAGTTAACACGGCCACTCGTTAAAACGAAACACCTAGCTAAGCTAGCTGGGTTAGCTTGAAAAACAAAAGGTAATGCTCGTGTATGGTTACCAAACGATGCAGCTAGTTCTCAAAGTGACTCAGCTTCACGTGTTTGTAAGAGCTGGCGTATGTGTGTGAATGAATCTGTAAAAAAAAAAAAAAATGCGAACAAACCTGACATGTTTCAGGCTCATTCTCTGCACAGACCGACCACTGACACACCACGTCTGTCCCAACGACTGACTGCGTACGTAGCTGCTAGCCAGCTAGTTAGCACGTTAGCTAACAAACATTAGCTGGAAGGACCCCTGGTGCAACGCTGGGCTGAGAGGTTTGGAGGACCGTGTACTGCCTGAATACATTTAACTTTAGCAGGGTCCTGAAGCCTGTATAGTAAACTTCACAGTCAATGATCTGTTTGTGGTTTTTAACTAAATGTATGATGTACATGAGCAAGAATGGAGCCAAGTGTGATCTGATACACATTTCTATTTGTATCTCTATAGATATATTATTGTTGTTGTTGTTGTTGTTGTTGTTGTTGTTGTTGTTGTTGTTATATAATGTATAAATTGTTGTATCTATTTCATAAGCCAATCTGGATTATGAACTATGATGGTATAAAAAAGGTACAGACAAGACTGCAGAAAATGCTCTTGGGCCCAACACACCCACTGCGCTCTGTGTATTGTGTTGTATTTACTTTAACTATGTTTACTGTTATACACCAATAACTCCAAGGCAAATACCTAATATGTGAACTTACTCTTTAAGACTAGATCTAGACATACAAGTCCTCTATACAATAAGGTCAAAAAAATGCAGGACACGCCTCAGTTAGAGATCAGAAACAGGTTTATTTGCTGAGCAGGTTTTCACATACAAGCAATATGTCTTGGTGTTTTGGTGCATAACAAACATTAAGTACGAGAATATACTGTGTAAATATATGTACAATATGTTTTTAAAGAGCTGTGTTTTGTGTAGGAATACGCAAGTGTTTAACAGGTAGTGTGCTTCCTGTGTGTTTTAGGATTGATTTGAAGATTTTACTGATCACTTTTAAAGCCCGTCAGGTTATGGCCCCTAACTACATTAACCCAATATTATCCCCATACGAGCCAGTTTGCAGCATTAGATCCTCGGGCAGGTCACTTCTGACTGTTCCCAGGTCGAGGCTCAAACACTGACAGTATAAAGAATGGACGCTGGATGCATGACATCACCCACAGGTGACTGACTCATTCTGTAGCCAGCCTCAAGTGGACGTTTGAGAAACTGCAGTTTTTGGCACTTCAACACCGTGTCTAAATTTTTATTTTTTTAAAACATAACTAACTGATAAACAATTTATACACAATTACATACTTGTAAACAAATAATCCCATCAATGGTGTTATAATATTACAAATCTTTACAAAAATTACGAATATAACCAGTAAAAAATACAAGAAATCATATTTTCTCCAAACTTTTATTTCTCACATTTAACTTATTACACAGACAACCAAAAGAACCAGACAGTATGTGATCCAAATGCATATAAATAGACATTACAAAGTCAAATAAATTAACAGAAATAAAATACCTGGAGATGAATGAATGAAAACAAAATGTTTGATGAAAACCTGGTTAAAAAAATCTTACCAGGAAACTAAGCTTGTTATCTTTATACAAACGAAGGGTCACTTGTTTTTTTTTGTTTTGTTTTTTTTGCTACAGCTGAATCCTCGTTGACTTGCACTAGCACTGCTAACAAATGCAAACATACATGAGGCTGTCATCAGATCCTGAAAAACAAATCGAAACGTTCAGAATCTGTTCAGTTGATTTCTAGTAACAAAAAGCAACAAAATTTGTCTCCGTCAAAGTCTTGTTCAGTCTTTCAGCAAATAAAAGTAACAGAAGCTGAATGTTTTACTATACTGGCGTTCGCTGCGGTGCTGAAAGCTACATGCTCTTTTATTATTTTTATTCTTACTCTGTGCTTTTGCTTGCTTTTATTGTTTTTATCATTCGTTTTTGTGCTTTTGCCACTGTGTACTCTGTAAAGCACCTTGGGTATGAACTGTGCTATATAAATAAAGGTGCCTTTGCCTCGTCTATTCTGTCTTCCAGTAGAGGACACGGGGACTGCCTGTATCGTGTCTTCTCAGAGACAGCTTGTCTACATCGCAGGCAGTCATTCGAGGTACTCAAGATGGACAGCCGTCAGTCCCAGCGTGTCCTGAACGCACCAGCTTAGCTGACAAAGTGCACATCAAAATCAGCGTAGTTTATAGTGAAGCCATATACAGTATTATTACATTGAGAAAAGTCAGAGTAAAAGAGCTGAAACAGGCAACATCTTGATGAAATACAGACGGGCAATACTAACCTGTAACAGGAATGGAGGCTGACAACTGCGGGAACAAAATTATCGTAAAAAACAATCTTAATAAAAGTAAATAAACACAATAAAACCTTAAAATTGCCTTAGCAGCTGTCTATCTCCATTCCAGTTAACTGAACAGCGACTGTAGTCAGCCAGCTCGTGTTACTGACAATCAGACGTGTGTTTAATATTCATTTTATTAATGGTGACCTGAACTTTTCAGGTCCGGTAGAGTCTACAAGTCCCACTTTTGACGACTTAATTTGGGCTTTAATGTTGGTCAGTCAGTCATGATTACTCTGATGATCTTAGTGGCACACACATGATCGTAGAGACTCGGACACGATCGCAGAGAGTCAGACAAATCATAGTGACTCAAACCCGACCTTAGTGACTGTGGACTGAACACATATTTGGACATGACTGAAGTGACTCAAACAAGATTGGACATGACCGTACTAACCTGGACGTGACTGTAGTAACTTGGATATGACCGACATGCCTGAAGTGACTCAGACATGATCGCAGTGACTTGAATGTGACTCGGACATGAACTTGACTGGTGAATGAACGCAGCTTTGCAACGCAACTCTGCTGACTTGGACATGACTGTAGTGACTCTAACATGACAGGGACTGAGACGCCATAATAGCGACTTGAACATTACCTTAATGACTTGGACATGATCACAGTGACTTGAATGTGACTTGGACAGGGCTGTATTGATGAAGAAATAACTGTAGTGATACAAACATGACGACAGTGACACAGTTGACCTGTTGACATGACCCTGTTGACTTGGACATGATCGTACTGGCTTGAATTTGACTGTAGTAACTTGGACATGTTAAAGGAATGCCTGAAGTGACTCGGACATGACTAGTGACACAAACGAGACTCAGACATGACCGTAGCGACTGGGGCATAAATGCAGCATTGGACATGGACATGACGTGATTTAGAAAATGACCATACTGACTTGGACATGACTGTTTTGACGCAGACAACCAGTAACTTGGACATGACTACGGTATGTCTGAAGTGAGGATGTCCTTTGTTGACGTGGACGTGCCACAATGACTCGGATATGACCGCTGTGACTCAAACATGACCATAATGATCCGAACTGAGACTTCGACATGAAAACATGAAAGAGTTGGGTCTTGACTTGGACTTGGGGTTTGGTGACTTGACTTCAACACTGTGTAATTAGCTACTTGTTTGTGGTTTTAGCCTCTAAATGTTGCCCATGTGTCATAGCCTCAAGAGTTAGCCAGGAGCATACAGCAGCCATTCCAACACTATTATAAAAAGCATATTAGGCTAACAGGACGTAAGTATAGCAATCACATGACTGGTTGTAGAGTGTACAGTAAACATCCTCAGCGGTTACAACCATTCCTATGAGCAAAATAGAGATATTTTAGTCACTGTATGTAATACATTTAACATGATGCAGCATTTCAATGATGATAGTCACTATCGATAAAGTGCCAAAACCTTAGTTTCAAAGTTGCTACAGGCTATACTTCCTTTTCAGAGTAGCTAAGAGGAGTCACTGTTGTCAGACATTGAGGTAAAACCACGCTTGTTAATCCTGATTAGACTTTATGAATTTGTTGTTGCTGTCAGCGATACTTTGCTGTGGCTTTTGAGTAATCACCAGTGTGGGAAGAAGTATTCTGACCTTTTACTTAAGTAAAATTAACAATACCACACTGTAAAAATACTCGGTAGTAAAATTTTACATTCAAAATGTTACTTAAGTAAAAGTACAGAAGTACTGGTAGAAAAATGTACATGTTATGCATGACAATGGAGGAATACAAGTAGTATTGGATTAACGATGCATTAATGTGTAAATAACATTTTTACTGTTGGAAATAAAGCAATTTTTACTAATTTTACTTCATACACTGACGGGTAGTTTCATCTTTCTGTAAGCTTCTCATATGTTTTGTATGTAAAATGGCTAATAACCCGAGCTTACACGTAAATGTTGTGGAGAAAGAAGCATAAAGTAGCAGAAAATTAAAATACTCAAGTAAAATACAAATGTTCTGAAGTACAATACTTGAGTAAATGTACTAAGTTACGTTCCACCACTGGCATTCAATGTAAACAATGTTTTTTTGAGTATTATACCTATTTTCAGCCTGGGGAATTGTTTATTATTTTAGTTTCCTGCTACTAGTTGGGGCCATTTTGTCAAAGAATTTGGCTTAATGTGAAATAAAATATTAACTGGAGCTGTGGACGCTTCAAACTTTAAAAGCTTCTTTACATTCAAACATTAAAGGTGCTTTCTGCTCTGATTTTCCATTTCCTGTTTTATTTTTCATGTCTCGTACAGCCACAGCATAAAAAAGCTAAAGCATAAGGCACACTAAACAGATGTGTTATCATGTAATGATGACATTATCTAAGTTGGGATATGTAGCTATGAAGTCCAACTAACCATTTAAAAAGGTGGACATCCTAAGAGAAGTTGAAATTTAAAGCGTATACCCGTGTCTGATGTCCATGATGACAGTGACTCCTCCTCGCCTCAATCAGCTTAACTCTGGCTGGAGAACACATCTATTACTCTGAGTTTAGACCTTTTAACTTCCATCAGCTACCTCCGTCTCTCCTTTCTTTATTCTCTCGTCTCCACCAAAGACATTTCGTATTCTTCCTCCTCGTCATCTTCTTCTTCCCTCTCGGCTCCACTTATCACCTGTCTATCAAAGACGCTCACCCTTCATAACCTGTCTCCTCTTCTTCCTCTTCGTCCATCAGAGATGTGTGTCCTGCTCCTCTTCTTCCTCTTCAGTCGCTCCTTGATTGACAAAAACCTGCAAAAAAAAGGATGAAAGGCTTCACGCTGTTGTCAGGCAGAATAGAGATTATCACAAAACCTTTGAAGCTTTTCCAAACCGCTGCCACGGCTGCTGTGACTCATTCATTTATTTACTCGTCCAATCACCTGCCAGCGATTGCTGTCCTCCCCGCCTCCTTCTCCTCCCCCCGCGAGCCCGTTGGTACTCGGCTTTTTCTCCTGCATCTCAGGCTGGCTGTCATTGGCCACGTCCAGCGTGGGGTTGTCGTGGCAACCGTTCTCAACAAAGTGAAGTTCCTCGGCACGGAACTGTACGAGTTGAAAGAGTATTAGTACAAGTATTACAGGTGCGTTTGTTTTGTGCACCCGTATGTGAGTGAGTTAACCGTTTGTGTGTGTGTTTACCTACCGTAGTCTTGGTCGCAGGCAGTCGTCGTTGCCAGCAGATGTAAATGAATCCAGATGTGATGATGACCATGCAGACGGAGCCGATGATTACCAGAACCACAAACAGCTTGCCGTAGTCGCTGCGTGTTTGACTGGGCCGAGACTGGCAACTACTGGCCTCGCTGTAGTTCTGGATGCCCACCTGATGAAGCAAATGCACACAATCCATCACACAATAACTGGATATGAACACAAACATGCACACATCTTTTATCCATTTCTTTCATCTTGCAGCCAAAAACTGCAGTTCCTCAAACGGCCACTTGAGGCTGGCTCCAGAAGTGAGTCAGTCTCCATAAGTCCCCATGTTAAAATGTCCAACTTCACAGCAGAAATAAACATGTTTACAGCCTGGTACAAAAAACAGTTTTGGTCTCTATAGCTAATTTCCCTGTTCATGACAACTGTACTGAGGGTGAATTTGTATAGAACTCACCTGTTCAAATTATATTAAGGCTTAAAGTTATGCAGAATTAAGAGTGTGGATGCTCTGATTGACAGGTGGGTGGCGTTACAGGTGGCTTGTTTGAGTAACCAGGCTTCATTCAGCCCACCTCAGCCTCCACCCATAATCCATGTTTTTGCCCATTTTTTGGATTAGCACGGAGCCAGCAAGGTCAGGTGTCGTATCCGTGACGTCACCCATGTTTTATACTATCTATGATTAAGACTCATCACTGCAGATAGTAATGGGACGGAGTTATGTATTACAGAAACATTGTGTAAGGTTAGACTTGCTTTATGGTTTTCTTGTTTATTTGATTACACACTGCAATATGAAAACAGGAAAACACACACAGTTATTGAGGCCTACAACAGACGAAATACTACCCATCAGTGACTTGGGAGCCATAGCAACAACATAGCCAACCTTGACCTTTAAGTCTTTCTAAAGATATTACAAACTCAGGAAGGAAACTGTGTGCAGAAATCAATGAAGCTCCAAGCACTCATCTCTCAGTGAGCAGAAACCTCATAATCTCGACTTTTGTGACAATCGTTTGGATGGAAACGGTCACATCTGCATTTGGAGATTTAAAAAAAGAAGTTATTGGACAACAGCGTACCTTATTCAAACTTTTCCTGATCTCTCCCAGCATGCCCAGCACATCCTTGGTATCTATCACTCCTGGAAAACACATGTGAACAGTTAACAGTCTTAAAAACCCACATCACACGTGGATGTGTGCAGCTATGTCTTCATGTGTGTGTGTGTGTGTGTGTGTGTGTGTGTGTGTGTGTGTGTGTGTGTGTATACCGTGCGCAGATGCCACGTTCATCAGCAGCTGGTGTTGCTGGTGTGTAGGCTTGCTGAGATAGAGTTCCCATGATCCCTCGGGGCTTTTCATTCTTCGAGCAAACACTCGCTCCATGATCTTCAGCAACCGTACGCCCTGGTCTGCACGAAACTCCTCCTGTCACACACACACACACACATTTTTCTACAAGTTAATACTTGATCTCCCTGCAGATGTCTCTCTCTACAGCTCACACTGAAGCAGGAGCTCATTTATTACTTGTGAACACAAAAAATGAATTCACACAGATACAAAAGAACGATGCAACATTTTAAAAGAGAGGATATAAGAGTGTTCAGTTCTGGCCCCATCCATGTTGCCGTAACAACCATAAGATCACTGCAGTGGTGGTTTTGAAGGTTTGTGTTGCTGCCATGGTGACAGACACTGTTGTGAAGGTCTGTCCTCCCTCAGTACCGCACGCACACACACAAACAGATGGCCTCCAGCAGTTTTATCTGTCTGTACAACTCAAGTGAACTCCTTCAGCTTTTGCTCGACTCTTGACAGCGTGGGAGAGAAAGTCTGGCTGCTGCTGGAGTCAGAAACATTCACATCTACATTTGAAGTTTGGATGAAAGATGAAGAGCTGAAGGTCCAGACGGGTCTGGCTGGGTTGTCTCGAGGAAACAAACAAAGCCTCGTCCACGTCCAAAAATATGGAGGTAAAGGTGTTTAGAGCTGGTTCAACTGGACACAAATGGGAATAACACTGCACACTCTCTGACAGAAAGAGACATTAATGATGTTTTTGCACAGGAAACATGACAAAACTGTCTGACACGGTGCTCCCACAGTACAACATCTGATAGGTGTTAGCCGGAGGGGGTTTCAGGTGCTATTCAACTATCCAACAAGTACAGAAATAACCTCTGTGTCTGTCTCGTACACATGACAATGCTAAATAAATAAATTACTGTTACGCTCTCCTGACGCCTGGTCTTCAAACAACCCAAAAGTTCACGTTACCCCGCTGCTCATCGAGCTCCACTGACTACCTGTAGCAGCCCACATTAAATTCAAATCACGAATGCTACTACAAAGTAGTCTCCGGTTCTGCACCCACCTACTTGAACACCCTCATACAGGCATATGTTACCTCCTCCAATGTACGACGCCTGGCTCTGCCACCCGTACGCTCAGGGCAATCCAAACTTTTCTCGTCCGTTGTTCCCCGTTGGTGGAACGTCCTACCAGTTCCTACCAGATCAGGGGCGTCTCTCTCTACCTTCAAAAACCTCCTGAAGACCTCCAGCTCTTCAGAGAGGACCTCCTCTCCAACACTACCAACAACTGGACATGATAAATCTATCCCCGTCCCTCTCTGGTACTTACACAGTTCAAGTTTTGCGTCATGTTGAGGATGACGTAGCCTCGTCCAGCCAGCTCGCTCCAGTTTACACACATGACCTGAAAGATTCAGAGTTAGCCGAGGTTAGAAACAGTGATGAATGAATGAATGAATGAATGAATGAATGAATGAATGAATGAATGAATGAACGAATGAATGAATGTCATCCTGCATGTAAACATACCTGCTGTGGCTCCTCCATGTCATCAAAATCACTGTCCGGTAAGAAGACCTCTGTGATCCCACCTCCCCTGACCTCTGACCTCTGGGCCGGCTGGGGCGTGGTCTTTTCCAACCAATCCCAGGAGGGGTCAGTGAAGCCGATGGTGGTGGAGGGATCCGTGGTGAGCGGGATGATGTGTCTGATTCCCTCTTTCTCCATCTTTCTCCATTCCTCCTCCTCCACCTCGTCACTTCTGTCGCTCAGTCTAACGCCTGAAGAGAAGATAAAAATGTATAATGCATCTGTTTAAATGACCATTCACTTCTGGATTGGCTTCACTTTACAGGTACGGAGGTTGTCGCTTCTCACCTTTGAACTCGTCTCTTCCCTGCTCCAGCTCCTCCTCTTCCTCCACGCTGGGCTGCAGAGGCTGTCTGCTGGGAGCCATGCCAATCTCTGGTACAGTGGGATTCTGGGTAAAAACGCCTTTGTGTGCCAGACCAATTTCTTCCTCTTCCTCCTCCTCCCTCTCCGTCTCTTCGTCCTCTGTTTCATCTGTAGTGACAAACTGTATAATTAAAGTCGAATCCCAGCTGAGCTGACAACAGTGCTCCGCTGCTAAAAGCTACTGATTCATTCAGGAAGTTCACTCTGAAAGTTTTGTTTAGTTTGTAACGGTTTGCAAGTTTTATAACTGATTTGTGAGTGATTATAAACTTATTATCGCTTCTGATGCCCAGAGAACAGCTCAGCTCAAAATATTGGATACATTGCAATGAGTTGACTGTTTTGGATTCATCCTCTGGGGACCACGAACATTTGGACCAAATTTAATGACAATCCATCCAACAGTTGTCTAGCTATTTCAGCTTAGACTGAACAACATCTCTTGAACCGTGTTACCTTTCCCAGGTATATAACTTCCCAGCAGTCCAAAGTCTGTGCCCGTGTCCGTCTCAGGGGTGGCAGTTCCTTCAGCGTCTCCACCAGGAGCAGCAGCAGCAGCTGAAGTAGTAGTAGATGTAGCAATGGTTGTCGTAATGGAGGAGTGAAGGTCTTCATAGCCACTGGCATGACCATCTTCCTCCCCCTCTGCCTCCCACAGCTCTCTCTCTAGAGGCCCCACCTGTATGACAGACAAGTTAGAGGCGGACACAAGTCATGGCGACAGTTAAAGGTGATGAGAGGAGCTCTGAGTTGATAAAAACAATGTATAAATTCATTTATTGGTGGTGCTTGTTGTGGCTGTACGCATCCGTTCTTTGCTGAGTCAGTTCGATATGGGCCAACGAGACACCACTAATCACATAAAGCAGTTAAAGACTAATTAAACCATTCAGTGCAGGGTTAGTAGGTGAGCCCTGGATTACATCTGATTTACTGTGATCCAATTAAAACCCGAGTGCAGCTGATGATCTCTCTTTTCTTTATGCTACCTGCTGCTGTCTGAATTTTTTATAGAAAAACAGTGTCTTATATTTGTGTCCTCACCTCCAGGACCGGGGATGCACGATGCTCCTGTAGCCCAGAATGATGCACCTCAGCTGGGGGGAATAAACTAGGCTGCTGCGAACTGGAGGGGTTGAACGATGGACTGTAGCCTGTGTGACACAAAGAGACATGTCAGAAACACATGTTAGTGTCTGTGAGTAAACTTCTCATGAATAAACCTCTCGTCTTCTTTCCATAGTTGTCATGAGGTTTTGACAGTGTGCTTGTAACCGAGACTCACACACATACAATAGATGTTCAGTGATAAAATAATGAATGTATTACTGGATTTATGTTGTTAAAATAGTTTTTTATTTGTTAGTTAGAGGTCCATTTAGCTTTGAATATAAAAAATAAAGAAATAAGGTGTTTTATTTGACAACAAATGCAAAGAAAATCTACTCGTAGCATGAGAGGTAAACAAGTTTATTGCTGCCGTGCCAGACAAATAGAAATTTATCAGTGCCACGTTATAATGTGATAAGTTGGTCTTGGGCAGCTGAAGCTGTGTCTGTTTGTGTTGAACGTAACCGCTGTGAAACAATCGGGAAATAACTTTTTATTTTGCTGATAAACTGACTTTATCGAGGCCGGCGCCTGCTCACTTTCATTTACTGTTTATGTCTCTCTCTGTCGGACATAAACCAAATTAAACTTCTTCGTGTCTCTGTTTTGCAGCATAAATTGCAAGCCAGACTCAGATTTAGAGGCTGGGTTCATGAAAGAAACAAAGCCAGAACAGGTATACAGTATGTCAGTAGTTTGACTGATCTGTTGTGTTTATGCTGCAGCACCGAATCCTGTCTGAATGCGGCCGAGGTCGACCCAGTTTAACAATAAATCATCACTTTTTAACGGCATGGCAGCAATACGCTCCCTTCAAGAGGAGTTATCTCCAAGGTTGCTTAAATTAATTAATGAATTAATTATTAATACTAATTTAACAACCATTTGTTAGCATTTACTCTGAAACAGTGATGGTTGCAAGGTGATGCAACTTAAAAAAGTTTATTAGATGCAAAAACAGTGCACACATTACACATTGAACTGTACTAAAGACCTGGTTGCATGTAGTGTGAGATCACAGATAGGTCTAATATGGTGTGTATCATGTGATCTATTGATTTGGTCCTGTGGGGAACATTATCTCTACTAACCGATCAGAGCATCCAGATCTGGGGTTGTGTGGTTAGCCTCTAATGCATCCAGTACATGAACATCTCCATCGTCTGTTCCTCCTCCCCTCTCTTCTTCCTCTCCTCTGACGTCTCCCCCTCTCCTCTCTGTGTCTCTCTCCCACTCGTCCTCTCCTCCTCTTCTTTCTCTGTCCTCTCCTCCCTCCTCTCCTCTGTCTCTGTCCTCCATGTCCGTTCCATAGAAGCCTGAGGCCTCCAGGGAGGCATCGCCAGCTCCAGGCCCACCGATGAGCTCCTTCTCTGGGTCAGTGGAGTCTAGGTGTCCCCTGTAGCTTTCTGCATCCTGGGGAATTGCCAGATGAACCATGCGCTGAAAGTAGACAGATATTTGGTCAGACAGTCTGACTGATAACCATAAAATATTCTCTTAACGTTTAATCCTGAAAGTAACATCACCTTTAACTCATCCTCACCTCCATCTCGTCTTCCACATCTTGGTTTTCATCCAAAGCGTCTTGAGTCCTGGCTACATCCTGACTGGCAGATGATGGCGGGTTTAACTGAGAGAAGTTAGCAGAGTCCATCTTGCCCTGAGAACGGGATGTTTCATGTATCTCTGGCCAGCCCATGTCATGAACCAGATGAGGCTGGGCTCGCACTAACTCTTGGACGGTGTGGCGTTTGGTTCTGACTAATTCCTGGATGAAGTGTGGCTGGGCTGGGCCTTCATCCTGGAATAGACGGGCAACTGGAGGACTGAGGGGTATGACGCGCTGGGAAGAACCCAATCTGAAGGCATCACAGCTGGCCAGAAGAGCTACAGGAAAGAGAGGAAAAAGCAGTTTGATTATGATGTTGTTGTGTACCACTGACATATATCACTAACATATACCACTGACATATATCACTGTCATATACCACTATCATGTACCACTGACATACACCTGCCATCATATACCACTGTCATATACTACTGACCACTGTCATATAGCACTGATATACACCACTAACATATAATCATAATACATCATCATATATCATAATACCACTATGACAGTGGTATTATGATCTGGCCCTGACACAGACTTCTTATCTCCAATATGAGTCCATAAGGTTTACTTTCTTTACCTTTGTACAAATAACGGAAAAGCCAAAGGAAGTCTGTCTGCCCACCAGACTTTGTTAACTTTGTTAACTGGTCATTTTTACCGTGAGTAAATGTGCTACGTAGTTAAATTGTTTCCTTTTTGTCTGTTTTTACGATCTGAACGTGTCCCATCTGTGCCCGGTGGACTGAAGCTGTAACAAGTTCAAGGAGACCTGAGTGGATCGAATCACTTTAATTTGTTCCCTATACAGATTTAATGTGTTTTGTTGCCCCGCATTCTTTCTAAGGAACCACAGCCCTTAGATAGAGATAGAGAGATACAAGCACTTTGTTTTATTTCCACTGCATGGAGCGATAACAAGTGCTTTTAGTTTATTCTTATCTACTTGACATTAATTTCCTCCTCGTGTCTTATTCATTCCTTCATTTGCTGATCAGTTCATCTGTGGCTTCATACACATTTGTCCTGTCATTCACCTACTCATCCGGGTAGCTGCATCCATCTAAACGTCCATCCATCCATCGCTAATCGGAGGCCGTCCTCACTACATGTATCCCATATTGCTCTCTGTCTGGGACCACAGATGGCTGTCTGACCTCAGGGGCTAACTGAGCAGATTACGATATCATAGCCAACATGTCTGAAACACGTCTGCAGCATGTTAAGCTCTCCGTCACCATAAAGCCCCACAGTCTTAGATGACACAGATCCACCAGTTCCTTCCTGCTGACTAAATGATTTCCAAAAAGGAGGGCATTGTGTGTGAAGTAGCTGAGCTGACTGCTGCTGAAGAAGCAGTTCAAACTCAAGTCACTGTAGTTCCTAAAAAGTTTTATGAGGATTAAGCAATAAGAAAGTCTTAGAGAGACTACTAGAGTCATGCAAGCAGCTCTGTGCAGCTGCACTGAGGCACAGAGGTGCTTTGAACTAAATGTCAGGATACTAACATGCTGATACACTGTACACATTGCTACAGGACACATCTACTACATGACGCACCTTTAAAACTGTCAGAGTTTGGTTAGATTTAGGCACAAAAACTGCTTGGTTAGGTTTAGGCCAATTTGAAGCCATTGCAGAATTCCATTTCTTTCATCTTGCATCCAAAAAGTACAGTTCCTCTTGTCGTCCACTTGAGGCTGGCTCCAGAAGTGAGTCAGTCTCCATAAGTCCCCATGTTAAAATGTCCAACTTCACAGCAGAAATAAACATGTTTACAGCCTGGTACAAAAAACAGTTTTGGTCTCTATAGCTAATTTCCCTGTTCATGACAACTGTACTGAGGGTGAATTTTTATACAACTCACCCGTTCAAATGATATTAAGACTTAAAGTTATACAGAATAAACAGTGTGGACACTTTGATGGACAGGTGGTGCACTTATAACAGTCAAAAAGTTGAGTCGCGTGGTCAGTGGTTGACATTTTGGCTGGGAGGGACCACGGGCATTGTGAAAATGGGGGCCAAGGAAGCTGCTGGAGCTGAAGCGGTTGCAATGAATACCTCAATATACAAATATAAGTTGTAGATATGTTTTATGTTTATATGTTGGCAGTCAAATGTTGGTTTTAATCCCCCGCACGGTTGTAGTTTGGCAAAGAAGAAGCAGTTAAATGTTGTTCGTCATTTCTGATGAGTGCACAACAGCCGTACTTGAATTGAGACAACACTACCCTGCCAAGATAAAACACTACACTAGGAAGTACACAATGTAAACAGTGTACTACATACATGTGTACTAATGGAGGTATCCACATTGAAACAACATAATTGACCAAACTTACTGTGACGTAAAAGAAGAAACACTTCTCTGCTTCTTTGTGTTTTTGGCAATCTCAAAAATGTTGAGATATGAATGAAACACAGCACTTAAATTGTTCCAAAACACACTGCGGATTAAAAGTTTCACAAAGGTACCATTTAGTGCAGGATTACTTCGGTTCATAACAATCCACTGATTTATTCTAGTCCCCTGCTCTGCACTGTGACACAGCAATACTGGATACTCTCATTTGAAGCAATTTGATTTTTTATTTTGAGAGCAAACAAGCAAACACTGGAAGTGAAGAACTCAAATTGACAGTAGAGTTAATGAGGCAAACTTGAACTATCAATAAAGGGTAAAATACTGTTTTAATAAATGGTGAAATACTGCCTTTTTTGTGAGTTTGCTTGCAGCGTTAGTGGCACTGTGAGCACTGAGCAGTCATCCATGGCTTTGTATGCATTCGTCCCGTCATTCACTTACTCATCCTGGTAGCTTGTTCATCCAACCACCCATTCATGTAATTTCTACACACCCCAGGCAGAGTGCATGAGTTTGCTAAGTTAGTGACAATAATATCTGCATTTTACACAGGGAAGACAGGTGGTTTAAAAGAGGAGTGAAGGAGGCTATCTGTGTAAAAGTAGAGAAACCATGTTTCAGCAGAAGAGGAGGCCTCAAACACCGCTTATCCCCATCTACAATGCTGTCCTTCAAGCCCCTCCCAGGAGACTGAAAAACAATCCACACTTGGCCTCATGTGACTCCAACGACCATTGTCCACACCAGACCTCAAGTGACATGAATGACCACCGTCCAGGTCACTTTAACTGTCGTTCACACCAGACAGTCAGGTGACTTAAACGACTCTGATGACAGTCGTTACAACAACGAGCACTAACGAACCAGGTGGAAACCAGAGAGAGGTGCAACGTCTTCACGGATCTACAACCAAACAGTAGCATATCATGTTAGCCCTTTATTGCCGTTAGTGTTTGGGTTAGCTGTGATTTGAACCACTTTCAGACATTTCTTTTGGTGAGGATGCCAAACGTGGCTCCATTTTTTTATCTTTCCAACAATTTATTTTCTGTTTGACCTTTATAGCCCCGCTGGACTACTGGGCTAGTAATAGACTTTCTTCTTGTAATTACTTTGTGCCCCTGTTACAACTGTGCCTGAGACACTCGGTGGGAAACCAATGGAGCCACTGGAACTTTCTAAAACTGTAATTATAGAACAGATGGAAAGTATTTTCAAATCAAGGCAGTCCACCATGCCAGTAGTGATTACTTCATGAACAAGGGGACTCAGGAGAAATATGAAGTTACAGTTTTAATAATCACAAAAGGACCTATTGTGGCGCTGCAGTGACATCTTGATGTTTTCTCATAAATTATACTTATATGAGACCAAATTAATAGATGCAAAGCTGTACTGAATGTGATATGTGGCTTAACTGCAGAGGATATCCAAACAAACCATTGCTCTGTTAGATATCTGCAAGCTAACAAAGGCTCATATTGGTTACCCCAAATCACATTTGACTGGATATATTTCTCCTATATTCAGGGTGCAGGATGAGTCATCAAGAATATAATAAGACTTGGATACAGAAGAAAGCCTTTGAACCTAAAATGTAGTTTATATTCCTCATCTCAAAGCACCGCTGAGGCTGTTGGGAATTCACGTTAGTTTAATAGGTTTCTCATCATCAACTTGCACAGATTGGGAAGCCAACTGACCAACCCAAGATCTCTTTATTCACGGTGCTGGTGTGGCTAAAAACAAACTCGCCCCCTCATCCCCTTTAACTGAGACACTGTTGCACTTGTTTGGATAAAATTAAACTGGACGTTTCACCATGCAAATAAAGTGATTTAGCGACACTAGACACCAGAATTCAGTGTGTTTCAGTTCAATGTTTGTCCTCTCTTGTCCCAAAGGAATCATCACAGTAAAGCCACGTTAACATGAACCAACTTGTGTATTCTCTGGGTATTGACAACCAGTTTTCCCCCTCCATTTCCCTCTCACTGTGTAGTTTCAAAAACTTCGTAGGATATCTCCTCTCCAGCACCTGTTCATATCCCTCCAGTGGCACTCTGCCGCCTCGTCGAGCTCAGCATGGAGCTTATCTGCGCTAAGCTGATAAGGCAAACTCGGCTGTTCAGTCCCTTTTGGCTGAAAGGATTCTGCAAGATTTTTTCTAAAGTAATTACGCTGCAAAGTTGCCCTTGTAGACAAAGATTTTTCGAGGTCACTGTGTAGTGGTGCAAAGTGGGTTGTGCAGAATGAGAGAGCTGAGCTTTGATGTTTAATTTGTTTAATAGTTTTTGGACAACATGACGGTCAGTGGTGTTAGCATCAAAATGTATTCAAAAATATAATCAAAGTGCACGTTTTTTAAAATTGTATTTAAGTGCAGAACTTGACAAAATATTGATAATTGTCAGATGATACAGCTCTGTTTCGGTCTCCACTAACTCCTGAGGGAAATACCTGGCACTTTAGCTGCTCCACTGTGTTCACCAGCTGGTCTATAACCATGTTTTTTTTGTTGTTGTTGCTGAGCAGGTGAGATTTTAGAGGTTTTTCTCTTAAAACAGCTGGCTGCTGCTGCCAAAAACAATGCTGATGTAAGTGTTGAGTGTAAACCATCCATCCATCTGTCCATTGACTTGCAGCAGGTTTAGCAGGCAGCACTGCATCAGCAATGCATTCCGGCTCCTCCTGGGGGATCCCAAGGCATTCCCAGGCTAGATGGGTTATGTAGTCCCTCCAGCGGGTTCTGGATCGGCTCCAGGGTCTCCTCCCAGTTGAATGTGCCCAGAACAAGTCCAAAGGAAGGCACCCAGGGGGTATCAGCTGGCTCCTTTTGACGCGAAGGAGCGGCTCTACTCCAAGCTCCTTCGGGATGTCCATGGCTGAGCCCGGCCACCCGGGGGAGGAAGCTCATTTCGGCCACTAGTATCCGCAATCTAATTTTTCCAAGCACTACCCAAAGCTCATGACCATAGGTGAGGGTTGGAGCCTAGATGGACTGGAAAATTGAGAGCTTTGCCTTCCGGCTCAGCTCCCTCTTCCCCACAGCGGTCTGGTACTGCATCCGCAGTACTGCAAACACGTCTGAAGCCAAATACTCAAACATCAATGCAAGATTAGTGAGTAGAGGTTGTTTGTTTATGGTGTTATCTGGCTCATTATCTATAATTTCACCATAATAAACACACAAGTTCTGGCTCACAACTCAGCTTTTAATCATCATCGTTGATGTTTTTGGTCCGTGGACAAGCACAGACTTTATTAACGTGCAGTTATATCAGCACAGTGCTGACTTTGTGAAGGAGAGAGAAATTAAAACAACCCCAGCACTTCTCCACTTATCTGTCCGTTCTCCTGTTCATCCCTCCCATCCTTTCACCTACCTCCTCTTTCCCTGTCTCTCCTTGGCGCTCCTCTCCGGACCACTCATCCAGAGGGAGAGCAGTGGGGCAAGCAGGACATTTTACAGGCCACTGGTTTTTATACTAAGCATTTTTTCAAGGTGAACTCAAAGTCTACCTTGATTTTCTGAGAAGATATCAGTGGTCAGATATGATCAGCTTTTGGTTGTACCATGTTATTGTCCACAAATATGTTGACCAAGACCAAAACCAACAGGGAACTGATAACTAATACTGTCCGTGAAGCCTGATATAGGTAAGGCTCCATCCAAAAACTATTACTATAACTAACGATGGCTAGTTGGGGAGGCAAGACTGCCATGATGGCGATGGCCAGAGCTACAGATTTTTGAGCTTCAAATCAGCTCTTCAGAAACCTGTGGGTGACGTCACATGTACGCTGTCCATTCTTTATACTGGCATGCTTGATGATGGATTATGGATTATGGATGGTGACTTTCATTGGTGAAGATTTGAACATGTGTGCTTTGTGACACCATGGTCGGTCATGCATCGGACATCTATGGCATCCAAGGCCATGGTTCTCTACCAGAAAACGGTCCCTGCAGGGTGCTGCCCCCAGTATCTCAGGGTCTTGATCACGAGTGACGGGAAAATGGAGCCTGAGATGGCCCAGTGGGTTGGTGTGGCATCAGCAGTACTGCAAGACACCGTACCAGACCATTGTAGGGAAGAGGGAGCTGAGAGGAGACCCTGGGGCAAACCCAGAACCCACTGGAGGGACGATGTAGCCCATCTGGCCTGGGAATGCCTCCGGATCCCCCAGGAGGAGCTGGAATGTGTTGCTGGGAAGAAGGATGTCTGGAATACTGCTAAACTATTTTGTCCCCTTCATTTCAAGCTTTAATTCTGAGTACAGTACACTGTGTGAATGTAGGAGCTGTTGCCTTTAAAGCCCCCCTTCTCTCTGTCCTTTAACACCACTCAGATCAGCTTATGTCCAGCTGGGACCCTCCCCCAAATCCCCTTCACCCCAAATGAGAACTCACCCCGTTATCTCCTCTCTGTCCTAAACAAAGCCTGCATTTGGAAAAGCATTCAGTTCACACATCCCGAAGCACGAAAACTGTTAACGTCAGTGCAGCTTTACAGACACGGAGATCCATAATTCACCATAAAGAGCTTCAGAGGAAGGAAGCTGCATCATCAAAGAGCCACAAAAACAACCACAGAAACTACTGAAGCCTCGTATGTGGGTAGATCTGCTGCTGTTAGTGACGATCTATAAATATCATTAGGGCATTAATGAATCAGCATCTATCCTGATGATCGATTACCTTCATGTATCAAGAAAAACGTGATAAATTGATGCTTTCCTTTGTCACGCGTGATGGTAAACAGAATACATTTGTCTTTTGAACCTACATCACTTTGTGTTGTTGTTTCAAGGATCGAGAAAATAGTCTGTAGATAATGAAAGTAGCTTTGCTGCAGACATAATTTAAATAATTAACCAATCTTATGAGCAATAAAATCACTATATTTTGCTGCTTTTGCTCTGTTTTCATATCATTGTGGAGGGAATATCTTTGTGATTTGGACTGTTGGAGAGACCGTGGGTAAAAGGACAGTCAACGTTTATTCCCAGCAGCCTCGGCAGTACTTTGAGATGAGGAATATAAACTAGATTTTAGATTCAAAGGCTTTCTTCTGTGTCAAAATCTCATTAAAATAATCCTGATGACTCATCCTGCACCCTGAATATAACAGAAATGTATCCAGTCGAATGTGATTTAGGGTAACCAGACTGGGACTTGACTTTGTTAGCTTAGCTAACAGAGCAATATCATGGCTCGTTTGGATATCAGTTAGAAGAAATGTCGAAAAACTAATTTTCCTGTTGAATGCTAACTATTACCATTAGCTTTTTTTTTTTGGGCCTAAAAACAGTCACGATACAAACTCTAACATATATCAGAGTCAGCTTTAAAAATCCCACCACGTGTAATTTGACTGTTGTATTTGTAAAATCTCTGTCATGATGCTAAAATCTCAAAAAACAAAATAAGAAACAACAAAAAGCTAAAGTCCACATTACCATTACATTACCTTTAGCATTTTTAAAGTTAGTAATGTTGGTAATGTGAATGTTTCCAGCTTCTCAAACGTTGCTGTTTTTCTCTGTTTTATATCATCATGAATTAAATATCTTTGTGATCTGTGCTGTTGATCAAACAAAATAATGAATCTGAATCTATTATCTATTGATTTATTTATTATTATTATTTTATAGTTAATTAGAGAGATTTAAGACCTAAAAAAACATTAAACATGTTTTGGTTCATAAAGATGTGTTATCATCCTCCATGACAAAGCAAAACTGGCTGACAGTCTTCATCATTCCCAACTTAAATGTGAGGGTGATGATGAGGATTATTATTCTTCATGTGCTCAGCAGCAGGTCCTGGTGTGTGTGTGTTTATGTGTGTGTGTGTGTGTGTGTGTGTGTGTGTGTGTGTGTCAGACACTGCAGTGTGTGTCTGCTGATTTAAGTGCACTGCGTTCCTCCCACACATAAAGCCAGTCTGTGCAAATATTATAATCATATTATCACTAATATCATCATTAATACTCCAACACCGTGTGTGTGGTGCTCTGTGGTGACTTTACACTGGTCTTATGTTCATGTGTGATGTTTTTCAAAGTCTCCAAAGATTCATGTGGTGGATGTTTTTCCACCTGATCTTTTAAAATATGTGCAAACACCAGCTCACACCAGCTCTCTACAGCTGCTTGTGTCCGTGGGTGGATGGAATAAATAGATGTGAATATAAATAAAAGACTCACCGATGAGTGTGATGTGGAGCGGGCCCGGCATGTCTGCTGCAGTGCTCAACATCCCTCCCCTTCTCTCCCTCCGCTCTGAACGGACAGATCACGCAGATTTCAGCCGCAGATGCGCTCTGGATGAAACGCCGTGCTCATGTCTGTGTGCGGGAGCACTGACTGAACTGTCTGCGGTGTCCGTGCAGACAGACAGAGAGACAGACAGGCGGTGTGTGTGTGTGAGAGTGTGTGTGCGTACTCAGCTGCGGTCAGTCCAGGGTCCGCTCTGCTCTGCTGCACCACCACCGACGCTGGAAATAACCAGCCTGCCAGTTGCTCTGTTGTTCCCGCTGGTGGCCGCTAGGTGTCGCCGCTGCTGCTGCTGACAGACTCTGGTTCACAGCTGATGCGTTCAGTGCACCTCGGAAATATCAGAGCTATTAATACAGAAAAAGAAAGGCCAAAAAAAGAGACAGAAGAACATAACTGTAGAAAATGTATTAAATATACAAGAGATAAATAAAATAAAATGTTGTGTTAATGTTTACAATGTTCATGTTAGTTTAGCACAGGGGTCTTCAACCAGGGGTCTGTGACCCCTACGGGGTCCGCAAAGGCACTGAAGGGGGTCCGCCAATTTTTGTGTTAACAATTGACTATTTTCACCAAAATAATGGTGACTGTGAGGGTGCAGATGATTGAGAAACTACAAACAGTGGAGGCATTTGCACTCCAATTGGATGAATCAGTGGACATGTCCAAAGAAGCACATCTCTTGGCATTTAATAACCAATAATAATTATGTATGAACTTTTTTATCAATCATAAATACATACAGGCTAAAAACCCAGTATATGAATAGTTTAAAAGGTGAAATAAAGTTAAGATATAAGTTACTTTAGGCTTTTAAAAGATTAATTAGATGTGCAGGTCTGTCTCTCGTCCAAGGGGTCCTTAGGCTGAAAAAGGTTGAACTGTGGTTTAGCATGTTAACATGTTAATGTTTACAATAGTCACCATGTTACTTTATCATGTTAGAAGAAAATACTACAAATAAGAAATATATTGAAAAAAAAAGTTGTTCACATTGTAAAATTTAACAAAAAAACTCATTTCCCTTTTCCTCCTGCATCAACATTTTCCATTTATCGATGCTTCATTTAGCGGTTTAATCTACTGCGAGCCGCCCTGCATAGTCAGTGAGTTTACACCACGGGCTGCCGACAGTCAGCAGAAATTAAAGAGCTGCAGAGTTCTGAACAAAACTGAGACAAAGGGGACAAAAGAAGTTTAACAAATACAAGTTTTAATATCAAAACACACCTTCAATCCAACATCAAGTGAATCCAACAAACATCAAATGTTGTTTTATTTTTACCTCTTTAAGTACTTAATGTGTTTTTGTTTTTTTACATTGCATTACGGAGGCTTGAGTTCCAGCTACATTCACTTCAACACGTGAACACCGAAAAGCTTCAAATACAAAAAAACTACAGCCAGTGAGTGTAAAATGTCCTCCATCTTAACAGCTGCTAACAGAGGAATCAGGAAGTTAAGTGAAACAATGAATCCTGTTGGATCAACAACACGGACAGAAACATGTACATTTATTTACAATCAGCCACACCTGAGAGACGAAACACAGGAGGAAGAACGGTGGAGTGAACAAGTTAGTTATTTATTTTAATATTTTTGCAGTTAACTCACTAAAACATTAGCTCTCGTTTTGGAGGCAAACTCTGGATTTTATCTGCGGCAACGCTGCGCAACATTATGAACACTCGATACCCAAATAATCCAGTGGAAACCCTCCGTGATCTGAGGCCATTTTTAATCATTTCATGAAGGCTCTTCTGTATGCACATCCACCGCTTTCTCACTGCTACTTTAAGATTCTCTCAAAAGATCCAACAAAGCATGTTTGTGGAGTTTCGGACCATCTTCCTCCAATGGAACAATTTCACACATGTTGAAAAAAAGTCCTTCCAGGCTTCAGTTTAGACCTAAAGGCAACTACGTCTCACCTGGAGTCCAACATGATAGAAACAAGTACTTTTTTTTTTACCCTCAATGATCCATTTTGGGCCTTGAAATAAGAGTTCATGAAGCACTATTTTAGGTCGAGGAGGACGATCTTAGAACTGCTGCAGGATAAGTTTCTTCTTCCCGTCGTGGCTGAACTTGTTGGAGCGGAAGAGGTCGCTGTCATAGAAGGCTGTCAGGTTGTGAATGTTGATCTGTCTCGCCTGGAGGAGGAAGAGGAGGACAGAAAAGAGGAAACACGATGAGGCAGACGTCCAACATACTGACACTCAGCATATTAGCACAATAAGATTAGCAGGGCAGGGCTTTCTCGTTACCTTATCCTGCAGGTCTTTCTCCACTATCTCGATGGTGTCGTTCTGGACTCCGTATCGGTTCCTTTGGTAGGCGACCTGCTCGGCCACCAGCTGCTTGAGGACGAACAGCAGCAGCTCGTTGTTGTCCCTGCGGAAGGCCAGGTAGCGGGCAAACGTCTGGACAGAAACACGGACAACACTCGCTTAATAAAACATCAAATCAGGAAGCAATCAGAGACCGCTGAACTTCACTTTGCTCATGTCTAAACAGAAAGTGCGCCGGCCGTCACGCACCTTCCTCATGCTCCTCATGACGCTGAACTTCTGTGTGTCGATGAAGCTCTCCAGCATGACCCTGATGGCCATGTTGACGTCATCCTCCAGCACATAGTCCCTCAGGTGCATCTTGGCGTGAGCCTCCGCCATGCGGATCATGGACTCGATGTGACGGACTGTGATGGGGATGCTGCCTGTGGCCTGTTGGTGAGACCAAACCAACATGGGTGATTATATTTCTGTCCAAACAACCATTCAGAAGTGAACTTTTGAAAGGTTCAGCAGACTCACCATCGACTCTTTGCGGAGGTCACTGTAGATGCGAGCGACTTTGTCCTGATCCATCTGGTTCAGTTTGGGATGAACCTGCAAACACCAGACAAAATTTTTTAGAAAAACAGTTTTAGCATCGACTTTTCACATTCTCTTGAACTAAAGACACGTAAAAACTACATTATTTATACTCCGTAACTATCTTCTGCAAGATACGTCGATGAAATGTAGTCATCGACGTATCTTGCAGAAGATAGTTACGGAGCATAAATAAACATCAAACAAGACTGAGTGAACGGTTGAAGCTTTGCGAGGACGTTAAGTGTACGTTCGTACCCGCTCTTTGGCGTAGATGATGTACTTCCTCACGAGATCCTGGGGAATCGGCGGCACATCAGACGTGTTGGGCAGAATCATTTCCTCCAAGGCCACGCCTCCTTCCTTGTTGCTAGGGTGATGTTTGATGTGGGAGCTGACCACGAAGCGCGCCAACATCTCATCCTGGTTAGAAAAAAAAGAGCCAATCACAAACCAGGGGAGAACGGTGAGTGTTCGGTACCGGCCTGAATTTGAACTCTATAAGAAGAAACTAACTTTCATGAGCATCAACTGGAAGGGTGGAAGACTTTGTGTACCTGCACGGGGTCGACGGTGTCACGGACGACACACAGCACGTCAAAACGGGACACGATGGGCTCCGTCAGGTCCACGTTGTCGGCGAAGGTCAGGGAGGGGTCGTACCTGCCGCCTGCAAGGAAACGAGCACAAAGAGAGATGATGCAATGAAAAGAAACAAACTGTGGACAAATTAAACTTATTTGAAAGCCCGTGTCAGACTGTGACTGTTACGTACCGATGGGGTTAGAAGCAGCGATGACGGTGCATCTGGCCTGCAGAGAGGTGACGATGCCGGCTTTGGAGATGGAGATGCTCTGCTGCTCCATGGCCTCGTGGATACTCGTCCTGTCTGCGTCGTTCATCTGGAGGACGGTCGGAAGTTTATTATGACAGAAAAGTCTCGGAGGAAAAGTTTTTTTTTTTAGGACTGTACAAGAGCGCTTCAAGTCACCTTATCGAACTCGTCGATCAGACAAACCCCGCGGTCGGCCAGCACCAGCGCTCCGGCCTCCAGCGTCCACTCACGGCTGACCGGGTGTCTCTGGACGTAAGCGGTCAAACCGACGGCGGAGGCCCCCTGACCCGTGGTGAACACCGCACGACTTGCCACCTTCTCCACGTACCTGAGGAGAAAAATCCAGTAAGATACTCATCAGCTTCATCACCGTCTTTTTTTTTGTGTTTACTGCTCTGGTTTATCGGATCCGGGGAGCTTAGCTTAGCATAAAGACTGGAAAGCAAGCAAAAACCTCTGATGTTTGTAACATTTTCCAGCTTCAGTTGTTGATACGTACTTGAGGAACTGGGACTTGGCGGTTCCCGGGTCTCCACACAGCAGCAAGTTGATGTCTCCACGCACCTTGTGTTTCCCACCTGGAACAGAGCAAAGAGTAACAGGATGAGTGTGACGGAAACACAGACGTGTGTGTTGTTGCTGCTGCTTGGGGCTGGTAGTTGACTCCTACCTGGATTTTTGGGCTCTCCTCCAAACAGCGACAGGGCGAGGGCTCGTTTGATGTCCTCGTGACCGTAGATGGATGGCGCCATGCTGGCGAAGATCTACAGACATGACAAAGCGCGAGTTAGGAAACATCTGTACGGCAGGGATTATAAAACTGCAGTTTCTTCCCAATTTGACCACTTCAGGGACAAATATAACCTCAGCGGCCGACTGTAACTCCTCACCCTCTCGCCGATGCGCTCGTCCTTGGACAAGGTGACGATGGCCTTGACGTCTTCGTCAGTCAGCTCGGCCACGGCGACGCCCTCGTCTCTGCGGGTGATGTGGTTGGCGAGGATGACTGTGGCGAACACGGGAAAGCCGTTAGCCATGTTCAGAGAGCCGTCGTAGTTGTTGTGGTAGATGCCCGTCAGCTCCTGAGAGGAGGAAGAGTGTTTTATGAGTATTTGTGTGAGTACTTTTCTTAGCCACCTTGATTAATTTAACTCCACTCACGATCTCGTCTCCGGGCTTGCAGCTGTCCACCAGGTCGGCCAGCAGGATGGCGTCTTTAGAGCGCGGGAGGCGGCCGGCAGCGACCTTACCGGGACTCTCCTGGATGGCGATTCTCTGGTAGTTCTGGTACACAGTCTGCAGGAGAGAGACGATACACGACATCAGTGACTTTCTAACTTTAACACACACTAATTAGGATAATTACTGAAGGTTGCTGTAAGTCATTATTTTGTGCCCTTGATGAAGATCACATCAACAAAAACAAGGACCTTCACACCACACGGGAGCCTCTCACCTCCTCCATGTTGATCTCGAAGGGGCCCAGGGACTGACACTCGGGACAGGAACCCGGCTTCACCTCCTGGTTTTGGGACTGGAAGAAGGGTCCCAGCACGAAGTTACACTTGTTACAGTTGTACTTGACCATGCCGAGCTGAGGGAGGACGCCGGTGCAGCTGCTCACCACGCCGCTGGTCCGGATCAGCTGGTTCAGGTGGAGCTGCCTGAAGAGGACGGACAGAAGAAGAAAGTTTGTCTGCTGAACAGTTTATAGACTCTAAACCAAAACATGCATTATTTACCGCTCCATCTGTTCATATTGATCCAGATGCTCTCAGGAGAAGATAATTCATGCAGTGTTTGTGTATACAGTTCATAGGAAGGACATTTTATTCATGTAACCCATAAATTATTTGCCTCTGAGGCTTTACAGTGTGCAGAACATACAAACAAACCTTAGATCCTCCGTTCAGGTGAGGAAAAAGAGAACAACCTTGGGTCAGAGTTATTGTGATTATATTAGAGTTTCTGATGTGTAAACATCCAAGTTGTACGCCTCAGAAAAATATGACTTTGATGCCTCATTTCAGCCAAAATACGTCTTTAAATCAAATATTGTTATGAAATGATACTGTACATCAGTCACACTGCAGATTCAGGTCCCTGGCCTGTAAACGAGCACGCTATGCCTGAGTTTTGTCTCTTCTGCCATAGCATCTCTCAACAAAACACCCTGGTAACCACCATGTGCAAAGAGCTGCATGGATGGGATACGGGTGGAAAAGCGTGCTGTACTGAATGTTTATTTATGTGATTTTAGTGTTTAATGTATCTATGTGTTTGTGCTTCCAATCACATGTCAATAAACTTGTCCAGTCTCCCACAGCTTGAGCTTAAATAAATTAAATAATCCACACCTTTAGGTTTTCCTCTGTGGTATCAAAGAAAAATCACGCCTCCAACTTGTCCAGAACACAGCCGCTTGGCTTTTAACCGGTTTTAGCAGACATCAGACATCATTTTAACCTCCCTCCACGTGTCCCTCTTCCAGGACTGTGAAGTAAAATATTACCTGAGCGAGCGGATCTCCTCGACCAACGGCAGGTTGCAGATGCGGACGTGGATCTCGTGGGCGATGCGGTCGTATTTCGGGTACATGGCAAGCACAACTTCTTTAGCTGCTTCATCAAAGACCTGATGGTGAACAAACACAATGTTGGTCACCATTTTCTGAGGAGGTCACCAGAGTTTCACTGACAGCTTTGAAACCAACTTAATCGAGCAGAGCCAAAAGGACAAATGCACCAGATCGCGTTTGTAGCGCACCACAAAGATTCGAGACATCCTCAGAGATTTGTAGCCAAAGATGCGAGGCGCTCAGCGGTCAGGCCTTTAAATTAAAAATAGTCTCCTTTTCATCGGGACTACGCTCACCTTCAACATCTCAGTTGGAGCCTCTGGCAGGAAGTAGGCCAACACGTGCTCTCTGGCTGCGAGGTCTTCGTAGTTTACAACCAGACTCTCCTTATTCTCTGCAGTGAGACAAGAGGAAGTTCATTCATTAAAAACCAGAAATCAGATTTTATTCATACACGTGTATGTAAAAAAAAAAAAAAACGAGCTGAGCTACCTTTGCACATGTCGCTGATCTTCTCCTTGAAGACATTGTGGCCGTTTTCGTCGACGTGGGTCCGCAGGAAGTTCTTGAAGCGGTTGTAGATCTCCAGCCTGGGAGCCGTCATGGACACCCACTCCCTCACCGTGTGGCCCTGCAGAGCGAAGAACGACCGTCAGACTCTCAACCACAGCTGGAAAAGCACCAGTCTGACCAGAAAAAAGCTACAGTGCTTCATTACATCTGTACCTTCATGTCCTCCAAGTTCTCAATGCTCTCAATCATTTCCTCTTCCTCTCCATCTGCGATGCCCTCTGCTGCCCGCTCGGCCAATCGCCTTCGCCGAGCCGCCGGGCGCTCATCGTCCTCGTCTTCGCTGTCTGGATAACGGCAAAGAAAGTGTTTAGATTGACTCAGAGAACAAGTATCTTCATCGCTGTCATGAGCTGCGATAACAAACATTCAGTCCTCACCGTAGAGCAGTCCTCTCCTCAGCCGCCCGCTGACCCCCTGCTCCCTGTCCCTCCTCCTCATGGCCTCCTCGGCGGCGGCCCGGGCTCCAGGCGACAGCTCGGACAGATCCTCGTCATCCAGGTCCAAACCCTCCGCCTCGTACTGATCCAGCGCCGGGATGGCACGGTAATCCCTGAACACGGAAAGAGGAGAAAAAGACTCGTCATCAAGCCCTTGAAACGTTCGAACACAAAGTAAATCTGACATTTTAAAAACCCATCTCCTCACCTCTCCATCCCGTCTCCGATCAGCTCCTCTCCGTCTCCGTCCTCCTCCTCCTCCTCTCCGGGCAGCTGTCCATCCCCCAGCAGCCCCTCCGACTCATCCTCGAAGGGCGGCAGGTCTCGCCCGGGGCTGGAGGTCATGTCTCCCCTCCGGGAGGCTCGGCTGGGGCTGGTGGCCATGTGGTACGACTCGGAGGAATCCTGCCGACAACAGACAAATTACTCTGATTACTCTTATTTTAGTAGAGTACACAACTTTATCTACTCGACTCATAAGTACTCATGTGGAGCGCATTACCACCGTCAGTTTACAGTGTGTTATAGTTTTATATTTTATGTTTATTTCTATCTATTGTATTTTGTTTATTTACACCCTTTAATCTTCTTTTTAAATCTGAGATAAAATATTAGTTAGTACTTTTAAGTGAACAACGTCTAAACATTTTTACTTTCACAATATCAAACTTCTGAAAAGTTTCTATCCTATGAGTTAGTGAAATGCATCTGCTCATAACAGATAATCCCAAACTGTCATCTCACACCCACAAAGGTGTTATATTTTAACTGAGCTGTGTCTGCCTGTGGAGCTGTTTCACTGTTGTTAACATGATCATAGATCACAAATGCTACAATCAATGAGAATAATGTCTCACCGAGGTCAGCTCAGCATCAAGTGTAAGTAAAAATGTGACGTAAATAAAATATAACAAAATAAGTGCAGTCTACACTGTATATAAGCTGAAAGTATCACTGTATAAACAGATATGAACATACTATATAAACATATATTTACCACACTATTTAAATATATGAAAATAAAACTATTTTTAACAGTTTTAGACCCACACATGTGTGAACTGACACTTTTCTCCATTTGGCAGGTAACAAAAGCTCAACAGCCACATGGCAGCTCAGCGAGAGGACAAATAAAAAACAATAACACAGTATTATTATTATTATTATTATTATTCATGTTAGCGGCTGTTGCAGAGCGACTTATTACAACATATTTATGTCCAACTGAGCGCATTTAACTTTAAAATCATTGTTTCTTCTTCTCTGAGCTCAAACTTTAACTGTCATTGTTGTGATGGAGACTTATAAAACAGCTGAAAGTCAAACTACAAACTGTTCAAATGTAACGTCTCTGTCTTTGAGGAGATAAACGAGCCCGTAAACTGACGTATTTGATCTGTTTTAACAGTTTTGACTCACCGCCATTGTCCCGTGTCTGTCTCTGTGTGCCTCTTCTGCAGAAACTGCTTCTTCCTGCCGGGAGTCGCTTTTCGCGCGAAACGACCACGTGATACACAAAGCCCGCGAAAAGTAATGAATATTCAAGTAGGCCAGTGACGTATCGCCTCCTCATTGGTCGGTCTGTTTTAAAGGGGGCGTTGGCCTAAAAGGCACATTTGCGTTTGATTTGCTGTACACCGTCAGTGAGGCTCGTTCAGCCGGCGCGGCGGTGACGCCTGTGAAGGGGGGGAAACGGCGCGGGACGATATTTAAAACAAACTCACCCTTCTCTGAGGGTTGGAGCAGAGGCGGAGTTTATGACGTAATATTTTTTTCCCGGGAATATTTGGGCCGCGTTCAAATCTGCTTTACTGCCTTCCTCATATGCTCACTTTACTAGAAAATAAAACGTTTGTCACGTCCTGAAATGTTTATTTTTTCAAAAAATAAACAAATAAAGTGACATTTCAAGAACAACATACAGGCTTTGTATCTCTATAAAACTTAATATTAATAATAATTAGTGCTGTCAAAAATATCGCGTTATTAACGCGTTAACGCAAAACAATTTTAACGGCGTTAATTTTTTTATCGCGAGATTAACGCTCTTTGTGACCTAGTGAACTTGTAGTTTTTTCATAAGATGTGGCCACTGCTAGTAACGTTAGAAAAACTACAGGATCCAGCTGTAAACCGGAAGCAAAACAATAAGCGCGCCCCACGCTACCGTATTGTGTGGATGTCGAGCACGAGATGATGGACGCTGCTAACAAAATTATGAATGGAAAAGTTTGTTAGATAAAAGTTATCTGTGTGTATTGTCGGTGTGAACTGAGTTATCATCGTAGCACATCCAGTCTGAAATACCACTTGATGGCCAAACACACCGGCAATTTAAATTCTCCGCCTCCTCCGCGTCATAACCAGGCGACAATGGATGGATTTATTTTGTATCACCCTGTTTTGAAGGTTGTTGAGGGGGCTGTTTTTGTGACTAGGTATTTATTTTGCTTCAGACGTGAATGGCTGTAACACTACATGTTGTTGTTGTGGTTTGCAATAAAAAAACATTTGCACAAAGCAAGCCTATCCACTTTTCCATGTTGATAAGAGTATTAAAATGATAATTCAAGGGACATTTAGAATAGATAAAAATGTGCGATTAATTTGCGATTAATCGCGAGTTAACTATGACATTCATGAGATTAATCGCGATTAAATATTTTAATCGATTGACAGCACTAATAATAATACTTAATAAATTATAAATAGTCCATATTTGTGCATCTGATATTGCACAAATATATATATAATATATATATATATTATTGTGGGATTTGGTGGCATCTAGTGCAGTTGCTGATTTAAACCCCCTCGCCTCACCCTAGTTTGTCCATTCTGGCCTACTGTAAATGTAAATAGTAAATGGACTGTACTTATATCACGCCTTTCTAGTCTTTTCTGACCATATCTCATTCACACATTCATGCACTGATGACACTGGCTGCCATGCAAGGTGCCAAATGCTCATCAGTTTTAGGGAGCTAATTATTCACACACATTCACACATAGGGAAGCAATTTGGGTTTCAGTATCTTGCTCGAGGACACTTTGACAAGCAGACTGGAGTATCGAACCACGATCATTTGATCAGTGGTTCTACCTGCTCTACCTCCTGAGCCACACAACATATGTCGCTACTCTCCCACACAATTAAGAACAGACAGATGAAATCAACACCTCAAGTTTAATAATCATTATTCATGACATGTTCACTCATTCATCAAATATAACATCGCCCCTTTCCAACCCTGAATATCTTTAACAAAACAAAACATTCATTTATACAGTATCAAAACAAAACAAGAGCTCCTCCTTTTTTATGAAAGAAAGAAAAAAATAAAAGTTTTTTGTAGTGCAGCAAATAAATTAATATCACAAATTTTCAATCATTGGTATCAAAATGGCGACTGTTGACCTTCAGATCAGTAGTTTATAAAACATGGATCACATTTAAGAAAGCAACTGAACCGACTGGTATCTGCAGAGTTGTTTTTCTTTGCTTTGTCATCGATCTTACCGTCATTTCACATGAAAACCAGTTTAAATAAAACATATTTCTGCTCCTATTCAGGTGCAGATGTTCAAATGCTCTTTTTTTTAGTGCGTAATTTGTTGTTGCTTATCTCGTTGTTTCCACAGGAAGGCCAGGAGAAACCAATTATTGAACAAAAACATATAAAAAAAAACATTACACCAACGTCTCAACACTTCTGAGGCTGTTTAAGGCTTAATTTCAGGGTGTGAATTAAATAATTAATCAAAGATTTTTAGGCAGATGTGTGTCAGTAGCTTCGCCTACAGGTACAAATGTTTTGTGAGCATGAGATTCTTCATTAAAGTCGAAGCTTGCAGATTAAAGGAGAGGTGAGAAAAATCATTTTCCCCGAGTCTGCACTACACGCTAACTCGTAGCAGGGTTTATGCTGCATATGTGTCACGTTGGACAGGATAAGCGTCCTACTAAAATACCGTTCATGTTGTTTTTTCAAGTCCTAAATTTAAAGGAAAAAATGGTCATCTGTTTTCTGGATTTAAATGATGAGAGCGATCACTCAATCTCATGTTTGTCTGTCAAATATGAAGCCACAGCCAGCAGTTAATTAGTTTCGCTCAACATAAAGACTGCAAACCAAGCGGCAACCTCCGTAACTGTGAATTGAAGCCAATGCAGAAGTGCCAAAAACTGCAGTTCCTCAAACAGCCACTTGAGGCTGGCTACAGCGCCACCACACTGAGCTTCACAACAGCTCTTTAGAAACCTGTGGGTGACGTCATGTCTCCTACGTCCACGTTTTATACAGTCTATGCTGGAAACATCTAGCCTGGCTCACCCTTAAACTCACCAATTAACACAATATATCAGAGATAAAATGACAACACGCCATTTTACATAGGTTATGTGTTAAGCTTCTGGACTTTATACTTCATATATAATCGCACAGACATGAGAGTGATACCGATCTTCTCAACCAACTCTCAGCAAGAAGCCATTTTCCTGAAAATGTTGAGCTAGTCCTTTACATGAGAGTATTGAGTTTGACGTGTAACTTCCCATCCTGAACCCTGAAACACTTTATAACAGGGAATGATTCATTTTAAATGAATTAATCTAAATGTTACAATAACTTCATTATATTAACTCGCATGCAGAAATAGAGAAAAATATGAAACTTTAGATGTTCATGATTCATTTGGTGGCACTTTATGAGTCCGAACTTTGATTACTAGCGGGAATTGTGTCCTTTGTGAAAACTTGGGATTCAAATTTATGAAGCTGTAAGTCTGACATGCAGAAAACACAAAAGGACGACGCAGGTGTCTGAATTTAAGCACTTCAGTAAGTCGATAAAACACATTCACTGTTGTCTTTGTCGGACTCGCTCTCGGTCAGTCTACGGTTTAGAGATCAGTATCCTGACTCTGATTTCAGGCAGCTGAAGCTATCACAGGTCCAGGTAAGTTTTATGTACTGTGATGAGGTTAGTATTGGTTCGACTGGTTTTCACTTGAGATGAGAGGCAACGCTGATAATCTAAAGTTTGTTCATTTAACAGCAGACTGTGTCAGATTAGGGTAAAAGGCTTCCAGACAAACTTAGAAATAGTTTTTCGACACAAAAGTAACCAAACAAACGTGAGCAAGAGAGCTGGATATCAGGAATTATCAAATCAACGAGGGTTCCCACATTTTTCTAACTTTTTTGGTGTTTAAGGAGGAACAAGGTTTCAAAATAAAAGCCTCCCCAGGACAAAGCTGCAGATTAAAGTAGTGTCAAAATAAAATTCTTCTAGAGTGACAAGGCTTCAAAATAAAATTCCACCCTCTGCAGGCGCAGGTTCCAGGCAGAGCGAGGCTGCAAAATAAGAGCGGCCCAGAGGAGAGAGCGAAAAGAGGACAGAGAGTTGTTGTCTGTTTGTTTCACGTGGCAGCAGCCACATTTCTACATCCCATCTGTACATGTGTCTGTCATGTTGTATGTTGTGTGTCTTGCAGTTTGCATATGACGTGGTACCGTGGACACACTTCCTGCGCGTGTGCCAATGTTCTGTCTGAGGACCGGTGTGGCTTTCAAAGTCTTTTCATCCTCCTCAGTTTGTGTTTGTTCCCTGTGAGGATAAGTGAGACCTCGAGCACTTTCTTTCGCTTCCTGGTAGAGGCGGTGTTTGTCTGTGTTTTTATTTAAGAACTAGTGTCGCCTCTGAGCCATCTTTCCTCTTCAGGTACAGTCCATAGGTGAGATGGTGTTCCCTCCTCAAGAAAGCGTAGAAATAATCCGACACCAGCAGAATCTGAGGGGAAATAAACACAAGGACGCAGATTAATTAAGATCAAATTGAAAAGAACAAATACAAAATAATAATTATCAGATATATTTTGACTCGTTGTGGGAGAAAAAGCAGATCACGTCTTTGGCTCATCAATAAATTCTCCCTGGTTCCGTCCATCCTACCTGTGCCACGTTGAACAGCAGCGTTATGGCGTAGTAGAAGTTGGAGTTGGCGCTGCCGGCGTAGATCCATAGGTGCCAGAGAACAGGGAACAGAGCCGAACAGGCGAGCAGGACGCAGGACACGAGGAAGATGTTCCTCAAGACTGAACAGGAAAAACAAAAAACAGAGATCATTATACCTCGACGCCTCTGCATTACATTTTATCGACACAGCATTTATAGTCAAATATTTCAATGCTTCATCGATTCACTCACATCTGTGTAGGTGACTCCAGACTGGAAGGAAGGACATGTAGAGAGCGATGTCTCCCACGGTGGGGTATGACTTAAAGATGGAGATCACAGCTAACTGCATGAAGATCAGAAACACCGGATGCTCCCTGTAACACACACACACACACACACACACACACACACACACACATATTTAATTGCATCAACTCAGAGGGACAGGCGGTGTGTGTGTGAGTGAAGCAGAGGACTTACTTGAGTTTGATGGACAGAGGGATGGTGTAGAAGAAGACGTTGATCTGGAAGACGCAGAGGAAGAAGAGGCGGAAGTGTTCAAACATCTCGGCGAAGAAATACCAGAAGAGGCCGATGTTCGGGGTCAGGTCCGGTACTGAGAGACTGGAGGGAGGAAAAACACACAGTCACAGTCGGACTACAGCACTAGCAGTAATCAGTTTTAATCACAAACACATAACATGAATTTAATTACTAGTATTATGCCCACAGGGAACTCTCAAGTGTTTGAATCATCACTCACATGAAGCCGTAGACAGACGGCAGGTAGTCCCACGAGCCGAGCAGGAAAAAGGAGAGACCGACGATGACGAACAGGCTGCCCAGGTACATGAAGGCGTACTGCGCGATGAACCACCAGAAGCTGGCCCGCCGAAAGTTCACTGGGATGTACTGACGCTGGGCGAGGAGAAACACGAAACACATTAGTGAAAGGCATAAATCCTGTGAATTATATTCTAATACTGAAGAAAGGAGGAGAGACATAGTGAGAAAGGAAGTGGTAATACAAAACAGAGAAATAAAAAGATGAAAACGAGCTGTACGTGTACATACCTGCATCAAATACAGCAGTGCTGGAGCGCACAGAGTGAGAGGATAGATGGACTGATATGTGGCCAAGGACAGAAATATGGCACTCAGCAAAACATTTCCTGCAACACAAACAGAATTACTCAAACTCACATCAATCACTGACATGCTTGTGAGCAAGCTGCAACAAAAAAATGGATATTTGTACAGAAACAGAGCTGATTAGGTCAGCAGGAAGCAGATAATTAAGGCCGTCTTCTCATCAGTTATCGATTGTGATGTCGTCTATAGACGCGCCTCTGCCTCCTCTCTTCACCCGCCGTGAGATTCATTACCGGTAACATCGTTGCATCGCGTGTGAAAAGGTTGGCTGGACGTCTCTAAAAAAGTAAGACGTGACAGGAAAGTTTATATTTATCACCTTTTATTGTGGTGAGGATGAAGAGGGCGATGACGGCGTTGTTCAGACCACAGGTCGACTTGGCAACGCAGGACAGGATGGTGAACGGGTTCAACAGGTAGCTGTGACGAAAGAACGAGCACAAGAGTCTGCGGTCATGCTCGCGACAGAACTTTATGTGCTGGCCTGGTTTGAACACACCCTGGGAGGTGTGTGTGTTTGTGTGTGCTACTTACAACATGGCCACTTTGAGAGGGATGTAGTACATTTCTTTTGGGCTTCTGATGAGCTCCAGACAGTCCAGGGGGTAGCGGTCTGCCTCCAAGGCAAACTTCTGCTTCCTGAACTGAAACAGATATCAGATATGTCACTTAATTTCAGTTTTCAGTTAATAAATCCATGTTTTATCTGTAAAAACAACATAATTTATTGATTGAAAAGTCCTGAAATTTCCCTCTAAAATCCAAATATTTGTATTTATTTTCTCTGTATTCTTCAAGACACTTTACTGTTTTCTTACCACTTGTTTGTTGTAGTCTGTCACCGCCATGTAGAGAGCCACAGCAGTGATCACATCTGCTAACTACAGAGACGGAAAGACAAAGAATGAACACCCATATACTTTTTTTTTTTAAATCACTGGAGGAAGAACTTTCTCATCACAGGAAGAGCAGCAGAGCTTTCCCAACATGGCTCACGTTACAGAAAATCCTCCCGTATATTCAGAGAAAAAGTATGAGCAATGCTTAAAATGTCATTTTACTCCACCTCAAAAGAGAAACGTCTGCTGGTTCAATATTCAGACCAAAATGTTGCTTCTTGAACGACGTATATGAAACTTTGCACTCACCATGAATGTTATCTCTGCATAGTCGACCAGAAAGTGAAAGAGGTAAATGATGAGAGGAGTCTGAAGAGGAAAAAGACATCAGAGGGATCAGAGCACAAACATATCCAAGCAACAGTGTGCGTGTGCATGGCCGTGAATTAAGAGTTGGGCTTTCATTGCAACACACACCAACAGCAAGAGGTCAAACCTGGGGCAAGAAAAAAAGTTCCTGAAGCACCCACTGCACCACTTGCCACTGCTTGTTAAGCTTATTAAGCTGATGAAGGTGCTTGTCAGCATTTTTTAATCAACGCCTCTCTTCCTCTCTCATGTGCACAGCGGTGTCTGGACAGTGAGGCGACACCGTTTGGAGAGATTTTAGTCATTAAATCAACCGGACACAATAAAAGTGAGGGCGACGAGAACAGAGCAAATGACACCCTTGGTCATACATGTCACATGTGTGTGTGTGTGTGTGTGTGTGTGTGTGTGCGTCTCACCTCGTGGAAAACATCTCCAGAGTACGGTGACACTCCCAGGTCAAGCAGAGCCAAACCTTCAACAACTGCAAACAAAAACAAACATTAAAAAACACGTCATATAACGAGAGTTATTCAGCTCTGTGCTGTCGTATCATAATGTTCTCTTCTCTTAATGCACTCAGCTACAGAGCCGCTAACTGCCTAATGAACAATTCATGAAGGGCTGTGCTGGGTCCATAAAATTCACATCTATCCCATGCTCAACAAACAGCTGCACCTTCACACAATCTGTTGATCTTTTTCTCGCATTGGTCCATTAGTCTATGTCAGAAAACGGTTTCCCAAAGAAGGCAAGAAGATTATTTATTGTTGACTGTTGTTGAATCCTGAACAGAACTGGTTCAAGAAGCTCATTTGCTCATCACTTCTCTTCCTAATCTTTCCTGTGTGGAGTTTGCATCTTCTCCCCGTGTCTGCATGGGTTCTCTCCAGGTACTCTGGCTTCCTCCCACAGTCCAAAGACATGCACTTAACAGGTTTATAATCGGTGACCCTAAATTAGCCGTAGGTGTGTGTGTGACTGTCAATGGTTGTTTGTCTCTATGTGCCCTGTGATGAGCTGGTGTACCCCCGTGTCTCGCCCTAAATCAGCTAGGATAGGCTCCGGCTCCACCGTGACCCTGATGAGGATAAACAGTTACAGAAAATGGATGGATGGATATTCCTGCTGGTTGAACTTAAACTACTGCAACATCAGCAGTGGGAAATAATAATAATGAACACTAAAAACTGGTTACTGCTGTCAGATAAGCCCAACACAGTAAAATGTACAATAGTTTCATGAGAAATGCAGTAACAAGTACTTTAACGTGTAAGTACTTATACTTTAGAGCAGTACTAGAGTTAAACCTGTCCTCTTGTGAGCCGGGACAGACTGTGGTGCTCTCCTGCTTGTTGCTGCAGCAGCATCTTTGAACCAGAGAGGCTACACAACGAAGAAGCTCCATCAGAGATGAGAAAATACGAGTCAAAACTAATGTAAATATTCAGAGACACAAAACACAACAAAGCTGATATATTCCACTAAATATAGCATCACACAGCTCTCTGAATATTGCATTCAAAGTCAGGTTTTTGTAGCTGAACCGGTCTGACGGTGTCGGCTTCATTCAATAACCGAGTAACAGCGCCGAGCTGAGGAAGCACACCACAGCGGCGCTTCAGAGACAAACTGCCCGCTAAAAAGCTGCCAGACCCCGGCTTACCTCTCTTCCAGGCGGTCAGCGGAGACACCACCTCCACTCGCTCCGATATTAGGTCCGCTAAACTGGATCGGTACAGCGCGGCACGGATCGTAACGGCTACAACCAAGAGTAGTGTCAAGGGAGCCGCCATGTTGACAAGGAAGTGCTCTCCGCCCTGCGAGGTGCACGATGGGAAATGAAGTCTTTTGTTTTTGCTTTTGAACCCCGGAAGAAGCTGTTTTATTTTATTTTAATTATTTTATTTTATTTTATTTTTTATAATTCGTGAATGGCTACAACACTTTTGCTTGTACAAAGATATATTTCTGTTTTTTCAGTTGCTTATTAACACTAATTATTCATTTTTAACTGTTTGTTGACTCGTTTTACATTTAAAACATTAGTAGACATTTATACATTTTATTTACGTCTATCTATCTATCTATCTATCTATCTATCTATCTATCTATCTATCTATCTGTCTGTCCGAGACAGTAAACTTATCTTTACTGTTGGGAACACGTTTTTACAAAGCGGAACCATGTATCCTGAGCATGCTTTCACCGCGGGACTTTTTTAATGTGTTGGATCAAAACACAGTTGACAAAGCTCAGCTGTAAAGTTAGACACAGAACATCAACACAGAGTTTCTGCTGAGGATGCTTTTATTTTATTAAAACTAAATTCACTCGGATTAAATTAAATTGAATTGATTTAGTCTGTTTTCAGCAGCTGACACATTAAGAGGATGTAAATACATTATGAAGAATTATTGTTAATAATAAATAATATCTTTTTTCTGTGGACAGTGGACAAATAAATAAATTATAATAAGCATGTATTGCATAGATTTACAGGTTATTGCACAGAGTTACAGGGTAATATGACGGATATTATGACATATGACGGTTTTAACTGTTGATCACAGTGACAGCCTGTGGGAAGAAACTGTTCCTGCGTCCAGAGCCGTTTCTTGCTATATGCGGACTATGCGGATGCATAGGGCCCGACAGCCACCAAGGGGGGCCCCAACCTGCAAGTTCAGCCTCAATATATAAAATATATTTATATGCATTTTATATGCATAGAAGTATTTCACACAACAAATGAGGGGGTTTGCCTGGATACAGATAAAGACAGGTACTTTTAATTCTCTCAAAATATATTGATAATATAAAATAAAATATATTTATTTACCAAGACTAATTCCTTGTATGTGCAATGAACCAAATTCTGCTTTTTATGATTTTATTATTATTGTATATATGACAACCTCACCGGTGCTTTTACACTGAAAGGCGCAGACCGGAAGTGGTGAATCCTCCGTGAAGAGTTTCGTTTTCATTTCTCGGACATGAAACTGTTGTTGCAGTCGTTAGTCTAAAGAAACATGGCGGGTTTGGAGGTGTTATACACCTGCGTGTCTGACAGCATCACCTGTCCACAGGACGCCGTCGTGTGCTTCGTGCACTGGGACATGATAAAGAGCGGGTACAGGTGTGTCGGCTCCGGAGACGAGGTGAGCTACAAACCAGACTCCGTTCAAAACACGGCGGTTTGAGCCTCCTGCAGGCGTCAACTGACACTGATGTCAGTTATTCCTTTTAAAAAATAACATATTTGTATCTATATGTTGGTGTTTTAACACATTTTAACAACTTTTACAAGCTGCTTCCGCCGCTCGCTGTTTGATTTACGCTAATTCACATGAAGAGGATCGTAGGAGTCACTGAAGCTAAAGTAGATTTTGAGCTAAAATGACAGCTGCTTTGTGAATTAGTCATAAACCGAATTGATTAACGGCGTTTTAACTGTTCAGGATCAACAGTTTGGTCTGTTTTTATTAAAGTTATCAGCCTGTACTTTTTAGTTAAACGTTAAAACTGTCGGTTTGTAAACGGACTCCGCTCCTCGCTAACGGCTCAGCTCAGATCAACGTTAGCTCCCCTGAATGAGCCACCGTGTGTAACTGAGGTCATGTAGCCAGACACACTTTATTTATATTTTATAGTTTGTTTTAACGAGCTGTCGTGTTTGATTTTTAGAGTACAGATGTTATGAAGAGGAGATAAAAACTGTCATGTCATCTTTAGCCAGCTAACGCGCAGTGTTGTGTCACGTGGGGAGCAGTCATACTAAACACACCAGTGTTATTATGAACCAGTGTTTCAGCAGGAGGTCATGTGTGTGATGTTGTCCACGATGCTGAGCAGTTTGTGGAGCATCCTCCTCTCTGCAGCCAGCACCAGGGGACCTCCAGAGCAGACCTCAGCACAGAGCCAGCCTTCTTCTTAATCAGTCCCAGCAGACGGCTTCAAAGGAGATTGCACTGCAACATCTGGAGCATCCTGCTGCACACATTAAAAACCACTGGTCCCCAAAGCGGGGGTCGGGACGCCCCAGGGGGTCGCGAGGCAGCAAGGGAGGGTCCCAAGATGATTTTCAGAAATTAAATAAAAATTAAAAACTTTTAGAAATAGCATATTTTAGCCATAATTGTAACAAAACATTAAAAATAAAGTAGTTATATTTATATTTGCCCCGTCTGACCCTTGACAGATTAACGACATTAGCAGCAACATTAGCTAAGGTCTATTAGGATCGTGCTTAACATTACGACATGTAACAAGGACAAATCATCTGACATCTGGGGATAGTGGAGGTCGCAAATCACTGGGACCGTTGTTTTGAGGGTCGCGGGCTGAAAAGTTTGGGAACCTCTGCATTAAACAACCCGTGCTTCCTCAAGAAGTAGAGTCTGCTCTGTCCCGTCCTGTAGACGAGTCACTACCCAAAGCTCGTGACCATTCGTGAGGGTCGGAATGTAGATGGACTAGAAAATCGTGAGCTTTGCTTCCGGCTCAACTCTGTCTATTGAGTAACTCTGTCTATTACAGTACTACTGTCTGGTCTTGGTCATGACTCGCTCTCGTCCTGCCTTGGTCATGACTTGGTCTTGGTTAAGGTGGTCCCGACTACAACACTGTTATACACTCTCTTTAATCCTGTATATTTTGTTGTTTTTCTGTCCCTCTCTCACCTCCAGCCCCGCAGCAGTGATAAGAAGTCAGAGCTGCTGCCTGCTGACTGGAGCAGTAACAAGGAGTTGTACAGTCTGCGATATAAAGCCAAAGACGGTGACACCCAATTCATGCTCAAAGCCATTGTTGTCGACTCCACGCTGATCTTCAACCTGATGGTAGGTGATAGGTGGAGTCTTCTGGACAAAGAGACAAGCAGTCGAATACACTCAACGGAAAACAAGTTGATCTTCAGTTGACTGTTTCATATCAGCGCTGAAGGGACGACAGACAATCTCGTTCATCATAGAAAATATAGACTTAGCTTCTTAGCTCCCTCCCTGGTCCTTTTCGGTCTCTTAGCCTCTGCCATGCTCTGCCTCTTCTGAGCCTGGTTACGTTACCTCCTCCAGTACTTGTGCCTATTCCGGTGTTGCTCCCTGTCTGCATTCCCCTGAGGGCTTCCTCTCTCCTGAAGTCCAAAGCGCCTCTGGTATCAATGCAAACACTCCCTCGTTGCTCTGAGCTCATAGACCAGGCAGCATGGCTATCAAACTAGGCTAACGGTAGCTACAGTTTTAGGTTTTATTCATTGTAAGTGCGAGTAAAATGTTCTCACAAATCAGATGTAATTATCTGTATGTAAGTATATTTCACCTTTACTGGTTAAAAGTTTGAACTCTGTTGCACCTCTCACAACACTAACAGTGATGTCACAGCGTACAGAGTACATGTATGCATCACTGCAGCTTGTACTGACTGCTGGAGGTCAGATACTGAGGCTCAAATCTGATCATCTGTTCAGTTTACCATCGGCCTGATGTGTTGGGCTCTAATTCAGCTGGCTGTAAATCATCCTGATGTTCTGTTTCTGTTTCTTCACGTTACTCTGCTTCTATTAAAAGTTTTATTTCTGTTTTTGTGTGTCTGTTTCTGTCTTTTTAACGCATGTCCTCTGTTTGTGTTTGTGTGTGAAGAACTCCAGCACACAGCAGGTGACAGACCTGACGGCGAACATCAGCGACCACGTGGATGCTGAGCAGCTGCGCACATTTGACAGGTTGGTGTTGATGTGTGGTTCTTTGTTTATTCATAATGGTTTTATTGGTCACGGTGTGTGTGTGTGTGTGTGTGTGTGTGTGTGTGTGAGACCAAAAACAGCTTGATCAACTTTTGTCTGTTTTTTTTGCAGCGTCTTCAAGGATACTGACAGTTTGTCAGAGAAGGTGAGGACTCAGCTGCTGCCGCCCCGGGACAGACCGACAGGACAGAGGGCAGAGACGAAGAGTCGGAGGGACGAGGAGGAGCAGAGGCGGAGAGGAGAGGACGACGACCCCCTCCGCATCCCCACCAGACATCCTCGCCAGGGAACACAGCCAAACTGGTCGGTAATGACAGGAAGCTGTCTGTCTCTGTCCAAACACAGAAAGTATTCAGACGTGTAAACATATCTTCTAAAAGTCATTTATATCTTAGTTAAGTATCTTATTAGCATTTTAATCAGTGATACAAATTAAAGGCTGATTTTAAAAAAATGAGAAAATAAGGAACTAAATCATGTCTGGATTTAACGAGTGACTTATCTTTTGGTTTCCATTTTCTGTTTGCACTGTTGTGCTAAAACTGTTGTTTACCTTTATCAGACAGTTGATAGTGACAGACAGAAAACAAGGGGAGAGAGGCGAATGACAACCATCAATGAACTGACAAATCAGATCTGAATATCTTTGTGGTTTTGGACTCTTGGCCACAAAATAGACAGACTGTTTAAGATTAATCGAGGAATAAATGGCAGATTATTATACGATTATTCAAATAATCTGAACTCACAGCTCGATTGATCAAATAAAGATTGTTTGGATAAGACTGAAAATATGTTTCTGGGTGAATTGTCGCTTTAAATGTCACGTGATTAATACTCTAATATGTCTGACTGTTAAGATGTTCACCGTATCAGATCAGGTGGTAATAGAGTCGGAAATTCTTGCCATGATTTGGCCAAGAGACGTGACAGACGACACATAGATCCCTGAGCTGTGTGATGTCATCAGGAAGGAAGTGAACAAAAACAAGAATGCAAACGAACGATGGCGTCCCAAGTGGTGTGTATGATACTGACTGTCTTACTTACTTACTTACTGACTGGCTAAAAAAAGATGCTGGTCTTTCTGTGTTTTCGGGATGTCATGAAGCGTCTCAGATCTGGCGTCGATTCTCGTCCATTGTGATACACGCCACAGAATAAAACCATCAATCGTCGCACTTGTCGGCCGTGTTCCTGACGCCCTGCATCTATCAGATCATGTGGTCTGAACCCGGTGCGACAACCTGAGCAAGAACACAGCAAACATATGAAGGACTTGACTTTAAAATGAGCTCCTGTGTGTGTCACACATGCACTCACAGAAATACACAACCATCATTCATACACACACAGACATGTGAATGTGCTGAGTTTGTGCCTTGTGGAAAGTCTAGACAGATGAGCTGCTGGTTGACTACAGCAGCAGAGCTCTGAGGGCAGAGCTTCACCAGCTTGTGTGTGTGTGTGTTGTTGTTGTTTTGTGTGTGTGTGTGCGCACACGCTGCAGGACAGATTCAGTCACTCTGTTTTTCAGTCCTCATCGTCTCATCTGCCCGTCCTCCTCCTCCCCCCCTCCTCGTCCTCTTCCTCCCCCGTCCTCTTAGCTGTGACCCGATCAGATGAGATGCGAGGTGATGTCAGCACTTTATCGACCTCACTGCTGTCGCCTCCTCGTCCTCAGAGAGACAAGAGAGGAGGAGGAGGAGGAGGAGGAGGAGGAGAGGAGAGGGAGATAAAGATGAGATCAAAACAATGACAGATGGAGAGAAAGTAAACTAAAATCTGAAAGAGAGAGAGAAAAGACGTAAAGAGGGAGGAAACAGATGAGACAGAAAGAGGGGGAGAGAAGTAAAAGAGACACAGAGACGAGGAATGATGAATGAGAAAGCAAAAACTGAGTCAGGGCTGCAGAAAGTGTCGGAGGAGGAGGAGGAGGAGGAGGAGGAGGAGGAGGAGGAGGTTAGAAAGATGAGAGTGGAGAGGAAGAGAAATGGGCAAGCTTAGAAAAGATGTAGAGACAGAGACGACAGCAAAGGTTGGATGGATCATTCAGAAATAAAAACTCTTTGCCTGCAGCGGAAAACAGACTTCAGGTCTGTCTGTGTGATTCACTGTGAATAATCATAATTACTAATGGGATAACTGGGATTATGAGTGTGATAAATCATGTATAATGTTGAGCTTAAATTAAATTTGGGTTTGGATTCTGGAAGACCCTGCAGACGAATCAAACCACAGACGCCGAGGACGCCTTCTCCCACTGTACAAAAATGAAGCCAAAATATGGCAGAAATAGAATATAATATTCATAACTATGTTTTCATTAATGTTTAATCATCTGAATATAAGAATCTTTGTGTTTTTGTTACCTTAGAATGAGACTTTTATATCCACAGACGCTGTGGGTGCTCTTCCACAGAGTTTGCCATGTTTACACAATCAATAACAGCACGTATAAACATGAAGTAATCAGATCTGTAGACTGAAGTGTGTTCATATACTATTAGAGATGGTTAATGTGTGTTATTGTGTGTTTCAGGCCTGACCCCATGCTTCCTCCGTTCGCAGCCGGAGGAGCAGATCTGGATCCCTTTGGGTGAGTCTGTCTCGTAATAAATCCAACAAATGATTTTTTTTTTCTGGAAATTATTTTCAGATATAGATTTAAGCATCAGTGTGTGTGTGTGCTTTTGTTCTAATCTGGGATTTTGGGGGATGAACAGTCAGTGCAAACAGTTAACAGACAGACAGCAGAGGATTACTGCCGCTCGTTCAGCTAAACGTGAAGCTCTAAACAACAAATATCACAGCTGCAGGATGAACACCGGAGACAATACCAAACCAAAGCAACCGAGTCTGTTTAGTCTTTAATTTTATATCAACTTTAGCTTTTTTAATCTGCCCTCCAATCAGGCTTCTCCATTGAAGCATCCTGCAGTGAGTGTTTGCACACGATTAACTCACAAAGATTGATATGACCTTATTACAGGAAGTACATTTACCTGGAACAGCACAACAAGTTTAAATGCCAAATTATAAAACACCAATTAAACTTGAATTAACAGAGGAAAAAATGTGTGAATGAAAATATAAAATACTCTTTTGTTGCTCATGTGTCCTCCCTCTCTTTCATTCCTCCCCTCTCAGGTCTCGTGGCGGCGGTGGGATGATCGTCGACCCGTTGAGGTCGGGGTATCCTCGCTCTGGTTTTGACCCCTCCAGCGGCATACCAGACATCCTGCCTCCCGGAGCTGTTCCCCCCGGGGCTCGCTTCGACCCATTTGGACCAATCGGACGACGCAGACCAGGGTGAGACACACACACACACACACACACACACACACACACACACCTCTGTCTGTCCTAGATTCACATTTTGTCACAAGACAATATCCTCGTGCTCATATGTAAATTCAAAGAGTTTTGTGTCTCATGGCCATACTGTTCACAAAGTGACCCCTTCCTAATGTGACTGCAATGTAAGTGATGGAGGACACAGTCTACAGTCCTCTTTCTGTCTTAGCTGAAGCTAATATGAAGCTACGTTAGGTAAATTTTGTGGGTTTCCTTCAAAGTCATGGCGATTTTATTGTGAAATCTGTTTTCCGAGACAGTGTTGGCCTCATGCAGGAATCCACGATTTGTTCTTCTTTTGTTCGTACCGATTGATTTATTGTATTCTGAGCTACAGTAACGTCCGTTCTGGCACAACACCAACTCCATTCTCCAGGCCTGTAACCCTCCTCTTCTTCTTCCCGGTAGTCCAAAAACGCCTGTAGTACAAACACTAACGCCCCCCCCCCTGGTGCTCTGAGTTCACAGCCTGGCTAACAAACTGAGCTAACATTATCTAACAGCAGCTACAGTTGGCAGCAGTTTACTTCACTGTCCATCAGGAAACTCTGTAAATCACAGAGAGTTGAGGCGGAGCAGCCGGAGGACGTCAGAGGGAAAACCAGAAAACATTTTCTCCATAAAATATGATCCAGTTTCACCAAAATCAGTGAAATAGTTGGTGGTGTGTGACTTAGTGCCGTAAAGCGTTACGTACTTCTCCCGACCCGGAGCCCAAAGTTACATAGTGTGAGAACAGACGTACGAATGACAGAGACATCATTTACCTGATTATAAGTCATATGTGTAGCATCAACAGGATTTAACATCTGTTTGTGTTTTTCAGGCCGGATCCAGACCACATGCCTCCGCCTGGCTACGATGACATGTTCATGTAGTAACCAGCAGTGTTTCCTGCTTTTCTACTTCCTGTTTGCTACATCCTGTCCTCTAGCCAATAGGAGCCAGGGGAAAAGTTGCCATCTTCACCTCCTTGAGGGTTGTTAGGTTTGATCTGGTTTAGTCATCAGAGAATAAAATGTTTTATTAAGAGGGTTTCTTCTCTAATTGTTCATTTCATATAACTAATGTACATAACTTGTGTAGAAAGCAGCCAACTCTGTGTAAATCTGGTGTTAGAGGTACATCAGCACTGAATTATACTGACTGATGTTCGTCATAAACTCATACGTTGTCTCATTTACAGCTGTTAACACACCTTTAACAAAAACAGACATGTTCTGTAATATTTGGACAGCCTGCAGAGAGTTTTTCCTCTGCTCTCTAACTTGAAGGAAGAAAGAACAACAGTCACTTATGATTCATATCATCCCATTAAACTGCATCTTGTAGTTTATTTATTCATAAAATAAATAAATCTTGTCTTTCTGTTGTGGACACATAAGAAGAGTTTGGTTCTTTGCAGTTGTTTTTGTTTGGATTGTTGATTAAACAACTTAAATTAAAAAAAAATCTCAGACTTTAAATTTTTGTCTGTTTTTAATGGTAACATGCAGAAAATTCACTGTTTATACTGAGAACGGAGGAGCTAAAGCCAGTTCTGATGAATGATTTCAACTCTAGCAGGTCAAACCTAATTACTTACTTAATTTTATGAAGACAATGTGGAAGTGACAGAAACAAACGTCCACTTGAGGCTGGCTTCAGAAGTGAGTCAGTCTCCATAAGTCCCCATGTTAAAACTTCACAGCAGAAATAAACATGTTTACAGCCTGGTACAAAAAACAGTTTTGGTCTCTATAGCTAATTTCCCCGTTCATGACAACTGTACTGAGGGTGAATTTTTATACAACTCACCTGTTCAAATTATATTAAGGCTTAAAGTTATGCAGGATTAAGACTGTGGACGCTTTGATTGACAGGTGGATGCGGTCACAGGTGGTTTGTTTGAGCACCCAGGTGTCATTCAGCCCGCCTCAGGTCCACCGATGATCCACATCGTCTCCTCCAAATTACCAATCTTGTCTCTTTCTTTCTAACCTTTCTTTATCTCGATGTCTTTCCTCGTTACTTTCAGCTCAACAAGCTGATATTTTTCCTGCAGGCAGGTGACAGACAGCCATTCCAATTTCTCTTTATTTGTCCTGGGGAGTGCTGAGAGGTAAATATAGTAGCAGACACCACAGGTACTTGATGCTCTGGTCACAGCGGTGCTCCCTCTCAGATAGCTAGTTAGAGCAGCAGAAAATGGCACACAGTGTGAGGCAGAAATGTTTCACCAGGCGTCTGAAAACAGGGAGGCATCAGAGTTTAAACAAGCTAGTTCAGCCTTCAGATACAAGTGAAAAATATAGGATATAACAGTTTGTCTCCATCAATTTCCTTGCACTTATCTGGTGTGTTTCAGACATCCCTCTTCTCAGCAGCTATTCCAGAACCTCCTCGGGGATCCCGAGGTGTGCCCATGCTAGATGGGCTATGTAGTCCCTCCAGTGAGTTCTGGTCTGCCCCTTCCTTCCTAAAACTTCCTTTTAAGAGGCTGACACCTTGAGCAGAACCCGGCTCATGGTGGACGAACATATTCCACGACTGGATCTGTCAAACTAGGCTGTGTTGATCAAATATGAATCCAGATTCTGTGACTGCGTTTCCTGTTTCTGTGTGTGACATCACACATGGTACGTGTGGGCACAGAAAAAGGTGTGGATGAGCTCTTCTTTGTCACTAAAGCAAGATGGCAACGGTCAAATACTAAACTCAACGCTTCTAAGCGGTTGTCCACAAACCAATACTTTGTTTAGTGCCAGTTGTTAGCAACTTGCACTGGAGCCGTGAGTGCAGTCTGATGAGAAGATGTCTGATCTCTTCCTCCTCCTCTATGTGTGTTTATTATTTATTAGAAGTCAGATGATGTGTTGTATTCTGCTCTCAGTTTCTGCCTCTGAGCTGTTTCTTTATTCGTTATCATCTTTTTATGCTCCAGGACATTGTAAAACAGAAGATACGTTGAATTTATGTAACTACATGAACAATCTCAGTTCTTTCCCGGGAGGAAAATGAGAGGCAGACGATGAAGAGGTCGATAGATGTGATGGAGATGCTCTAAAAATCACAACTCATCGCTCTGAGATTCATCTGACGTGTTTCTTGTTAAATTTAATTAGACGTTCTGCCAGAGGCATAATTATGAGTCTGTAGCAGCTTTAAAAAAACATATTTTATTTCCTTTCAGCAGGTGGCTGCACCTAATCTTCGCCTCGTGAAAAACATGCTGCGATAATCATGAGTCACCTTGACTGTGCATCTCATCCGCACTTTTCAAAGAAAGACAGCAGAGAGAAATAACGAATAATGAAAATAACGATAAGACTCAGAGAGAGGAAACAAAAAGAGACAAAGAATGACACATTTTAAATCTGCCAAAAGACTGACAGCGATAATAATGAGAGAGAGAGAGGCAGAGAAAGAAAAACTAAAATTAGGATGTGAAGCTGAAGAAGAGAAAAGTGGTGAGTGATAACTGTGTCAGTTTATCAGCAGGGACATCACAGACATTTGAAGGTCAGTGGCTCAAAAAACATTACATCATATTAAACAGTATCTCCTGTCAAAGTATCACAAATACTGATCAGATGTTCGGGGCTTTAATTATGACGGAGCAAGATATTGAACCCTGATGGTGGTGATGTCAGTGGGTGAATGTGACAAGTGTTGGTGGTGGCTGCTAGATAATAATTCTGTAAAATAACAGCGTTTTTCTGCAGATCCGCTTAGAAAATTTCAGTGAAATTGTAGTTTTTGATGTTTATTTGAATTTTGATATTTTACTTTAATGTTACGTTTTTTGCTTGGCAGCCACTGCTACCAGTTATTTGTATGTAATGCAGAATGTGTGGAACTCACAAAGTCTCCAGCACAAAGACTCTCATGATTACTAGCATGACTGTAGAGCCTTAATGTTGCTGAACAATTATGCTGTGTCTGAATTTTTTAGTACACTGTGTACAGAGCAGTGTTGTCTTACCAGAAATGACGATCAGAACATTTTATTGCCAAATTCAATCCAGGCACCAACATTTGACTGCCTAAATATCAAAATAAAACATATGTACAGCTTATATTTGTGTATTTCAGCATTTACCAGAACTGCTTCAGCTCCAGCAGCTTCCTCAGCCGCCATTTCCACGCTACGTAGCCAAAATGGCGACCACAGAGGGCGAGAAGCGTCCAGTGTTTCACACTCATCTTTTCAAGTGCATCATCCGTGTACGCACAGTTTACCGCATTTTGCAGGAAGCACACAAATTCAGACACAGCACACATTTGTCTTTAGTGCCATAACATGAGGGCGAATGTTGAGAAAACAGAAACGTGGAGTCAGTTTAGCTGCATCTGAATCAACAAAGAGATAAAGTTGAATGCACACAGTCAGTACAGGTCTTAACAAGGTCTGATGATCACACCAACCACCAGGCTGCCTCGCTGTCTCACCTCTTAGGTTCAGCTGAAGTTTAAATGAGCAGAGAGCAGTCAGATTAAAAATGACAGCAAAACAGAGAGTTTATTGGTCACGTTAACAAAATCATACTTAAAAATCAGCATCGTCGTTACATCATACAGTATACAGCTCCTCAGTATGTACAGGAACAAGGCATTGGACCTTTACAGCGTCACACACTAATAACATGCAGATTCACTGGCCTCCTGAAGCACACCAAGCAGCGGGTTTCAAACTATGAGTGAGGGACCAAAGAGAGGAGATGGGCCACGTTTCTCCAAATAATGACATTAAAAATTCATATATATGTGTGTATGTATCCACTGGATCTATTTCTATAATATATTTTTTCAATTATAAGACATTTACATTCATCTTTAGTTCATTTCAAATCATTACGAGGAATGTTTTAATAGGATTCTTTAAAAAATCTGTAAAATGGTGATAAATAATCGTCACAAATGAACACTCGTCCGATTATGATATGATTTTAACAACATACAGCAGTTCACACACTGTACACAATGAGCTGTGCTCTTTACAAAATACACCACAGAGCAAACCAGAGGGGGTCTGTGCAGATGACTTGAACTTTAGACTTTGATTGTTCTGTTAAAACGTACAAGATAAAAACAAAAAAACAAACACAGAAAGTTGCTCTTCACTCTTTGTGGATGGATCTTACAATAACGACAAATATTTGGATTCTTTGCGGCGAGTAAAAATCTTATAAAGTCTCCTTGAAACATGGCTTAGATCAGTTCCTGTTTTTATAACAGGAAACAGACATGCTGCTGTTAAAGTCCAATTTATTGTTCTTGAGAGTAAAGTTTCAAACATCCTCCGATCGCTGCGGAAGTACAAGAAAGGACTTCAGGAATCAATCGATATTTAAGACTCATCATTTTACCAACTTTGTTTGTATTTTAGCACAAAATGTGAAGAGAAAAAGCAAACAAGCTGCTCGAGTTTGTAACTAAACTAAAGACTAAATAATAATAAAATTATAATACAACCCTGTCTGCTTTATAAAATGTTAGAGACCCTGGTATTCACTTGTATTGAAGGGATATGTCACTTTTCTCAAAGATCAAATAACTAACATTGTCTCTCTGCTACTGAGTAGAAATCACTTTCATTGAAACATCTGTCATCTACAAACATCTCCACCAGCAGATGGTCTAACTAATGTAGAAAACCACTTTAAAATAAGTGATACATCCCTTTAATGTTATTTTTTCTGTGCTAAATGTTACTTTCATTGTCATATATTGATTGAAGATTCACATCTTTGATTCACAAACAGACAAACGACTTCTTCCTCAGGCCACGTAAATATTATTTTTTTCATTCTTTTCGTACATTTTATAAACTTTAATATGCATTTTATTTCATTCTGGTTCCTTAAAGCGATATTTCACCCGGATAGAAATCATTTTTAAATTCATAAACAGTCAGCTGCTAACACAGACTGCCCCAAGGCATTTTCTTTTCCAACATTAACATTCAGAGAACAGCATGGTCACTAAACGGTAAAAGTATTCCCACATAATCTCACAAATATGAAAGATATAATATCAGGAAATGTGATTTTTATGTTTTAAAATAATTTCTGATTCATCGCAAGGTCTCCCAGGAAATCCAGGGATATATTGGAGAGACGTAATGAAGCGTAAAATCACCTGGAGTCGTCCAGTTTATGAATTTGAATCAACATAATCGTGTCAGATGTTTACAGGAGGAAAAAGTCATGTAAGTGTTGTTGTAGTTACCACTAATATCCACTAGAAGTCCATAAACCTCGTTACTTGTTGCTCCTTTAAGTTCACAAATTCAAAAGCCTGACGCTGACTGTGACGAGCCCCAAATAATCTTCCACCTGAGTGAAATATCGCTTTATCTCGTTAAATATACATTTATTAACTCCGAACATTTAAGACAGAATTTAAAGAAAACAGCAGGAATGTTTATACAATAGTGTTTCCAAGGCGACTGCACTGAAATTATGTGGCCGTTCACACCAGTGTGAACCGCGTGTAGGACAGATAGTAGTGTGATATATTGCGTGACACTGCTGCGACTGCGGCACCACCTGCTGGATCGCAGTATTAATTTGTACATTCATTGAGTCTCTGAGTAAAATGCTACTGCCGTGTGTGTGTTACATTTGTGCATATTATATATCTGTACGTAAAGGGAAGCATCCGGCTCCAGCCTGCGAAGGTGTTTTCGGTGGGTGGTGAACAAAAAACTGGAGGCATTTAGGTGTAAACCGACGCGTATTCGAGGTGATGCTCTCACCAGGAGCACCGACAACCTTCTCTGTTTTTGTTTTTTTCTGAAGCAGCATGATGTGTAGTGATTAATGAGGCTGAGCTCAGGGTCAAAACCCTGCACGCTGCTGAAGTGTCCTTGAATAAAGTGCTGAATCGTAAGCAGCCGCGGGAACACTGTGCTGCAACCTTTGACCTCTGACCTGCTCGGCATGGGGGAGGAGGGGAATGTTTACATCGAGGAAGCTCAAAAACAGAAACATAGGCTGACACATATTTTATTCATGCGTTCATGTCTGAACTGCAGAGAGGTTTTTTCAAAGATACTGCTGCGTGGGGTGAAAGCACCATCAGCAGCTGCAGCGGCAGTTTAAGCACTTTAAAACGCTCAGTGCCTGAATGCTGCAATCTGTGTCAAAAATCAGTCATAACATTTTCATAATATAATATATGTTTTTAGATTCAGTGTGACCTACTGTCATAGAATTTTCTCCACCATCCACTGCAATTAAACATCCACAGATCCGCTTAGAAAAAAAGAGTTAGCTCCAGACCTTGCCTGAGAATCATCACATTCTTAAGTTGACGTATTTCAGTGTTAGCTGTCTGTACAGACCACTGACAATATAAATAATGGACGTAGTATCTGTGACGTCACCCACAGGTTTCTAAAGCTCAGTGTGGTGGTTCTGTCCACCACCATCTGAAAATTGGCAAAGAGGTGGAGCTGAGGCGGACTAAAGGAAGCCTGGTTGCTCAAACAACCTGTCAATCAAAGCGTCCACGCTGTTAATTTTGTATAACTTTAAGCCATAATATAATTTGAACAGGTGAATTCTGTAAACATGTTTATTTCTGCTGTGAAGTTGGACATTTTAACATGGGGACTTATGGAGACTGACTGACTTCTGGAGCCAGCCTCAAGTGGACGTTTGAGGAACTGCAGTTTTTGGCACTTCCGCAACTGCTACGAGCTAATTCTGCATATTTTTGATGGTGCCAATTTACCAAAATGTTAAAAACTTAAAATCCTGACGCTTCTCTATTCAATCATGTATTTTATTGACGTGCTAATAATCAAAGGTGTAGCCGAAAGAATCAAATCTGAATTTAATTCTTTAGCGCAGCAAAGCGATTTATCCGCTTTGTTTCTTGCAGCCAGTTCTGACTACTCAGCTAAATTTTGCTCTTGGTGTGGTGTGAATTAAAGCTTTGGTTCTTGGGAAACTTCCACCAACAGATGTTTCAAACTAAACATGTGTGATTTATTCCCAGAGCAGCTCCTCGGGTATATATTCGCTCACTGGGGATACAATCAGAGGCTTTAAGAGTTTATAACATTGTCTCCTTTGTCGTGTCCTCGCAAGGACTTTCCATGACATATGAGAAGTGCTCTACCAACAGTCCTTGATATAAATAGACTATTTCTATGGTAACAGAGTCATTGTGCTGCCGACAGAATAAAGATTGATTTTCTCTGTCTTTGGCCAAGGTGCTCGTGTTCGGTCTTGACATTCAAACACGTCACAGAGGAACTGAAACATAGTTTTTGCTCTTTTCAGATGCTCCTTCCTTTGTCTTCTTCTGCTCTAATCTCTACTAAACGTCCATTCGTGTTTTCAATCCATTGTGGACAAATCATGTGTTTCATTTTCACTTTCTAAATTTTAAACTATTATCCACTTTTTAAATAAATGGTTTGAAACATGGGTGAATATTTTTTCCAGCATGTTGCTAACTAACATAAATCACTGGAACTAAACAGTAAATATATTGTTTTAATGTGTTCCCCTTGTAGAAAGCACAATAAACTAAATAAAACCAGAAGAAAGGTCTACATGAACAAAGAGTGTTTAACCAGACTGTCTTAGAAAAATGCTTAATATATACATATAATATACATATATACTATATATTCTTAAAAGTAGAGCTGTGCAACACGATGATATATATTGTACGGCGATAGAAAGATGTTGTTTTGCTCTATTGTTTATCCCGTTGTATCCTCGTAATCCAATAGAGGTAAAACTGTGGCAGCAACATGTCTCTTTTTTACATTAAAAGAAAAACACGTTTCTTAAAACATTATCAGACCCATGACAGACAAAATCGGCGTAGCAAAACCAGAAGTATATTTTTAAACTCAGGTGACATCACTTGAGGACATTTATCAGACTTCAGCTCCCTCCGGAGATACTAAAGCCTTTATATATATATATATATATATTTTTTTTTTTTTTTTTTTTTTTTAAAAGCCTGTGCTGTCTCCTTTAAGAGTTTTTCCACATAAGCAATCAACAATCTTCCCGTCTGCTTCCTCCTGACCTGATTCTCTCCATCGGAGCGTGAAACTAAACTCACTCTAAAACCCCTTTCAAACCTCTTTCCTTCCAGCTCTCTGCGTCCAACCTGTGTGAAACGAACCAGCAACAACAATCTCTCTCTCTCTCTCATGTTGTGATTGTGCTGCTGTGTTGTTTCCCACCACTGATGAGGCCTAATCTCTCCAAAAGAACCGGCATTAGAGGGTTTTTTTCATGCCGGTAAAAAAAAACAAAAAACTTGAGCTTAGCTGTTTATTCTGAGAAACCACGAGCGTGCCGCTGAAAGTGTTTAGCTTCATGCAGAGTCACTCCTCGTCTTCCCCCGCAAGCTGAAAATTCATCTCTTCAAGAATCACCTCACGTCATCCAGCGTCTCCGCTGCATCCTATCGGCTCTCCCACATCTTTTTATCTCCTTCACTCACTCAGAAAGCTCCCTCCCTCCCTCCTTTCCTCTCTCTCTCTCACACTTCTTATTTCTTAATTCTTTCAATCACACTGAAATCACAGAGACGGCTTGACCTTTACTTTTTGGTTGTATGCTGGTGATGTACAAATGGAAGCAAATCCTCCTGTAGCGCTCTTTCAACATCACTCTGGATGTGTGAGTCACATTGAGACTGCATCATTTTGTATTACTGCTGACATGGATGTAGCACTCAGGGTTTTTTTAAGGAACAGTTTGAAGCTCGTTTGGGGTCAGAAATTCATGTAGTAAGTTGAAATAAACTCAGATGGAGCTGCAGTGCGACAAGCAACAACCACAGCGAACATCCAGCAGTCATATTATTGTAGACGAGTATTTTCCCAATGGAGCCGAGTTCAGACCCAATCAGACTTTGCAGTGAGTCGCTGCAGGATTGTGTAACAGAACTGGGGGTGAGTTTATTTGTACTGAACCGCTGTGAAACAATCATATCAATCATATATCACTGATTAACCGGCTTTATCTGTGCCAGCGCTCCCTCACTCTCATTCACTGTTTATGTCTCTCAGTGCCCAGTCAATGCTGCCTTCTCCTCTCTCTCAAACTATCGGACACAAACTTAAATTAAACTCCTTCGTGTCTTTATTTTGAAGCGAGGCAGACTCGGATTTAGAAGCTGGGTTCATGAAATAAACAAGGCCAGAACACAACAGGTAGAGTATCAGAGTTTAGTCCATGAATCCACCTGGATAGTCTCAGTTTCAGAGACATTTCTGGCTGACTGTGGAGGTTTGACCGATCTGATTGGTGGCCACAGCGTGACGCCAGGTTGCGTTTCTCCAAAAGTTAAAAAAAGTTAAATCTGGCTCAACTTCTCTGCCGTAGGTCGCATACTTCACATAGCCAAAACAAACTACGCCCACTCAATTGAATGGAAAAACCTGCATCTACACAGCGCTGGATTTGGTCTGAAACAACATTAAAGGTGGAATTATGAGGTGATGCCCTTGTCCCTTGTCCTTGTTGTGGAAAAAAATGACTGACTGTGTATTTCTATGGACTAAAAGGGCACTCAGCCATGATGGTGCAACTCTGATTCATAAAAAGTTGGGACACTTTGTGAAATGTAAATAACAAAAAACAATAAAGTCATTTAGTTTGAGCATTAAATATCTTGATGATGATGATGAAATATGAATGATTTCATATTTATGTTTTACACCATGTCCTAACTTTTTTGAAATATCCACCACTTCAGTTGCAGCAGCCAATTACAACAGAGAGACAACCAGGTACAAATGTTTAGAGGTGTTCACACCAGCCATGTTTGCAGCAGCTCCAGAATAATGTTGTTGAGATGAAGATGACACTTCTCTAAATGTTGTTTCTTAATTTGTTGTTCCAAACCTGCCACTTCATCTACACGATGATATTGTCTTACATTTCTCCAGAGCTCATAGTGAGTCCACAGCTTTCATTATAGTCCGGACACAAAACCAAAGTAGGTGTGATCACACTCGACTTGTGAAAGTGAGAAGTGGCATGGTTCATAACAGAGCTGCCTCAGGTGCCTCAGCGTCGCTGCTACACTGATATACAGCAAGATCGACTTTAACAAGTCTTTCACATCTTCTCTTCATAGCAACACACAAAAACCTTTAAAATTAAACATTTGATCAAACACTACAGGTTGTGTCCATATGACAACCTCCATAGCTGCAAAAACTGCAGTTCCTCAAACGTCCACTTGAAGCTGGCTCCAGAAGTGAGTCAGTCTCCATAAGTCCCCATGTTAAAATGTCCAACTCCACAGCAGAAATAAACATGTTTACAGCCTGGTACAAAAAACAGTTTTGGTCTCTATAGCTAATTTCCCCGTTCATGACAACTGTACTGAGGGTGAATTTATATACAACTCACCTGTTCAAATTATATTAAGGCTTAAAGTTATGCAGAATTAAGAGCGTGGACGCTTTGATTGACAGGTAGGCGCCATTACAGACGTCTTGTTTGAGCAACCAGGAGTCATTCAGCCCACCTCTGCTCCACCTTTGCCTATCTTTAGATTAGCTGGGAAGAAACCTGTGGGTGACGTCACGCATACGACATCCATTTTTATTCATAGTCTAAGTTTGACTCGGTCTCTCCTCCCTGTGTGGACTTTGTGGCTCTATAAAATCATCATCTGACTCCCTGCTTTGCGCCTGATGGACAAGAGTAATCATTTCTTACAGCCTTTAGAGGGCGCCATCACTTGATCTTAAAAAGGTTTTTTATTTACTCAAGGACACCTCAGCAGAGACAGACTGTGGCAGGCATTGCACCTGTGGCAGTCTTCAAGATTGCTGCTGCTGCACCAGAGATTATAGATCAATACAGATGTTATTGTATGTTTTTAATATCTTTAACGGACACTGCTGTTGATTTTTCTGCGGAATATTTTAGCTTTGTGTATTAGTAATCCTTTTAGTAATCCTCAATAATCATTTACTGTTAGCTTTTTATCTACTGTATATCTACTAGAACTGCAACAATTAGTTGATTAATTAATTAGTTGAGTGACAGAAAATTTATCAGCAACTATATTTTGATTATTGAGAATTTGTTTTATGTCATTTTTAAAGCAAGAAATGCAGAAGAATTCACTGATTCCAGCAACTAAAATGAGGATATTTGCTGATTCTCTTCTTCAAGCTATTTATTTATATATCGACTTGAACTTCAGGAACGTTTTTACTATTTTCTGATATTTTATTTACCAAAAAAAATCACCTGCAATGAAAAGAATCATTAGTTACAGCTGTAATATCTACTAACCATTACTTTCTATTTGTTTTCCTGTGAGTTGTTTGTTATTTAAATGATCTAAAGGTTGAATATTGAAGCACAATCTGCTCGGTTTCCTCCAAACAGGCTTGTGTTTTGACTGCTGAAGTCGGTCGAGCTGCTGACAGAAACAGAAAAAGACGTTGGTCCTGGACTGTGACGAGGTTTTCCAATTTTGCATACCTGCGTTGCGTATTTGGTTTGTGAGCGTTAGCTTCTGCTGGTCCTCTACATCCGGCATGTCTACATGTAGTATTTACAGTATATTTGTACTGTGAAATAAAAACGTGGTACATATTTTAATAAACAGCTTGAGATTAGTAAGTCATGAGTATTAATTAGACGGACGTATGACTTTTATCTTATCGTTTCATGTGTGTGTTTGTGTGTAGCTACATTACCCTTGGCTTATCGCCTCACTATACAGACCATAATACATTATAGCATAATAATATTTGCGTATACACAATTTACAGTGTCTGTGTTTACTCATTAAGGCATATTGTATCCTTACATCATGACATAAATAACAACTGTTTACATATGATACAAATAAGTAGGCGCTGTGTCATTAAAGGTTCATTCCAGTCAAAATCAGCTTCTTCAGTCAGATAGAAAAACGACTCAGAAGACACCTTCATGTTTGTTTTCAATCGAATTTGCTGTTTTTCAAGCACAGTTCTTGATTATTTTTAATATTTTGTTCATCTCAGCTTTCAATTCAATGAAACAAGGAAGTCACTGTAGCTGGAATTGTAGCAGCGACTAGCCCTATGTAGCACAGGCTAGTTTTATACGTCCACTAAACACTCAGGACCTTTAAATGTCACATAAATAAATAAATATTTCGAAGGAGCTGCTGATAGTTGATATTTTCCCCCCGCAGCCTGATGCAAAGATTTACTCTCTGTGGACGCTGTGGAAAGTGATGCTAGCAGAAAATGCTGATTAGTAAACACGAGGCAACAGTTTTTAGGTGATAGAGCATGAGAGACATTAGATATGTTACATGATACTTTTGGAGAGCTGGTACATGTGCAAGTGTCATGTTATGAGCTTTGCAGTCAAAGTGTCGGGTGAGGAACTGTTGAGGAGTTGAATTTCACGCCTTCCCTTCGCAGATTTACTTTAAATTACACATTTACTGAGATTCACCTTCAAGCGATGCAGCTGCAGTTACAACTAAATGACCCGATGTGGCCGCTCAAAAATTAATTTAGTCTGAGTTTCAACTGTGACACTGTGACAAAACCTCTTTCATCCCAGATGTGTTAAGGACGGGGAAAAAAAACTCAAGTAGAGGATAAAAATGATTACTGACTAACGACATCAAATCAGGTAAGGGTCCACAAGAGCTCTTGGATTGCTGATGCAATGTAATGTGTGTCAGCCTCTTAACAGTGACTCATATCACCTCTCTCTCTCCTCTTCTGCTTTCCTATCCGTCTCTTATTGTATTTCCTTACAGTCTGTTTTCAGTCTGTGTTGAACATTAAAGCTGCATTAAGCAATTCTTGACCTTGAGCTGATGTAAAGACTCCAAAATCAAAACATTACAGCAGCTTTCTCACCAGATTTGGTGACTTTTAAGACCTCTTTAGCAACTAGTTTTCACACCAGAGCCGAGCAACAAATCAAGATATGAAGAAAGCAGCAGTATGTTGAATCAACCACAGAAACGTGAATAAGCTGTGCATGTGTTACAGCTTATCTTTGCTTTCGTGCAGCTCAGATATAGTTAGAGACTGAATGATTCTGGATTTTTGAGGTCAATATAAATATCAATATTTGACATCTTAAAAATCAGATATCAATATAACAATGATAACAATAAACAATAAAGTTTAAAGGCATAACATAAACTGATTTATACCAGCTAATTTATCTGTTAGGCTCAAGTTTGTGTCGTTCTATGGATATCTTTACAGAAAACAGTCTCACCAACACACTGCAAGTTATTCCATGATGTCACGTGTATGCAAATTAGCATGTAACATCATCAGCAGGCTGTAGCTTCTTTTAGTTAAAAAAAAAAAGCTGCGAACGTAGCGTGCAAAAGACTTCTTAAAGGTCCAGTGTGTTCAGATTTAAGGGCCTCTATTTTCAGAATAAGGTAGACATGAAATATAATATTCATAACTATGATTTCATGCATGTATAATCACCTGAAAATAAGAATCTTTTTATTTTTGTTACTTTAAAAATGAGCCTTTTATATTGTCAGTAAGATCAGATTCTGCAGTAACCCAGAACAAACAAACTAAATACTGACTCTAGACAGGGACTTTCAACTGTTGTCTTTCCTTTACATTAGGAAGGCGAGGGTGAGTTGAGGAGATTGCAATGCACTGAGATAAAATTCTACACACTGGACCTTTAAGCTGATGTTGGCAACTAGAAAAATGTGCTGCAGCAGTTAAACATTAAAACATGAGATTAATTTAAATTTAATGATACTTTTATGAGAAAGAGTCACAATTGACAGTCATGATATTATGAGCCATCCAAAACAATGTGCTAAAAGCAGCTAAAAGAGGCTAGGTGCTTCTTTTACATGAGTTTTTTTAATCTATCAAAAATAATGTTTAATGCAACCTTAAGTCCATTTTTTGTCCTTTATTTTGTTTCCTGCAGGTCACTAAGGGCAGTGTGGTGTCACAGTTAAGAGTTCAGTTTAACAGTTACTGTTGATGCTGGTGGTGTGTGTGTGTGTGTGTGTGTGTTGTGTAAATGTCACAACAGAAGAATTACTTTAAAAAAAAAAGTTGCCTCTGTTTATTTGTGCGAGAGCTAGCATCACGCTCTCCATCAGACACCCCATTTCCTGTGCAGTGATATTCACAGCAGCAGACGAGGCCGATGTTTAATGTCTGTGTTAAGGTTAATGAGATTTAAATCTTTTGTTCACCTGACAGAGTTGAGAATCGAAGCTGGACTTCATAAATAAAGTGTTAATCTTTCTTTCTGCAGTGGCGACGAACCTCCAGGGCTGTCGGACACAATGTGCTTTCTTTTTCTTGTAAAACTCTGATTAACATACTATGATTTATATTAGATCTTTGCTATACAACCATTCATCTCCAAATGTGCTCTTTTCCACGCCAGCATAAGCTTACCTCTCTTCTTCTACTGGGTCGAGCCCTCTTTTGTTAAGTAATACATCCCTTATGATTGGTTAGAATAAATGTCCCATAAACTTACGTTCATCCCAAAATGCTGGGTCACTCCAGCAGAGAGCCTTGTGCTCGAGATGTGCTTCTCCTGTCAGCACAAATGGGGAGGGGGACCTGCACCATTTTGCATCCCCATTTTGCAACTGAGTGCTCACTCACAGCTGCAGAGTGAAAGTAAAGAACGGCTAGTCGACTCCATGTGCAGCAGTTGAAGAAGAAGAGGAAGAAGAAGCAGCTGGAGGAGGATGCCTGCTTGGTCCTGGTTCTGATTTGGAGTCCCGGCTTGGATCTGGCTGTATATTATTCCTCGTGTCTGCATGTTCGACCAAAAACTCCCCTCCTCCGTCCCCGCCCTCGCCTCCTACTGCCTCTCCGGTCGCCAGCTGCTTCATCCTCAAGTTGATGGAGCCGTAAGTCCTCTTGGGTCGAACAAACGCCGCCCTGCGTCTGTACATCTCGCCCCGGCAGATGGACACCATGAGCAGGACAGACAGGAACATCCCCCCCAGGGTCAGCAGGCCCAGACCCGCGATGATGCACTTGTCCAGGTGGGAGCCCAGCTGGGCGTAGTACATCTCCAGCTTCTCCATCTGGCGTGCCGACACAGAGTCCGGGTCGACTTTGGCCTCTCGGGGGATTGTGTAGGCGATCACCACGAGGACAATCCCGCTCACCAGGAACACCAGGGCGAAGATGAAGCCGTAGTCCGCAGAGTGGTCGTCAGCTGGGTTGAAGTCCTGGCCTTCCTCCTGTCCTCCACCTCCTCCTTCCTCCTCATCGTATGAGCGTGGAGAGAGCTCCTGATGCTGCTGCTCCCCCTGCAAGAACAAACACAAAGTAAAGAAGGCAAAGAAATAGACAAAAAAGAATAAATGAGAGGAGCATGTGACAGAGAATAAACCAAATATTGATGATGGCATGTTTAAAAGGTTAATCTCTCATTGTGTAACCAGAATCCCTGTGTAACCTTTTATGTGGTTCTCTTTGGTTGTAAATCACGACTTTAGTGGAGTAAAGACTTCAATCGATACAAGCCTTGAGAGCTTTTCAGCGGCATGTTAGCCCCACAATCTGCTTCTGTCTTGTTTATCTTGTCCATCATGCGTTGTGGATTTTGGTGGATTTAAACGTTGGCCTCACCCTGGCAGACATTTTATCATTCAGGACAGGCAGAAGACATTGAAACAGTGCTGGAGATACTACCAACTGCTGCAGAACAATCTGATGAGTTGTCCTCGGAAACCTTTTCTATCCATTTCTATCTTTTCTATCGAGAAAAAAGCTTCCAGTGTCGTTCTTTTGCTCTTCTCTCAACGAAGAAATACTCACCAGTTCTGATAAAACTGATGCTAGCAGCATCTCCACTAACATCTTTTCGCTTCTCGCTGCGTCACACCATGAACTCTAATCTTGTGAATCCAGCTGCCGTGCAACATAAACGTAACAGGTAAAAAAAAAAAGTATGTAGGAACCACCAAAACTTACCTTGCTGTTGCCTGAAGTTGAGGGCGGACAATTGGCCGCCGCCTGCTGCTGCTGCTGCTGGTGGTCATGCTCCTCATCCTGCTGGTAGGAGGCGTTCTCAAAGCCCCGGGCGGCGCCGGAGACTGTCCGGGATGCTGAGGCTGGCGTTGGGGACACGCCTCGTCGGCCTCCTCCTCCCCGCAGCTCCCGGAGCTCTACGCCGTTGAAAGAGGACTCCATCGACATCTGTTCGATGTGCTCATGTCTTCACAATCCCTCCGCTCTGCATTATCCTCATTAAATAAAACAAACACAGACACATGATGATTGAGGAGACAAGAGAGAGTAATACACTTAAACCATTCTAAAACATTCCTTTAGGGATAGTGTCTGTTGCTAACGTGGCCTATTTTATGTCATATTTATGGCATTACTCTTTAAATATTCATATACTGCATATACTAAAGCAACACACTAGTGACCTGTAGCCCTTTATTTATTTATTTAAGTTGATTATTGGAATTTCTTGGAGCTCCTTAAAGCTTTGTGTCATTCAGAGGAAGTAAACCATATTATGACAAGAACTTCTTGACTAAGTCAAGACAAACAACAGTCCATCATTACTTTGAAGGTCAGTCAATCTGGAAAATATCAAGACTTCTGAATGTGTGCAGTCTCGAAAACCACCAAACACTCTGATGAAACTGGTTCTCATGAGGATCGCCCCAGGAAATAAAGACCAAGAGTTAGCTCTGCTGCAGAGGATAAGTTCATTACAGTTACCAGCCTCAGAAATCAACAATTAACAAGGCCTCAGATTAGAGCCCACATAAATGCTGCACAGAGTTCAAGTAGCAGACACATCTCAATGTCAACTGTTGAGGAGAGGAGACTGTGTGAATCAGACCTTCATGGTCAATTTGCTGCAAAGAAACCAACGACCGAGGAAGACCAAGAAGAAGATGGGAACTGTTTAGACCAATAAACACAAGGACAGCGGAGATGTGGACTTTGATCTGATGAGTCAAATTTGAGATTTCTGGTTGTCTTTGTGAGGCACAGAGAAGGCGAATGGATGGTATCTGCATGTGTGGTTCCCACCATGAAGCACTGAGGACGCGGTGTGATGGTGCAGGGGGGGCTATGCTGGTGACACTGTTGGTGATTTATTGAAAATTCAATGCACACTCAACCAGCAAGGCTACCACAGCATTCTGCAGTAACATGCGCTGGTCGCTGCCATGTTGGCTGTACTGCTTTTTTCACCTTCTGGTTAATCTAAAACTCGGCAAGGACGCGGATCATCAGTGGACCTGAGGCAGGCCGAATGACACCTGGGTGCTCAAGTAAACCATCTGTAACAGCACCTAGCGACCACGCTGTTAATTATACATAACTTTAACATTCGTACCAGGCTGTAAACATGTTTGTTTCTGCTGTGAAGTTGGACATTTTAACATGGGGACTTATGGAGACTGACATGTTCAGTTGCCAGCCTCAAGCAGACACTCAAGAGTTCACACTTCTCTTCACAGCCATGGAAGTTGCCACTTGGTGCAAATGTTTGACTGGTAATGTATGCGGATATTATAAAAGTACCACTCTGAATGGGACTATTTTACATAATGAGTACTTTTACTTTTGATACTTCAAGTACACTTTGTTGACACCGGTTATTTTTTTTACCACGCAGGGCTGTTTTACTCATATTACTTTTACTTGAGAGTTGATGAGACCCTATCAAAAAAAAATCAAGCTGTTCTGCTGCATCATAGAAGATCCTCGACAGAACCGGCAGGCTATGAATCCATCACACACACACACACACACACACACACACACACATAGACTGACAAATCACCCCAGCCACTGGCATCTCACCTTGGTAGTTATTTATTCCCATTTTTTTCTCCTCTCATCACCACTATCGCTGTCACTTCCTGTTGAGTAGTTCAAATCAGACCCTAAATCCTCTGTAACACACACTGCACACACACCAACATGGGGATGTGCAAATGTGTGTAAAAAAACAAAGGTGAGACATGTTTTTATCTCCTCTTCAGCAGTTTAAAAATCGCTTTCATGCAGTTTCTTAACAGAGAATAAACTCACAGTGTGTGTGCATGGTTAACACCTCTCAGCCCTGGGTGTGAGCCTCGTTCATGCGCATTTCAGGCGCTCAAACAGCGGTTTCGCACCCTGCTATTACAATCAGAAGCCTGGAGCCTGTGTGAATATTAAAATGAGGATGATAGAGTCACTGCAAGGCTGTAATCTCTCCTCCTGACACAGATAGCCTTCCCCTGTATCATTCCATCAAACCTGGGGTGTGATTTCATCCATAAAATGTGTCTTTTTCGCTTAATTTATCCTATAGAAACATAATTTTGCAGAAGGTTAATCTCCGAGAGGCTCCAGGCTAAAGTAGCCCAGTGACACAGATATCATTTACCCGTACATCGAGCCCCATGGCCCCCGCAGGGAACCTGAGTGCCCATAGGCAAGGTGTCCGGCCGTCACCACCACAGTGACCTTGTGATGCGCCAAACAGCCAAAAAACCTGGACCACTACAGTCTCCATCTGTGTGTGTGTGTGTGTGTGTGTGTGTGTGTGTGTGTGTGTGTGTGTGTGTGTGTGTGTGTGTGTGTTTATGTGTGTATGTGTGTGAGATATCAGGATGAGCCGGCACAGATAAGAACCACACCGACTGACACGTTATTCATTATCCCGACCTGACGGCAGATAACACGGGCTGACAGAGGAGGAGGAGTCCGAGCCAAAGGTGGAGAAATTCAGAGAGAAATTATACAAATATTAGGAGCTCCAAAGGGGGAAACACCGGGGCTGGTTCGGTATCCAGGCAGGCAGCATCCATCCCCTGCTCCCCGCTGAATCCGAATAAACATCACCGATATCATCGATCATCAGCGGGGATATCGATCAGAAGATGCAAAGGTGTCGATGGAGCGACAAAAGCGAGGGGTCTTACCTGGTGATGAAGCCGCGACCAGGCGGGTATCAGGCGGCTGTGGTGGGCATCGCATCCGGAGAGATGGATGCTGCTGGATCATGTGTGAGTAGGATGCAGAGAGAGAGAGAGAGAGAGAGAGAGAGAGAGAGAGAGAGAGGACCGGGGTGAAACTGACCATGCGCAGAAGCAGCCTGTGCTGGAGAGCTGGTGGTGGAGTCACATCAGAGAGGTGTGGTGGGGAAATATTAATAAATAAATCAATAACAACGTGAGCAGTGATGCCAATCAATGAGAAGATTGCATCTAATAAGCGGCGCAGTGACATTTGTTGTGAAAAGTGCAAATATGATTAAAACATGCGGGTGACATTTGGAATGTTTTGGCTCCAAAAATCCTTAAAATAACCGATTAAAATGTAGATTTTGAGATTTGAGAACGATTTTTAATGCAACAACGAAATCAGAGATATAAAATACATTTTATACTTACATTAAAGGAGCAGTGTGCAGGATTTGGTGGCATCTAAAGGTGTAGTTGCAGATTGCAACCCCCTCTGCTCACACTCCTGTTCCTAACAGAAAATACTGTGGTTGTAAAACAAACAGACGTCCCACATAGAGCCAGTGTTTGATCACAGACGAGCCATGGTGTCTGTAAATATAAAATGCTTTAAAGGTAACAAAAACATAACGATTCTGAAAGAAAACATATGCATATTACACTATATTCAGTGAAAGAGTACTGTGCAGTTGTGCAGGAAATGTGCAAAGTTCACAGCATGAAGCATAAAAGAATATTTGCAATATGGAGTCCAAGACGGTGTATCACAAAACATGTATTTTACAAGTAGAAGAAGTTTAAATCTTCTTCTTATTTTCTTTCACTTGTTTGTTGAGATAGTAGAAGTTCATGCCAGATGTGAACAGAAATAATATCTGTCCATAAATGTACACAATGTCACATTAGAATAAACATACCATCAACATGTCAACATGTCAGATGACGGATTTGACGTGCTGATTGTGGCCGTTCCACCGATTTGAAAGATGAATCGACTCGTCGTGGTGGAAGAACGTGCTCCATCGTGGTGTGCAAAAATTATAATCACCACAGAGAAACCGTGCCCGTTACCATGGCAACACATATCTAGTGCAGACATGAACATTTTATTTTTATTTTTAAATAAAACCAGCAAACTTCAATTTAACCTCTGACTTTCACAACTTGACTTGACATGACGTGAATAAAAGTCAGCTCTCTCTCTCTCTCTCTCTGGTTTCTCCAACATCATCACGTCTCGTACGTCTGCTCCGCTCTGAGAAACATCTTCAGACCCACAGACTGTTAATCCTCATCTGTAGGGGGTGATGAGTTTTATGTTTGCAGCAGCATGAGCAGCAGATTGTTGATGTTCAATAATCATACGGAGAGAAATCCATCATGGAAAGGACAGATAGCAAAAGACCAGACTGCACTGCAGCTACATGATGTGTTGTTGAGCAAAATGAGTTCCTCTGTGATTTATTAGAAAACTGTCACTCATTACGTTATCTTTAATATTGTGTGTGTGTCACAGCCTGATTTATCTACTTCCTTTGTGCCACAGAAATAATTAAAAACCCATCAATGAGTCCTTCATCACCATTAACACAGACTGTTATTTATTTTGACTCAACCTCACGTAATGTGGATTAATCCACCGCTGAAAATAGTCCCCAACAATTGCACTGTTCCCTCCTGTTTAAGAAACATTCGTTAAAGTGTAACTAAACCTCTGCTAGCTCCATTTCTCCTGCAGCAGAGGAAGTCAGGTGGTGTTTGACCATAGACAATATAAATATAGACGTAGTATACATGATGTCACCCACAAGGCTCTGGCCGCCACCATCTTGAGCTAATCTAAAAATGGGCAAAGACGTAGACATCAGTGCAGCTGAGGCGGGCTGAATGAAGCCTATGACAGCTCTTACCTGTCAATCAAAGCAGCCACACTTTTAATTATGTATAACTGTAAGCCTTAATATAATTTGAACAGGTGAGTTAAAAAAAAAAACTGACTCAGTACTGTACAGCCTCAAGTGGACGTTTGAGGAACTGCTGCATTGGCTTCACTTCACAGATACAGATGTTGCTGCTTGGTTCAATTCCTTTGTTGCATGTCATTTCTATGTTTCTTTTTATGGACAAACCTGCTGGTGGTACTTGAGGAAAAGTCCTGGGATCACCAAAGTAATGAGAGTTTATCTTCAAGGGATCTTTAATATCTGAAGCAAAGTTCATGGAAAAGTGGTGGACTGACTGATCGACAGTGCCGTCCCAAGAGCTGCACCACAAACAAAAAGACTTTCAAAGTGTATAAAATGTAAACTAAGGAAGAAGGTTTTGTATAAACTTAAATTGACTTAACATGAAGGATTACATTAAACATCACAGGCTGACACTGTGTCCACACACACACACACAGGTTTTCTCTATCTGACTTAACAGATATCGAACTCGGCCTCACAGCGAAGGAAACACCGGCAGTCTGTGAGAAGTCATCCATGTTAAAAGCAGCCACCCGTGAAATGTTGAATAATCTCATGACACGGCTGCTGGCATCGGTTTCTTTCCAGCTTCACATTATCGGTGCTCACCTTGTGCAGACGTGAGGTCAGAGTCGCTGCACAGAGAAACCAGTCAAAGGCTTTTCAGCCGTTTCACAGGGAGCTCCTTACAGAGGTGGCCTAAATACTTAGCCGGGCTAATTTTAGATCAGGCCATTGTTCAGTTTAACAGGATGCAGAGAGGATATTGTGTTCACGGGGATGTGAAGCATTACGGGTCTCTTTTATTCCTCAAAGTGTTCAATTACTAAGAACCGAGTTTGCTTTCTTATCATATTCAGTGAAACGGGACAATATAAAAAGGCAGAGACGGCATGAACTAAAAGATAAAAACTAAAACTATGTGGACATAAAATGATATTCAATTTAAATTTGATTTTAAATTTGCTGTGCTGACAAAAAAAAAAAATGGTAAAAACCTGTCAGCTGTGGTTGCCAGAATTTTACCGCAATACATACAATATGACTTTTTCTAATATTACGGTAAAGGGATGATAGTACTGTTAAATTCACGTTAAAGGTTGGTGTTTTACTGTAAAATTAACAGTCTGTCATTTAAAATACGACTTTATTTTGTAAAAATCCCCTTAAAAAATATTGTTTTACCATGAAATATAACTGTATTTTACTGTATGCTGAAAAAAACTGTTTTGATGTATAATTATGTATATTACAGTACAATTAACAGTCTCTAATATAAAATATGGCTTTATTCTGTATTATTCCCTCATTAAATGATGTATAAATAAAGGTTTTAACATGAGCTGTGCAAATTCCTTCTAGTGACTTTGCCAATAAAACTGATCCTGGTATTGTTATTTGTTATTACAGATTACGTACGTATACAGTACTGTATCTGACATGATGCTTTTTCTCTACAATCACACACTGGACAAATTTGACTTCTTCCACAGCAGCGTACAGACCTGTTTCATCTCTTTGTTATTCATCAACAGCCGGGAAAAAACACTTTGCACCTTCACATATTTTTGCATTCCCGGGTGACTCATCTCAGAGGGGATGCATTACTTTTATTCAGTGAAACTGTTGAAAGGGGTGTATTGTCATGGTAACAAGCAGGTGGAGAACTAATGGGAAGTCACAGGCAAATGGGGAGAAAGCAAATGGGACGCGAACAGCAGAGTTCATTATAACACTGATGTATCTAAACACAAATCAATGATTTGAATCAAAAATAAGAAGTTAATGCAGCTAAATGAACCAAATTTTATGTAAAGAGTCACAATCTGAGTGTTGAGCTGAGGTCAGACCTTCAATATGGCCACAAGGAGCTCTGTTAACATCGCCTGAAACTAGTTTAAACATGAAACTATCCCAAAATAAAACATCTGCAGAGAAATGAACCTGATCCGGGTTTCTGAACATCGACACACGCCTGCAGGCAGACGATCAGCAGCCTGACATCCACGAATAAGATCCCAAAACAGGACGTGTAAACGCTCTCACTGAGATGCAGCAGGTAGGGATGGAAGCTGACGGGGTTGCCATGGTAACCTGGCGATCCAGGCCCAAGAGGATGCATTATGTATGGGACGTCGTTCTCTCTCTCTCCCTCAGCAGGAGGAAAACACCTTTCCTCTGAGCTGGTAACAAAAAGCTGATATATACTGTATATATAAACATGGTTGTTGGTTTGTTCTCATCAGCTCCATAAACTCATTACACACCACCTGCTCAGCACCAAACAACGTGGAAACAATGGAAAATTAATATCTGCAGTGAGAAGTGCCAAATAAATGTCTTTTTCTGTCAGGTCGATGGATTATCCTGAAGGAGAAGTGACAAATTTATGAACAAAATATTTAGCAATAGGAGTAATTTAAAGGCAGTGTTGGTCATCTTACTTTAAAAAAGTAATTAGTTACAGTTACAAATTACTTATGCCAAAAAGTAATTGAGTTAGTAACTCAGTTACCACACTGTAAAAGTAATTAGTTACTCAGCAAAGTAACTGTGACGTTATTTTTTATGTTCTATAACGCTATTATGTTCTATAACATCTTTAACGTCAAAGATGTTTATATTAACTGATTGAAGAATAAAAACACTATATACAGTATTTGCTCGTTGCTTGTTGTTTTAACAGAGTGGCTCCGTCTCCTTTGCTGGAGCTCACGCTAGCTGCATTTGGGCTTGGGGTTGGGTTAGCAGCAGCAACAAGTGTCGTGTTAGCATGTGTAGATGTGAGGTGCTTCATAAGGTTTGAGTTGCTTGCAGCAGACGTGGATAAGATCTTTTTTCCTGGGCATAGCGTGCATGATACATTCTTGCCTTTAATTTCAACGAGGGAGAAGTAGTGCCGGTGTCCTGCCAAAAAGTGATTGTCTGCCAGAATCTGATTTCCGGCCGCGGGAGCGCGCACAGCAGCCCGTTGAGCGGTAGCACAAAAACGTCATAATATGCAGATACACACAACTGTATTATAATGTAATTATAGCAACACGTACCTTTGTACGTACGGAAGTACCTGAATGGAAATCTGAATTTTAGTTGTAATGGTCCTTTAAAAGAATTCCAAGCTGTCTTGTGAGCTCTAGTGTTTATATTATGAAGCTCCAGAATGAGATCAAGTCATATCTAGGCAGAAATCACCTTTCATTAACTGTATTTGGCCTTCAATCAATTTTTGGCAGGTGAAAAAGCCTATTTTGTGTTGTAATGGTCCTTTAAAAGAATTCCAAGCTGTCCTGTGAGCTCAGATCTTTATATTATGAAGCTCAAGAATGAGATCAAGTCATATTTAGGCAGAAATAACCTCTCAGTAACTATACTATGCCTTCAATCAGTTTTTGACAGGTGAAAACTGCAAAACACATCCAAACATGGGAAGTAAATGCTATGTCGGGCCCAGATCAGCTAAGAAACAATGCAGAGTCACGAGGATCATTGCAAAAGTTATCATATCTTTACTGAAAACCCACCAATAAATCATATTCATTACAGTCTAATTTCCAAAGACAGGGCTAAACAAAGTCATCAGACATACCAAGCACACAGAGACATGTCTATCACGTAATTGCCATGTCTGATTTCGCTACAAAATACACTTCTTTTGGCCACAACAATTACGTACAAAAAACGTTAAACTTTCGAAGACTTTGTTATAATTACATTATAATACAGTTGTGTGTATCTGCATATTATGACGTTTTTGCGCTACCGCTCAACGGGCTGCTGTGCGCGCTCCCGCGGCCGGAAATCAGATTTTGGCAGACAATCACTTTTTGGCAGGACACCGGTACTTCCAGTTGGAGAACGCTACCTTTGAATTTCCCTGGCTCGTCGCCATTGTCGCTGTCCTGTGTGTTCAGAGGTATTCATAGGTGGAAGTCAGAGCGTGCAGTGAGACAGGTGAAGGGCATCCGCCCACCCAGCCAATCATCATCGCATTTGCAACGGCGTCAGACGATGTTTTAAATACCAAAAACCAGTTTAGTCAGTCTAGTTTTACATCATCATCATCATCATCATCATCATCATATTCTCTCTGTTGTGGAGCTTTCAATTATATGAAATGATTTTGATCAGCACATTGTTTTTTTTGTTTTTTTTTAGCACATTGATATGTCAGAAATTTCAGATTTCATTCTTGACCTTTTTCAAGAAAATCTCAAGAGGAGGTCCTTTTAGTGGCTTTTCTAGAGCTTTCGATCATTTAAAATGAACTTTGTCATCTCAAATATAAAAATGATTCAGCATTTTATCAAATTAAACTACAAACCTGGTGGTGTAGGGACAGAATGTAGACCTTGAAAATAAATAAATATACCGCGAGATGGCAGATGTGGCAGATTTAAGTAGAAGTACACCTCGAAGAGTGAGTGTTTTTCCTGAGAACTCAGTTACGGCCCACAAAAACTACTGCCATTAATGCATTTCTTTACATAACATGCAGATGTACATGTATGTAGAAAAAAAAACTGGAAAAGTGTTCGATAATATCGAATATCGAAAATATCAAGAGGTTCTGTACATTATGAAATCTTGCCTAAAATGGATGGATCGATGTCGGCCCATCAGAAGTTTCCTGTGTGAGGAAGTCAAATGAAAGATTAAGAAGTTAAACGAATGAACACGGAGCGCTCAGAGAAAATTTTATTGTACAAAACATTTGACTGTTTGTAGAAATACAAACTCCTTTTGAGGCTGAAGAGAAAAGCACAAAGTGAGAAACACATCAGAGTGAATCTGCGCACAGATTCCCGTCACTGTATTTTTAAGCTGTCTGGGAGAAAAAAAAAATCGACTTTTAATTTGTATTTTTTTACAACATGTGGTTAGTTTTTCACTCTTTGCTACAGCTTTTAGCAAACCAGGTATGAATAAAACATCAGATAAGAAACTGTTTAAAGTTTTCTAAAAATGTTAAATTCAATAAAAAAAAAAATCAAGTGTAGATACTACACACTCGGGTACACAAATGCTGCTCCGATCGAGCACTCTTGTTGTTAGCATTAAGCGTGTTATTATTACAGCATTATACAACTTTAAATGGTTCATAACCAGAAAAGAAGAAAGATTAAAAAGGAAACGGATCAGAGAAAGAATAAAAATTTCCTTTAGCAATAAAATCTCAACAAACAGCAGAGACCTCTGCAAAGATTGTGTTCGAAGACGCGTTTAATACTCGAGAATGTACAATAGAGCTTGATTTGTCGTATCCTGGTAAAGAGAACTATATACACGAGTTCAGGTTTTTTTTTTTTTGACCTGACATGAAGCTCGAATCTTCCCGCTCCCGCTGAATGATCATGTTTATTTAACGTCAGGTTTTATTTGTCACGACTTGGACGTTAAATTTCTTTAATACTGTCATTTATCTGTGCAATAAAACATGCGCGCTCTGCTGTTGTGAAGGTAAAAATGCACGGATAGACGAAGGTCATCCGACTTAAAGCTTATCAGAATAAATTGACTTAAAGTAATGTGAGTGTTTCCATCTGTACCGCTGTGAAATATCTGCATATTTGAGCTTTTAAAAGTTTATTGGTCCGAATTTAAGATCTTTTTCTGAAAAATACGTTTAAAAAGTGGAGTTATATTCAAGCAGATGAATATATGTGCTCATGTGACACCAGCTCCCACTGACAGAGTTGAATTATGGGTCGTTTTTAGCCTCAATGTTGCTCGGCTAATACATTAATTTAAGTCTGTTTATAGTGTCTTTTAGAGGTCGGCCTCAAAGTATCTTGTGAAAACCTTCGAAAAGGTTGATGGTACTTATAGGCCAATACAAAATGACATTATTTATAACGCTCAGGTCATAATTTAAACGTTTAAACAGTTCTGTCCTGAATCGTTACTTTAACGTCCGTCTGTCCGTCAGTGACTCTGCCGCTCCGACACGACGTCCTGCAGACGCTTCAGCAGCACGTCCGGACTGCTGCCGTTCTCCGGACACGCCCTCTTGCTGGGGGAATCGCACGCCGACGACATCATCACGTCGCCCTCCATGGTGAAGGCCCTCTTCCTGCTCACGCAGCCCTGCCGGATCATCCGGTTGATGTCCGATAACTCCTGAACGGAGGGAACGACACACGACAGAAGAAGAAGAGAAGTTTTAGTGTTAGAAGTGCCGATGCTACAGCGTGTAACTGTGTTTATTAGTATCTAATGATTATTTTATATTTTTGATTTATCAATTATCGTTTGGTCTATAAAAAGCCAAAACATTAGAGCCCAAGGTGACATTAAAATCCCAAAGGTATTCAGTTTACAGACGATACGACAAAGAGTTGAGGAGTCATCACATTTTATCACCATTTTTCTGGCCTGGCGTGCGTCCTCACATGTTTTTACATGTGCATAAAAGTTCAAATATTCTAAACTTTACAGCACAAGGTTGCACTCCTTGTCAATGGCATTCTTAGCCAAGCCAGCCAATCAGGCACACTACGCAAGAACCCCGCACCACCGCCGTTTCCCCCAACATGCTTTGCCAAGGTGTTTTTGAAGATACCACTTCTTGTCTGATCGGCTCCTGACGTGATTAATTGATCATAGGAATATTTGCCAATTATTTTTATTTTGATCCACTAATCTAAAAAGTCAGCTGTGATTTTGTGATTATGTGACTGTGTGTGTGTGTGTGTGTGTTCTTGCCTTGGACGGGCTGCTGTTGATCCTGTAGGTGTACGAGTTCGGTGTGAGGCAGCCTGCAGAGTTCTTGTGAGGGGAGACGTACAGCGAGTGTCTCTGAGAAACACGACGAGGTGAGAGAGGCTGAGCACGAACCGACGGGAACGGAGAGAGAGGAGGAGCGTCCGCCTGGAGGGTCAATCACACACACACACACACACACACACACACACACACACACACACACACAAACGGTCAGATTATGTAAACAGTCGATTCATTTACTAATTTGACTCCAACATATCATGCAGTGTGAGTCTTACCCGGTTATCGTGGGTGGCGTATCGCAGCGCAAAGCTTTTAATCTTCAGGACGAAGACGCTGTTGTAGAACTGGATGAGGTCACCGCGTTCCTCCTCCCCTGATTGGTTGGAGTTTGCGTCTCCTGAGACGTGATTGGTTTTCTCAGCAGCTGATGAAACACAAAGATCAAATGTTTTCAGTGATTTATCTAATAGGAGTGTCAAACATCATGAACTGAATCCTGCTTCCTTCCTTATAAAAATTCATCTGCAACTATTTTCAGAATTGATTAAATTGCTTTTCAGGCAAAAAATGGAAAAACTTTTTGTTTGCAGGTTCTGAAATGTGAAAGTTTGCTGCTTTTCTTGGTCTAACATTGTAGGAAACTGAAATTTTTCAGGCTTTGGACAGTCTGCAGTTAGTTCATTGTTAGTTGTTCAGTGGATTTAATCTAAATTTCAACATTTTGAACTGAAAACAGACGTCAGGTGTGGCCGAGAAACGGGCTTAGATCCTTTAAGTCAGTGTTTCACAACATCACTTTGGTTAAAGCTGCTCACGACTCATAAACACACTGTAGACACTCAGATTCAACCTGTGATGAGGTCGCTGCAGCTTTAAGTTAATGACAGACCACTGCTGCGTGTGTGTGTGTGTGTGTGTGTGTGTGTGTGTGTGTGTGTGTGTTGTGCGTGTGTGTGTGTGAGATCTTACATTCGCCTCCAGAAACAGGATCCACCTCCATGTTCTCATCAGCCACCTGCTCTCTGGGAGTGTGACGCAGTAAGACGCTGCGGTACACCTACAAACACACACACACATTAATACATATAGTTACATGGTAATATCTCAGTTTGTAGATCGTTGGATCATGATATTAATTTCAGTGTTTGTGAATGTGTGTGTCTCTTACATGGCTGCCGGCCTGCGGTTGGCTGCGGTAACACTTCATGATGTCGTGGAAGGTGTGAGTCTCTTTGGTGATCTGTGAGGAGGGAAGGAATCACGGGAATTACAAACCAGCATGCTCACATGCTTCTGATTTCTGACATGTCACATCACAGAGAAACCTGGATTCAGTCATCGTGGTGGAGGATCAAAGAAACATGATTTCTCCTGAAGAATGCAAATTATTCCGGGGTTTCACACCTACGTGTGCAGGACAAAAGTTTCCTCTGAAAGTCTAAAGAACCTGTTGGCTGTTAAATAACCTGATTTCTCGGAGTAAACTGGTTACTCAAGTTCTTGTGAATGCACTGAATGATGCCAGCAGACAACCAGCTTTCATTTTTAGGTGTGTTTCACTGAAAAAACAAAAAGTTCATCAGCTTGTCAGTTGTGTTAAAGGCTACTCTGACTCTCACTGTAGACACTACACATATAAAATCATATATATAATCTATAGATAAATCTATATTCTGCTAGATTTCTGACAAATAACATTACTGTGTATATTGTGATACAGGTGACAGGTCGTCAGGTTTCCAGGGCGGCTGCCAGAATCACATTGTTGCATCGTTAAACCATAATAGCTAATCCTCTTAATTAAATCCGAAGCATTCTGTGAACACTCACTTTGGATATGATGTAAACGCTACACAGCAGCAGCTGGTCCAGATGTCTGCCGCGCATCAGATCGGTACAGTGGACCAGAGTGTGTTCAAAACACGTCCAGATCTTCCCTCGAAGCTCCGATGAGATGTCCAGCTTCACACACAGATCCCTCAGACGAACGCTGGCCAGGTGATACACCTGGAGACGGACAGAGAGCAGACAAGACTGAAACATCCACCTACAAGTGTGTTTATACTCTGTCAGGCAAAGTGGAAGTTTGTCTGGTTAACAAGCTCTGTCCTCTGACCGCTGAGTTATTCTGAGTCACTGAAGAACGATAAGATTGTTTTTATCTTCCAGCTCCTACCTTCCTGAAGAACAGAGCGAGCGATCCGGTGCGTCGTGGTCGACCGCTTCCTGTCTGCGGGTCGGAGGAGATCGCGGGTGCGGAGACGGTGCGGCTCGGCGAGGCGGTCAGCAGGAACTGAGCGGTGATGGTACCGGAGGAGTCGCACGGCTGAACCGGGATCAGTGTTATAGTGCGGTCGTTATTCATACCTGCAGATATTCACACACAAACAATAAACAAAACCCACCTCACACACTTGTTATCAGCCTGTCAGGTTCAGGACATCAGTAGTTTGTTTCCAAACGAGGCTGTGTGCATGTTTCTAAGTGTGTCTGTTGAATACTCTGTTCTGATTGGCCTGGGATTGACCAATATATTACACCTCAGTGCAGTCTGGAGCCTCCATGTGGTCAAAATGACTTTTGATATACAGATACAGAGCTGTGGTTTGTGTACCAGTGGTGGAACAGAAGCTCTTTCTGGTGGAGAACACTACAAATACAACATATCACATGAAATTAAACTATGAGGTCACTAGAATATGATTTAAAATAACTTTTTCATTTCCTGAAATTATTTGTGTCAACAGCCTGCTACATAGCCACATTCATAGCGCACACATACATTTTTTATAAGCCATAAAATGTGACAGTAAGAGAGTAAGCAGAGGTGAAATGAAACATTAAAAAACAATAATCGTGGCTCCAAACAGGAAACGTCAGGAAGAGAAATGTTTCTTGATCCAGTCGACGATGAATAATCTTTTTATTGGGAATAAAGCTGCCGCCTGTGTGAGTGTGAATAGAGTCAGCCGACACTACAGTACTGATAAAATGTAGCTAATGTTTCTCAGCGCTGCTCCTGATGTTAAGACGTCGACATCAAACTGGAGTTTTTCTCCTTTTTAGTCGCCGTGATCTGCCTCAGATACAAAGTTCTTCTTTGTTCAGCTTTTTTAGAGATTATATGTTTACAACTCTCACACTGCTGGATTCATTTATCACCTCACACTAATCCACAGACACAATCACAACTATTTCACCATTTCACATTATTGAAGAGCAAATTCTGCCGTCAGTTTTTTTAATTTCTGACAGTGAATAAAGCACTGAATGTCAGAATATCTTGTTATATTTGATTTGTCTACCAGCCCAGGGACACATGCATTTTAGCTGTCGGCTAACTTAACAAAAATAAACAAATAAAATAAAGAATATGATATAATTAATAACATAATAACGTGTGTAAATGAGTGTGTCGTCTACCTTGCAGTGGGATACTCAGGACAGTTGTCTGGGTGCCCTGAGTTCCGATCCTCAGGGTGCTGCTCGAGCCGAATGTCAGCCTTTTGGCAGGCGACAACATCGGGCTCCCGCTGGGGGCCACTCCTGGTGTTGGAGGGTCGTCGCCAAAGAGTCGCCTTTTAGCGCTGCCAGCTGCCGGGGAGCTGTACCGGTCATGGACTGATAACGGAGATGGAGGCACATCTGGAAGAAAAATCAAAACAGACCAGAGCTGACGTGTTACCTGCAAACATAAACTGTATATCTAAACATACAGATCCACCTGAACACCCACCTTTGCGTGCACTGCCCAGGCCTGATCTGAACTCCCTGATGCGGGGGTGGATGATGGGGGAGAGGGCAACCAGAGGCAGGTGGGACTGACCTCCGCTGGTAGAACCAGAAACAGACGCAGAACCAGAACCCGTGTCAAGACTGGAGGAGAAATTCACCTGATGAGGGGAGAGAGTTAATGAGGAGGGAGACAGAAAGCTGAACTTTTCTACTTGTGTCTTGATCCTGGCAGCATTTAGAGTGTTTCACTGTGTGTGTGTGTGTGTGCGTGTGTGTGTGTGTGTGTCCTGCTGACCTCCTCCACTGTGGGGACTTTGTTCCCAGCGGCCTGCAGAGCGGTCCACAGGGCAGAGTCTGCGGTCCACGCTCTGTTCTCCAGAACTTGCTCCTCGATCGAGTTCAGATGTTTCACCATGTCTCTGGAGAGGCTTTCTTCTGAGCGGATAAACACCTCGATCACCTGCACACACAAACACACACACACACACACACACATTACTTAGGAAGCAAAGACACCAAATATACAACAACACTGACTATTCAAAGTGTGTTTTTGTGTTTGACCTTAAAAAAGTAGAACGGAGTCAGTTTGAAGATGTTGATGATCCAGGGGAAAGTTCTCTGGGAGCTGTAGGAGAACAACACGACCTCCAGACAACACGCCACCAGGGAACAGTGGAAGATATCCTGCTCCAGTAACACCTAACAACACACACAGATTTATATTCATCATTCATGTGGCGGCCAATGAACGATCACAAAACACTGACGCACATCCGGAGACGTCCACCCAGTCGACTGTCTCAACACAAGAAACATCTGCTGATGAGTTGAAGAAGAGCGACACCACTCTCGTGTTGTTATGACAAAACGCTTACACTCATGTCTTTGCCGTGCAGCCGTTTGGTCTCCTGAACCATGACGTTCTCCAGGATCTTGTAGTAGAGGATCTCAGCCAGCTTCAGACGGTTCTCTGCAAAGTCTGCAACAAAAGGAAGATTATTTATGTACGACAGAGATTCTGCTTTGTCTAAATATAAAACAAAAGACTGAAATACATACACAATAAATCAGATTTTGTCCCAGGTTAGCCCAACTATTGTTTGTGTGTGAGTGTGTGTTGTACCTATATGAGAGCCGGGCATGTCCTCTGAGTCGTTGGTGTAATGTTCTTTGAAGGTTTGTCCCAGCGTCTTTACTCTGGCCAGTATGGACTCTGTGGGATCTCTGGAGCAAGTCCTTTAACAGCAACACAGGACACACTGTTACTACGGAGGGTTTATTAAATACACAATACATACAGTACAGTTAATGTACAGTTAAGGCGCTGCGTCCGACCAGTTTATAGTTTCAGAGTCTTCGTTCTCTTCGACTCCATCCTGGTTGAGAGACAAAAAGAGGAACTTACTTGAAGATCTGCAGCAGGTGGTCGCTGGGCGCCGTCCTCAACCCGGCCACCATGCTCTGCAGCCGGCTAACGCTCTGCGTCGCTGAGGAGACGGGCGTGACGAGCAGGTCCTTCTCCTTCAGGTAGACTCGTCCGGTCAGAGGGGTGGACGGAGCGAGAGATCCAGACTGCACAGGGAGAGAGAGAGGGATTATTTCTACTGTTTCAGTGAGTATTTCTATCATCTGTGTGTCTCTATACAGGTTTCTGTGCGTTTACTGTTGGCTACATATAATGTTACTACACAGCTTTGTGGAATACTTGATTCTGATTGGTTAATGTATATTCTGTATAGGAGACTGTGTAGTTCTGATCATAGACTTTGGAGGACCACAGCGGACGTTAAGAAAAGTGCTCTACAGTCATTTTAACTCACTCTAATGTGTAAAATAACCTCATGGTCATGCTGTTGGCAGTATATCTGTGTGTACCTTCTCCATGTGTTGATGCAGCTGGTTCTGAACGGCCGTCTGGATGGCAGACGGCTCCTGAATGATTTTCCTCGGGGTCCCGATCTCCTCGTCGGCGTCGGCTCCCAGAAACACTCGCTCATCAAAGTCTCCCACCGTCAAAACGTACTCCTCGTACTCCCTGTTTATGGCTTTACTGTACGAAGCACACACACACACAGATTACTGAAACTACTCAGACACGCCATGTTCAACACTTTAATTCAGTCACACAGTCAAGGTGACCCTTGACCTCTGATCGGCTTACTTGTTATCAATGAAGTTCTGTGGATCCAACAGTTCAGTCAAATGATCCTCATTACCCTTCAGAATCTGAAAGTTAGATCAGGGTTAACACTTCCATACACACAGCATTTGTTTACTAGTCTACCAGAATTCCTCTGTAGATGTTCCGGTTCAAGTTGAGGCCAAACGTTTCACCTGTTTCTGGAACAGTTTCTGTATGTACGGTTTGAAGTAGTGCTGTTTGATGCCTTTGGCCTCCACCACCAGCCCGTCGTGCAGCTCGCACAACCTCTCCAACACACACGGGGGAGGCTCGTCCGGTGAAACGTGGCCGTCGACACGGTACAGAGCAGGCAAACCTACACACACACACACACACATACAAATAAGCACACATGTAATACACAAAGGGACTATACGTGTGCACACATATTTTAAAAGGAAATCTCATCTCACTCTTTTGCCATCGTCCATCTGTCTCTCCTTCTATGTGTGATGTGATCCACAGACCTCTGCATTTACACCGTAACAACTTCATATCCGCACCCACTCTGATTATAACATACAAATTAACGAGCAGCAGCTGGCAGACTTGTCAACAAACGCGGCGTGTCCCTTGATAAAGAAACCACGGATGGCTCTTGCCACCTACTGCTGCTACTCGTGGTTTTTGCTGGGCTTGTTTGAGCTCGCAGGAAGAGGCAGAGTTAGGTGACTTTCAAGATGCTGAGCAGACTGTAGTCACAGGATGGATGTTATTAACACCTGCACGACATAACACATTTTTCCTTGATGTAAGTGGATGTAAATAGACTCTCCATGCAAGGTGAATTTGAGCTAATTTGAGAATGGTCTGTGGGTAAATAACAGAAGGAGCTGGTGTTAAATTGACAGAAGCACTCTGTGTACACACATTCAGTGGATCCATTACAAACCACTGCTGACTTCTGTCAAATAAACACTCCAGCTGTAAAATGAACGTACGTAATGAGCCGTTTGTTTGAAGCCGTACCTCTGAACGTCGGGTTGATGAGGTCCTTCCTGTTGGCGCAGAGCATAGCGTTTCCAAACACCAAGTCCAGACAGCAAAGCAGCAGGTGGTACGAGTTCACCAGGTCGTCGCCGATCATACGGAAGTTACCTTCAAACACACATAAACACAGTCACGTCTTGTATCACACGGAGGTCATTTGCATCCTGACTCGAGCTAGATTAGATCAGCTGATGGACAGAAAATTTATCTGCAACTGTTGGAGTGTAACTGCAATAAATTACCGGCATTTTTAGTAACAGACAAACAAGTAAATCCTAACCCTAACAAGCAACAACTTAAACATGATTTGGAGACGTAAAGCTGTCCGTTAAATGACCAGTGCGTGGGATTTAATGGCATCTAGCACTCTCATTATGGTGGCTGTGAAATCCTACACACTTTAAGTCCATGAACGTTTTCACTGATGTCAAACACTACAGAGTTTGTGTTTGTTTCATACCTTTGGTGTAGACAAACAGAGTCCAGCAGAACTTGAACACATCGCTGATGTGACAGGGCAGACGCCTGCAGAGCCGAAGACAGGACACACACTCAGTTAGACTGGACAACCGTGTGTGTGTGTGTGTGTGTGTGTGTGTGTGTCCACTTGTTTCTCCGTAAGCAGAAATTACAGAAACAATGACTTAATGTGACAGAGAGAATCAAACCTGGGCTAGCAGTGTGTGTGTGTGTGTGTGTGTGTGTGTGTGTGTGTGTGTGTCGTACCTGTGTTTCCTGCTGCGTGGTTGCCGTGGTGGTTCCCCTCCCTGCGGGTTCTGAAACATGTCCATGAAGATGGGCTCGAACTTGCGGAAAATCACAGTGGAAACCTCGAAGTTGCGCTCCAGTCGCTCCATTCGCAGCCTGAAGTCCTGCGAGAGGCTCGACATGTCGGCCCACTTCCTCATCTTGGAGAAGAACTGGATCAGACTGGGAGGACGGGGACAGAAGTGTGAGTGAACGATGTACAAAAACCAACACCATAACACTGAAAAAGACATAAACAAGCAGGGCTCTAACATCACTGCTTTCTCCACTGTCCTGAAAATTTAAATCAAGTTCAATTTAACATTTTTCTAGCATCTGTAAACTTTGTTTTAACATTTAGTAAACACTGCGTGTGTGTGTGTGTGTGTGTGTGTGTGAAGGCCTCCTGCCTGGCGTGCTCCAATGTGTGTGAGCGTCTTTTCAGTCATGCGTTTTGTCGGTGTGGTGACACCACATCTGTAGGTCCCAGAAATACCTCGGCTTTCAGTTCCTGTCACAGTCATTTAAAAAGAGTTTTGGTCGTTGTAACCATTCTTCCTCTTTATTACTGATGGCAAAGAAACCCTTCCTTATTCCCTCGTTGTGTTACTGTCCTCTGCAGCTCAGCAAGCCTGTTCTTAACGTTGCCAACGAACCTCAAGGTTCATACTGTGCATGCTGTGATTTGCTGATGTTTTGATGTCTTTGACGCCGTCAGGTACTGCAGAGCCGACGGTGACTGACCTGAGTTTGGAGGTGCGAAGTATCCTGGTGAGGGAGACACAGTTTCCTTCCATCAGCCCTTTGCCCACTGTGGGAGTGGATCCCTTCCTACAGGCTGCATACAGCGAACAGGCCAACCAGTGCACCACCTCTCCCTGCACAAACACAGCAACACATTTAAACAATTTATTATCTCGCCAGTCGCTGACCCACTTTAAACTCTCAAACAGAAACTTCTGCACATCATCAGGAGCATGAAAATCTGCAGAAAACAACAGCTAAACATCACGGATACGAGACACGACTGACTGCACAACAGCAGGACGTGACTCACATCCCACCATATCAGCACATGAACATTATTTGTCTGACGTTCCGTTTTAAAAGGAGATGCTGATTCAAATCGAAATAACGATCTGAATCAGCATCTCCTTTTAAAACGAACGTTTACTGGCGGCAATAAAATAACAACATTTGATTTAAGCTGAAACAATCAACAGAAAAATGTATTTGAAAGGTACAAACACTTGACTCGATGGCACCAGCGTCTTGAATGTGAGTTTTGATTTTCACTGTTGTCCTGTGAACTAAATATGTTTGAGCTTTAGAGTGTTCACTGGACACGTAACGTGATTACAAATCCATGAGCTATGATGAATCTATAATCAAAACAATCATCAGTTGCAGTTTGACACATCGAATAGCAAGATGATAAAGTATTACTGTCTTTGTTTAAAACCACTTAATTCAAATATATTATTAACACTGACAAGCATCTTATCTGACCTGGTTTACACGACAAATCTCTGATGTTATCGACTACCATGACGGAGAAAACATCAGATATTACTCTCAGATACAAACATTAATTAGTTCATACTGATAACAGCTTTTTTTTCTGCCTCCACTGTGACTAATGAACTGTTACGTTAGCTTAAAATGTCACCTCACAGAATGACACAGGACCAAAACAGCTGTTAGCAGAGTGGATAAATGAAGTGGTGTCATGTGACTTTAAGTGCCATTTAAACAGCGTGTGGCTGCTGCTGCTACTTTCTCCTCTCTCTCGTCTGTCACCGTGAAGTAAAGTTGTAATGATGTGGCTGTAAAGTCACTTTGATGCCTACGTTTAATAACAGGGCTGATGATGTAATCACTGGCGATGGGTTGGGCCTGTCTGATGGGTGGAAAGGCAGACAGGCAGCTGTCATGTCACTACATGTCTGTGAACCAAGAAAGTGGTATCTGATCTACAAACTCTACAAACATGTGGGGGGACGCAAGAATATTAGAAATACTGCTCAATATAATAACCTCACCACTAATACATATAACCGAATTAACACCTTCTGGACAGTGTCAGCAAAATCTGAACATTACAGACATCATGAATTTATGGCAGAGCAGCTGTATCAGATCGTTCATGTGTGCCTAATAAAATATCCACAGGAACTGCATAGTTTGTTCTTCATGTCCTATATTACACTATAATTATAATGTAGTACTTTATGGCAGATGTTCATAATGTATATGGTATTTTAAGGTTACTGCATCTGTTCTTATACTTCATTTTGCTGCTGTGAAATTGGCGTGCGATCAATAATCATTTCATCAAACATTTGATTGTTACAGCGTCTCAAAGATGAGGTTTGCATATATATAATTATATTTAAAACAACCTTTTATCAGCCCTGTTTGAAAAGTAGTGCATGAATAAAGTGTATTTTTGTTTTCATATAAAAAAAAGCTTGCTCTTGTCTGTTTCTCGTCACTGAAATGTGAATACTCGGCTGTTTGTCATACGTAAACAATGTTATATAAACATACTGGGCTCAGGAAATCTGTGATCGTTTTATTTTTCCATTTCAAACATGTCTCCTCTGTTTTCTTTAATCACAACTGTGTGTGTCATTGTATTGTGGTACACTGTGTTGATGTTTTAATTTTGATTTTGGCCATGCAAAAAAGCACATTGTAACATTGTTTTGAAAGTAGAGGTGAAACAATCAGTCGATCAATTGATCAGCTGACTGACAGCAAGCTAATCTGATGCCATTTTAAATTGCTTCTCACATTATATCACTGTCACCTGAATATCTTTGAGTTTTCTATTATTGGTTGGACAAGACGAAACATTTGAAGATGTCAACTTTTCTGACATTTTATGGAGCAAAACACTCAGTAATGTCGATAAGATGCAGCCCTGTTTGAAAAGTGCTGTATAAATAAAGTATTCTTGTTTTTATGTCATTGAAATGTGAATACTCGGCTGTTTGTCATAAGTAAACAATGATAAATAACCATATTGGGCTCAGGAAGTCTGTGATTGTTGCAGATATTCGAGTTACTTTACCGAGTAATGCAAGATTTAACGTTATGGAGTGAGTTACGAGGATAACATCATGAAAGCGATCGTTGGTTGAAGCCCTTTAACCCCGTGTTTGTGTCCCTCACTGTACTGGAGTTTAGTTGTGCATGGAGTTTACAATACGATGAAAGTTAAGGATATCAAAGAGAGAGTTTAACTCCATTAAAGACGTTAGTCAGAGGATATTATTCACCTCCAGTGTGTATGTATTCCATATGGCAGAGAAGTTCTCCATGGCTTCAGTGGCAGTGTGCTCGTCCATGTTCAGCTCCTGACACAACGTCTCCAAACTCCTCCGGATTGAACTCTCCTCCATCCTCCCCGACTCAGAATCCGACGACTCTTCGCCCCTCATCCGTCCAAACTTACAGTTACAGTTTCGAGTCGAGTATAAAAATCCTCACCGCAGCAGTTACAAATCCTCAAACACCAAAAACGCGACACCCCCCAAGTATCCGCATCGAAACAACAACACCACCTTCCCCACGACCGGCGGACTTCCGCTAGCCATCCCCACAATGCAGCGCGTTGGCGCGAAAACGGCCGGGTACTGGCCAATCACAGGCGAGGGGAGCGTCGGTCCTGAGAGCTGTTCGCCCAACCCCCTTTCCCTCTGCTCTCGTGCGCCGTCCAGCCAACCGTTACTAAGCAACCGCTGTCTCCTTACGTTACCACCGAAGACGTTAGCGACTGTTTTCATAACAGTTAATAATAATTTAAACATAAAGGAAACTCAATTTTACTTTTACTTTATGTTCTTAATAAATTTCAGCTAGCTATGTTACAATTTTTTAGTTAGGTTGTAAAATACGGGCACAGTAAAGACATTTGGAAAGGCAATGTCAGTTGGCTAGTCCGCCATTTTGGCTCAAACACCATTTTTGGGTTGCCATGAAATTTAATACAGACATTCATGCTCCCCAGAGGATACTGACGTAGGTCCTCTAGCGCCACCAACAGGTCAAATCATACTGACCTCGAACATCCCTTGACTTTTCCTCTAGCTCCACCATGACGTCCAAATTTGTGGTTTTGAGTGAAATATTTTGGCAAATGTATTTGTATTTTCTGTTCCTGTGTGTTAAAGTGCACATATAGACTGTATAAAACAGTGCACACAGATAAATTAACAGCTAGAGGGCAGTGCTCAGCCATAACTGACAATGTTAAATTACTGTACACTGGGAGCACTACATTTGTACTAGTTTCTCCATTATAATAAGTTTGTGTAACTTAAGCAACTTTAAGGTAATGCCATCAGAAACAGCATTTCAGTTGTTGAATTGATGCATTTAAATAGTATATTTCATCACTTTCATATTTTTATTGTTTGAAAATTGAAAATGTTGCAGGAAAGACAAATAAAGGCACTCCAGAGTCTAAAATTTGTTCATGTTTATTTGTGATGTAAAAGAAACAGCAGAAAAGTAATAAAGAAGCTAATAGCTAATGAGCACATCTGCAGATGAAGACCAATAGTTTATCTGATAACAGCTTCACAAACATTCTCAGAGTAAAAAACTGAGCTGGCAAAGTTAAAGAAACAAAACTTTTGTTGGCTAAGCACACCTCTGACAGGATGTCTACAATCTGATCTTCAAGACTACAATATCCTCACCACAGATTAATTGAGAATAGAAGATAATAAACAGCCTACTACAGCGTTTGTTAGGGACTCCATGCTGCTCGGTACAACTAATGTCAGAGTCCAAAATGGACCCGACAGACTACAGTACACACTTTAAAATCTTTATATAGTAAAAATTATATCGGAAACCAGCACTATTTCCGCTTGATTCTCCATGCTTATGATTTTATTTTTTATCCATTATTCTACACTAAGTAACATTAGTAATTAAATGCACCTGCACACATGTAGAGGAACCTGTTAGAAAATAAACTGAAGATTTGTGTGTGATTGTTTGTGTGGTACATGCACGCAGTGGTGGAGTAAGTACTCAGAAGTTAAAGTACCACATTTAAAAACTGTAAGCATGTAAGTATAATCAGGAAAATGTTACTATAATACTATAATAATACTTAAAGTATTAAAAGTACTCCATACAGTAAAATGTCTTCCAGGACTGCTCTTCAATCATATATGATATCATTAGATTATTATGACTCGTGTATTTAATGCAAAAGCAGGATGTTACTGTTGTAGTTGGTCGAGGTGGAGCTGCAAATCTTCACAGTTGTGAAGCTGGAACCATAAAAAATAGTTGTTAATTAACTTTCTATCAATCGATTAATGGACTGTTTCATCTCTACTTGTACATTTTCGTACATTTTTGTGTGCAAAAAATCAGTTCAAAGTCAAATCAATGAAAGTAACTAGTAACTAAAGCTGTCAAATAACTCTCGTGGAGTCAAAGTAGAAAGTGGCATGAAAGGAAAGCACAGTACTCGAGTAAATGTACTTAGTTACACCCCACCACTGCATGTTGTGTGTGTGTCCTCAGTGAATGCTGTATCTGCTGTTATCTCTGGTCTCAGTTGTCTTTATCAGCAGTTTTGGAGCAGGAGAGCTGTTACTGTGGTACCCATTAGTACTCTTAGTACCTGGAGAGAGGACAGAGGAATAAGATTAAGAGAGACAGAGATAGAAAGACAGAGAGTCAGTTAAGTATTTAACATCAGTGAAGACAGATAATGTCTGTCTTAAAATGTCAAAACATTTCCAAATATTCAGTCTACAATCATGGAAGAAAATTAGCAAATCTTCACAAAGGAGGAGCTTAAATATTCCCTAAAAACAACCTCAAGACATATTCTGACTTTTATTTAAGATGCCTCGTCATTTACTGCTGAGCTTTTAGGCTTTGATCATCCTCTCTGATACGTCTAATCTCCTGTTTATTCACTTATGGACTTTCATTTAATTTACCTGTTTCTATTGTTGCAGTTTGCTGAGTTGTTTTCTATCCAATGATTCTTAAACTTTGTTCTTTTTTTATTATTAGCTTAGTTTAATTATTTATTATAACATTTTATCATTGATGTATTATATATTTAGCAAAATTCTATTCATTTTTGACTATTTCTGTTTTTATCTTTTGCTCTGTGAAGCATTTTGGTCTGCATGTTGGCATTAAAGGCTGCATATTAATCCTTATTGTGTTATTCATTTCTGTCCAGACATCACTGATGATACTTTATTGTTCTAGTCACTTTTAGAGCTAAAAAATACACCGTTAAAATCTTAATCTTAATTTTAAATTGTCAAGAAATTCAGTTATTGGAATAAAAACATGGAATTCTGTCAGTGGAAAGACACACAAGTGAAGGTCTTAGTCATGGACAGACGTTAAAGCACTTACACCCTCCTCACTCCATCGTCGTCCTGTCGGAGTTTGTTACTTACTGTAGTTGGAGACGGCCTGGATGTGGATGATGGACTGCTGTCCGAGTCTGCAGGAGAAGAGACAGAGAGGTTACATGTACAGGATGTTGTACCGAAGGAAACATAATCACATCTCCTGTTCTTCTTCTCCTCTCCTCTTACCTGTCCTCCTCTCCTTCCAGCAGCTTCCTGTAGGTGGCGATCTCAATGTCCAGAGCCAGTTTCAGGTTCATCAGGTCCTGCAGGTGAAGAAGAAAGCTGATGAACCTCAGCTCTGCATGCCATGATTCACATGATCCGCATGTTTAACATATCTATGTGTTTTACATGGAACCTTTCTGTTGTACATTAAATTATTTTGCATGATCCTCGGCCCCACGACATCCTGAATGCGGTTTTGCACTGAAACTTGCATATTACATTGATATTGCACATATTTTTGTGTGTATACGTGAATGTGTACCAAGCAGCAACCTCTGAGTACTTTTACTTTGAATACTTTAAGTATATTTTCCTGATACAACAGTACATTTGTGTTTTCTGTCTATTCTCCATCTCTCTGGCTCACCTGATACTCTCGGAGCTGCCTGGCCATGTCTTGTTTGGCCCTCTGCAGTGCGTCCTCCAGGTCTCTGGTTCGGGCTTTGGCTTCTTTCACAGCCAGCTCTCCACGCTCCTCTGCCTCAGCCAGCTGGTTCTCCAGACCGCCACGCTGAGGGGAGGACAGGGAGAAGAAATCATCCATGAATCACCCAGAAAGCTACAGCCTACCAGGCTGCATATTTCCTGTAGCTGTACCTGCGCTTTGACAGCCTCTATCTCGCTCTGCAGTCGGCTGATCAGTCGGTTGACCTCGGCCACTTCTCCCTTCACGATGCGGAGTTCGTCTCCATACTGACTGGCCTGCACCGACATTTGGTCGAACTACAGACAGAAGAAGGTCAACATTAGCTCCATCATGCTCTCTTCTTCTGCTCTCTTACTCTGTGCTGCTTGCCACACTATTGTAAATTGAAGTTCAGTGACACCAACATATCACCACAAGCATTTATTTCTGCATTATATCCTGGGGGAGAGAAACTGTTTTCATTTTGGAGTGTATCAGATAACATATACACCGATACCCAACATGTTTGTGAGCTATCTCTAATCATTAATAATAGAACACTGACGGTGTACGATGCATAATGAGTGCATAATAATAAGTAAATCTTGTTGCTAATACTCCTATACTTTGACTTGTAATGGAGTATTTGTATAGTATTTTATTGCTACTTTTACTTAAGCAAATTACTTAAGTAGACGATACTTCCTCTACTGTGTCGTGTGTTTGTTTGGGACAGTTTTGGATTTCGCTCTCAGATAACAATTTGTCACCTCCTTCGTTCAGAGATGTGAGTTCAGGAGGTTGCAGCAACTGTTGCCTCTGTTGCAGCAGCAACACTGTAGGTTGATGGATAATAATAATAATAATGGATACCGTATATAGTTTCTTGTGCCCATTCTTACTAATTAGGATTGATCTAATGACTCCTGTTTCCTTGTCCTTACTTTGCTCTTGTACCAGGCCTCCGCCTCCTCTCGGCTGCGGGCTGCAATCTCCTCGTACTGGGCTTTGACCTCGGCTACGATCTGCTCCATGTTCAGGCTGCGACTGTTGTCCATTTGCACCACCACAGAGGTGTCTTTGATGCTGGCCTGCAGCTCACGCAGCTCCTGGTGAAGGAAACAAAACAGAGATGAGAGGTGACATAATACATACCTACAGAAACTTTACATATAGCCCAATATTTCCAGTCATGCAATCACAACGTTAAAACTAAAATGAACACTGTTAGCTCATCATCAGATTACATGTCCTGGCATGTTTCTGTGAAGCTGCAGTGTGGTGATCTCTTGAGGGGATAAAATGAACATTTTCCTGTTTTTAAGTGTTTTTTCTCACCTGACAATAGATAACAACAACAATGACAAAAGAAAAAAGACTTCCGCTGGCTGATATAAAAAGATTCATCAGGCAGTTGAAGGTGTGGTGAGTCATACTGGAGAAAGATTTCAGAGAGTCTCATTCCCAGGACGTCAAACACCGACATAAAGGGGGACAGGTGGCTCGGTCCGATTTCCAATTTAAGTCAGTATTTGACATCCTGGGAATGAGACTCTCTGAAATCTTTCTCCAGTATGACTCACCACACCCTTAATATCTGAAGTCAACTCTCTAGTGAGTCATAACCACAGAGACGGAACAATGAACCAAAGGAAAGTGTGACAGTTTGACCTGGATATAACTGGATACCAGACCAGAAATGTGTATATAAAGAACTGCAGGAAGGTGGTGAATGTTTTTTTTGTTTTTTTTACCTCCTTAATGTTTCAAAGCATTAAAAAATTCCAATACCTCCTCATAGATGTTGCGCAGGAAGTTGATTTCATCAGTCAGAGCGCCGACCTTATCCTCCAGATCTGCCTTCACCAGGTAGGCTGAGTCTACATCCTGAACACATGCAAGGAAACAAACACACTATAAAGCACTGTAAAAAAAAAAACAACTGTTGTTTTTACAGTATTTTACTGACTGTCTGTCATTTAAAATACTACTTTATTCTGTATAGAGTTCCTTAAAATCCCATATAAATAAAGGTTTTTCCATGAAATATGACTGTTTGGGGTGTCGGTTAGCTCAGTCGGTAGAGCATCCGCCCCATGTACGAAGGCTCAGTCCTTGCTGCAGCGACCCAGGGTTCGAATCCGACCTGCGGCCCTTTGCTGCATGTCATTCCCCCATCTCTCTCTCCCCACATTCCTGTCACTCTTCAGCTGTCTCTATACAATAAAAGTTGAAAAGGCCAAAAAAAATATCTCTAAAAAAAAAGAAAGAAATATGACTGACATGCTGGCAGATTAGGAAAAGCAGTGCTTTGACCTAAATGTTAGAGACAGACAGAAAAAAGTTTGGATTGCCCTGAGCGTACGGGTGGCAGAGCCAGGCGTTGTTCATTGGAGGAGGTGCAGAACCGTAGGCCAGCATTAGTGCTTTGAATTTAATGTGGGCTGCTACAGGTAGCTAGTGGAGCTTGATGGGCAGCGGGGTAACATGTTGTGAAGTGCGAAGCGGCATGACTGGGCAACCGAGGCGGCATGATTAGACTACTGGTAGAGTTGCGACGTAGGGAGTCAATTTTGATGTTGATGTCATGGTGTATTTAGCAAAGAAATGTCTTTACTTTGTAAGTTCTGGTACATTTTCAGACCTAAAGTTGGACTTTGGACCTCTAAAGATTTTACGAGAAGATCTGATTTGAGCGTGTTGACTCCGGTTGCTGTTCCCGTGTGATACCGTGTGAAATCATTGATGGATTTTGGTGCATGCAGGAATGCAGAGAGGGAATACAATAAGTACAATAGAAAAGGACAATAGAGGGGTTCATCTTTCTCACCACACCTATAGTAAACATGTCTGTGTGTGCATGCTGACCTTCTTAAGGATAACAAAGTCGTTCTCCAGGTTGTTTCTCTTGTTAATCTCATCCTCGTATCTGTAATGGAGACAGAAAACACAAAAAATCAGATATTACAGAGCTCTTTTTTACATTATTTACGTCACCGTGACATTATTTACTTGTGTTTGTAGTCCTCCACCAGGCCCTGCATGTTCCTCAGCTCCCCGTCCAGTTTGGTCTTGTCGTTGTTGACCAAGTCCATCTGGCGCCTCAGACCCGCCATGTAGGCCTCGAACAGGGGCTCCACATTGGACCGGCCCACCCCCTGACCCTGCAGCAGCTCCAGTTTTGTCTCAAGCATCTTATTCTGCTGCTCCAGGAAACGTACCTGAATGATGCAGGTGGGAAAAATTAGATAGAAAGTTTAGTGAAGGGGTGCCTTGGTAGCTCACCTGGTAAAGCAAGTACCCCATGTATGAAGGCGACCCCAGGGGGTTCAGTTCCAACCTGTGGCTCTTTGCTGCATGTCATTCCCCCCTCACTTTCCTGTCACTCTTCAGCTGCTACTATCAAATAAAGGTTCAAAAGCCCCTCTTCTGAAGGCCATATTGGAGGTTTGTTTGGTAGATAACTGATCAAATAACCGTCTTTGACTTGTTGCTTCAACAGTTAACAAAATTTGACCACTGGGATGCAGAAAGAAAAATTCAATCCAACAGAAACTAAAATGATAATTTAGTTTCAGGTAATTTCAGCCCTTAGCTTTTAGCAAACTGCTAAAAGTGTGTGTTTGTTTCTGAATCAAGGTAACACGGGGATCCTTGTGAACTCCATGTTTCTGATCTCCTGTTGATTGTTAGTTAAATATTTACCAGAGGTATCGTGATTGGCCAAATCCCCAATCGATTTGAGGTTTTATTTTAAGGTCACAATTCAAACTTCTTCTGTTTTTTTAGTACTGATGGCTCTCTCATTGTTACATTTAGAATCAACAGATGACTGGTTTTATGCCCCGACAACTGTCATTTTACAAGCTACATGGTATCAAGTGTGATATAACCACCATATATTTTTTTGGAATACAAAAGTAAATTAAGTTTACTGGAGTTTTTTCCTACATTTTATGGACCAAATAATCAATTTATCAAGTAAATAAGTGTAAGAACAATTAAAATATAGAATTAAAATAATCATCAGCTGTGGCTGTAGAATAATGTCCCTCCTTGGATAATCAGAGATTAAAGAAACGGCATCGTTCCAGCAGATAACCAGCTCGATCTGAATGTCAACACCTGACTGTACTCAGAGTCTGTATCTGCAGAGCTCGTGTTTCCTGCCCGCGGCCGGGTATATCCGCCACCTATTATACCTCCTCCTCCAAACACAAAGGCCGTGTTCTGTCCAGAGCAGAATAATCTCCCTCGGAGACACAACCACACCATGTCTGACCTGATTCATCAGGTTACAACCCAACTCAAAGGGACGGAAATGGGACAGATAGCTTAAATATCCAGTAGCCCAATACCAGTGATTCAGGGTTTAAATGGCTGTTTAAATCCCAGATGCATTTGCTGAATTTCTGGCTCTTTTTTAAAGGCTCCAGTCTCTGTGTTTTCATTGAGTGTTTCAGGCAAACTGGGGATTATTTCTGCAACAACCAGTATCAATAAAAACTATCACATTTCCCAGTGATCTTGGGTCACTGAGCCTCATTCAGACTTAAACCTGGCTATCGTCCTGCAACAAATAAAACTTTGTCTGCCTGTTGCATTGGACTAATTACTTCTCTGCATGAGGGAAGAAGCTCTTTAATGTTTCAGTGCCGTTTGAGGTCGGATTACACTAGTAATGGTGGGTTAGTTTATTCATCAGCTGACTCGACTTTGCCTTTCATTTCTTTATGCATGGGTGGAGAGTAGGAGAAGAGGTCTTACTGCAACAATGTCCAGAATGTAAGCCCATAGACTAGCTGGGAAATTCTGGAGACCAAGAGCCATCAGGAAAAACTAGTTTTGGCCTGAATTTAACTGATTCTTGCACTAATGTAGCTGCACCAAGCAAGCAAGGTTTGGATTTATATCAATGAATCAACAATACCACCCTGGATCAATAAATATAGAGAAAAAACTGACTTTAAAGAGTCCAGATTGAAGTCGCCTTACTTCTCCTGCAACTACGAGCTCCTAAGAGAGCAAACAAAGACTCTTTTGTGTGCTACCTGTTATCGGCCATCTCATTTACAGAGACGGACCGACGAGCTTTCAAATGTTTTCTGGGAGGTTTCACAATATTTTGTCTTGAAAGACAGAAACTGATTCTGTGGGTAACTTTTTCTGCAACATTTAACACAGTTTTAGCTCAGAGGTAAGATTTAATACTAATTTGAACCTTTTTGTGAGCAGTGCTTTGGTACAGACTTAGAAATGAACACCACTTCTGCACTCTACTTTGACAAAAACAGTAATTTTACCTCGCAGATCACAGGAGTTATTTGGTTTATCACTGACTCAGTCCATTAGTTTATTTGTGTTGTACGTATTAATACATCTTAAAGGACCAGACTGGACCGGAGCCCGGGGACAGGAAGATGAACCCCCTGAATGTGACGTCTTTTGACATGGCTGCAAACCTTTTGGTGCTGCCATGTGACCCTTGAGACCCGGGTTTCAAGTTGTTTCCGTTTTTCTGCCAATCCCTGTCCTGCATGATTTGTGTTGGTGTTTAACTTTTTATTTTAATGTGATAATAAAGCCTACTCTACTCGCAAATTTTGCATCTTGTTCTTGTGTCGTCTTTAGTCATGTTCCTGTTGTGTAAAGGCTTTTTACCTTACTTTTATAATTGGATATTACACATATGTGACTAACAAAGGAAAGGAGTGTTTCCATAACTTATCTTCGTGCAACTTCACTACCTTCTCACTTGTCAAACTAAAATAGTTTCATATTGTGCTCTAAACAAGAATCATGACATGAGTATAATGATCACAGGACATATCAAAGACTTTCTAGATCCATATGAGTTTAAGTGTTTCTCCTCTTTGTGCTACAAGAACTCAAAAAAAAAGCTAAAAGGAAAAGGTTAGCTTTGTACATTTGGACAAACAGACCTCGGTCCAGCACTGCACTCTGTCTCTCTACGCCTGAAGTGTATCTCAGCTGATGTGAGAAGCTAACAATGCCTCTATTGTGAGAGTGTGTTACCTACTCCGTGAGAAAGCAGAGATGTTCCCTAAGTACGGTATCAATGTCCGGCATTATCACAGAGCTGGTCACTCCTTCTGTGGGAAATGTGTGCAGGCTGTGTTCTTCAGGAACGTCAACACAGTTTAGATTAGCCCATTCTGGCTCTTATTTATGAGGTAAGCTCGTGTCATTGTTGTGACCTTGTAAACGTCTTCATTAAGGTCAGCTTGAGTTCTTATAGCAGCCATAATGAATCAACACAGCAATGTTTAAAATGAGGTAATAATGAGTCAATTATCAGCTGAGTCTGCAGCTCTGCTCGGCTTAACAGAGCTTTAAAGTCACATAGTTTTGCTTTAATGCATTTTTAAAAGAGTAATTTTCAAGTTGAAGTAGAAATATATCAATTAAAAAGTAAAAGTCACTTTATTTTGCAATCACAATTTATTTATTTACCTAAACTCCAAGGTAAGAGAAAAGCAGCAAATCCTCACATTTTAGAGGCTGACCAGAGAATATCGGGCCCTTTTTTTTATGTCTTAAAACATTGTGTAAAATATATATGTTATCAAAATATTTGCTGATTTCTTCTATGTACTCGGATCTTGTGCTCAAGTAAAAGTAGAAATACTTCAGTTACAGGTAAATGTCATGCATTCAAATGTTTAGTTAAGTACAAAAGTATTCAATCAACTTAACTGATGCATTCATGTGTTCATCACTTACTTTACCTTATCTATAAAGCTTGCAAAGCGGTTGTTGAGGCTCTTGATCTGCTCCTTCTCGTGGGTTCGGCTCATGGACAGGGTGGGGTCGATCTCCAGGTTGAGGGGGGCCAGCAGGCTCTTGTTGACCGACAGGGACGCCAGCGGGGCGCCGAGGCCATGGTGATGCCCGTTGGTTCCCGCATAGAGCGAGCTGCTGCTGAGGGAGATGCCACTGAACCCCCCCTGGACTGGACCAAAACCGCTCAGCCTCCTCGAGCCGCTGCTGCTACGGACAGAGTTGCTGGAGCTGATTCGCTTGGTACGACTCAGACTCATGGTGAAGAGAGAGAGGTGGTGGGATGCAGAGATGAAAGATGGAGATATGAATGATGGTTGGGGTGAAAGGAAGCAAAGGAAGATGGAGACAGATGAAAACAGACAGCTAGAAGAAGAGTAGATTAGGAAGACCAAGCAATGACCAAGTCAATGAGACACTCAGAGAAGTGAAACAGGTGAGTATAAGATGTCTGACCGTAGTGAGGAGTCTCAGGTGTCTCGTGGCCTTTTAAACCTCCCTAGGGTGGAGTTAGTAGAGGAGGAGAGAAGCTGGAGCACAAGAGAGCTGTGGTGTCAGATATCTGGTGCTTTTGGTGCTGCTAAAAAGACTTAAAGTCTGCTAAAAGGTCAACATTTACCCCCAAACTTAAACTTTGAATCCATAATTTGACGATTTAAATGACATTAACTTCACTGGATTCATTGGAAGATTCTTGGAGACTAAATGTCTGATCTACTTGTGTCAGTTTCTCTACTTACTTTATTACTTTATAGGCTGGTTCACTATACGAGCTGCCTCCACAACTTGACACCATGTTCATGATAATCATAATTTAATGCGACGATCTGGAATTATTTGAACATGTACAGTCTCAGAACCCGTCGTCTGATGACACGCGAACTTGTAACCAGTGGGTCACGGATATCCGAGACTTCCTCTGCAGTTTATCTGCACCAAGTGTCAGCCTCCGTGGCTGTGAAAGTGAAGCCAACACAAAAGTGCCAAAATATGCAATTCCTCTAACGTCCACTTGAGGCTGGCTGGCTCCAGAAGTGAGTCAGTCTCCATAAGTCCTCATGTTAAAATGTCCAACTTCACAGCAAGTTTGCAGCCTGGTTCAGTTTTTGTCTCTATAGATAATTTCCCCTTAAAGTTATGCATAATTAACAGCATGGACACTTTGATTGACAGGTGGCAGATGGCTTGTTTGAGCAACCAGGCGTCATTGAGTCCGCCTCATGTCAGCCGATGATCCATGTCTTTGCTCATTTTTAGATTAGCCGGGATAGATAGATAGATAGATAGATAGATAGATAGATAGATAGATAGATAGATAGATAGATAGATAGATAGATAGATAGATAGATAGATAGATAGATAGATAGATAGATAGATAGATAGATGATGGGTATGGCGGCTCCTGGGAGGGAAGAAAATTCTTATTTAGCAACTGGATGATAATAGATAATAGAGTATGAAACCAGGAAACCGGGAGGCAGTGATAAAACTAAAAAGATGCCAACTGTTGTGAAAATGGGGAAACAGAAGAAGAAGAAGAAGTTACCATTATAGTTATACAAATAATCTGTGTGGGGGCAGCAGTACCCTTTTGTTGTGTCTACTCTGCCTGTAATTCAACAGAAGAAGAAGAAGACGACGACGAAGAAGAAAAAAGGAGGAGGAGGACTGAAGAATAGATCATAGTTCATCAAATTAAACTTGCAAAACATCGATCTTACAGGGAAAATACAAAAATGACGTTACTACAGCAGTTTGAAGGAGAAATGTACTAAACTGTACAGGAAGTCTGCAGAGGAAGAAGAAGAAGAAGAAGAAGGAGTAGGAGGAGTGACAGAGAGGTCCAGTAAACAGTAAGTTATCTGTGATGCTGTTACATCACAAACACCAACATACTTTTCATATAGAGCAGGCCTCTAGCAGCATAACTTGTACATTCAGACAGGATCCAGTGCTGCGGCAAAAACAGGTGTTTCCATTTATTTGAGTGGTGGTAGTGTGTTTTGACTGCAGCGATGTGGGTGCGTCCTGAGGCAGAGAAGTTGAGCCGGATCCAACTTTTGGAAAAACGCAGCCCAACGTCACGCTGTGGCCGCCATTCAGACACTCAGACCAGTCAAACTCCTCCACAGTCAGCCTGAAACGTCTCTTAAACTGAGACCATCCAGGTGGATTCATGGACTAAACTCTGATACTTGCTGCCTGGTGCCACAACCACTACAACAGAGGTGCAACAATCCATGGCTGACCATGGCTTGTTGCGTATATGTTTATGGCAACATGACCAGTCGCTGACCATCGCCCAACCACAGGTTGACCTCACCTGTCATCTCGCTGTTAAAATGGGGAATATGACTTGGCTGCAGCTTTTTTGCTTTAATCCATGCATCTGCTATGAACACTACGATTCTTGCAGATTTTGTCTTTGTATACTGTATCAGTCCATATCAAATAAACCTTGAATAAATAATATTAATATAAGATTAGATTAATAACACTAAATAGTAAATGAAGTATAAACAAGCTGCACACGAGTCAGGATGGGGATCTTTTTTGTAGACCAGTCTTCTGACAGTGATGTAAATGTTGACATTGATGCAGAGGTTATGTATTTTGTCTATTCACATGACTGACTGAACTTTTTGTCTGCTGTGTTTTCACTTTCACAGATGGCTTCCAGAATAGAGGAGGATCTCTGCTGTCCGGTCTGTCATGAAGTCTTTACAAATCCTCTCCTTCTGTCATGTGGCCACAGCGTCTGTCTGAGACAATCACAGGAGTGTCCAGTTTGTAAGACAGTATCTTCAATGACACGCCTGCCTTCAAACCTGGTGCTAAAGAACCTGTGTGAGGCCTTCTTGTTGGAGAGAGATCAGATAGCTTCAGGGACTCTCTGCAGACTGCACTGTGAGGAGTTCACACTCTTCTGTCTGGACGATCAGCAACCGGTGTGTGTCGTCTGCAGAGATTCAAACAAACACTCCAACCACAGATTCAGACCCATCGATGAAGCTGTGCGACAACGCAAGAGACTTCAGGAAAGACTGGAGCGCGTAAAGGAGAAGTTAAAGTCTTTTGAAGGAGTTAAAGGGAAGTTTGATCAAACAGCAGAACACATTAAGGTCCAGGCTCGACACACAGAGAGGCAGATTAAGGAGCAGTTTGAGAAGCTTCACAAGTTTCTAGGAGAGGAAGAGGAGGCCAGGATGGCTGCTCTGAGGAAGGAAGAGGAGAAGAAGAGTCGGATGATGAAGGAGAAGATGGAGGCTCTGAGCAGAGAGATGGCAGTTCTTTCAGACACAATCAGAGCCACAGAGGAGGAGCTCAGAGCTGAAGACGCCTCATTCCTGCAGAACTACAAGGCTGCAGTGGAAAGAGTCCAGCAGCGCCCCCTTCTGGATGATCCAGAGCTGCCCTCAGGAGCTCTAATAGACGTGGCCAAACACCTGGGCAACCTGACCTTTAACATCTGGAACAAGATGAAGGAGATGATCTCCTACACTCCTGTGATTCTGGATCCAAACACTGCTTCTCAACAAATCCTCCTGTCTGGTGATCTGACCAGCATGAGATCAGGAAAGACACAGAGGCTTCCTGATAATCCAGAGAGGTTTCATTCCTCCTGGTGTGTCGTGGGCTCTGAGGGCTTCAGCTCAGGAAGTCACAGCTGGGATGTCGAGGTTGGACACAGTCTAGGATGGTCACTGGGTGTGTTAGCGAAGTCTGTCCAGAGGAAGGAACTCAAGCAGCCTGGATTATTGGGAATATTTTTTAACAGAGATCAATTCATAGCACGGTCATCAGCAGGTCCACCCACCATCCTCAGACTGTGTCCTTTACAGAGGATCAGACTGAATCTGGACTGGAACAACGGACAGCTGTCGCTCTCTGATCCTGATACTAACACACACATACACACCATCACACACACTTTCACTGAAAAGATGTTTCCATACTTTGTCAGTGAAGATCTGAAGATATTACCACTGAAGGTGTGTGTGACAGTGGAACAGAGCAGTTAGAGAGGATGAGGATGATTATATCCATGACAGGGTGTCCGGTTCTGCTGGTCTTGCGTATGAGCTTGAACTGGTCTACTAATATTACTAACTAGTCCAAAAGCAAGAAGTCGAGTCTGATGACAATTTTTAAGTGACAAAGAAAGCTCAAAAATACTTTTTCATGATTGGTTTATTTAAGGGTGACAGTGTTTAAGTAAGCAGTGATATAAAATGTGATAAACGCTGTCATGCATCTGTGTATATTGGTGAATGTTGTTTTATCGTGATGGGGTTATCTTTGCTGCCCTCAGGTCATCCTTCGTCTTCTGAGATCCAGTCCAGAGGTTCATTTACAAAAGGAAACAAACAAAACAGGAAATATAGTTCAGATTTGTTACGGGAATTTTTCAAGAGTGACCCTTCAATAAGGAAGACTGGATTCGAAGCATCAAAGTTTAAGTTGAATTTATTATTCTTGTACAAGAAGGGGGTTTAACAGTGCAACACACAAAAGGGGTTACAGAGAAAAAGGCTCCCTGTGGAGCTCTAACAGTTGGTTCTTATACACTCTCTAATGGGCTGTCTCGGACACCTCCCCATTGATACAAATAACGTCATAACATCTTTTTTAGTTCTCTGACCAGTAACCAACAGGATGTTCCTTTGTCCAAAGGATACCTCCCTAACCTGTCTCCAACCCTTGTACTATTGTACTATTTATTATAGTTTAACTTTATCTCTCCCTGCCAGCCTCAGCAAAACAAAGAAGAAAAGGGGAATTCACACGAGACATGCAAAAAAGGATACAGGATACACACACATTATATGAATTAAAAACATCTGAACCCCAGTATAATCCTAATTTTTATAACAAGATTCAGACAGAAGAAGATCTGATCAGCATCCATCATTAAAGTCCTTATTGGTCAAACTGTCACAAAAGACAGCTGGAGACAATAATTCCTCATTATGTATAGAAGTTGTAGGAAGGTGATCATGGTGGATGATTGGCATACAAAGCACTGTGGTCTAAGTGTTTTTAGGAATAAAAATATTACAACATTTAGAAATATGTTTACTTTTGGTACTTAAAGTATATGTTGATGCTTCTACTATTGTACTGTTAGCAGAGTATTTATACAATGTGCGATTGTTATTTTACTTAAAGTCCGTGTAAAGTAAGAATAAATATGTGTTCTGAGTTTGTCAGACCAAAGAAGAAAGTGTTATTAGCAGTATTCTCAGCTCCAGGACTGTGGGGGGCGTGTCTACTGAATCACTGAAGCCACGCCCACTGGTGGGAGCAGTCGAGCAGCCATTTTGAATCGACTGAAACGTTTCAGATGAGTTCAGAAAATCACATGACTGACTTTGAAACACTCTGAGCTGAGATGAATTCATCTCTGTCTCTCTGCTCAGGGTGGCCTCAGCGTGTCATCGAGCCACCCTTTAAGGACCGCCCACAAAATCCTGAGACTGAAAACTGATGAAAAACTGAACCTGTCTGAACCTCTAACTCCACAATTCAGTAATATATCGTTCAAAGTCTTTTCACGTGTTTTCAGCAACTATTTTCCAACATATTTAATGTGTTTTGACAGAAATCTCAGAATTGCCTTTACACAGACTTTAAGTAAAACAGTACTTCCATCACTCACTCTTACTAATTAGTCATATAAATACAGGGAGACAACAAAAAATCATGGATTGACACTATTTTTTAAGATACTATAATCAAAACTAAGCACACATGCAGACAGACATATTATAGACAGAAGTGACAATCATTTTTTGTGTATTTCACACGGTGCAGGTGAAATAAATAGTGATACAGTGTAAGGAAAACCTGAAATACTGTTTACCTTCTTCTCTAATGTTTATCCTCCATCAGCTCCACCTCCACAGGGTAGTGGTCACTGATTTCTTGAGTCTAGAAAATAAAAAAAAAAACAGGTCATACATCCAGCATGGTGGAAAAATAAGTTGGTAAACTATATGTAATCTGTATGAATGTTGTCAGACGGTCTTACAATGGCATCAGACAGGTGGTAGGCTCTCTGGAAGTTGAAAGGTTTAGCTGAGCCTTGCACAACAGCTTCGTACATGTCCTTTCCAAACACCACAATCCTATTGGCAGAAAATACAGTCACAGTCAGGGATTTGACAAGTTGTAAAACCTGTACATTGTAACATGCAAACAAAACATTTCGTGGAACACAATTGATTTAAAATTATATTTTTTATCACTCACACTGTATCTCTTGTAATATGTAGCCATGATAGCCAGATATGGGTCTTGTCTGAGAATTCTGACAGCAAATCAGTACCAGAAGGGTGCAAGGACTTTTGTTTGTGGTGCTCTCAATATTGAAAAATGAACTGCTGGACATGAAATGCTCCCTCTAAAAATCTGCACTCTGTGACTGTCTGTTTAATATTAATAAAATAAACTGTATTTCTTCAGCTAACATAAAAATACTAAACAAGATGTAAAGTTACCTGTCGTAGGTGTGATCAGTAGAGTTACTTGTAGTGGTGTCAACATCATCACCTATCAGCCAGTAGTAGGGATAAGAGCAGATGCTGATATGTTTCTTCTTCCACTCAGGGAGGTAACGTCCATCTGCATTAAAGTCCCCCAAAATCATGATGTTCTGCAGAAAAAATCAACATCATTTATCACAATAAACATCAGTCAGCTTCCAGTCTTCTGACTGTTTCTGCAACCATCATTTGTATTTATTCTGTTCTATTAATTTCCAACCCACATCAGTTTTCCATTTTGCCCTGACTTCCTCGACGACATCCTCCAGAGCGTTTAGCTCTTGTTCTGCATCAATTGGTTTGGTGTGGACTGGGATCAGTACCAGATCCTTCACAGCTGGAAACACAAACATACTCATTAAGACACAGCTTAACAATTAGACAGACATACACGCGGGGTGTCGTTTAGCTCAGTTGGTCGAGCATCCGCCCCATGTACAAAGGCTCAGTCCTTGCCGTGGCGGCCCAGGGTTCGAATCCGAACTGTGGCTCTTTCCCGCATGTCATTCTCCATCTCTCTCTCCCCACATTCCTGTCACTCGTCAAGCTGTCTCTGTCAAATAAAGCTCAAAAAGGCCAAAAAAAAAATGACACACATACGCGTTTGTACTTCTACACTTGTGATGACCATCATTGACAAGGCAGTGGATCCAGGCAGCCCTTGGTGAGACCCTAACTTAAACACTTAAACCTAATTATAACCTAAACCTAAAAGTTGGATGCAGCTTCAAACTGTGCTAAAGTGAACACCAAACACGCAACAATGTCCTCATAATCCAGAAATGTCCTCACTACAGTGGTGCTATGGAGGGGTCCTCACAAAGTCACGTAGACACACACAAGTACCTGTATTTTTACACTTTAACCACAGACAGAATGGCTCTCTGGCGAGCAAGTCTTCATCTTCTTCTTCGTATTGGTAGGACTTCTTTACCGTCACCTCATCTTTTCTGAAACACAAAAGTCACACTATGTAACTTTGGGCTCCGGGTCGGGAGAAGTACGTAACGCTTTACAGCACTAAGTCACACGGCAACAACTATTTCAGTGATTTTGGTGAAACTGGATCATATTTTATGGGGAAAATGTTTTCTGGTTTTCCCTCTGATGTCCTCCGGCTGCTCCGCCTCAACTCTCTGTGATTTACAGAGTTTCCTGATGGACAGTGAAGTAAACTGCTGATTGGGCAGCCTTGGCAGAGGTGACACTGTGATGAGTAGATACTGGACTCAGTTTTAATTCAGAGTTAGTTATTTATTTTATACCTGTAGAAGAAGACAAACTTCTCCTTGTAGTGGCCTCGTCCCAGAGATTTACTGCACACCATGTCATACGGACGTACTTTGTTGATTCTGTCAAAAAACAGAAACAACTGCAGCTGAAACACGAAGGTGTCTAAGTCTTGATTAGCTTAAGAAAGATGGTTCTTGGCCAAAGATGTCCGAGGGGATGAAATGTGTGTTTGTCCATGAGTTCAGAACTTACTTATCCTCGTTGAGTTCTTTAAGGAATGTGTCCATGGCCCTGCCGCCGTGACCCATCACCTCCAGCATCACTACAACACTGTACCGAGACACAATCTGCAACAAACACAGCCAACACCACAGTCTGACCAATATCTGCATTAAACATAACACAAACTTAGAATAGTAGAACAGATATAGAATACAATAGAATTCATCACAGGCCAACATGCCTTTTTCCAGACATTTAACACTAACAATGTGCTGTCGCAGTCATGACAATGAGCCAGCATGAAACTATTATGTTAGATAATCAACATTTTCACACTAAGCATCAAAAAATATTAAAGGAAACGAAATCTTATAAATCTAGACAATTGTATTTCATGAATTTACACCCCTTGTCCAGCACACTGAGTTACCTTGATAAGATTTCTCCGCACGGCCACTTTGTTGACTTTGTTCCATCCCAGTCTCTTGACATTAAAGGCTGCGATCTTCATTTTTACTATAAAAACAAAATTCAAATCATTTCAGATGTTTAAACTAAAGGTTAACAACCAGGAAAGGTCAGGAGAGTCATCGAAACGTATGCACTGGTACCAACATCTGCACCAAATTTAGCCACACTGCTATCATGGCAAAAAAAACAAAACAACAACAACAATCATTTATGAGTGAGAAAATGTGAGATAGAAGAATAAAGATCATGCGACAGCAGATGAAAAAGGCAAAGTGAAAAGCAGCAACGGCAAAGAATCAATGATGTGGAAATACAAAACTTCTAGTACCAAACTCTGAATCTTCAGGAACTGATTTTCAACTTCTGCAACTTACTTTTATATTATTTATTTTTCCTCAATATATTCCTGCACTAGCAAGAAGCAAAGACAACTCACCGATCTGGCTGAGATGAGCAGACTCAAATATTCAAACACAGCAGAGGTTGTTACTGTGTCAGCGCACAGATGTGACTGAGAGTTTCTGCACAAAGCAGTCTGATTTTAAGAGAGAGGGAGACAGGAAGTTCCTCTGGTAGCCAAGACAGTCGAATATTATTGTATTGTAATATATTCATAAAAAAGTGTGGCGGGTATAAACCGTCCATGGTCAGTATTTGAAATTTAATTTCTCTTCCTGCTGCCCATGCACACACACAATCGACGGATATATAACAGGTATTTCAATGATCTCTCAGGAACACAGGAAGCTCCTCCTTGAATGTTTGAATCAACAGAAACGATCCGTTTTTTTCACTGTTTGAACATCAGACCTTATTACGTGGCACACTCACATGGTGACCAGCTGATGAAATCTGAATGATCCCCTTAAATATGGATAATTTTGCTACTTGTGTAAAAGATGAGCCGACTCTCTCTCCAACAGAAGACAACAGTTACAGTGTTTTAATATCACGAGCATGTGGAGCTTGATGCTCACACAGTAGCTCATTCAGCTCTGTTGACAGAAACACAATTGTTGAAGTATTTCACAGGCATAAATAGTCACTTTACATGTTATTAACCTGTATTTTTTACATTTTCTCTGCTGTTTTGTGCGTATAAATACAGAAACAATAGTTTCCAACCTTGAACTGTATACTATTTTAGGTGAGTATCACTAAAGATTTGTATGTTTTTAATAGGTGGCTGTGTCATTTGGGGTCCTGGCAGCTTTATATTTTGTTTTAGTGACAAAATGAGTAAGACTGCTTAAATTTACTGTGAACCAAATACAAAGATACGATCAGAGATGACCAAAATGTTTGCTTTAGTTAAAGAGAAGTCAGAGATAGACATTTGGGGAAATTTTACTTTCCTAGCAGTCAGAAATTGGTAATATATTAGGACAGACCTTTTGTATACTGGCATAGCCTGAAGTTATGTCAAGGCAACATTAGGCTATCTTAGCTGAAAATGTTGAGTGTCTGTGGGATGAAATAACACGATCATGATCTAATCGGCATCCAGGAGCTGGGCAAACCAGCAAGTAAACAAAAGAAGGGGTGAGGGGACGCTGAGACTTCGACTTTGTCTCGATCAAGTTTGAGTGATATGTATTATTTGATCATGTAATATTTCACTTTATGACTGCAGGAGCAGAAAAAAAACAAACACACAACACTGTTTTAACATTTATAGTTTAATTACATCAAATATCAAAAACACATCCGTGGTTTCCGATCTGAAAGAAAACACTCAAAAACTGTTTACAATTATGCCTCATTCATGGTTGTCTCTGCAACATATCGATTTATTCCTGTTGCCATAGCAATGTAGTGGCTGATTAATTAAGGCGGGTTCTGGATTTACAAACTGTGGAGTTTAACTTTATTTAGTTACTGATGACTAACCTGCCGTGTTGAAAAGAAGGTGTACTCATCGTTAGTTTACTAAATAAATCATTTATTTTTCATTAAATTTAGAGGCTGAAGGCTGGAATGTTTCAGGAGCAGAGCATCATGGGATGGATGGAGGGTGTGAAGCTGTGTATTAAGTCATACTTGGACCAGCGTTTATGTACATGTGAAAACTGAACTGGGTGGAAACAAGAAACGGTGGAGTGCATCTGATTAAAAAAAAAAAAAAAAAATCATTTTTCAACAGCGACGGTTTCTTTAATTTCTCATAAAATTTTGAATATCTGTCCGAACTCATTGTGTCATCATCAAACAACACGACAGCAGAAGCTCAATCTGTGTGACGATGTTCTGTTAACGCTTAATTCATCTTTGAAGATCGGGGTCATCCTTGTAGAGTCAGGGGACATTGTTTTATATATATATATATATATGTATGTGTGTGTGTGTGTGTGTGTGTGTGTGTGTGTGTGTTAATGTGTGTGTCACTGCTCGCTCTGCTGTGTGTCTGTGATGGTGGACACGGCTCCTTGGCCTTTGCTGACATCACTGATACACGCCCACTGACCGTCCATCGACTCCTTCCACAGCGTCACCTGCAGAATAATCACACACACACAACACACATAAATGAAGAGAGGTGTGTCACTCCAGCTTATTTTTAGCATGACATTGGCTAAAAAAAACAAACATCTGACAACAAGTGAAGTCAACTTTCTGGATTCTTTAATGTGTCTATTTATAGAAAAACATCAGAAAACTTTTATGGTGATCCAGACTCATAACTACAACTGCTAATGACTTCTGGAAGGAGGTGCAGCGCCCCTCAGTGGTTATAAACATTCATTTGTTTGATGAGTCACATCTCAGATAACTGCCACCAAGGTGAGGGGTGTTGTTGTATGTTGTGACTAGTAGACCTTTGAATCGTGTGTATGACCTTGTGAATAATTTGCTCTGATGGTTTGCACATGCTCGTACTGCAGCAGTTAATCCAAACCAATTTCCTCCGACACGGCACACAACAAAGTAACCTTAAAAAAACAAGGTTAAGTCCATGTGTTACTTTATTTACTCTACCTTGTTGTCTCCTCCGGAAACGGCAAGTATATTTCCAGTGATAGACCAGCTGACGTGCCAAACAACATCGTTGAACTTATGGAGGAGTTTGGCTGTCCAGGTGTTTCCTGCGGGGTCGTCGCACGTCCAGATGAAAACACGTCCGTCCTGCAAGAAGTTACAAAGGAAACAGTCACCAAAAAATGTATCCCGCTTGACTGTGGTGGTTTGTAAGCAGAACAATAAAGACTGTTGTCCTGTGAGCATGTATATGAAGCTTTTGTCAGCTCCAATCATGCACCAGGTTACTTGAAATGACCGCCACACTAATTGAACTTTAGTTCAGTGTCTCTAAGTAAGCAGCTCATAAAAAGGAGTCTGACTGATTAGGCAGCGAATCCCTGAAATACTTTCTGTGCTACTGAGGAGAAGAAAATGTTCATGAGCAGGTCTAGTGTCTTTCCTTTTGCTTCCAATAAATCTCACCTGGGAGCAGCTGGCGATGGTGCTGGTGGGGAGACCAATAGAAGGAGCCCAGCCGACGTCTCTCACCCAATCACTGTGAGCCTCCAGCTTCTGATCCTCCTTCCACTGACCGTCTTCTTCTCTGAAGGGGGAAAGCGACAAACTGTCAGCTCCTCGACAAAAGGATTTAATCTATGCAGCAGACTTTTATCATCATATACAGCATTGTAACTGCTTCATGTTACTGTCTGGGCATCTGTCATTTCTTTCTCTCTCATCACATTATTCCACTAACAAAATAAATAAATCAATTTTGTCTTTTCTATTCAATGAATTCATCTTCCTTCATCTTTCTCTGCTCACTGCTCACACAGAAAAAGACGCGATGCCGCGGAAAGTCTTTTAAACAAAAACTTACTTCCAGAGTTTCACCAGGTTGTCGCAGCCTCCAGAGACGAAGCGTTTCACGTAGTTCGGTTTCTGTCCTGACGGCTGATCGATCAAGCTGCCGGGAACTACAGCAGGAGCCCAACTCACTGCGTTACAGCCGATCTGTCGGGGGATTACAACTGAATTAATAAACAGAGACGCACCAGTACAACAGTATTACACATTACAGTCTTAAAGCAAATGCAATACAATAATAAACTGTGGACAAACAGTTTAATGGAGTAAAGATAAACAGAGTAAAATAAAGAAATAAACTCAGATTCTACAGTTCTCAAACTCACAGTGTGTGCATTGCTGATCTTCTTGACGTCCCACTGCTGATCACCAGTAAATGTGAGAAGGGAAATGGCTCCGTCTGAACTTCCACACGCCAGAATCAGACCAAAATCATACGGACCCCAGCAGACAGAGTTCACTACAGACACACAAACAAGACCAAAGTTTCAACAAACTACAACACACTCAAACCAAAATATGAAGGCAGTTTGATTGACTGTCATCATTGATGATTGTCTATCATCTATCACCTGATGCACAATACTCTATTTCCTTCTGTGAGGGAAAGGAAGACAACAACTCGAAAGAGCAAACAATAAAAATAAATGAAAACCAGAAAAGACTCCAACCACTGAATATTTCTTCTAGAGAACCATCAAGAAGGAGAAAAGCTTAAACTTAAGTCTCAAAGATGATCACACGCTGATGTCTCTGTCACAGACACACAAATGATAAAATATTATTACAGCTGCACACACACAGATCTACCAACCTGACGACTCGTGTCCGGTGTATTCATACATCTTATCCCAGGATCCGTTCTCCTCCTTCCAGATGATGACTTTACGGTCGTAGGAGCAGGAAGCCAGAATGTTGCCGAACATCGGGTGAGCCCACGCTACCTGCCACACGGGACCCTCATGGCTGCAGAAACACAGAGACCGACTTTAGTTCATAACAATCTGTATGAAAGAAATAATGCCAATGATGGAAGGACGAGTTACATGTGATGACAGAATCATAAATAATTTACCGCTACCACTTGTTGAGTCGCTGTAGTTAACTTGTACAACATGTATAATGTAATTTATTTACATACGTGACGTGACTGAGCCGCTGTGGATCCATATCTTACCCTCTGAGGTCAGCCACCAGTATCTGCCCTCCGTTTCGGACATCGAAGATCTTTACAGTGCGGTCAGAGGAACACGTGGCGAGTCGAGTACCGTAGTAATCCATCTGAGCATCGTGCTGGAAGAGACAAACATCAAGACGTGAAGTGAGACGGTAACGTCCAACTCCACCTTTAGTCTTTTCATATTCCAGCAAGACCAACAAGTTCAACTAAATAATCTGTGACTGCAACAAGGTAATGGGTGCAGATGTTGCTGAAGTCATCTGTAAATCACATCACTGACTTCTGATGTGTGTGTTAATGTTGACATGATACCACCATGATGCCACCGTGTCAGCTCAGCTGTGACTGCCCCAGCCCCTGAACCTGAACCTACCCTGACCCAAAGACTGACACAGGGGCAACACTGACTGACACAGGGGCAACAACATGAGGCTTTAAAACACCAGATTAACATGTAAATTAACGCTCACAGGTGTGTGTTTGTGGCACCTGTGGCAGATTTTCCCAATAAACTCTGCTAACGTTAGCTTTAATCACAAGCTAAAGGCTAAGTGGAGACAAAAATGAGGGAAACTTACGATCATGTCCTCGTGAGAGGTGTCCACCGTGTTGATTACGGAAACCTGGAAGTCACACACAAATAAAAAATCATTAAAATCACACAGAAATAAAGATTATAACACTTTACTGCTGTGTCTGCTGTTAGCCTGTGTGCTAACGAGCTAGCCGCTCGGGCACGTCAGCAGCTAACGGTCCAAACAGACACAAACGTTAGCATGTAGCTTCACCTGCTGCTTTAACTGAGAGTCATTACACTCACCATGACTGCGGCTGAAGCAGGAACACCTTCAGAAGGTTATTAATCCTTTAATTTAATTAATTTAATTCAAAAATGAATAAACCGAGTTCAACGGCTGCTCCGACGTGGCAACAAGTACAGAAGCCGCTTCCCGGAGCCAGAGTCCGGCGGAAACCACGAAGACGAAACAAAGGTTCCGCACGTTAGTGTTGGGAAGTTCGAGTCTTTTTACGGACTCGGATCTTTTACTCTCGGACAGTAAATTGAACGAATCTTTTTTTGAGTCATTTCGTTCATTTTTACAGCGGGTGGCGCTGTGGGCGTTGTAAAAAAGACTGTGGTTCTCAAACACTTGACACTGAAGGCAACATGGTTTGCTTCAGCTGAAAAAGCATAGTAAACAAAATACCACAAGCAATTCAAACCATATGAAAACCTAGGAAAGCAAATACACACCACAATAAAGTGACTTGTGTCCTGTATCCTTCCTGCCATTGTTGTTTAATAGCACGACAATGACTAGGTAGCTGTCACGTGACAAATGAACGAGAGACCGATCCGAGAACGAACGTACTGCTCGTCACACAGCCTGAGCTGCCAGTCACGTGACAAATGAACGATCCGGATGAACGAACGAACGAGAACGAACCGTTCAGCCTGAGCTGCCTGTCACGTGACAAATGAACGATCCGGATGAACGAACGAACGAGAACGAACCGTTCAGCCTGAGCTGCCTGTCACGTGACAAATGAACGATCCGGATGAACAAACGAACAAGAACGAACTGCTTCTTACACAGCCTGAACTGCCTGTCACGTGACAGCTGTGAGAGGCCAAGTGAATGTAAAACTCATTTTGACAATTAGTAAGACAATTAAGTAAGACAAAAAGTAACAATTAATAAGTTCCCTAAAATGTTTACATGGTGCATTTATTGTGTCCAAAACGTGACATTATTATTATTATTATTATTATTACATTTGTTGTTGTTATTATTATTATATTTTATTATTTTATGGCAGAGTATAACACAAAATCAACATGTTGATATAATTTTCGAAAGTATTTATTTACAAACACACTTTATATTATATACCCAATAACACTATACACATCAACAACAATACATCTACAAGAACCGAAGACCACTAATTAATTATGATTTCATGAATGAATAATGTATATCGTGTATGACAAGACACCAACAAATCATTCATTTCCTCGTTTCTCAGTCCACAGCTCTGTAGCTGAGCTACAGCTGTCACGTGACAAAGGAAACGAAAGAACGATCCATATGAACGAACTGTTGTGCTTACTGCTCGTCACACAGCCTGAGCGGCCTGGCTGTCACGTGACAAATGAACGAGGACCTGAGGACGGAACGCACAGTTGAGTGAGTTCTGAACTAATCATTTCTGTTTCCTGTCCTCCTGACTGAGCTTATGCAGCTGCCATGTGGCGAGGGAAGGTACTGCATGAAAATGAACGAATCACTCACTGAGACGACTCATTACTCCCGAGTCATATAAAAGATTAGTTCATTTTGAACGAATCGTTCACTACCGACACATCACTACCGCACGTCATGTTACTCAGAAATCGACAGTTAGAGGTTGATAAATAAATAAACTGTTGTAAATAAAGTTAAATAAAGAAAAGAGAGACCCAACTGACAATATATATCCACATAAAAATGAATTAATACGACTTAATATTATTGGCCCCCCTGCAAAAAAATTGCAGTTACAAATGCTTTGGTATCATTTCATGTTTATTTCTGCACAAAAAGCCAAATCTAAGATATTCAACACAAAAAATGACTGTCAATATTTGGTATCCCTCCACAGCTGCTCTATGGGGTTAGGATCTGGACTCATTGCTGGCCACACATCAGACTCATGACCTCTGACGGAGCCCCAGAATTTAATGGTTACCTTATACCAGATTTCATAAAGCCATGAACACAGTCAAGATATGTAGTGTCTGAAGCAGCAAAGCGACCTCAAAACCTCAGTGAACCTCCACCATGTTTGACTGCAGGGATTACAAAATAATGTGAAAAATATGTATGGGTGTTCTTTACACTGTGCAAGTGACAAGGTTGTGATAATCATGTTTAACTACTGAGAAGTATTACTGTATAAATAGAGTATATTACACTATTTAAAATATTGATAGTAAGAGTAAAGTAACAGGTGTTTTGGACACTCTGGTTCAGTTGCAGCAGTCATGGTTGATGCATATTTTGCAGATATATTTAAATATTTTGCAGACATGTTAGTGAGTACTATAACTGGTGAAATATCACCATCTATTGGACATTTAATGTACATATTCCTAAGACGCTGACTAGTCAAGGGAAAGAAGCATAGATAGATAGATAGATAGATAGATGGGTGGATAGATAGATAGATAGATAGATAGATAGATAGATAGATAGATAGATAGATAGATAGATAGATAGATAGATAGATAGATAGATAGACATGCTGACATCATGACACCAAGACGACATCTAACAATCCATCAACAGTACCTGGTCAGTGTGAGGCCTCAAACAGGAAGTACTCAGAGGGAAGTTACCACTGAGCGCTGAGTGTCATCAGCAGGTTGGAATAAGTCGAGTTGTGAACAGCATGAGACGTCTAGTTGAGCTGTAATCGATGGTCAAGGTCACATTACAAGTTACTGAGACATTGACATGTTTTGTTGTGGTATACACACCACTGTTGTTAGCTTTAGTTTCAATTAATTGTTTGAGATTAAGAAATGACCATTGCATGCTTCTAATTAAATGTCCTACTTTCATGATATAAAATCACTGCAGCATGAACTTTTTACATTTTACATTAATTTCACCTGAAAGTCAAAAATGCTGAACTTTTTGTGAGTAGTGTATAGACAGATAGATAGAATATATAGATATATACACATACACACTCAAAGTTACACACACACACACACATATATATATATATATATATATATATATATATATATATATATATATATATAGGGTTCCAGAAGAGGACCCGAGCTCGAGGAAGACACATCACCCACCAGAGGGTGAGAAGGGGATTTTTTTTTACTGTTATACTGTTACTGTATACTGTTTCTCTTGCCAGTTTAGTGCATCCAGATGCTGCTGCGTTTAGTCATAGACCGCTGCAGTACTGAATACTGAGTCACTCACCCAGAGGAAGAGCTTACAAGAACAGGAAAGTTACTCTGTTCCCATCATTTGTGTTAAAGAGTTGTTCAATAGATCCAGCTTCAAACGTCAAAACTAGACTTCATTTAAAGTCCACAGAGCAGACGGAGGAAAAGTGATTCTGAGTCAGGGTGAGTGTTAATCCAACATTTTTATTATTTTACTGTCAAAGTCTCTGGGCCTTGAGCAGGGGCGGGCTGGCCATAGGGAGGTTCGGGAGGATTCCCGAACGGCCGGTACTCCAGGACGGCAGAACTCGGCATAACACCGGTCGGGTTGGGCCGTCCATGCCTATTACCAGTTTCATACACTCCAGCCATTCTTGCCATCACAATGATAGGAACCTCAGTCAGTACTAAATCTGCTTTTTTAAATCTGAAGCAATGTTGTCTTTTCCCTCTATTTTCTCCTCAGAGTACACCTGAATGCCTCATTTATGTGTAAAAAATCACAATATTTTTTCTGGTGGAGTGCCCACAGACCCCCTACAGTACTTTAGTTCTCAAGTATGGTGTGTTTGAGTGAGTGAATGACAGAGAGAGAGAGACGGGTCTGTAATGTGATAATATTATTTGTCTAGCTTGCTAACTTTTAGCACAACGCATTTAGGCTAGTTTGGCTGTAAAAACATCAGTATTGTGTATGGAGCAGGGCCAGACAGCGCTCAGTGGCATTAGCCAACATTGACAGCATCTGCCACCATCATCCGCCGCCCGGCCCGAGTGGGCCAGTCAGGTACTAAATTCCCGGGCCACTTTAAAGCCTGTTACTGTTTCACCTCTCAGACTGACTGAAGTCCTGAAGATGGATGTTCGTGTGGAGGAAGAGGAGGACAGAGCAGAGTCTCCAGGATCCAGCTGTCTGTCTATGAAGAGTGACCTGTCCAAAGGTCTTCCTCCAGACTTCAGTAATGAACCTGGACCCTCAGACACAAAGTAAGAGAACTGATACTAACTAAGAATCAATGGTATCATCCCCGAAAATGTGAACTGATTTAAAAGAATTAAAATGTAACAAACTTATTGTGACAGAAAGAGAAATCATTTGTAACATCTTCCTCTTAGTGTCTGTGACAGCTGTCAGTCACCTGGAAAAGCTGTAATCTGATCTAAGAGGACGAATACAAACTTTTAAAGCTCGTCATTATCAACAGCAGCAGCAGTTTGTGTATTTAGAGCTTCATAAATTACTTTGATCAGAGAATTTATCAAATATTCATGTGATCTGAATAAAAACATGTTGGTGTCTCCAATGCCCAGGCTGCTGTCTATGAAGTGTAAACGGGTGAAACGTCTTCTTCCAGGCTTCAGTAATGAACCTGGACCCTCAGACACAAAGTAAGAGAACTGATACTCATTTATTTGACTCATTTTCAGTTACCTCTGCCTCTTACCTCTATGTCATGTTTTGTATATAAACAATATTTACATAATGTAAAATGTTTTCTTTTTTTAATAGAATAGATACTTCATTGATCCCTTGAGGGGAAATTCTTTTTTCACTTGTTCACCTGTTTGTACATGCATTTTATCCAAAATACAAACACAGACACACACACGCACACATACACACACACACACACACACACACACACACACACACACACACACACAAAGGTCTCATAGACATGCAAATGTAAAGAGATGGTAGAGTGATGGGCAGTCACACAGAGCAGTTAGGTTATTCGGTATGTTGTTCAGGGGTACCTCAGCAGTGCCCAGGAGTTGAACTGGCACCTGTCTGTCTATGAAGAGTGAGTGGTCCAAAGATTTTTCTATAATCTTCAGTAATGAACCTGGACCCTCAGACACAAAGTAAGAGACTGTTTTTACTGTAAACTGACCTGATGAAAATGATGCATTGAGGATGAAGACAAAATACTGTTTTATATTTGTGATGCAGAACTATGAGTGCAGATACTGTTTCAAACTAGGATGGATCGTATTTTATTTCTGATGAAAACTCCTGAGAGCCTTCATTTCAGAATTTAAACTGAAAGAAAATATTTTGATAGTTTTTGCTCTCATGTTGAAGTTGCTGCAAATATAACTTTTCAAAATCTGAAACAATCTGCTTCTCTTCCTCAGATCAGCTGTTATGATGCACCAGATGCATCTTGAATCAGCTGATATGATAACTGTGATGTGAACCCTAAATGTCTTAGACTGCTGGTCTATAGCAATTATTTAGACCACTTCTAACCTCAGTTCAACCCTGACTAACTCAAGCTAAGCTTTTACTGTGAAGAAGCTGCAGGAAATGTGGAGTGCCTGTTTAGTGAAAGAAAACAAGCTGCAGGATTCAGGAGTGAAGCTGCTGTCTGCTGAGCTGGAAATCCAAACTGTAGACTGCAGACTCTGAAGTCAGTTTATATATTCTGCTCCTGTACAGTGTATATCTACCAAATGTATATCTAGAACAGACATTTTAAATCTCTGTCAGTCTTCTTGTTTTCTGTTTGTCTGAGCACAAATCACAGCAGCTCTTTTTAAAGTTTGTCAGTCTGAACAGTTTGAATTGAGTCTGTGCTCCTTTAATGTGCTGCAAAATTAAACCAATATTTATTTATTTTGTGAGACATGAAAAATCAAAATAATAACTTAGACACACACAAACACACACAGACACACACACACACACACACACAGTGTGAAGTATATTTCCAAATACAGTGTTTGAAGTATCGTGTCTGAGCTGTCACCATCGACAGACGACACTTCAACATGTAATGATGTTTCCATTCAGGAAGGGATGTCACTTTGTGTTGTGACTCAACCAGTAAACAGGAGCATAAATAATCCACTATATTTGTACGGGGAGGTACAAGGTTACATTTCAGATGAAGACAACATTCATGTCACTTTGCACATTTGATCTATTTCTAAAGATGATTGAGGATGAAGCTCACAGTCAGTCAGCTGTGTGCTGATGGAGATGACAGTGGTGATGAGGATAGTCTAAATCTGTGCTGTGAAATGAGAGCATCACAAGTGCAGGGACACGAGTTAAAGAGGTTTAGAAAGATTGAAACTGCAGAAATGTAGAGAAAAGCTCATTGATTAGGACATAGTAATGTTGAGCTGCACATTTCAAACCTGAACACATCTGATTGGATCATAAATGGATTTTTATCAACATCATTTATTCTTTATTCAGATTGGAGGACTGCAGTTTGTCAGAGATCAGCTGTGCTTCTCTGGCCTCAGCTCTGAAGTCCAACCCCTCCCATCTGACAGAGCTGAACCTGAGTCAGAACAAGCTGCAGGATTCAGAAGTGAAGCTGCTGTGTGATCTTGTGAAGAGTCCACACTGCAGTCTGCAGACTCTGAGGTCAGTAGAGGGTTGCAGTCAGTCCATGCTGGTCTCAGCAGTATTGTACTAAACACAGTTAGTATCAAAGCACAGATCCAGTATTTCCTGTAAACCTCTGACCTTCTCAGCGGCTGCTTTCCTCAGTGAAGCTGTGAGAGGAGAACGGTGACAGGCTTCAGGATTGGACAGAAAGACAGAGAGAGAGAGAACAATCAGCCAATCAGATGAGCCAGAAGCTCGTTGTGATCATGTGTTTTTGGTTGATGTGAAGACGACTGTTGTTGTTGTGTTCATGTCTACAGGAAATAAAGCTGATTACAGCTGACAGCATTACAAGATGTACAGAGACAGTGGTCCTCATTCATCAGATCTGATCTCAAAGTGTTTGTTCTCTCATTTCAACACTAAAGAACTGATCAGTTCATCTTTGTCACAGCTCTCAGATCAGTCTGACTGAAGCCTGCAAAGAACCATCATTACATTTAGTGACCATGTGGTCTTTGTACAGAGCAGAACCTCTGCTGATGTCCAGTAACCACAGCTTCAGTCTTTCTATGAACATGTAGGACCTTTAACATTATTAATCTGTCCATGTGTCTTTAGTTTAGTCCAAATGTATTTAGAACAGACTCCATATTTACATGTTTGATGCGTTCAGGGACTGTCAGCACTTTATTTCCACTGTGTACTTGAGTGAAATGTGCAGAGTCAACAGACTTGATGCTCAAAGTTTCTGCAGGTCTGTGAGCTTCACTCCAACACGTTAACATGAGAGCTAAAATGAAGCTGGCTACGCTACACAGCCTCTTTACATGAACCTGTTCTATATCACTTGCACACAGCTTTGTTTTATTTGTTTCATTGTAATTGAGTATGAAATACTTCTTAGAAAACATTGGAATCTTGACCTGCCAAGAAAAACTATCCACGCATTGCCTCCCACAAAGACATACAGAAGATCCTCTGAGCTCATATTTGTTTGAAATGATCAAGTTTACTTGTTGAAGTAGAAATATTTCTTTGATTTCTGTTGATTTCAATGTGTTTTCACAAGTAATGTCTGAACACACACACACACACACACTTAATGATGTTTCCATTCAGGAAGTGATGTCACTTTGTGTTGTGACTCAACCAGTAAACAGGAGCATAAATAATCCACTCCATTTGTACGGGAAGGTACAAGGTTACATTTCAGATGAAGACAACATTCATGTCACTTTGCACATTTGATCCATTTCTAAAGATGATTGAAGATGAAGTTCACAGTCAGTCAACTGTGTGCTGATGGAGATGACAGTGGTGATGAGGATAGTCTAAATCTGTGCTGTGAAATGAGAGCATCACAAGTGCAGGGACACGTGTTAAAAAGGTTTAGAAAGGTTTGTTTTGACTTAAATAAACAGTTATTTAATTAAGTCTGATTTATTAATTACATGTTGGCTTTTTTGAATTCTATAGAAAACATCTGTCTCAGTATTTTTCATGAAATTGTTGAAACAGGACAAATGTCTGATAATGATGTCTGAGGTCTTCTGTCTACTTGTTGAAGTAGAAATATTTCTTTGGTTTCTGTTGATTTCAATGTGTTTCCACAAATAATGTCTGATCATTGATATCAGTGTCTTTATTTTGATTTATGTGAGACATTTTATATATGAAAAACTGAATGAACAACACATTTTCATAAATAATGTCTTTTTATGTTTTCAAACCTGAACACATCTGATTGGATCATAAATGGATTTTTATCAACATCATTTATTCTTTATGCAGATTGAGGCTCTGCAGTTTGTCAAAGATCAGCTGTGCTTCTCTGGCCTCAGCTCTGAAGTCCAACCCCTCCCATCTGACAGAGCTGGACCTGAGCTACAACAAGCTGCAGGATTCAGAAGTGAAGCTGCTGTGTGATTTTCTGGAGAGTCCACACTGCAGACTGAAGACTCTGAGGTCAGTTCACTGACTCTCTGTTATTATTGTAGATCTGATGTTTAATTAACAATTGAAGCTAATTTATGTTCAGACATAACTTACATCCATAAAGTTGTAAATTTCCTTTTGTTCATATTTTCATGTTTGTTGTATTGAATTTAGTCTGCAGTCACAAAGACTTGTGTTTCTTAAAGAAACTGTAGAAAATGTCCTCTGTTAGTGGTTAAAGTCAATGTAAGTTTATAATTGTTGGTAAATGGTCACATCTGTATACAGAAGATCCTCTGAACTCATATTTGTTTGAAATGATCAAGTTTACTTGTTGAAGTAGAAATATTTCTTTGGTTTCTGTTGATTTCAATGTGTTTTCACAAGTAATGTCTGAACACACACACACACACAGACTTGACTGAGATCAGCAGCATGTTATTAATCTGTGTTGATATGAATGGTTGTCTGAATGTTGTGCTGATGTTTGGATGATGTCTGTAGAAGGCTGACATTATGATGATCCACAATAACACAATGACAAAGTCACTCTACTCATTTTAGAGAAAAGCTCATTGATTAGGACATAGTAATGTTGAGCTGCACATTTCAAACCTGAACACATCTGATTGGATCATAAATGGATTTTTATCAACATCATTTATTCTTTATTCAGATTGAGGAGCTGCAGTTTGTCAGAGATCAGCTGTGCTTCTCTGGCCTCAGCTCTGAAGTCCAACCCCTCCCATCTGACAGAGCTGGAGCTGAGCTACAACAAGCTGCAGGATTCAGGAGTGAAGCTGCTGTGTGATTTTCTGAAGAGTCCACACTGCAGACTGAAGACTCTGAGGTCAGTTCACTGACTCTCTGTTACTATTGTAGATCTGATGTTTAATTAACAATTGAAGCTAATTTATGTTCAGACATAACTTACATCCATAAAGTTGTAAATGTCCTTTTGTTCATATTTTCATGTTTGTTGTATTAAATTTAGTCTGCAGTCACAAAGACTTGTGTTTCTTAAAGAAACTGTAGAAAATGTCCTCTGTTAGTGGTTAAAGTCAATGAATGTTTCTAATTGTTGGTAAATGGTCACATCTGTATACAGAAGAACCTCTGAACTCATATTTGTTTGAAATGATCAAGTTTACTTGTTGAAGTAGAAATATTTCTTTGGTTTCTGTTGATTTCAATGTGTTTTCACAAATAATGTCTGAACACACCCACACACACACACACACACACACACACACACAGACTTGACTGAGATCAGCAGCATGTTATTAATCTGTGTTGACATGAATGGTTGTCTGAATGTTATGCTGACGTTTGGATGATGTCTGTAGAAGGCTGACATTATGATGATCTACAATAACACAATGACAAAGTCACTCTACTCATTTTAGAGAAAAGCTCATTGATTAGGACATAGTAATGTTGAGCTGCACATTTCAAACCTGAACACATCTGATTGGATCATAAATGGATTTTTATCAACATCATTTATTCTTTATTCAGATTGAGTGGCTGCTGTTTGTCAGAGATCAGCTGTGCTTCTCTGGCCTCAGCTCTGAAGTCCAACCCCTCCCATCTGACAGAGCTGAACCTGAGTCAGAACAACAAGCTGCAGGATTCAGGAGTGAAGCTGCTGTGTGATTTTCTGAAGAGTCCACACTGCAGACTGAAGACTCTGAGGTCAGTTAACTGACTCTCTGTTACTATTGTAGATCTGATGTTTAATTAACAATTGAAGCTCATTTATGTTCAGACATAACTTACATCCATAAAGTTGTAAATGTCCTTTTGTTCATATTTTCATGTTTGTTGTATTAAATTTAGTCTGCAGTCACAAAGACTTGTGTTTCTTAAAGAAACTGTAGAAAATGTCCTCTGTTAGTGGTTAAAGTCAATGAATGTTTAGAATTGTTGGTAAATGGTCACATCTGTATACAGAAGAACCTCTGAACTCATATTTGTTTGAAATGATCAAGTTTACTTGTTGAAGTAGAAATATTCCTTTGGTTTCTGTTGATTTCAATGTGTTTTCACAAATAATGTCTGAACACACACACACACACACACACACACACACACGCACACACACACGCACAAAAAAAACAACTCATTGATTAGGACATAGTAATGTTGAGCTGCACATTTCAAACCTGAACACATCTGATTGGATTATAAATGGATTTTTATCAACATCATTTATTCTTTATGCAGATTGGAGGACTGCTGTTTGTCAGAGATCAGCTGTGCTTCTCTGGCCTCAGCTCTGAAGTCCAACCCCTCCCATCTGACACACCTGGACCTGAGCTACAACAAGTTGAAGGATTCAGGAGTGAAGCTGCTGTCTGATCTTGTGAAGAGTCCACACTGCAGTCTGCAGAGTCTGAGGTCAGTAGAGGGTTGCAGTCAGTCCATGTTGGTCTCAGCAGTATTGTACTAAACACAGTTAGTATCAAAGCACAGATCCAGTATTTCCTGTAAACCTCTGACCTTGAGACAGTTGAGAACAGTGACAGGCTTCAGGATTGGACAGAAAGACAGAGAGAGAGAGACCAGTCAGCCAATCAGATGAGCCAGAAGCTCATTGTGATCATGTGTTTCTGGTTGATGTGAAGACGACTGTTGTCGTTGTGTTCATGTCTACAGGAAATAAAGCTGATTACAGCTGACAGCATTACAAGATGTACAGAGACAGTGGTCCTCATTCATCAGATCTGATCTCAAAGTGTTTGTTCTCTCATTTCAACACTAAAGAACTGATCAGTTCATCTTTGTCACAGCTCTCAGATCAGTCTGACTGAAGCCTGCAAAGAACCATCATTACATTTAGTGACCATGTGGTCTTTGTACAGAGCAGAACCTCTGCTGATGTCCAGTAACCACAGCTTCAGTCTTTCTATGAACATGTAGGACCTTTAACATCATATATTAATCTGTCCATGTGTCTTTAGTTTAGTCCAAATGTTTTTAGAACAGACTCCATATTTACATGTTTGATGCGTTCAGGGACTGTCAGCACTTTATTTCCACTGTGTACTTGAGTGAAATGTGCAGAGTCAACAGACTTGATGCTCAAAGTTTCTGCAGGTCTGTGAGCTTCACTCCAACACGTTAACATGAGAGCTGAAATGAAGCTGGCTACGCTACACAGCCTCTTTACATGAACCTGTTCTATATCACTTGCACACAGCTTTGTTTTATTTGTTTCATTGTAATTGAGTATGAAATACTTCTTAGAAAACTTTGGATCTTGACCTGCCAAGAAAAAGTGTCCACACATTGCCTCCTAATTCTTCCACAACTTCTCCTTCTTCCTTCAGGATATTCCCACAAACAATAATGATGAAAAAACACTCTGCAGCAGATGTTACACCAGGAGTCAATCAGGATAACACCAGAGAAATGGCGCTTCCTGCAACAGCTGGTCCCTCCACCCCTCAACTCTCCACCAACTATGATGATTGTTCAGATTCTGATAAAAGTGCTGTAAACTACTCAGTAACAAACACCCAACCAACTCTTTCTCACCTCCAAACCGTCTCCTCAGATCTTGGTTCAAGTAGAAGAGGCTCCAGCTGTTTGCCTCGTTCTCACAGCGTTCCTTCACTGAGTCCATTAACCTCTACAAAGAACGAGACCTTCACACGAGCAAACAGCTTACCTGACATGCTGCTAAAAAACAGCTTTGAGGAGTTCACACCTGATATTGATGAAGACGATGAAACCTACAGGTTCCAGTGCTCCTGCCCAGGCCTGTACCAGTGCAGTGTGACAGGCCTGGTGTTCCACATGGAGGGAGAAGGGGACGTGGATTACAGGACTGTCCCTTGGAACAGGAGACTACTGGCCCAGCATCACAATAAGCCTGCAGGACCCCTGTTTGACATCAAATGTGGGCAGCAGTCTATGTGTCAGCTTCACCTCCCACACTGTGAGATCCGCTCCACACGTGGATGTGACTTCTTGTCAGTTGCTCATGTGAATGATGAGGGCATCGAGTTTATCACCCCTCATAAGATAACAGAGACTCATGTAGTTATAAACATCACAGGGTTTTCTGGTTTTGGTATTGTCAAGGATGAAGACTCACCACCTGACCCGGTCCGAGCGCTGGTTCTGCTTTTCTACAGGCCTCCGGTTGATCCTGATCTTGAATCCCGCCTCAATGTGTTGTTGCTACCGAAAAATGTTGTAGTCCGGGATGTGCAGCGCACTAGAAAGAAGTTAGTTGGAGAAGAGAGCTACATAGAGACATCCCCACACTGTAAATTGCACCCAAAGCAGGAATACACACTGTCCACTTGTCCTGAAGATGACTCAGTTCTAGTTCAACCAACAGAAGCAGAATTTGACTGTGACTATGACAACAACTACTTCCCATCATTCCAGGTGGATTTAGAAAAACCCATGAAACACATTAACCTGCTTTTGAGAGACACCAACAAATTCAAAGTCTGGGAAAGACGAGTTTGTCTTTGGTCCACTGGAGTAAAAAGGTCCTGTGTGCAGGGCAGTTCAAAGGACAGCCTGTTCGACATACGGAGCAGCTTCATCGACGGGATATCAGGACCTGTTCTCAAAAGTCTGCTGGACAAAATGTTTGAGAAAAAGGTGATGACTGATTCTGAGAGGGAGTCAGTGGACGAGATCCAGAACAAAAGAGACAAAGCTCGTGTTGTTTTCGACACAGTGAGGAATAAAGGTCCAGCTGCCAGGTCAGAGATGATTCAGTTTCTCCGCGAGGTCGACCCCTTCCTCTCTAAACATCTCGGGCTGATCTGAAGCTCAGTGAACAGGTGATGGATGCATGTATTCAGAAAATGTATTTGTAAATATTTGAATTGTATCTTACCAAACGATTGATGTACTGATGTAAATAGATATAAATCATAAGAGCTTAATAGTGCAGATGGTTTGTTAAACTGTGTTTCCTGTTGACCAGAACTGTGTGAACTGTCGTTCATGTACTTCGGGGAATCACCCTGATCTCAAGATTGAACATGATCTTAAGAAAATAGTTGAGCAGTGACAATCACTGTCCTTTTTGCAGACAGTGGACAGGATGATAAAATAACAGCAGAAAGAATAACTGTGCATGTATCAGAGCAGATGGGATTGGATGTCATCACTTTGTATAAAGATAAAGACTAGACCATGAAATCAATTTAAAATGTTGAACAGGTTGATTATAAAGTTTTAGAGAGAGAAAGTCTTGACTTCTTAATCAGCAGCATTTTACCAGATATTCATTTAATTACACATCATGTTTGTTTGAAATCAGTGCATGGATTTTGTCCTATAAGCCTTCTTATTCTCTTTACATGTACAAGAGCTCCCTCTGTCTCAACTTGTTAATCTTGTAAACTGCAGTGATATAAACATTTACCAATAAAACCCAGATGTGTTGTAAACCTGTAGTGTCTCTATGGTTTCTGGTAATTCCACCACACAGATCCTGTCAGACTCTGTGATTCAAATACTCAAATACTCTAAGATTTCTCAAGGCTTCACCTGCACAAATACAGAGTTTCTGAACCAAACTTGTGTATCCAGGTACAGAATGAACGCTGGCAGCCTCGACCAAACAGTAAACTGTATTATGAAACTGGAGAAATATCTGTGAAATGTTCTGGACATGTTGATGAACATGTTACTGAGGTGCTAAGAAGCCTTCATACAGTATATCCTGCACTGCTTTAATTTAAAGTAACTAAATAGTAAAAATGATAGTAGTACAAATATAACCCAAATACTCACATACCTCCAACTACTGCAGTACTTACAGTTAAGTTTAAAATGGTTACCCCCAGATGAACTATGTTTGTGTCATTCATAAAACTTTACATAGTAAAACATTCATCAGTGTTAAGGCCCCTGTTTGCTACATTTTAATGTCAACTAAATCTTCAGGTTTGCTTTAGGTTTTGAGTTCAAAAGTCAAACTACAACTAAGTGGCTATACTTCATTATGTCCACACGGTGGCGCCATAAAATTAAAACACTCTCTCTCACACACACACACACACACACACACACATCTATTTTTATCCGAACCGACCAAGTGTCAAGTTCCCCACCGGGTAGCTATCGTGTGTTACTTCTCTCTGCCCCCTCCCCTCCAGCCTCCAGTCTCGCCATGTTGTCGGGTTAAATCTGTGTCTCTCTGTCTGATCTCTGATTTTTTTTTATCGTAGAATAACTCTCATAGCGTCGGTGACAGCTGTCAAAGTACCAACATGTCGAGTGTGACTTACCACATCTCCAACCTGTTGGAGAAAATGACATCCACAGACAAAGATTTTAGGTAAGACAGAGTAACTAATGAACAGCTTGTGTGTGTCTGACAGTGAGATGACACTTTCTGGACTCACTGTCATTTATATGTGTGTCACTGAACGACACAGGCCAAATTTATTTAACATTTTAAACATTTTATTTGATTTTAGGTTTTATAATCACACTATAAGTCTGCTTTTATCAGTTTTAATAAGAGTGTCACATATTATTATTATATTATATTTAACACATTATAATGTCTTTTCTGTTTAATCTCATTTAACCCTTAACAACTCATATTAGCATAATAAATCAGCCACATTTTTGCCTCTTGTCTTTTTATATTTACTTTAAGCTCATCCCAGTTTTGTTCCTTCCTGTATCTCCATCGGTGTGTGTATGTGTGTGTTTGGTGTTTATGTGTGTGTGAGCAGGTTCATGGCCACCAACGACCTGATGCTGGAGCTCCAGAAGGACAGCATTAAACTGGACGAGGACAGTGAGAGGAAAGTGGTGACCATGCTGCTCAAACTGCTGGAGGACAAGAACGGGGAGGTCCAGAACCTGGCTGTGAAATGGTAACAAACAAACACACACACATACACACACAGGCTAAGGTGTATATGATGCTGTGTAGTCCTGTATGTGTGGCAACAACATTCATTCATTCATTCATTCATGTATTCCTTTTACTTACCTAACACTTCCAGGTCATTTCACTCAGTTAGAAACCTTCCTTGGTCCGAGCTGGACTTGAACCGGCGATCAGTTCCCAAGTTTCTACAGACTGAGCTATTAACATTGATCATCTGTGGGTGTGTTTGATTTCCAGCCTGGCCCCTCTGGTGAGTAAGGTGAAGGAGCCTCAGGTGGAGACGATGGTGGACACACTGTGTTCAAACATGATGTCAGACAAGGAGCAGCTGAGAGACATTTCCAGCATGGGACTGAAGACTGTGATCTCTGAGCTGCCGCTGACGTCATCAGGTGAGGAAAAGTCTCATCGCTGTTGCCAACATACAAAATCATCAGGATGAAACAGTCAGAAGTAACTAATGTTTTACTTACTATCATAGTTTTGTTTTTTAATGCCAGATCTGTTGCCCTCTGGGTTCTTCCGTGTTTTTGTGGGTTGCCAGGTTTGAACCTGACAGTCGGTGTGTGTAAGAAGATTACCTCCCAGCTGATCGGTGCCATGGGGAAACAAGAAGACGTGTCAGTTCAGTTAGAGGCCCTGGACATCCTGTCGGACATGTTGGGAAGGTACAATAAAATGTTTTTAGCCACGCTAACAACTTTGAGTCAAACTGAAATACCTCTGCAACAGAAAGAAATCTCTGCATAACTGATTCAAATGAAATATTAAACACAAACTATTTGCCAAAGATGATGTTAGTGACGATCGTTGTCTGTTTCTTTCTTCCTTCTCCAGGCTGAGTGGTGCACTGGTCAGTTTTCATGGCTCTCTGCTGTCCAGTCTGCTCCCTCAGGTGAGAAACACTTGAATAAATGAATACTGGCTGATGTGAAGGTGTTAATCTCTTTGTATCTCACTGTACTAGCAAACAGAATAGCAGTATTTGTAATAGTGAAGTACTAATGTACTAATTAAAGTGTTTATCTGTATTTTACATGCAGAAATAAGTCATTTTAAGACATTAACTGCAACATTTCATGGTGTTTTTTTTAGTATATTAACTAAATTAACTCAGTTGTATTTATTTAAGTTACATTTGTCTGTCTGTTCATTCATTTACTCCTCACCCTGATGCTCTCTCAGTTAACCAGCTCCAGGATGGCGGTCAGGAAGCGCTCCATCTTGGCTCTCGGTCACCTGGTTCCCTGCTGTAGCCCCACCCTCTTCTCCCAGCTGACCGGACACCTGTTGACAGAGCTGGCCAAGGGTCCGCCCACTTCAATGACGAGGACGTACATCCAGTGCCTGGCAACCATCAGCCGTCAGGGCGGCCATCGAGTCGGTGAGATCTGTTGCTACAATAATGCTGATGACACCTGTCGGTTTGTCCGACATGTTTGTGACGTATGAACCAGGACAGGACGTCCCCTCGGCTCTTTTAGTGTTGATATGTTTTGATGTTTCATGTGTGTGTGTGTGTGTGTGTGTGTGTGTGTGTGTTCTCTAGGTGAACACTTAGAGAAGCTGATCCCCATGGTGGTGAAGTTCACCAGTGTGGAGGACGATGAGCTGAGAGAATACTGTTTCCAGGCCTTTGAAGCTTTTATACGCAGGTAAACACACACACACACACACACACACACACACACACACACACACACACACACTCTTTCTCTCTCTTTTATGCATGTTGTGTCCATTTATTGACAGGTGTCCAAAGGAGATGTCCCCCCATGTTGCCACGGTGACACAGCTTTGTCTTAAGTTCATGACCTTTGACCCGAACTACAATTATGATAACGATGAGGAGGATGAAGAAGACAGCATGGACATCGAGGACGGGCTCGATGAAGGTCTGTGTTTGCAGCACTTCTTTTACAGCAATATTTATGTGCTGTTTTCATCATCATTCAGTTTATTAATAATAATAATCATGCTGATAATAAACTTTATTTATACACAATAAACTACTTTACAGGGGATGTATGTTATTTCTTTGCAATACTGCTTTGTTGTACTAAAACTTTAATAATAATAAGTAGAAGTTGTTAAACTCATGTAAACACAGGTTATTTCCACTTGGTTTGGCGTAGGTCGTCACTTTTCGGTCAGTGTTCGGCGTCATCAGTGTGTACATGTCAGATATTAAAAAGGAAACTGTTGAGCTAAATGATTTTCTGACTCAAGATGTAAACACACTGAATCAGTTTAAGACAGTTTATTGTAGTCACAAAGGTGAGCAGTTGATCCAGAGGAGAGGGTGTCCAGGGTGGTGCAGGGCTGGTGATGGTGGCAGATTTCCAAGGTGCAGAAGTGGCAGGTGAGAGGCACTAATGACTAATGTGAGTTCACCACAGCATCATTAAACTAAGGAGACTGACTGATCAGGGAGGAAGAGTCAGTCTTTTATGCTGCAGTGGTTGATTGGTGAATGAGGAACAGGTGGAGAAGCAGGCAGGTGAGAGGGAAGTCTACGTCCAGTGACACACACCGAGACAGAAAAGACAGAGACACAAGGGGAAGTGGAACACTTCAGGAAAAACACTGGGAACACTTGCAAACAACCTCCATGTGACAAAAGCTTCATGTCTTTACAGGATGTGTTCAATGCTCTGTGGCATTTGGAAACATACTGAACATTTATTGCAGTAAAAATCAAATAAATTCTGGAAATAAATCAGTTAAATAGTAAATAAAAAGTGAACTCAACCCTTTAGATTCCTTCTACTTCTAGTATGAACTGCTGTCTCGTCTCATCTCATGACTCCATCCAGAATCAGACGATGAGTACAGCGACGACGATGACATGAGCTGGAAGGTGCGGCGCTCCTCCATCAAGTGTCTGGAGGCTCTGATCAGCACGAGGCGGGACCTCCTCCTCTCCTTCTACTCCTCCATCTGCCCCGCCCTGCTGACTCGATTCAAGGAGCGCGAGGAGAACGTGAGGGCTGACGTCTTTGCTGCTTTTTCAACGCTGCTGAGGCAAACACGAGTTGGATTGAGTCACCACGGCCTCATCGCGGCCGGTTCAGACTCAGGGCCGAGCAGGGGGGCCGAGGAGCCAGCGGTCGCCATGCTGAAGAAACAGGTACACATTCGATAAGTGCATTTACAGTATGTTAAAGGAGAGAGGAGGATGGTGGGAGATGAAGTTGTGTGTGCTGTCTGTCCAGGTGCCGGTGATAGTGAAGGCTCTCCACAGACAGCTGAAGGAGAAGAGCATTAAATCACGACAGGGCTGCTTCTGTCTCCTCACTGAGCTGGCTCACACTGTGCCGGGAGCCCTGGAGCAGCATATACCTGCCCTAATACCTGGTACACGCACACACACACACACACACACACACACACTTCTTTTTACAACCCCTCTTTTCTTCCTTTTTATCTCACTCATTTGGACTAATAACATCGTATATATTTATCTTTTCCTTCAACTGCCTCATCTTCTCTTCCCTCTCTGCTCTCTGCTTTCCTCCCTTTTTCCTTCCCTTGCTTCCTTTTTCCTCCTCCTTCCTCCAGGCATTGTCTTCTCCCTGACAGACAAGTCCACCTCCTCCACTATGAGGATCGATGCTCTCTCCTTCTTCCATGTCCTCCTCCTCTCCCACCCTCCTCAAGCCTTTCAGCCACACATGCAGGTTCTTTAAGTCTCCTCTAAAGCTTTGATGTTAGCGGTGTGATGAGTAATATGTATAGAGTATGATTTGCTGATATAAATAATCTCAGTTAGTCAGTTAATCTGATTCTTCTCCATCTTTGCACTCACGACTTTGATTTTGTCGCCACATATTTAGAAACACAGCCTTGATCCTGTTTCCACATGTTGACAGAAATAATGAATATAAGAGTTACACATGTAGTAAGTATTGCTACATACATACAACATGTTAGTTACATGATTGTGAAGTAAAGATGAGGAGCTGTTCACCACTCTGTGAAAGACTGTGCTGGCAAATAGTGCAACAATTTAAGTTTTAGCAAGATAAAAATGATAAAGAATCTGTTGAATGTCACGTCTACAGTTCATAATATCATTAAAAGATTCAGAGAATCAGAAGAAATCTCTGTATGCAAGTGACAAGGGTGAAAACCAACAAAACCAACCAAGTTATTATTATGACTTCTTAAGATGAGCTTGTGTGTTCGTCACTCATGCTGTGTTCCCTGCAGGTGCTGCTGCCTCCGGTGGTGGCCTGTGTCGAGGACAGTTTCTATAAGATCACAGCGGAGGCTCTGCTGGTCACCCAGCAGCTGGTCAGAGTGATGAGGCCACAGGGACAGACGGCCACAGCGGGAGGATTCGACCCCAAACCATTTGTCAAAGAGGTACGATGGAGCAGGTTTGACAGTTTTCTCCTCTGATCTATGGTGTCTTTGGTTTTAGTCATTTTGCTCTGCTCTATACTTTCCTGACTGTTTATTATTTTTCAGGTATAGATCTAATAGCACTGTAACACACAGAAGTAAATGTTAGTGACCTACTACAAACAAGTGGCTTAATTCCTGATGTCAGTAAGTTTTCTGTTTGTGTCTGGTCATTTTGTTTTCCCAAGGTGTTTTCTGTTACCCTGAAGAGGCTGAAAGCGACAGACATCGACCAGGAAGTGAAAGAGAGGGCTATATCCTGCATGGGTCACATGGTGTGTCACCTTGGCGACCACCTGCGGACGGAGCTTCAGGGTGTTTTGACAATATTCCTGGAGAGGTTAAAGAATGAGATCACAAGACTGACAGCAGTTCGGACCATCACCCTCATCTCTGCTTCTCCACTGAAGGTTCAGTACGACTTTTTTCAGTGGATGTGATCTTATTTTTTTTATTTATAAAAAGACCAAATACAAAAACTTCCTCTCTCTCTATGTCTCTTTTCTTTTCTCCATCTCATCCAGATCGACTTGTCGTCCATCCTGCCTGAAGCTCTGTCCGTGTTGGGGTCTTTCTTGAGGAAGAACCAGCGGACTCTGAAGCTCGGCACGCTGGCGTGTCTGACCACGCTGGTCACGCATCACGCTGCCAGCATCAAACCCGCAGCGTTAGAGCCCGTGCTGAGTGAACTTCCTGCTCTGGTGGATGAGAGTGACATGCACGTATCACAGGTACTGAACTGAATTTAACACAAATACACATTAATCATGCTCCCTCCACCATGTGCAGTGTTTGATTGTTTGATTGTGAAATTTTGTCGTTTTGAGTTCAGGTTGTAGTAGACAATAGTAGCTGTGATTAAGAGATAATTAAGAAACATGGATATGTGCATGTTAAACAAATATGTCACATATTACAAACTAGAAAGCACTCAGACAGTACTAGAGATGCAGCCAATAGCTGAACAGCAGCTAACAGCAACAAAGCAGAAAAAGGAGCTTTGCACCTTTATGAATGTAACACTCACCAAAATGTAATGTAATGCTCCCAAGGACATCGTACCTGCAACTACACATATTCACAATTTTCAATTTTATTAAAACTGCAAAAAACAAACAAACAAAACGTCTAAAAGTCTAAACTGTTTGCAGTCAAGTTGCATTGTGGGTAATGTAGGCATCAGTTTTTTGTTTGTTTTTTTAAAGGAAGAAGAAAACATTGAATAAAATAGACAATAAATCTGGTTATATCCCTTTTTTTATATCTTGCCAATTCACAGACAAACAAACAAACAAACATTTAAAGGACCAGTGTGCGGGATTTAGTGGCATCTAGTGGGGTAGTTGTGGGTTGCAACCCCCTTGTATCATCCTCTTTTTTCTAGTATGAAAGAGAAATTTCAGTGGCAGCAAAATGCATGAAAGAAACAACAGTGCCTATCTAGAGCCAGTGTTTTGGTCTATCCATTTTGGGCTACTGTGGAAGCATGAGGGTTCAACATGGTGGACTCCATGGAAGAGGACCTGCTACGTCTGTAGATATAACAAAACAACGTAATGATTCTTATTTTCAGGTGATTAGAGATTAATGAAAACATTGTTACGAGTGTATTTCATAATCTGTAAGTAGAGCCCTCTAAAACTGACACAATGGACCTTTAAAACCTAAAACAAAACCTCCTTGTTGAAGGTAATTATCATCTTCCAGTCTATAAATATTGTTATATATTACGTGTGCTCTGTTAAGGTATCCATCACCTTGCTGACCTGCATGGCCAAAGCCGGCCCTTCCTCTCTGGCTAAGATCAGCTCCTCTGTGCTACCGGGAGTCTTCAGACTCGTCCATTCCCCACTGCTGCAGGGCGGTGCGCTGGCAGCCATACTGGACTTCCTACAGGCACTGGTGCTATCCAAAACCAGTAACCTGGGCTACAGGTAAGCGGGTGGTTGTGGGTGTGTTTAGTACAAATGTCCCCACAACAATAGAAACTGTTTTCTGGTGGGAAAAGGTTGAAGCTAATTGTTTGTAATGTTTTTGTTGACCCACGTGGGGGTTTACCGCTGATATGAACCTGATATTTTTGGATGTAAGCTGCACATATCGAGTTCTCCTTGCCAGTACTCCAATGTGACCATCCGAATGTTTAAGAAGCATAAATCCAGTGTTTCCCTCAGGCCTGTAATCAGCACTTATCTTATCAAGCAACATGAAAACCTTCCAAAACCAACAGTGTTTGAATTCCTTTAAATGATTAGAAGCTCATAATAAGACAATACAGAAATAAAGCAGCAGATGTAAGCTTTTACAGACTCTTATGATCAGAGATGCCCACGGGTCATAAGTCAAGTCTCAAGTGTGTGGAGTTAATACATTGATTTACAGCTGATTACAAAAGAGGAATTCTACAGTTTTACCCATGAAGATTAGTTCAATTAGTTCATTAGTCACTGCATGGTCCTCTTCTCAGGAAACTTTGTCAAGTCTGAGAAAATAACTACCAGAGGACCATCTGATGATTTCTCAGCTCAGGCTTTGAGACGACAGTTTTATAGCAGAAAGTCTGCGGTACAAACTGTGGGTGTGGAGTTTGACAAGCATGGCCTTTTTCCAGGTTAAAGGATATTATTGGCTGCATTATGGGAAAATGTAAGATCTGTTATTGGAGTTTGACCCCCAGCCTTTTATTTCAGCAAGCTCTCACCAACCACTGAAAGTCAGTCCCAGATTTACTCTTGTCCGGCGGCTTCTTGCTTGCTCTCTCCTTTTTTCTACTTAGCTTCCTCCATCAACCTCCTCTTCGGTCTTTTCGCCTCTGTCATCATGTCCATAAAGGCTGCTGAGCCTGGTTACATTGCCCGCTTGTCCAGCTCCGGTTCTGGCATGACATTGGCTCTGTTCCCCGTCAGCATTCCCTGGGCCTGAAAACCTCCTCTTCCCGGTGGTCCAAAACTCCTGTGGTACAAACACTAACACTCCCCCAGTGCTCTGAGCTCACAGTCTGGGCAGCCTGGCTAACAAACTGTGCTAACAGCAGCTACAGTTGGCAGCAGTCCATCAGGAAACTCTGTAAATCACAGAGAGTTGAGGCAGAGCAACTGGAGGACATCAGAGGGAAAACATCCCCATAAAATATGATCCAGTTTCACCAAAATCAGTGAATTATTTTGGAGGGATGCATTTCTGATGACTTCGAGCTCTTATCACTTATCAAATATCAGAATTTGCTGTAATGTGTATAGTGTAACTGAAACTTTGTAACCAAATCAAAGCTGCATTTTACGTGCTGGTTTACCAACATGTCATGACTCTCTCCTCCTGCCTCCTCTCCTCCTCCCAGTCAGTTGCTGAAGTCTCTCACAGATCCATTTCACAGCTCCAAGTCCACCGACACCTCCATCATCCATAGACAGTCATACCACTCTGTCGCTCGCTGTGTGGCAGCTCTCGCCTCCGTCTGCCCCAAAGAAGCACCAGGCACTGTTGCCAGCCTCATACAGGAGGTGTGTGAGTGTTTGTACTGTACATTGGTGATGTATAACACCTCCTTCTATCACTGTGTTACTGTATCTCCTCTCCTCTCTCTTCAGGTTAAGAATCCTGGTTCTCCGGAGGCGGCTCGTGTCCTGGCTCTGTTGTGTTTGGGGGAGATTGGGAGGACCGGCAGCCTGGGAGGAAGTAAGGAGGTGCAGGGGGTCATCCTAGAGGCCATCGCCTCCACCAATGAGGAGGTAAGACACATCAAGTTTTAGTCAGAAAATGTTGAGTTGCTCCTGTAGCTCACCTTGTATGTATTTTCAGCTGAACCTTTTTCCTGGATGAATCAAAGTATAAAAAGAACATGACTTCACACTTTTGTTTGTTTTTTAACATTAATAGTTTCTAGTTTGTGATTCCAGGTGAAGACGGCGGCGTCCTGCGCTTTAGGCAGCATGGCGGTCGGCAGCCTGAACGACTACCTGCCCTTCCTGCTGAAGGAGATCTCCTCCCAGCCTCGGAGACAATACCTGCTGCTACACTCCCTCAAAGAAGTCATCAGGTGTTTTTATTTCACCTCTTTGAACACGTCTTCTCTCTCATGTTTTACAAAGCAGAAGAATGATTGTTTTAGGTGCTGATGCTCTGTTCCATTATTTATTCTGGTAAAACAGACATGTTTTCTCGCAAAACTCTAGCCAAAAGCAGCTTCAACCAGACTCCATTTACAGTCTTGTAAAACTTTCTTCTCCAAACTCTCTTCCTCTTCTGTCCTCTTGCTGAATACCTTCTCTCTCTCTCTGCTCAGTGCCTGTCCAGCCTCTAGTCTCTCGGCCCATGTGGAATCTATCTGGGCCTTATTGTTTCAGAACTGCGAGTGTCAGGAGGAGGGGACCAGGAACCTGGTGGCTGAATGTCTTGGAAAATTGACCTTAGTCAACGCTGCCCAACTATTACCCAGACTTAAACAGCAACTTAAAGCTGGTACGATGTGTGAGGAGGGAAATGTGTGTGTTTGGGTGTGATTTTTGCGGCTACAATAAACATTTACTTATTTGAAATGACCATTGGCCATTCACATCTAGAAATACTGGCCAGACTGTCAGGAAGTTTAATACTGGACTACAGTGAACATTTAAAGGACAAATACCAATTAGCAAAACAAATTTAGGCTTACTTTATTTCTTAAACCTTAAAGTTTTACAAGGATGGCAACAAACTTACTCAAAGCTATAACAATAACAATATAAAGGATCTCATCTCGTCCCCTCACAGGTTCTCCTCTGGCTCGCAGCACAGTGGTGACAGCTATCAAGTTCACTATTGTTGACCAACCTGCTCCCATAGATTCACTGCTGAAGGACTGCATCGGTAAGACAAACCTGAACTTAACTTTAAAGGTAGTTTCACATTTTTAAAAAGAGTCACAGTTAAACTGAAGTTCTGAAGAAGTTCTGAAGAAAGATTTCAAAAAATCTACAGATCTCACCTCCCTCACCTGTGCTGTTAGATAAAGATCAGGGTTAGATTAAAAAATGAAGACCTCAACCACATTCTTTGGAAATGCCAGCTGAAATCTACATTATAATAAATACTATTTCCGCTAGCTACTTCTGGTTAAGTGCAGTTATTATATGATAGCCGGGGTTAGATAGTCACCCACAATCACTTTTGAGTTTAAGATGAGTCATCCAAAATATTTCTACTTGTTACAGGAAAGGAAAAAAAAGGATTTTTAATATGTGTGTATCTTCCAAAGTTAGTCTTTTTAGTACAAAATTCACTATTTTATTGTGCATATTTTAAGACATAGAAAGCATACCACCAACCAGAAATCTAAATTATATGGATGTCAGCACTCCTGCTGGACGGAGTGTCGATCGGTCTCAGTGGACCATGCTCATATTTTTTGGTCTTGTCCATATGTTAAGCCCTTTTTTAGAAAGGAGTGGACCATTTGGTCTCAGAGATTCTGGACCTGAATTCTGATTAAATCTGATCAGAAGTAAAAAAATAATAATTACAAAAGAAACCTCCCGCCACTGCCCTTCTTATCAATCCACTCACTTCAAACATCTAAAATTAAAAAATTAAATTGATGTTACCTCTGTTTCTCAGGCGACTTCCTGAAGACTCTGCAGGACGGCGACATCAACGTGCGCCGTGTCGCTTTGGTCATGTTTAACTCTGCAGCTCATAACAAACCATCTCTGATCCGTGGTCTCCTAGCAACAGTGCTGCCTCACCTCTATAAGGAGACCCAGATCAGGAAGGACCTCATCAGAGAAGTGGGTTGGTTTATCTTGTTTATATCTTAATGTTTTTCAAAACTCCATCTAGAAGTGTAATTATGTATGTGTGTATGCAGGTGGAGATGGGTCCATTCAAACACACTGTGGATGATGGTTTGGATGTGCGTAAAGCAGCGTTTGAGTGTATGTACACTCTGCTGGACAGCTGTCTGGAGGGCCTGGACGTCCTGCAGTTCCTAGACCATGTAGAGGAAGGACTCAAAGATCATTACGACATCAGGGTGGGTGGGAAACATTAAAGAAATCAAACAATCAAATAATAATCAAACGTCCTTAACACCAGACGACATTCTTTCAAGCTCAATTTTGGTTGGTCTCCTCCCAACAACCTCCTCAACTACCTTTTATAGAAAATAAAGCATGTTTTAACAGCTATACCATGTATTCATGTTTGTTTGTGTCTATTTATGTGTGTGTGTGTAGATGCTGACTTTCCTGATGCTAGCTAGACTGGCCTCTCTGTGTCCTGCTGCTGTTCTCCAAAGACTGGACAGACTGATAGAGCCACTGAAGGCTACCTGCACTACCAAGGTACTGCTGCTCTTAAAGTCAATACATTTATATTATGATTTAAACAAAATGGTCAAATACGTAGATCTTAGGTGGACCCGAGGTGCGCTAAATGACGCCTGGTTGCTCAAACAAGACATCTGTAAATGTACCCACCTGTCAGTCAAAGCGGCCACACTGTTAATTCTGCATAACTTTAAGCCTTAATATAATTTGAACAGGTGAGTTCTATCAAAATTCACCCTCAGTACAGTTGTCATGAACTGGGAAATTAGCTATAGAGACCAAAACTGTTTTTTGTACCAGGCTGTAAACATGTTTATTTCTGCTGTGAAGACATTTAAATACACTGAACATTGAGCCCTTGAATTGAACACTTAAAAGTCCATAGATCTGTGTGACTTGTTCAAAACCTGTCTGACTGCTGTGCCGCCTGAACTCCATCTTAAAACTGCTGGGTGAAAACTGTAACGATAGGAATGATGGCCAAAACTGTGTGACGATGTGTGCTATGACACTTATCCCCATCCCCAGGTGAAGGCCGGATCTGTGAAGCAGGAGTTTGAGAAACAGGAGGAGTTGCGTCGCTCGGCCATGCGCGCTGTCGCCGCCCTGCTGGCCGTGCCCGAGGTGGAGAGGAGCCCCAGCATGGCCGACTTCGCCAACCAGATCAGAACCAACGCTGACATGGCATCCATCTACCAGAGCATCCAGGGAGGGGAGGGAGGGGGCTTTGGGCCCGCAGAGAGCATGGATATGAGCTAGACGCTTGATGATGGAAGAGATGTTTTATTATGATGTTTTTTTTATAGGCAGGGTTTAGATAGAGTAGGTGAAAGCACTCAGTGTTGAATTTAAATTTGCTCCATATATTTCATGATCGACATGTCGTAATCTTTCTTAAATGGACTTTCTTTCTGTCCATTGTGTGTCCCAGTAAGAAATGGATTTAATTTAGTTCACATGAAATAAAGTGGAGGCAACACTTTGAAATATCAGTGCAGTTCATCTCCAATGTGTTAAATCATCGTATAAAATCTGCCATTTTGTATATTCATTCAATTACAACATAAACACAACACCACCATGAACATATTTGTCTTTCACACAGGAAGGAGATGTGGGCGTTTCAAAGCAGCGTCAGGCAATGAGTGACACCTTGATCTGTGTAAACAGGATGAGGTTAAACTGTGTCTTTGAAAGAAGGTTTTCCACTCGGAAACTGACGTTTTACCAGTCCACTCTCCATCCAAATCCCTACAGGCTGAGCTACAGCTGCTGCAGAAAAATACCAATTTCAACACAGCGTTGCTTTATCGAAAAATGGCAGTTGTTCAGCATGAAAATACTCCATTACAAGAAACAATATTTGAAATTTTACCCAAATAAAATAATTTTAGAACAATTTACATAACGTGAAGTTGTACGGCATATATTGTAAAGCTGCAATCTGCAAAGTAACCAAATCTGTCAAATAAACAATTAAAAAGAAGAATAAAGTAATTAATAATATTCAGTTTATGTACAAGCACTTTTTATATGATAGTTTCCACCATTGGATGCTGTGTCAGCTACACACTTCCATAAACTTATGCTGTCATTGGAAAATAAAATAATATAATCATTATCTAGCATTTGTTTTATTTTATTTACATTTAGGTGATACTTTTACCAAAAGCGACTTACAGGGAGCAATTTGGGGTTCAGTATCCTGCCCAAGGACACTACGACTTGGAGACTGGGGGAGCCGGGGATCGAACCACCGATCATCTGATTAGTGGACGACCCGCTCTAGCCCCTGAGCATGTCAGTCGTCAGTACACTGTCCATAGATGTCCTGCAGGGGGCGCAGAGGACTGCGTGTGGAACATCTCAGCACAAAATGGCGGAAACGTTACGGCGGTAAGTTAGCGAACATGATTATGAGTAAAATTTGAGTTATTACTTGAAGTTACACAGCAAAGGACCGCGTTTATTGTGTTTGGGAACACTCTGGTTCATTAACGGATTCAGTAGGATCTTAATTCGCTGTGTTTTAATTAAATATTTAGCGTTTTATTTGAACTAACGGTAGCTTAATTGAGATATTAGCTCAACCGGGACGTTAGCTCGGTTAGCGCGAGCTTGGGTCTGGTGACGACTTAAATTAGCTATATTAAAAAAATGAGAGAAGTTACATGTATGAAAAAACACAGACAGGAAGGAATTAATAGATACTTTTTAAGTGATTAAAACGAGGTTTTTCAAATAAAATATGCCGTTTTTTATATCAACTTAACGGTTAAGAATTTGTTGGGGCGCAGCTGTGGCAGTTAAATTGCACTGGCCCGCGTGCACCCGCCACCCTCCCTCTAATATTATAATATACTTTATAAATAAGAAATGGTTGCTTGTCTCGACTATGTGCCCTGTGATTAACTGGTGACTTGTCCAGGGTGGACCCAGCCTAAAATGGGTGAATATAGTGTAGTGGCCCTTTACCAAACGCCCAACTGCCTAGGCCAATTAGTCAACTGAGGAAATCTTATTTTCGACGCGTGTCCATGAACCTAACCCAGTCCTCTTGTGAAAACCCACTGCAATCACGAAGAGAGATGAAGGTGATCTTGAGCCTTGATTTATTTGAAAACTGACAACTTATAATGTTACAAAATCCATAAAATCCACATCTTAAACCGGTCCACTACCGACTTGATGCAGTCCTTAATGTGAGATGACAACGAAGCTGACTACTACGCTGGAGGTCAAAAACTTATATTGAACCACACCTCAGTAGACTTCAGAGTGTAATTATATAACCAATTAACCACATATTTGGCATTAACAAAATAAAGCTATATGGCTTAAGTGGCTCTTACATATAGCTCCTCTGTATTCCTAAAAAATACATGTGACATGATTGGTGTTTTAAAATATTTATTTTATCATTTGCACACACACAAAAAGAAAGAAATGAAATTACATTACATGCCGTGACATGAACACTTCAAGTTTAAAAGTGAGTATCAGAGTTAAGTGTAAGAAATTCAGAGTTAATATTTATACAATTACACTTAGAGTTTTGATTTAGTGACACTTTGTTTTTACACCCAGAGTCAAATATAATGTATTTGACTTTATCCAGAGTGTAATTAAAATGTCACTAATATCAAACATCAAAAACGTAACTCTCAATTTGCTGTGTATAAAAGTGTTTAGGTATAAATACATAATTGATAACTGATATTAATTGAATATTTATATATAAAATATATTGACATTAGAAGTAAGGCTACATGATAAGAGAATGTATGTATGATATTACAGGAACATTGTTTCCAAACTGAAAACTGCTTTTAAATTATATGAGAGCTGCTGCTTTTATAACATATATTTGTCATCACTATGAACAAATTTCAGTTTTTGTTCTGTTCTTTCTTTTTATGCACTGACAAACACGATTCAAAGACAAGGTAGATGGTTGACAGATGTTTTCTTTCTGGCAAGTCAAGGAAATCAGTGGTGCTGTACGTGGACGAGCCGAGGAGCCATCCCAGGATTTGGATTTGGAGGTGCTGCATCCTTCACCTGGATTTCAGGTAAGCTTTAAAAAATAAAATAAAATGGCTCCCCTCATTAAACTAAAACTTCTGAAGTTAATTAAACTGAATTAAAATAAACTCAGGTAATCACACAACAAAAGCTTTACTTTCTTTTGGTTTGAATGTAATTCTCAGAGCTCTGAGCAAAGAAAAAGTTTTATTTTGTTTATTTTAGGGCTGTAAAGTGAATCTAAAATTCACTAAAAGTTACATTATGAGTCTCTAACCAAGCTAATTTAAGTCAAGTCTGCATGTTGAGCGGGCTGTCATTTGTAGCTTAACTGCTTTAACGCACCCAAAAGTACAAAACCACATGACGCCTAAAGTACAAACAGCAAATCATTGTAAGTCAGCATGTGGTTGCATCATTTGTGTGTGTTTGGATTACGTGCGTGCTCTAACCCTGAGAGAGGAAATTACTCAGATGTTGCAGCTGCGAGTCTGCGTGCAGATGAGGAAGAGCTGAAATAGAAAGATGATACACAAAGATTGTGACGATCGTGTGACCAGCATTTAAATTTGTTATTCATACATTGTTCCATTACTAGAGACACAAATGAGTCATACGGATTACATATTCAAGATAGAAGTGATGGCACACATGAGCAGGGCATGTTTCAGATACAAAGTCCTTTACGTTAGCACAACATGCTGACATATCTGGTACATCAACTTTGTCACAGTTGTTTTGGAAGTTGAAGATGGAGCAGTGCAGCTGTAGGTTAGTGCGTTATGGTAGAGGAGCTTGTCGGAAAGTTATCTGCGGTGTAAATCAGATGCAGAGCAGATCCGGAGTCTGTTGATGATCCATCGATCTGCTTCCATCTGCTGAAGAGTGATAAATGAACAGTCTCTGTTTCTTTCTGTAACGTTTGTTCTGACTGTGTTATGTAGTTTTCAGTGAAGTAAACAAAACAAAATGTTGATGTGTGGACACCAACATACAGAATCCTGCATGGGTCCATTTAACTTCTCTGCTCTCTCAGACACTAACCTCTTTGCTTTTCCTTTACACTCCATTCTTGTTTTTCTTACACAGTTCATATCCTGTCAAAGTGAGAAAATGAGCAGTTACCATAAATACTGTATTTAGTATTCACCTCAGTCACTCTATCAGATCCTATGGAGCACAGTTCAACCAGGATTAAAACGTAAAATCAAAAGAGAAAACTGTAAACGCATTATATTTAATATATATATATATATGTTGTTCCTCCTCTTCATTGACAAACCTTTCAACTGCCAAATTTATAAATCATTTTTGTCTTTCAGATTTTTTTATATGTACATATTGTTGCATTTAAAGTTTTAAATTTGAGCATTTACATTAATACAACTATAGATTATTTGCCATTTTCTCTTTTCATCTCCATCCTACATTAGCTGCAGCGTCAGTTTAAGATACTGTACTTCGATAATGTTATGGAAAAAGCCAGCACATTATTGCTAGACTCTGTCTCTGTCTATTATAGAGAAACTCAAGATTGAATTTTGATGAAAAAGTGACCATCTAAATGTGTTATTGAAATCTGTTTGAGTGTGACTGGAGGTGTTTGATGTTAAAAAGAGTCGAGCTATCTTACGTTTGAAGAGGAAATATGTGGTGAGCACCATTAAGAGAAACACCAGCAAATCCAAAGAGAGAGACACAGCGAAGTTTAGCACAGATGTGTGATCTGCATAAGAAAAACAGATATGAAAAAAGTATTCCACGTGTAACATGAACAAAATGACCATTAAGAGCATCAACATGGAGCATAAACACCCAAATGTGTCTGTGTCAGGTGATTTGACCTGTTACAAATGATTAAATGTTCAGAGGCCAGTTAACTGATACATCCGGTTTCTAAACAACATTTTGGCTGTAGTGTTTAAAACTTACATGCTTTCTTACCAAAACTTTCATGAGAAGCAGTAGTAGGTTGTGTTAGAGATGGCGATGAGGTTGTAGGTGAGTTTGGTGACACGGTTGGTGGTACTGAAAAACAAACAAGCAGTCAGAACTGGATTTGTTGAAATGTTAATATGTTTTGTTTTGATAGATACAACATCCAGTTGGCTGTAGACAAAACTTGTTAAGTTTACCTTTAAGAATTTGCAAGTAAAGGCTACAATAACTGAAATATGTCTAAGTCAAGTGGTAACCTCCATGACTGTGAAGTAAAGCCAGTGCAGAAGTGCCCAAAAACAGTTCCTCAAACGGCCACTTGAGGCTGGCTACAGAACGAGTTAATCTCCATAAGTCCCCCATATTAAAATTAAGATTTCACACATACACTGTCCATTCATTATACTGTCATACAGTCTAAACACCTTTTGATGGCTGAGAAGGCAGAAACAAGTTTTAGCATCAGCTGCTCACAACCTGCAGCTAAATGACACAGTCAGCTGGAGCCTCCTTTACTTCACCAGCTACTTACTCTAAATATTTAAGCCCCTGATAGAGAACTATGAAGCTTGTGAGAATAAAATGGTGATCTGAGATGAATCAAAGTTTAACCTCTGAGATTCTTGAATAGACATGAGGTGATCAGCTGATTCTTTTTCTGTAGCCTTTGGCCGCCAGCCAGCCAGCCAGCCAGCCAGACAGACAGACAGACAGACAGACAGACAGACAGACAGGCTGGCTGGCTGGCTGACTGGCCTCTCAGTGACTGTATGAACAACATATTTCAGATACACCCCAATTATTTGTGTGAGTAAATCAAACCTAAACATATCAAATGTGTCAGACTCACTTTTAACTTCTCTTTATTAACATGACTTCATTAGATGAACTACAAGTTGATCAGTAATCAGTAGTTATTGTAGCTTTTATTTTGATGCCAGCAAACATTTTATAAGGAGAGCTGAAGTTTTGTATGCTCCAAAAGTGAACGTAGCATAAGACAGTATCTGACTTTAAAACAGGAGCCAGGTTATATACAAACAATAAAATTATGTCACCACTCACCTACAGTCATCGAGAATCTGTGGAAGAATGGGTTACTGTGTGTTTTTTTTTCAGTAGTTTCTGCTCCACACCAGTATGTCCCAGTGTCCTCTTTTGTTACTTCTCTCACTGTTATGGTGATGTTTCTCTTCTTTTTGTCCTCCTCCATGGAAAACCTCCCAGTGTTCTTGTTGCGCTGCATGTTGTTCACTAGAGGTTCACATATAGATGGATCTTCTCCCTTACAGATGAATTTCTTTGTCGGAGCACCGTTTGGATATTCACACCAGTATGTAAAATGCTGTCCAATAGTTAAAGACCTTGTGAAGTTTCTAATATCTACAGACAGACAGACAGACAGACAGACAGAATTTGTTAGTGACTGTATGAACAACATATTTCAGATACACCTTAATTATTTGTGTGAGTAATCAAACCTAAAAGTATCAAATGTGTCAGACTCACTTTTAACTTCTAGTTGTATTTTTCTGAATCCAGCTCGGTAACTTCCTTCATTTGACTTTACTCCACACCAGTAGACACCAGCATGATGTGAGGACACTTTACTGATGGACACAGTGAAGCCTGTGTTGGTTTCTGTGAGAGTGAATGCCCCGTTTGACTTTGGAGAAGATTTAGTTGATAAGATGTCCTCACAGGTGAAATTGTTCTCTTTGCAGAAAAACTTTTCTTGACTGTTTCTTGGATAATCACATGTGATGGTGGTTTTAGCCGTTCTGTACACAGTTTGAATAATTGGTCCCTGGCAGCCGTCTGTCTCTGTAACAAAAAGAAAGATAAAACATGTGAAATCTCTCCGTCTTGTCATGAGTTGTATTTTGTGGCAAATTGATTACATTTTTTCTAGTTTTGTAGATGATGACTTATGGACTTGAATATGGAATTTAATTTCAAAATCCTGGGAAGAACTGTCAGTATATTTCTTTTGAGAAAGTTTGCACTATGGTTTGTGTTCTTGAGTGGGATGGATGTACTGTATATAATGTAAAACAATGCAAAAGTTCCCACTGGGAGAATAAAGTCTATCACCCTCAGAGAGCCTCTCAGAGTAGAGCTGCTACCCCACAGGTATCGATACAGTGACCCTCTCAAAGGGCCATAAATGTGTATTTAGTGTCAAAGCTCCACCAGACTGTCTGTCCAATGGAGATACAGAGAGTCCGACACAAGCTTCTCATGGCTGGTTATCTCTGACTACCAACTCTACCTCTCTGTGGTGGTCCCTTTCCCTCACTACATAACCATGAGCCCACACCCCTACAGTTGTTGTTCCTTGTCACGTTTAATATGCTTAGAAAGTAGGGTGTAGTTTTAACATACACTAAAAAAACATACTTAATAAAACAATTTTGTTTTTGATTTCATTTTACATGAACTGAAGTAAAAGATCTAAGACTTCTTCTTGCATATTGAATATCTGGGGTAGCCAGAGTAGGGCAGATTATGACTTTGTCGTCCTGGGAAAAAAAAGGTATCTATAGCTCTGGGAAATATCCATAGTTCAGTGACTAATGAATGCCTTATTTTTCCAAGATAAAACTGCACATTTTAGAGTGTTTTAACAAGAACAAGACAAAAAACTTTCTTAACACAACAGCTTTTTCTGTCGTGTTTGTTGGTAAAATTAATGAGACACGAGAGAAGGAAGGAAAAGCAAAATGCAATATGCACATAGCACAGCGTGGGACATGTTCTTATGTCTTATGTTTAACCACTGCCACTCTCAGTTAGGAAACCAGTAGCAGGTCCTATGTTTATTGACTCTAATGGGAGAAGTGAACGTGAGCACTGATTATGAACGAGTCTTTAACTCTGGACACAAAAAAACAAGCAGATGGAGTCACCACTGATCTCCATCTATTTGAGTTCATCCCTGACCATACTATAGTGCAGATGGACTCCTACAAGTACCTGGGCGTCCACATGGATAACAAATAGGGTTGTCAAAAATATCGATACTCGGAAAAGTATCGATACTACAGTGCGCGCGCACTCGACAGGCAGCGCAGCAGGTAAGACAGCGTCCAGCAGCCAGAGACACATTTCTGCTAACAGTATGGCCAGTGCGGCTGCAGGAGGGCCAGACCAGCCAGTCTTGGTAGAAAATGAAAAAGGCAAAAGCCTTGTTTGGAAATATTTTGCATACGAGGCAAACGAAGAAGGGAAACTGAAAGATCTCGACAAGCCTGTGTGCAAACAGTGCTTTAAAGCGGTGGCAACGAAGTCGAGCAGCACAACTAACTTATTTAACTAGCATCTGCGGTTCTGCTGAGAAAGCATGTTCCATGTTGAGATTGAAAAAGCTTTTTTTGAGTTTTTCATGTTAATAAAAATATTTTTTATGCCTTTAAGTATTTGTCATTTTTTATCCCTGCAGTATTGAAAATGGCATTGAGTATCGAATATTTTCCTGGGTATCGATATCAAGTTTGAAATTTTAGTATCGTGACTACCCTCATAACAAACTGGTGTGAGAGTTCCATATGGAGGCTACACTTCCTGAAAAAGCCCAGAATCTTTGGTTTGAACCAGGAAGTGCAGTATCTACTTTGTCATGGCGTAGTGGAGAGCCTCCTGTGCTATGATATCTCTGCAGTACAGTCAAAGGCCACCTGACTCATACAGACAGCCATGAAGATCATGGAGGTCTGTCAACATCACAGTCCTCTGACTATTTTCACAGTTACTGAGCGCTGTAACAAAAGACATGAGAGACAGTAATATTAAAAAAAAAAAAAAAAAGATTCAACATTCCTTACCAACTTTCACTTTGATCTTTTCCTCCTCCTGTTCCTTACCATCATTCTCTTTTAGGTAAAATTTACACTCGTATTCCCCAAAGTCCTCACTTTGAAGTTGTTTGATGGCCACCCTGAGTTTTTTATTTGTTGTATCATGATACAGGAAAATGTTGCCTTCTTGTTTCCAAACATCCCCTTGAGTAATTTTTATGTCTACTCCTCTTGGATTTTCTACAACAATCTTACGATAATATTCATTTATTTTGTATCTATGCGTGAATTCAACCCATCCTCCTTGGCATCCCTTCACTTTGGATGAGGCCACACAGCCTGTAGATCAAAGAAAAAAGATCATATCATGTCAGATTAAGAAACACACAGATCTGTCCAATTAAAAAAATATTACTTTTTTTTTTAAATAAAAGAAATCTATACATATCTGCAGAACCCTCTGCTACTAAAATCTTAGTAAATATATTTTAAAATACACTACAATACAATATACATACAAATAGTTAATAATATTTTTTTAGTATTTCCCACTCAACTGGGATGTCTCCACTGTTGTATAATTTATTTAAATATAATTTATATTTATAACAGCAGATTTTATTAAAAGAAGAATATTCTTTTAAAAGAAGAATATTTCCTGTAACTGCCTCAATTGAGCTTGAATTCTTATTCTTATATCATTATTTTCTTTTCATTAACTTTAAACTGGGTGTTGTCATGTTTCCAGAGTGTCATGTTAGATGCTACCTTCAGAAGTCACCAAAGTCTGAAATGTTTAAAATCCCAGTGGCTTCAAGATTTAGGATAGAAATAGAAAGAAAAAAATCAGACTTTGCATTAAATCCTTGACAAATATATAAACATTTATATTTCAATATTGTCTGTTGAGAAAAAACAACTCAAAATTGTTACTGTCTGTCCACCAAAGTAGTTCTTATGTATTCATTATCTTTCCTTAACTACTGTGCTACATATAAACGAGTAACACTGAGCAAAACAGATATTTACTCAAATGAAAATGTGATTTTACACTGTTGCTAACCTGAGATTTGTATTTTGCTGCAATAGCTGGATTCATGGAGCTGTACAGTATTACAGTACAGTACATTGTAGTTGGATTTCTACTCATATTGATGGATGCAGTAAAACATCAACCACAAAATATGTTAGTCGGTAACCTTTGTTAGTCTGTGATCTCAGTAATCAGATATTAAAGATTTTTTTTTTTACCTGCCATCAGTGAGAGGATGAGCAGCAGAAAGCTCTTCATTGTGTTGGTTTGTAGATGGTGAAATTGTTGGTCAGATTAACTCCAGATGGTTATTCCTGTTTCCCCGATCAGTTTGTCTTTACAGTTAGTTGGTCTCAAGTCAAGTGTTTCCTGAATTTGTGTCGTATGTTACCTAAAAACACCTTGCCCCCACTTTTCTGTACATCCTCCCCCTTTTATTCAGTCATGGGTGAACTCCTTCCTTATTACTCCCCACTTCTTTAAATTGACAGTTAAGGGGAAGTGGTGAGAAAGAGAGAGAGACAAGGAGAAATATACTTTGTATTAGTCAGAAGGATCTGACGTAAACACAGTGTGTCAGAATTAGAATAATAGCAGTGTAATTTTATTAATCCACAAAGGGGAAGTCTCAGCAGTGTTGATGGCAGGAGACATTGTTCTATTTAAACCAGCACCAGTTAAAAGTTAACAAAGCTTGTTGTGGAAATTTTGACAACAGTCATGATGAATACAAGAATGATGATTAAAATAATAATAATCGTGAAAAATCCCTGCACTCCGCCCCAATTTGAGTTGGTGTGTTTTGCAGCATTGCATCATCAACCTTGTAAGCTATATAAATCCAACAGGACGTGAGGCACATTGAATTGGCATGAAGCCAACACAAAGTTGCAGATGCCAGCTAACTGATAACACCTTGACTCACCATCCCTTTTCAAGCATGTAGGAGAACCTACAAATATCTTTTTGCTACATCCTCGTGCATTTGAGTCCACCAGAGTCGTGTCTGAGGTTGTGACACTGAGGCAATGTGATCAGAGAAGGTTAGTTGGTCATCGATCATCTTGCTACCCTGGTAGAGGCAAGAGACAGGGAGTCAATTCTGATGTTGATGTCATGGTGTATAGTAGGTTTGGCTGGGAGGACCAGCAGTTCAGTTTTTGAGAGATTCAGCTGGAGGTGGTGTGCCTTCATCCATGTAGACATGTCTGAGAGGCATTCAGAGATCCGTGCAGATGCCGAGGGGTCATCAGGTGGAAATTAGATTTGATTATACTTTATTCATCCCACAACGGGGAAATTCACTTATTACAGCAGCAGAGTGTAATATACACTACAGAATTAAAGTAGAACGAACAGACAGAAGTATCTTATAACCTACACAATAAACAAAAAAACAAACAACCAGCAAACAACAGACTGTGCAAAAAACAAGCACTGAAGGTAAAAGTGGTGATGATATAAATAATATTGTAAGGTAAAGTAACCATGATATAAAAATATTGCAATGTAAAATGACCATGATATAAAAAATAATGCAAAAGAGAGGGAGAGGGATCCCTCCTCTGTGGCTTTTCCTGAGGTTTCTTCCACTTTTTTCCCTGTTAAAAGGGTTTTTTGTTGGCAAGTTTTTCCTCACTCGAACCGAGGGTCTAAGGACAGAGGGTGTCACTCCCTGTACAGATTGTAAAGCCCTCCGAGGCAAAATGTGTTTTGCGACTTTGGACTATACAAATAAAATTTGATTTGATTTGATTTGATTTGATTTGAAAAGTAAAGTGACCATGATATAAATAATAATGCAAAAAATGATTGACCATGATATAAAAATATTGCAAAAATTAGTGACCATGATATAAAAATATTGCAATGTAAAGTGACCATAATATAAATAATATTGTAAGGTAATGTGACCATGATATAAATAATATAGTAAGGTAAAGTGACCATGGTATGAATAATATTGTACATTGTAAGTAATTGGAATGGAAGTATAAGTACAGATAATAAGAATAAAAATAAAAATAATAATACAGCCATGGTGAGTAGTAGTGAGTAGAGACAGGAACAGAAACTACAACATTATCAGGTGGTGCAGGTGTTGTAGAGCCTGACAGTGAACGATGACCGATAGAGCTCAGTGTCATCTGCATAGCAGTGATATGAGAAGCCATGTGAGTGGATAATCGGACACAGAGATGGGGCCCCAGCACCGAGCCCTGGAGCACCCCTGAGGGGTGGGTCTGTTCTGGGCAACTGTAGAAACATGGTGGTTCGACATGGCAAACTTCATGGAAGGTGTCTAGATATAAAGGTAACAATTCTTAATTAATATTTATGAATATTGTATTCTATGTCTGCCATATTCTGTAAATAGACCCCCTGAATCTTACACATTGGACCTTTAAGCTATAATATTGTAAACAGACTCTGGAGCCGTGAGGGGTTCCTTGCTTAAGGACTTGTCAACACAACACAGGAAACACCAAGTATCAAACCACCACCCAGCGGTGGGGTTAGGGGAAACAGGGATCCTAACTGAAGCAACAGGCATGCGTTTCCATACATAAGCATCTTGTTAGTGGCAACGTAATGTCTTTAACTGTTGATTTAGCTATGGTGATCTGCACACACCTACAGATTGTCTCATGTTTCTGTGTGAAGTAATATATAAAATCAGTACCTTTGACTTAAAAGTTCCAGGAAGTATGGAACTAGAGGAACTTATCTCAGGAGCTAAAAATAAAAATCCTATATAATAAAAGTTATTCTATTTGTTTTTCTAACACATCTGAAGATGATCTGTTTAAAAAAAGGCAAATTAGACAATGGCAGTGTTAAACATTAATGAAGTCAACCTATCCTTCCTTGAAGCTGTGCAGATTTCACCAAATAGTTGTTTGTGTTATTTATTGTCAGTAACTATTCACATTCTAGGTGTTGACCTTTGACCCTTATGAAGTCAGAGAAGTTAATTACATAATTTGATTTGAGTCAAAGTAAATCTTTGTTGCAATATTGTTGTTGTGAGCTCAAAGTTGCTGTCAGCTTCACCAAAGTTAGTTGTGCTACCATTCTCTAATGAGCTCTCATATTTGACACCTTTACAGTTTTAATAAATGCAAAATAAGCCTTTTCTTCCTGTGCAGGAAGTGCTGCGTGTATGTACACACACAAGCTATAGGGATGTGGTCAGGGTGTATGATGGTTCTTTGACACGTCTTATTTCTCAAGTCACTGTGGACAAAACAAAATGTTAAGATCAGTTAAGTTTTGACCGATATGTTCACTATCAACATTTTGTGACTTTGCAGAAACGTTAACATTTACTCATTCTGTTGATCGAAGTGTGAAACTTTGAGGACGAAGTGTGAGGAGGTCTACTATGGTCGTTGAGTGTTAGGGAGTCTTTCTGTTTTGTGTGATAAAAAACACATAGAATGCAAAGGTAAACAAAAATAGAACAATAATTTAAATATATTAAAAATAAACATATACATGGATTAAAGTTCTCCGTTGCTACGACGGATTTCCGTCATTCAGACTTCACAGAGGCGATCAATGTAGATCGGAGGAGAACAAAAAAGTGTTGGCTGATGGCTTATTTTTATTGGCAGATTGTCACACTCTACAGCCAATGGTATCGTTTACAGTGTGTGCTTGCATGACCAATGACAGTATAATGACCCACACAGGACGGGATCTCAACACGGAGCATCGCCGCTAAATTTAGCTGCTTAACTAACTATTCATGCTGCAACGTAACAATCAGTTTTTGACTGCGTCACAGAGCTGTGATGTCATTGTGAGACTTGGTTTGTAAAGTTTAGTCAACATGTGAGAACTCGTCTGACACAGAGAGTCTGTGTCTCCAGACTAGAATATGTTGACAATAACACCTCCATGAGTAAAAACATTCTCTTTGGTTAATTCTGGGCGTATAGTATTTGTGGTGTTATCTTGGGGTTTAAAGTCTATCCATCAGCATGAGTTGGGCAGAATGTGAGACCGACTCAGGCACTTCTGATGTACTTTGAGAGTGTCTCTGATTCTCCTTGGCCAAGCGTCAATAAATATTACAGCATAAGACATCAGAGGCTCCTGAACACTTTTTTCCCTCCTGACCTCACCATTGACCTTTGACTTCAGCAGTTTCTCCACAACAATATGACTGTACAAAATCATGAATGTAGCCTGATTGTACCTCTGCTGAAATCTTGTATTATCCCATATATAACAAATGTAAAGCCTCAGAGCTTCTTTGAGTATGGTAGTGATGGCAGAAAGGTGAGAGCTCACCATCACACTGAAACTGTCACAAGGCTGCAAAAGTTGCTCTTATTGTTATTTAATCCTAGTGCTGTTTGTTTGATGTATTTTTCTGTTAAACGATAAGAGGCTCACTGGAAACAATATTAATAATAATATATAATAATAATTAACGATAATGATGATAAGAAGAAGTAGAAAAAGAACCTACTGAAGTTCTGTAGATGGTTGATTATTTGAAAGAGTAAAACTTGAGACAATCTTGGCAAAAAAAAAAGAGTATCAGTTTGATTTCATAGATTAAAAATTACAATGATAAGACAATAAAGAAAAGTGTGAATAGAACAGCTCTTTAAAGCATCCTCCTGTAAAACACTGTTGGTCAAATATTTAAACTTGATGTCTGCATTAGAGTAGTTATGAGTGGGGTGGGGCTGTAAATCTTATCTTATTTTTTTTTAAGCACATGTCAAGTAACGTTACCTGTAACATCTTTCACAAATTGCAAATGGGGAATATGACTTGGCTGCAGCTCAAAAAAATTCAGTCAAAAAATGTTTTTTTGCTTTAATCCATGCATATAAAATGACCAAAAATACATATAGTATATACGACAAGAACACAAAAGAGGAGATGCATATGCAGTTATAATTGTTTTAGCATGTAATCATGTCCACTCTATTCCATCATCATGAAATAATTCTTTCTCCCTGATAGGAATTCATATGATTGCTAAACTTGTAATATTGGCAAACTGTACAATAGTAAGAATAAAAGTACAAATAAAAATAGAAATGATTAAGAATAATCTTTTAATGATGAAACAATTAGATGTCGCATAACATTGAACATGGTGTATACTGTTTTAGAGCTAGAACACCAAAATCCATGCTTTGCCATACACTCTTTAATTAAACCAGGACCCTCACTAACAAAGCAAACGATGTGATAAGCGTAAGTGACATGACAGTTGTCAGGGACAGGGTTATATGTATACGTCATAGCAGGTATCGCTAAACAACAGGAAATTGTGGTAATGTGGAAATTTTTAGTATGAACTCCTCTGAGATGTTCAGCATGCTAACTTTAAAATTACTGTTAATTTCTGTTCATTGAGACGGGGTGGCATACATTAGCGTCTCCCACAGTTTGAGTCTTGATACTACCAGAAGATGGCATCAAAGTAAAAAGAAATGTAGCCCTACATGAAGAGAATGCTATGAATAACCCACACTTTGTCTAGTACTTCATACAGTTATGAAGAACTGGACAAATTATACCTCATGATGACACTGAATTTGTTACAATTCAAGTGGACATAAATGTCTAAACTAAATTTCATGGCAGTTTCACTCAAATATATTTCACTCAAAACCACAAACGTGAACCTCAGGGGGCGTAAGAGGATCACAAAAGACATTGGGATTCATAGTCTTGAAGACAATTAATGACAATCAATCAAATAGTTAATGAAATATTTCAGTCTTGATAAAAGTAAGGGACTGAGCAAATGACAGTTGAGTATTGCCATTCCTAGAGCAATGTTACTGTAGTCAAACTGTGTAAGGTCTTACTTATCATCTGATAATACTAATATACAGTATTCAGTTTAATTTTATTTATATAGTGCCCAATCATAACAGGAGTTATCTCATGATACTTCCACACAGAGCAGGTCTAACCGTACTCTTTATAATATTATCTACAGAGACCCAACAATTCCACCATAAGCAAGCACTTGGTGACGGTGGCGAGGAAAAGCTTCCTTTTAACAGGCAGAAACCTCGAGCTGAACTAAGCTCACTGGTAGACGGTCATCTCCCGCGACAGGTTGAGTTAAAGTATCAGTGATAAGTTAGTCAGTGCCAAAGTCCTGTCACCCAACATTTGTGACTCACAATATGGGTGGCTAAGTGAATCTTATGCGTCTCAGAATCACTTGGATCTACAGAGCCCAACATCTAAATATCTTGATTGTATTTTATGAAGTCTGAAAATAACAGAAATAACAATAAAATCTTTGCTTTTAGTAAACCTTATAAATTCTTGCTAGGTTCGATTCTTCTGTTTTTTGACTGTTGAGTAGAGAGGGAGCTCTAAATAGCTGGATGGTGCATTGACATTATAGTAAGTTGGACTTTGGCTGCTCTTCACAGTTGAATATTCGCAGGCAGACTGGCTGGGTTTGAGGATCAGTGCCTTCCGACCACCAGCTTTGCTAGAGCGCTTTGGAAAGTTGATTGTAGCGTAATGCAGTGAGCCGGAGGGATCTGTGGAATAGTTGGCAGTGGAGTTTTCCTTCTGGACGTGCTCCTCTACCTCCTCGTAGTCATTGTTCTTCCAGGGGATGATAAAAAATACAGTCTGAACAAATCCTGTACAATCTTAACATTAAACACTATCCTTACAAAATGTGTTCATTATAGTATAGTTGGGAACACCTTTACTGCAGTGTGAAACATTAATGCAGGTATGCATGTTTGAAAAAAAACAACTATAGTCTGGACTTTGTCCGGAGTAGCCTATATCTGTGTAAACTCAAAAATGTAAAATTCGTCCTCTTGTTTACTTTATCAAGCAACATGAATTAGAGCCTGGTCGATGTTATCAGGCATGTTGGCATCAGCACATATGTGCGTGTTGTCTGATATGTGCTGACATAAAAACATTTTTTTTCCTGATATATAATGCAGATAAAATGTGGTAATGTACTGATATCACTGCAAAGTTTATCTGCAGCAGACTGAACTGTGGCAAGCAGAGAAACGTCTTATTAAGCATCAAAAAAATCTCTCTCTTCAAAGCCACCAGAGCAGACTCCTTCGACATCTCACTTTGTGAATTAAGGATTTATATTGACCAAACTGAAGTTGGTGATTCTGAAAAAGAGAAGACCTTGAATTGAGAAGGTGTTCTGTTGTATTTTTTTTGTCGTTTAATAAGCAAAACTGTTGTAAGAATATTTCCTTTCTCAAAAATTTATGAGTTTATTTATTACAACTAGAAAATTTCTAAAGAAATTTGTGCACCTGGCATACATTATTATTACACTGAGTAGACAAACTTCAATAAAGTTAGTCAAAGGCAGGCTTGAGGTCAATAAATGTCTGTTTCTATCAGCTCCAGCTGGCTTTGAGGCAGATTGAGTGAGAGAAGGGAGGTTTTGGTTTGTGGGACAACACATGGATTTTTTATGATTGGTTTGCAGAATTAAATGCATAATAGATGTCCAAGCATAACTACGCAGAGTTTAAATTTACAAATAGAAAGAGATGCTTACTTTTAGTGCATAAGATCCATAATTACATAGTTAGAAAGCTGTTGTAGATTTAGGTTTTCAGTGCAATATTCTTTAATAAAGTTTTTATTATAAATTATTTGTTTAAGAAATCAGCCTTCTGAGTACTAGTCATGTCAGTGCAAAATCCACCTAAAAAGGTCTATTTTTATTCCAGATCAGAAATCCCCTAAATCTGCCACCATATCAGTAATCTGTGAATTTCCCCTCTAATATAATTACCACCTATGCAGTACCACCACACACAGCACCACAGATTAATGCACCAACCTCTCTGATGTTCTGTGCTGTTGCTCCATTTCTTGTGTTTTTTGAATGTGAGAATCCTGCCAGGAAAAGATGGAAGAGAACAAAAAAGAAATAAACAAGAAGAAAGCCAGTTGTCTCTCCATCTACCTTATTTACAACTAGTACCTGCTGTACTTTCCAGGTATAAACTAGCAGAGTTGCAGTTGTATTGTTTCTATACTTTGAATATAGATATATATTATTGCCAGTGTATACCAGAAACTACAACCCTGTTTTCAAAAAAGTTGTCCTGCTGAGTAAAATGTGAATAGAAACAAAATGTGATGATGTGGAAAATACTGACAACTTAATTTATGAAACTGAAAATTTATTTCTTAATTTATGAAACTGAGAAATTTTAAAATGAAATGCCCGTTTTGATTTTCATGCCAGGAACATGTTTCAAAAAAGCTGCGACATGTTTAGCACTCTGTTCATCACCTCTTCTTTTAACAACACTCTTCTAAGACTCGTCTTTGCTGTAATCTCAAAGTGGAAAGTTTTCAACAAATGTGCAGGTTAACCATCATACTATGTGTCATGTCTAGGCACTAATAAAAGTCATACAGTATGTGTGCTTTGGCTCTAGTGATACATCCCATCTCTTTAAGATGTGATCTTGTGAATGTGGTTTTGTGTTTCCTGTTCTGCGATCTGTTAATAACTCTCTTACGTTTGTAGATGAAGAAAATGAGCACTAACAGCACCAGCAGCACACCTACACAGACAGTCACAGTAATGATGCCGCCTGCAAGATAAACAACACAACAACAAAAATATCCATAAATTTTTTTAAAAAAGGTCGACACATGTCATTATCATCCAGAAGTGTCTGTGCCGAGGAATTTAAATTTGTCACAAATTGAAATATTAAAATGTAAACGTGAACGTCTTGGTCCTCCTGTTGCTCTTCTGCAGCAGAAGGTTTAAGATATCAAACATGCTCTCTTACCATTGTTCTCAGCAGATGTTGAAGTAGTCGTAGACTGGGCTGAAAAAACACAAGGTGTGGGTGTTGGTGTTGGTGTTGGTGTTTGTGTTGGTGCTGGTGGTGGTGTTGTTGGTTGTGATGTTTGTACTGAAAGCAAACAGAGGAGCATTGAAGTTGGACATGAATAAATAAATTCACAATGTTTTATCGGAGGATGGGAAATTACAAATAAAATTTGGCATTTATATCAAACCCATACTCTAATAATGATCGTATTAGCTGCATCCATGACACTTATTTCAGGGCGTTTGCTCCTTTGACTGAACTGTAACAGGTTCAGTGTGCTTTCACTGTAAAATGTCTGCTGTGTAAAAGGTTTATTGTTTAAATAGTTGTGCTGGGTGATATAACTGATGAACCAGTTTAAAACTTTTGATTTCCCGTACGACAGGAATTTTTCATATAACACCATACCGGTGCATAACTGAAACCACTTTTGTAACTCTAATAGGCAGCACGAAGAGCATGTTGTGTAGCGTGAGAGGAAAATTCTATTAACCGCATACCCTTATTTCCTTCTTGCTGTTTGAAAGACAGACTCCTGTTGCTCTTCTGCAGCAGAAGGTTTAAGATATCAAACATGCTCTCTTACCATTGTTCTCAGCAGATGTTGAAGTAGTCGTAGACTGGGCTGAAGAAACACGAGGTGTGGGTGTTGGTGTTTGTACTGAAAGCAAACAAAAGAGCCTTTAAGTTTTACATGAAAGGGTTCATATATGAACAATGTTCTCTCTAATAAAATATGGCAAATTTATTTCATAATAGAAAAATAGAGAGGAAAACACTCAGACCAAATTAAGATGTTGTTTTTTTGTCTTCTTTCTCCCATGCCAATGATGGGTTGTTAATAAATGCACTTCTAGCACAAATTGTTAAAAATGGTCTCCTGTTTCAATTTCTAAACTCTGGTTCCTTGTTACAGAGACAAAACCTCATTAAATGTTGTCAAATAACAATTTTAAAACAGACAAAATGTGAAACAAAATAATTAATATATATAAAACATAAACTTGAATGATTCAGTGGCAATACAACTTTGTTAAACATAAATATTTTGTTGCAGATAAATGAACTCCATTTATCGACTTTAGTTTCATAATTGTGCACGCTGTCACTGTCACACTGTTATCACTGTACCAGCAGTGGTCTTATTTAAAACTTGATTAAATAGTTAAATACCGTGTTTGCACCTTTGTGAAGTAAAGGTTAGTGTAAAATGTCTGCTGTGTAAATAGTTGTGCTGGGTGATATGACTGATGATTTGATGAAAGCCTTTAATATGTATTAACATCAGAAATGGGAATGGAAACTTCACTCCAAGCATGAAAGGGTTGAGTATAAACACATTTTTATCTTACCCACCGACACTTCAAATATCAAACCACTTCCTTCAGTTGTTTTCCTCTTACTGTATGTAAGACTTTATATGGTTTAAAAACTAATTTGTTTCTTCACATACAGTCTGAAGTTAATTTCTTCTCCTATAAGTCGTTAGTTTAAAATTTTAATGTTGAAACTCAACTGGTCAAAAAAAACATCAGTATATTTATTAAAGGCTTCAGATTTCTTTTCATGCAGTTACCGTCCTATAATCTGAACCAGGTCAGCTGAAATAAATAAATAATTAAATAACATGACTCACCTACAATCATCGAGAATCTGTGGAAGAATGGGTTACTGCGTTTGTCGTCAGAGCTTTTTGCTCCACACCAGTATGTCCCAGTGTCGTCTGTTGTTACTTCTCTCACTGTTATGGTGATCTTTTTGTTTTTGTCCTCCTCCATGGAAAACCTCCCAGTGTTCTTGTTGAGCTGCATGGTGTTCACTAGAGGTTCACATATAGATGGATCTTCTCCCTTACAGATGAATTTCTTTGGTACGGAGCATCAAATGGATAGTCTACACCTGTATGTAAAATTCTGTCCAATAGTTGGAGACCTTGTGAAGTGAGTAATATCTACAGACAGACACACAGACACACAGACAGACAGAATTAGTTAGTGACTGTATGAACAACATATTTCAGATACACCTTAATTATTTGTGTGAGTAAATCAGATCTAAAAGTATCAAATGTGTCAGACTCACCTTTAACTTCTAGTTGTATTTTTCTGAATCCAGCTTGGTAACTTCCTTCATTTGACTTTACTCCACACCAGTAGACACCAGCATGATGTGAGGACACTTTACTGATGGACACAGTGAAGCCTGTGTTGGTTTCTGTGAGAGTGAATGCCCCGTTTGACTTTGGAGAAGATTCAGTTGATAAGATGTCCTCACAGGTGATTTTGTTCTCTTTGCAGAAAAACAGGACATCGGACTCATCTCTGTTTCTTGGATAATTACATGTGATGGTGGTTTTAGCTGTTCTGTACGCAGTTTGAATAAATTGTCCCTGGCAGTCTCTGTCTGCAAATATAAAAGAAAAGTTAAAGATGCAAACTGTAAGTAAGTGAGTAAAATTTCAAAACCAGAATTATCATGTGCTTGTCACAAATATTAATTAGCATTTATAGTAACTCATAGCAGTGAGTGTTCGTTAACCCTACACAAACCGCTATGCATTGCAGCTATCATCTATTCTTAGCATCTACTTTCCAGTGAAAACAGCTGCCCCTGGACTGAACACAACCCCCAGAAACCAGAGGTGGAGGAGGCCTGTCTGGCAGCAAATACAGTAGCCTACAAGGTGGTTTTCTTAGCAGGTTTGGCTCGTGGCATCCTGTGGCTGAGTCAGCTCTGTTAGCTGCCACAGTATCTAATCAGTATCATGAAAAACATTGTTTCTGAAAATTTGATTAATTACATGTGCATTATGTTGTTACATTTTATGTTACAATGTTTCTATTCATTTGTTTTATTTTTGTTTTCTTAGTGTAAAACCTTTATCTAGTTTTAATTTCGAGTTTATTAAAAATACATTGAAAGTGTCTCTTACCTTTGTTCTAGTTTTACTGTGTCGGAGTCTGACCCCTGCTCTTTACACTGGTATTCTGCAAAGTCTTCCTGTTTAAGTTTTTTGATGAGCACTCTGACTTTTTTATTTTTTGTATCATGGTACAGGGAAACGCTGTTTGTGGTTTCCCACTCATCCTTTTTAGAACTTTGTATGAGTGTATGTCCCAGTTTAATTAAAGTAAAACCAGATCTTCGATATTTGCAGGTGAATTCAACCCATCCGTCTCGGCATCCCTTCACATTAGACACAGCCTCACAACCTGTAGATCAGACAAAGACAAAAGTTCACATCATGTCAGATACTCAAACAATCCTGGAGCGACTGCAGTAGTCTAAACTAGTATCAACTGTATTTGAAATTATTTTGTGTTGAAACTATTTTGGACTTCTTTTATTTGTATAACCAGTGAGTGATATCTAAAACCATACAAACACAGGTCTGCTGTGTCTAAACAGTATTCACCTGTATTAACTGTAACAACACTAATAATCCTGCTCTAACTTTCACATTTCTGCCACACTTACTGCCAGTAATTATGAAAATATAAGTTATTAATATTCACGAGTTTCCTTCTTGCACCTGAACATGCAGGCCTTTTTTTAAAATTAAACTGGCTAAAAAAAGCTGTATGTAAATTTCACTTCCACTTTTAAGAGAAAGTAAGTCTCTTGTTTTATTCTGTTCAATATTAGCGACCCATGTTTGTATGTTTTTAGCTGTCAAAAACACACATGAAGGGGTGTCGGTTAGCTCAGTTGGTATAGCATCCGCACCACGTATGAAGGCGCAGCGGCCGAGAGTTCAAATCTGACCTGTGGCCCTTTGCTGCATGTCATTCCCCATCTCTCTCCCCACATTCCTGTCACTTCTTCACCTGTCTCTATCAAAATAATGCTGTAAAGCGAGGCCAAAAAAATATCTTAAAAACACACATGAAGAAATTAAAAAATACAGAAAATATCTGTATTTAAATAAGAACTGATTTTTGACCCTGTTGGTTTTATTTTGAATCAGTAAGACTGCTACTGAGACCAATGCAAAAGTAGCTGAAACTACACCACATGATGTATTTATTAAGTATCTAGTATCAGGAATCAGGCAGTAATAATTGTTTCACCTGTCATCAGTGAGAGGAGAAGCAGAAGAAAAGTCCTCATTTTGATGATCTTGAATGCTGAAATCCTCAGTGAAAATATTGTGACTGTTACTTCAGCTGTCAGTGCCCCTGTTTATTTGTTGGTTGATCTTCAGCATCTGCACGGCAGAGTTTCCTGAGATGATATTTAAGTTACCCACGCATGTCTACTTCCTCTATCTTTTTTTCCACTCTCACTGATATTTCTTCGTCACAACTCTAACAGGCTTGTACATGAACCGATTGGTCTATCTTGCTGTCAGTCAACATAATAGTCCTTTTCATCATGACCAAAATGAACTATCACACTTGATGCATGTTGCTGTGATCATGCAACATTTAAGCATCACTTTTGGGTATGTCCCAGTCCATAATAAGATATGAAGTGCAGATTTTACCAAATAGTTTCTGTGTTATTTATTAATAAACACAATGAATATGTAAAATCAAGTAAAGGATGAGAAGGTAAACAATGTTAAAAATAAAAGTGACATAAAAATGCATTATGTTTGTCAAAAAAATGTAATCTTTTTTTTTTCAACACATAAAATCACAAACTACTCATAACATATACAACAAGAACACACAAGAGGAGATGCAAATGCAGTTATACTTCTAGCAAGCAATCATGTCCACTCTATTCCATCGTCTTGAGAAACACGTAGCATTGATCAAACACACTTAGTATCAACTGTACAACAGTAAGAATAAAAGTACAAATAAAAATAGAAATGATTAAGAATAATCTTTTAATGATGAAACAACTAGATGTTGCATAACATTGAACATGGTGTATACTGTACATATAATACATTAACATCAGTTCAATGTATAGATTTTTTCATGATGTTCTCATAGTATTTGGTTATATCGGTGGTTAAGAGGATACAATAAAACAGGAAAATACAGCCGTAATTTGTGTAAAGAATTCTTTTTTTGAAGATAATAAGACAAGAGAAGAGTGTGAGCACTTTAGGTTTTAGGCTAGATTTAAGTTATTTATGTACAGATATCTATTTTACCCCTGAACCTCTGACCATAACACCACAGTGCAGCAAAAAGCAAAAGCAACAACAAAAATAGCTACAGTTTCTGAAAGTATGCCAGATTATTGAATAAAATTATGTATTTTTTTACACACTGTCATCATATTAACTTTTTTAGTAAATATTATTCAGAGGTTTAATTCTGTGGTGCTTTTTGAGGAGGTAGTTGATGAACTGGTGACTCCTTGTGTCTAAACCTTGAATCAAACAAAGTAAATAATATAATGAATTCTGTGATTTGTAAAGTCTGATTCAAATGAAGTTAAATCCAATCAGAAATGAATGAAGTGAAAACTGTCAGGACTTCTCAGTGTGTTTTGGGTTGTTGACAGTCGAATAGAAAGGGTCACTGATCAGTGATTTACAGTTGAGCAGATGGTTTTCGGTAAGTGTACTTCACATTAGAGTAAGTGTGTGTGTCATCATGTGAGGCAGAAGAGCGGTTTTTGGGATAGTTGGCAGTGGTGTAGGTTGTTTTCTCTGCAGTTCCTGAATTTGGCATGTGGGGGCGCTTCTGTATCTTCGCATAGGCAGCCTCCTTCCAGAGCAGAGAGATAAACACAGCATGAATATGCAATCCTAACAACAAGCACTAATAATACTAGTGACAGAAATTTTTTTTTTTTTTTTTTTTTTTTTTTTTTTTTTTTTTTTTTTTTTTTTTTTTTTTTTTTTTTTTTTTTTTTTTTTTTTTTTTTTTTTTTTCCTTTTTTTTTTTTTTTTTTTTTTTTTTTTTTTTTTTTTTTTTTTTTTTATTTAATTTTTTTTTTTTTTTCCTCTTTTTTTTGGGGGCCCGGGGCCGGGGTTCCCTGCCTTAAAGCATCAGGAGATGTGGCTTAAAATAGTAAAAATTCATATGTGATATTAAAGTTGATCGTCTCATTAAGCATCCACAAAAATCTGAGTGAAAATAAATGTTCATAACTATTAGAAAACTTTTGTTCAAAAATAGCTTATTTTGATATTTAGACTATTACTAAGACTGTAGATGGGCAGATCACGTTTTCACCAGTCATATCATATCATATATCATATATCATATGCAGACAAAAAAGGTCTATTTTCATTCCAGATCAAAAACCCATTCAAATCTGTCACCATATCCCTCGTCTCAAAGTGGTTGGGCCCTAATATGAATACCACCTACAGTACCACCACACACAGCGTTACAGATTAATGCACTAACCTCTCTGATGTTCTGTGTTGCCGCTGCATTTCTTGTGTTTTTTGAAATGTGAGAATCCTGCCAGAAAAAGATGGAAGAGAACATAAAGAAAGCCAGTAGGCCATTAGGTGACAAGTCTGGACTGCAGGCCGGTCAGTGCTGTTTGAATACGTGCAGAATGTAGTTTGGCATCGTCTTGCTGAAACAGGCAAGGCCGACCCTGAAAAAGACGCTGTCTACTTGGCAACATATGTTGGTCCAAAACCTGTATATATATAGCTCAGCATTAATGGTGCCTTCACAAATGTGCAGGTTAACCATCATACTATGTACACTAATGGACCTTCATATCATCACGTATGCAGCCTTTTGATCTGTGTGCTGATAACATCTGTTAATAACTCTCTTACGTTTGTAGATGAAGAACAAAATAAGCACTAACGGCACCAGCAGCAGCAGCAGCAGCACACCGACACAGACAGTCACAGTAATGATGCCCCGAGAGCTGCCTGCAAGATAAACAACACAACAACAAAAATATACAGAAATGTTTAAAAAAAAGGTTGACACACGTCATTATCATCCAGAAGTGTCTGTGCTGAGGAATTTAAATTAGTCACAAATTGAAATATTAAAATGTAAACCTGAACGTCTTGGTAATCCTGTTGCTCTTCTGCAGCAGAAGGTTTAAGATACCAAACATGCTCTCTTACCATTGTTCTCAGCAGATGTTGAAGTAGTCGTAGACTGGGCTGAAGAAACACGAGATGTGGGTGTTGGTGTTGGTGCTGGGAAATTACAAATAAAATTTGGCATTTATATCAAACCCATACTCTAATAATGATCGTATTAGCTGCATCCATGACACTTATTTCAGGGCGTTTGCTCCTTTGACTGAACTGTAACAGGTTCAGTGTGCTTTCACTGTAAAATGTCTGCTGTGTAAAAGGTTTATTGTTAAATAGTTGTGCTGGGTGATATAACTGATGAACCAGTTTAAAACTTTTGATTTCCCGTACGACAGGAATCTTTCATATAACACCATACTGGTGCATAGCTGAAACCACTGTTGTAACTCTAATAGGCAGCACGAAGAGCATGCTGTGTAGCATGTATTAACCGCATACTCTTATTTCCTTCTTGCTGTTTGAAAGACAGACTCCTGTTGCTCTTCTGCAGCAGAAGGTTTAAGATATCAAACATGCTCTCTTACCATTGTTCTCAGCAGATGTTGAAGTAGTCGTAGACTGGGCTGAAGACACAGGAGATGTGATTTAAGATTTGATATTTTTTATTAAAGACTTCAGTAGTAACCAAGAATTACTGTAGATTTCTTTTTATGTAGATACCGTCCTATAATCTGAACCAGGTCAGCTGAAATAAATAATTAATTAAATAACATGACTCACCTACAGTCATCAAGAGTCTGTGGAAGAATGGGTTACTGTGTTTGTCATCAGGGCTTTTTGCTCCACACCAGTATGTCCCAGTGTCGTCTGTTGTTACTTCTCTCACTGTTATGGTGATGTTTCTCTTCTTTTTGTCATCCTCCATGGAAAACCTCCCAGTGTTCTTGTTGAGCTGCATGGTGTTCACTAGAGGTTCACATATAGATGGATCTTCTCCCTTACAGATGAATTTCTTTATCGGAGTACCAAATGGATAGTCACACCTGTATGTAAAATTCTGTCCAATAGTTAGAGACCTTGTGAAGTGAGTAATATCTGCAGACAGACAGACAGACAGACAGACAGACAGACAGAATTAGTTAGTGACTGTATGAACAACATATTTCAGATACACCTTAATTATTTGTGTGAGTAAATCAAACCTAAAAGTATCAAATGTGTCAGACTCACTTTTAACTTCTAGTTGTATTTTTCTGAATCCAGCTTGGTAACGTCCTTCATTTGACTTTACTCCACACCAGTAGACACCAGCATGATGTGAGGACACATTACTGATGGACACGTTGAAGCCTGTGTTGGTTTTTGTGAGAGTGAATGTCTCGTTTGACTTTGGAGAAGATTCAGTTGATAAGATATCCTCACAGGTGAAATTGTTCTCTTTGCAGAAAAAGAGGACATTGGACTCATCTCTGTTTCTTGGATAATTACATGTGATGGTGGTTTTAGCTGTTCTGTACGCAGTTTGAATAAATTGTCCCTGGCAGTCTCTGTCTGCAAATATAAAAGAAAAGTTAAAGATGCAAACTGTAAGTAAGTGAGTAAACTTTATTTCTTCAGTGCCTTTCAAAACCAGAATCATCATGTACATCACAGGTTTCTTGCCTGGTCAGTTCTGTTAGCTGCATGGCTGACTGAGCTAATGACAATAAGCGGTTTGCTACTTCTCTTTCCATCAGGAAAGTCTGTTAATAATTATAACATTATTCCCTGTCGGTCTCCGAGGCTGTGCTCAAACCCAGTCCATCCTGGCTACTGAGTCTGGTTCTGTTGCTCACTGCATAAACTGAGAGAAGAAGAGGGGCAAGTTTATCTTTGAATTTTTTTATAAAAATCACTTGGAAACCTATCCGGGCCAGGGGCGTTTCCACTCTGAAGGGACATTATTGCATTGTTAATTTCCTCCAGCGTCAAATTTTGTTCCAATCGCTCTTTAGAGTCAAAGTCAATTGTAGGAATGTTCAGATTAGAAAAAAAGATGTCAAATTGGTTGTGATCCGGTGTTGAGTCTGAAGAATATATTTTAGAATAGAAGTCTTTAAAGCAGTTGTTAATAATCTGATGCTCCTCTGTTGAGGAGCCATCAGGTAGCATAATTTGCGAAATAGTACGGGATGCCACTTTTTGTTCTGTTGCTCACTAATGGCAGATTCAATTAGCAGCAGTTAATTAGCAGTTAGAAAGTTTTAAGGCTAAAGCTATCTGCCTGTCAGGAAACTCTAAAGCCGATCAGCTATCAGAGGACACCAGAGGAAATATATCCTGTATAAAATTTGATCCAGTTTCATCAAAATCACTGAATAAAGTTATAAAGATGTCCGGGCATAGATGCATGTAGTTCACTGAGTGAAGAATATCTGAAAATTATCTTTGTAATCATCGTTGGGCCAGATACTAAAGTATAGGTGACATACTGTACATGATAAAAACACTTAAACATCAGTTGTGACTTCATGGGATTAAAACAGAAAAAAAATAAAATAAAATATAAAAAAAGCATCATGAAACATGAATTATCATTAATACTGTTCTATGAATGGAAATGCATGTCATCTCACCTATTTACAGTAAAGTGTGCTTTGTCCACTTATCTAATATATCTGCATGTCTTGTAATTTGTTCTTTGTTTGGTTCATTTTGGCAGATTGGTTTCTATTTCTACTTATCTGTTTACCTGAAGACATAATGACTCAGAAGTGATAGTGACTCTACAAAAATTCAGGAAAAACATGATATGTCGTATCTGGAGACAGTGTTAAGTTTGTCTGTTCTGGGCTAGTGTAACATGGCGAGGACCTGCTGCGTCAGTTTATGGATTGATGTGCATCAAAAACATAGTTTATGAAAATTTGATTCATTACATGAGTTTATTAAAAATACATTGAAAGTGTCTCTTACCTTTGTCCAGTCTTACTGTGTCGAAGTCTGACCCCTGCTCTTCACACTGGTATTCTGCAAAGTCTTCGTGTTTAAGGTTTTTGATGAGCACTCTGACTTTTTTATTGTTTGTATCATGGTACAGGGAAACACTGTTGGTGGTTTCCCACTCATCCTTTTTAGAACTTTGTATTATGTTTTTGTTTCTAGATTTAATTACATCAATACTATTAGATGTTATATTATTATCTTTCCCATTTTGTTCTGGATATTTGCATGTGAATTCAACCCATCCGTCTCGGCATCCCTTCACATTAGACACAGCTTCACAACCTGTAGATCAGACAAAGACAGAAGTGACTTATCCAGTCATAATAATAGCAAGGGAGCCATTTTAAGCTAAGTGTTGGACTTTTCATCATCTCATGATTATCAGCATATAGGCCATTAGTCTCGGATAAGTTGAGAATGAGACCATACAAACTGTAAAACAACTTTATAACTGTATCAACACTAATCATCCTGCTCTAACCTTCACATATAGAACAAATCCAGAATATTTCTGCCACTCTTACTGACAGTAATTATGTAAATATAATTAGTTAGTATTTCCTCTTGCACCTGAACATGCGGGCTTTAAAAAAAAAAATCAAACTGGCTAAGAAACGCCGTATGTAACTTTCACTTCCTCTTCTTTTAAGTAAGTCTGAATTCTTGTTGAACTTGTTGAATATTAGTGACCCATGTTTGCATATTTTTAGTTGTCAAAAACACACATGAAGAAATAAAAAAAACATCACTGCCTGTGTGCAAAGGGATTTTTCATCAACAGACTATATTTTATATCAAATTCAGCCCTGATAGCTTCATATTTACATGAAATCACAAATACTACCTGTGTAGTAACCTTTTATAAACAGACTACAGGTTGTGTCACTGCCGCATTGGATGAATTATTCACAGTGAGAAGCAGAAAATATCTGTATTTAAATAAGAACTGATTTTTGACCCTGTTGGTTTTATTTTGAATCAGTAAGACTGCTACTGAGACCAAAGCAAAAGTAGCTGAAACTACACCACATGATGTATTTATTAAGTATCTAGTATCAGGAATCAGGCAGTAATAATTGTTTCACCTGTCATCAGTGAGAGGAGAAGCAGAAGAAAAGTCCTCATTTTGATGATCTTGAATGCTGAAATCCTCAGTGAAAATATTGTGACTGTTACTTCAGCTGTCAGTGCCCCTGTTTATTTGTTGGTTGACCTTCAGCATCTGCACGGCAGAGTCTCCTGAGATGATATAATAGTTGTCCATGCATATCCACTTCCTGACTACTGACTTCCTCTATGTTTTTTAACACTTTCACTGACATTGTTATGTTACCACTCTAACAGGCTTGTACATGAACTAATTAGTCTATCTTGCTGTCAGTCAACATAATAACAGTCCTGGTCATCATGAACAAAATGAACTATCACACTTGATGCATGTTGCTGTGATCATGCAACATTTAAGCATCACTTTTGGGTATGTCCCAGTCCATGATGGGATATGAACTGTGCAGATTTCACCAAATAGTTTATGTGTTATTTATTGTCAGTATTTTCACACTTGGACAGCTGAAAATTGTTTGATAATCATAAATTGTTGATTATCTCTATGAAGACAGATAAGTTAATTACGTGATTTGATTTGAGTCAAAGTAAATCTTTGTGCCTTGCTGCCTCTTATCAACATTTGCCTGTGATATTTATTAGTTATGAGACTGTTGTGAGCTCAAAGTTGCGTCAGCTTCACCCAAAACCTCCCAGATTACAAAGTTAGTTATGTTATCTGTAATGAGCTCTCATATTTGAAACCTTTACAGTTTAAATTAATGTAAAATCAGCCTGCAATTTTTTCACTGATCTATTGTTAACTGTTTGTACTAATAATTAATTGCAGAGCAATCTGTGAATATAATTTAGGATATTGTGAGTCAACACTGTGTTCTAGTAATTAGGTCTATATTCTCATTTGTTTTGTAAGAAAGTGTAATTTCTACCTGGATTATGTTCCATGGCAGCTCTTTTCTTCCTGTGCAGGAAGTGCTGCGTGTCTGTGCGCACACAAGTTTTAGGGATGTGGTCAGGGGTGTTCGATTGTTCTTTGACACGTCTTGTTCTTCAAGTCACTGTGAACTAAATATGATTTATTAATATATTTCTGAATTAATGTACTGGGACATACCCAAATTAATTCTAATTCTAATTCTAAGAAAACAAAATGTTAAGATCAGTTAAGATTTGACTGATATGTTCACTATCAACATTTTGTGATTTTGCAGAAACGTTTACATTTCCTCATTCTGTTGATCGAAGCGTGAAACTCTGGGGAGGAAGTGTGGGAGGTCTGCTATGATTGTTGAGTGTGACAATAAACACAACCAATTTGTAAAATCAATTATAGGATGCGATTTAACAATGTTAAAAATAAAATGTGAAATAAGAATAAAAGTACAAATAAAAATAGAAATGTTTTAGAATAATATTTTATCGGTGGTTAAGAGCAGTGTTTTTCAACCTTTTTTGAGCCAAGGTACATTTTTTTCATTGAAAAAATCACGAGGCACACCACCAACTAAAAATGTTAAAAAAGTGATGCTCTGTATCCGCCTATATTAACAATATAGTCATTCTTATCAGAGTGTCTTGAATAGGAATCAAATAAACACAAAAAAGTATTTTATCATCTTTTATATTTCTTCTTTCAAATAAAAAGTGCACTTAACATGTCCACTTCAAAAATACAGCTGGAACATGAAATGCCACAACAATGTGGTCTTAAAACTAAAGAGGTAGTAGAAAACTTCAAAGTGTTTTGCAAACTCTAATTCTGTCCAAAAGCATTCTGTTAGCAGGAATACAGAAAACAATGCTTATTCTGACAGAAGCAATAATATTTGGGAAAGATTTCACTGTTCCACACTGAGAAATATGAAGAGTTGCATGTACAAAATGTCAATCTCAGTGTACTTTACTCACTTAGTGTGAAACCTGTGCCTGTTTGGATGAACATAGAGCTGATATCCTGGCAGGAATTGAAGAAAGACACACACAAAGCTCTTCCTCAACAGCTCTCAGTCTCTCTCTGTTTTTAGTTTTTATAGCAGTCAGGCATGAGAAGCTCCCCAGCAAGCATTTTTTGGTTGAAAAGACGTTTAAAAAACGTCTGCTGACCGGTGAAGACGTTCAAAATTGGTTGAAAAGTGAAAGTTTGTTTAATTTGTAGATATCTATTCAACACTGACATATAAACCATATTTCACCAGGAAATTTTGTATTGAAAAGTTTCTGCTTATTTAGTGTGCAGACATAATATATTGTTATGGTCGATCATAACTGGTATATTTCGTCAAAATTTCTCATTTGAAAGCCAGTATTGCAAAAGACGGTTAAATATGGTCTAAATATGAACGTTCATTAAAGGTCTACATATAGCCAGTAAAAAAAACTTTCACTTTTCAACCAATTTTGAACATAAACGTTTTTTAAACGTCTATTCAACTTAAAAATGCTCACTGTAAAATACAGTTCAGACCAATTCAACCTACAGCCTCCCACTGGCCAAGCCGACGTCTAAACCACTTTACATACATTTTAATTGTTGTCATGCACTGTTAAAGTATAAAAATTGGGGGTATTGTAATGTGTATATTAAATGTTGTGTCCCTCTTTACCCATGGAAAAAGTCAGATAAAGCTTTTAAAATACACTTTTATTATTTTCTTAAATACAAATACAATAGTTTTGTGTGTGTGTGTGTGTTGGAACAAACAACAACAAAAAATATACAAGGAAATAAATAATGCTAGACCCACTCTGGTACACATTATCAGCTGACATTGTTTTGTGATGTGGGACCATATATATATATATAGATTTTATATCTGTGACCCACCAACAGTTGCCAACTATCTTTTTGAGGAGCTAATTATAGGCTACAAACACAGCCACATTACTAACTTTCTAGTTTGGTATCTGAACGGTCTGAAGGCAAAGATCTTAAAAAGCAAAGTAGTTTCAGGCAGTAACATCAACAATGACGTGTGTTGTGATAAAACTGCTTAGAGCTTAATCTGTTCGAAAGCACCACCACTCCTCCCCGGCGCCTGTTTTAGGTGGTCTCCCATGGCGCTGTCGATATCTGCCTCTGTGGCGCTGGGATGAAACCTTATGACAGCATCTAAAATATTAAGGGAAGAGCATTAAATTTATGAAATGCAAGGATTTCACTGTGCAACCGCTTAGTAATACGGGCAAACTTCATTATTAGCAAAAATTACCTTTTTTTTTTAGGGATCACAATCCCTCATTCACTCCCTCCCCCAGCTTGCAGCCTCCCTTGCTTTCAGTCGTGTATTTTCGATTGAAACCACGATTTTGTCTCAGTTCAGTTAGTTCCTCCTGCTCCTGTAAAGTCATGTCCTTTCCAACAACTGCTGAGCTGTATGGGTCCCTAACCCAGTCAAGGCATTCAGTGAAGGCTGAAGAGAAATAGAATGACATCTTCTCCGCGAGAGTTTTTAAACGTTTACCTATTATTTCACACAGTGCAGCAGTGTGAACATTTTGCCATTTCTTGGTGAGTGGGAACATTTCAAGGTTGCCACTGTCCACATGTTGTTGCCAGAGGTGCACCTTTGAACGGAATCCATTTATTTTATCCGTACTTGTGAGCAGGTTTTCATTTCGGCCTTGCATTCGTGTGTTCAGTTCATTCAGATGATGAAAAATATCCGCCAGGTATGCCAGCCTCGCACACCACTCATCACTTGCAGGCAGCTTTGCGTAACCCCTCATTTGTCAGAAACACTTTGAGTTCCTCCCGCAGCTCATACACACGGGCCAGCACTTTGCCGCGCGACAACCATCGGACCTCCGTATGAACCAGCAAGGCCTCATGCTCCGCTCCCATTTCCTCACACAAAGATGCAAATATGCGGCTTTTCACAAGTCGTGTCTTTACAAAGTTTACCATGTGCACAACATCATCCAACACAGGGGCTAGGTCTGCTGGTAAAGTCTTGGCCACAAGGGCCTCACGGTGTAAGAAACAGTGCGTAACAATCACATCTGGGTTTCTTTCCTTCGATCTGCTTACAAAGTCTTTGCTCCTTCTGTTCAAGATATTCTGATGTGACCCGAAAAAATTAATCTCCTGTTGTTTTTTCTGGCAATGCCTTGCAAAATAGGAAGTTTTCTCTGATTGCATCTCCATCCACAAAACGCACAGTGGCCAAGAGTTGAGCATGTCCACTAATATCAGTACACTCGTCAAGTTGCAATGCAAATTTCTCACTGATACGGATCTTTTCCAAAACCACACTTTCGATGTCTGCAGACATGTCAACAATACGTCTGGAAAGTGTTATCTGAGAGAGGGACTTTGGCTATTTCTTTAACCGCTTCAGGTCCGAGCATCTCATTTAGAATTGGCTTTGCAGGCGGGTAATATTAATGTCTCTGCCACAGTGTGGGACCTTTTTGATTTAGCTACAAGTTCAGCTACGTGGTAGCCAGCTTTAAGGGCTCTCTCATTTACCTTTGTGTTGTTTCTCATAAAAGTTGCCTGTTTCTACGTGTGTTCACGCAGGCGAATGAAATAGTCTGCATTCTTGTTTTGAAGCGAACGTTGTTTCGTTTGGAGATGGCGTTTAAGCTTGCTTGGTACCATAGCACTGTTGGATAGCTTTTCACCACACACCAAGCACAACGGAGTCGGTGTTTTTGTAGTCTTGATAGCCACAATGCTGTCACCGCTACCTGTCGCATTCATGCATCACTAATTGCAATTCGCTACCTGCTGCCATCTAGTGATAAGGAAGAGTATTACATGATTACGCTGCCAGTCACTACTACAGCACAGACACTCGACAATGGCATATTATTTGCAGATAATAATTAATTCGTTTTCAAAAAATGTTTTTAGACCAATTAGGTGAAATTAGAGGAAAATAAAATAAAAAATACAGCCGTAATTTGTGTAATATTTTTTTATTATTTTGAATATAATAAGACAAGAGAAGAGTGTGAGTACTTTAGGTTTTAGACTAGATTTAAGTTATTCATGTACAGATATCTATTTTACCCCTAAATCTCTGACCATAACACCACAGTGCAGCAAAAGCAACAACAAAAATAGCTACAGTTGCTGAAAGTATGCCAGATTATTGAATAAAATGATGTATTTTTTACACACTGTCAGCGTATTAACTTCTTTAGTAAATATTATTCAGAGGTTTAATTCTGTGGTGCTTTTTGAGGAGGTAGTTGATGAACTGGTGACTCCTTGTGTCTAAACCTTGAATCAAACAAAGTAAATAATATCATGAATTCTGTGATTTGTAAAGTCTGTCTGATTCAAATGAAGTTAAATCCAATGAGAAATGAATGAAGTGAAAACTGTCAGGACTTCTCAGTGTGTTGTGGGTTGTTGACGGTCGAATAGAAAGGGTTTTCAGAAAATCCTGATGGGTGATTGACAGTTGAGTAGATGGGATGTTGGTAAGTGTGCTTCACAGTAGAGTAAGTGTGTGTGTTGGGCTCATCATGTGAGGCAGAAGAGGGGTTTGTGGGAAAGTTGGCAGTGGTGTAGATTGTTTTCTCTGCAGTTCCTGAATCTGGCAAGTGGGGGCGCTCCTGTATTTCCTCATAGGCAGCCTCCTTCCAGAGCAGAGAGAAAAACACAGCATGAATATGCAATCCTAACAATAAGTAATAATAATACTAGTGGCAGAAAGCCTTAAAGCATCAGGAGATGTGGCTTGAAATATAAAAAAATCATATATGACATTAAAGGTCAGCATCTCATTAAGCATCCACAAAAATCTGAGTGAAAATAAACGTTCATGACTAAGAAAACTTAGTTCAAAAACAGCTTATTTTGATATTTAGACTATTTCGCAAGACGGTGGAGGCGGGCAGATCACATTTTGACTGACAGTTCCCTCAAAAAAGTGAAACAATGTACTGCTGTGGACAGGGAGCAGAAAAATCTGTGTCAGTTTAAGTGTACACTATATTTAAAACATTTCCACAGCTTTACTTTGACGTCAGACAGCCTGTAAAGACAGTAGCTCTTTGGCGTTCAGACATAGGTGATTTTACCTTGGTGTTCTGTACAGCTCTATTGTCATTGTATGAGGTCAATTCCAATTGTTGTTCATCACATCTGACAAACATTTACACAAATACGTGCACTGACCTCGTTGTTGTTCTGTGCTTCTTCATTCCTGGTGTTTTTTGAATGTTCACGTCCTGTCAAAGACAAAGAAGGAGGTGTAAGAAAGAAAAGAGAAAAAAAGAAATGAACAAACAAAAAGGAAAGGAAGTTGATTGACATCACAGCCAGGATGTACTGACCAGGAAGTAACTGACACAGTTACATCTGTTGATGTCTGTATTTATTTAAAATGATTTAATCATATGACCTTTGTGTAGAGAGACATGAGTATGGCACTGACAGCTAGACCAATATCAATTCACACTTGGAAAAGGTAATCTGGATCTGTTTGTTCTTTTTATTTACTCATTCATTCATTAATATGATTTTACTTGTCTGATTGTGTGTGACACATAAACTGAACTTACTGCCAGTAAGTAAAAAGGGTGTATGCTTAAAGGTGTGTAAACGTGTGTGTTTCATGTTGTGCAAAGTGCTTCAGAAATGTCTTACGTTTGTAGAGGAGAACCAGAAAAAGCAGAAGTGCCAGCAGAGCTACACAGACGACTACAGCAATGATTGTTAACTGAGAGTCACCTGCTAGAGACAAAACCACACAGCAAAAGGATGGTCAGACTTATTTAAACCATCACTAACACACAAAACTCATCCAGAACCGTCACATCTTTCAGAAAACAAAGTGCTTTCTCACCAACAGTCTCATGAGATGCAGTAGTTGTAGTAGTAGTAGACACGGCAGATGAAGTAGAACTAGATGAAGTAGTACTGCTGGGTGTGGATGCAGTTGGAGGCACTGAAAATTGATATAGATTACAGTTACAGTATAGAAAATAAGAAATACAAAGTTTGACAAAAAATAAAAAAATTAAAATTAAAAATGGGATCAAGAGTCTGGGAGTCTAACTGAGTTTTGTATAAACTTGTGAACCCCAAACCAAATTAACTGTTTTAGTTTGGAAGCCATTGATTTGCTTCTGTCTGTATTTATTTTGGATGAAATGTGCTGCATGAACAACACTAATGATTCTCAAAACACAGTTCTTTATTAACATGACTTCATTAGATGAACTACAAGTTGATCAGTAATCAGTAGTTATTGTAGCTTTTATTTTGATGCCAGCAAACATTTTATAAGGAGAGCAGAAGTTTTGTATGTTCCAAAAGTGAATGTAGCATGAGACAGTATCTGACTTTAAAACAGGAGCCAGGTTATATACAAACAATAAAATTATGTCACCACTCACCTACAGTCATCGAGAATCTGTGGAAGAATGGGTTACTGTGTGTTTTTTTTTCAGTAGTTTCTGCTCCACACCAGTATGTCCCAGTGTCCTCTGTTGTTACTTCTCTCACTGTTATGGTGATGTTTTTGTTTCTGTCATCCTCCATGGAAAACCTCCCAGTGTTCTTGTCAAGCTGCATGTTGTTCACTAGAGGTTCACATATAGATGGATCTTCTCCCTTACAGATGAATTTCTTTCTTTCTATCGGAGCATCTTTTGGATATCTACACCAGTATGTAAAATTCTGTCCAATAGTTGGAGACCTTGTGAAGTTTCTAATATCTACAGACAGACAGACAGACAGACAGAATTAGTTAGTGACTGTATGAACAACATATTTCAGATACACCTTAATTATTTGTGTGAGTAAATCAAACCTAAAAATATCAAATGTGTCAGACTCACTTTTAACTTCTAGTTGTATTTTTCTGAATCCAGCTCGGTAACTTCCTTCATTTGACTTTACTCCACACCAGTAGACACCAGCATGATGTGAGGACACATTACTGATGGACACGGTGAAGCCTGTGTTGGTTTCTGTGAGAGTGAATGTCTCGTTTGACTTTGGAGAAGATTCAGTTGATAAGATATCCTCACAGGTGATTTTGTTCTCTTTGCAGAAAAACAGGACATCGGACTCATCTCTGTTTCTTGGATAATTACATGTGATGGTGGTTTTAGCTGTTCTGTACGCAGTTTGAATAAATTGTCCCTGGCAGCCGTCTCTGTCTGCAAATATAAAAGAAAAGTTAAAGATGCAAACTGTAAGTAAGTGAGTAAACTTTATTTCTTTAGTGTCTTTCAAAACCAGAATCATCATGTGCTTGTCACAAATATTAATTCGCATTTATAGTAACTCATAGCAGTGAGCGTTCATTAACCCTACACCAACCGCTATGCATTGCAGCTATCATCTATTCTTAGCATCTACTTTCCAGTGAAAACAGTCGCCCCTGGACTGAACACAACCCCCAGAAACCAGAGGTGGCCTGTCTGGCAGCAAATACAGTAGCCTACAAGGTGGTTTTCTTAGCGGGTTTGGCTCGTGGCATCCTGTGGCTGAGTCAGTTCTGTTAGCTGTGACAGTAAGAAGTTTGCTACTTAGTAATCATTCCATCAGGAAAGTCTGTTAATCATTGTTACATTATTCCCTGTCGGAGGTTGTGCTCGAGCCCAGTCTGTTTTATCTACTGAGCCTGGTTCTGTTGCTCGCTAATGGCAAATTCAATTAGCAGCAGTTAATTGAAAGTTATCAAATCGTAAGGCTAAAGCTATCTGCCCATCAGGAAACACTAAAGCTGATCAGCCATCAGAGGACATCAGAGGAAAAACATGCAAATATGTTCTGTATAAAATCTGATCCAGTTTCATCAAAATCACTGAATAAAGTTATAAAGATGTCCGGGCATAGATGCATGTAGTTCACTGAGTGAAGAATATCTGAAAATTATCTTTGTAATCATCGTTGGGCCAGATACTAAAGTATAGGTGACATACTGTACATGATAAAAACACTTAAACATCAGTTGTGACTTCATGGGATTAAAACAGAAAAAAATCTGAACATAAATTATCATTATTACTGTTCTATGAATGGAAATGCATGTCATCTCACCTATATACAGTAAGTGTGCTTTGTCCACTTATCAAATATATCTGCATGTCTTGTAATTTGTTCTTTGTTTGGTTCATCGAGGCAGATTGATTCCTATTTATAATAATCAGTGTTAAGTTTGTCTGTTCTGGGCTAGTGTAACATGGCGAGGGCCTGCTGCGTCAGTTTATGGATTGATGTGCATCAAAAACATAGTTTATGAAAATTTGATTCATGACATGAGTTTATTAAAAATACATTGAAAGTGTCTCTTACCTTTGTCCAGTTTTACTGTGTTGAAGTCTGACCCCTGATCTTCACACTGGTATTCTGCAAAGTCTTCCTCTTTAAGGTTTTTGATGAGCACTCTGACTTTTTTATTTTTTGTATCATGGTACAGGGAAACGCTGTTTGTGGTTTCCCACTCATCCTTTTTAGGATTTTGCATGAGTGTATGTCCCAGTTTAATTAAAGTAAAACCAGATCTTTGATATTTGCAGGTGAATTCAACCCATCCGTCTCGGCATCCCTTCACATTAGACACAGCCTCACAACCTGTAGATCAGACAAAGACAAAAGTTCACATCATGTCAGATACTCAAACAATCCTGGAGCGACTGCAGTAGTCTAAACTAAACTTTTGGACTTCTTTTATGTCATTGTATGACAGTAATGCTGTGTAAAACCACCCCTCTGCTGTTATTTTATAGCTGTGATGATCTGAACTGATTAGAGCCCGACTGATTTATCGGCGGGCCGATATTATCGGCAGATATTAGGCATTTTCCAAACTATCGGTATCGGCATTTATAATGGCCGATAAATGGATATTTTAAGAAACAGACGAAACACACTTCAACCATGTTATGAGTGTTGCCGTTGCATAGTTTGTCTACCAGAGGGCACTCTACAACGTCCCTGTTGGCAACACTCGTGTTTACAACCACAAACCCTACAACCAGCTGATCCAGTCGGCGGAGCAAACGAGTTATCATCGGTGAAGTGTGTTCATGGTAAGCTGGCAACTGTCACGAGACATACATTGCTTGAATAACAATTAAAAGAACATCCCCATCAGTTCTCTAAACTCAAATAAGCATGACAAAATTCACGACTACCATGTCCAGTTTTGCTGCTGTTACGTGTAAGCCGAGAGTGAAACGAATTTAGCTAGTACGTTAGTTGTTACAGTATAGTTGACTGACTGTCGGTTTAACTCTTGACAATGTGACTGAAGATGTATTTCTTTAATAGTGTGACAGTTATAGCAGTGAGACGTATCATCTTTCCCGGCCCGTTATTTGGAAAAACTGTTATACAATCATTTGCAGCAGCATATGACGTTGCTAAATTATGGCTTATCATAGACTTTAGCTAACCACAAAGCTAGCTAATGCCATGACTATCAGTGGAAGACGCTAACATTAATGAGCTTGGAAACCACAACGAACTTATTCTGCATACATAAAGTAATGATTACTGTATTTATAAGTAGCATATCTGTAGTTACAGACATTGTAAAACGTAAGTTAGGCATGCGAGTAGTGAACATTTAGACATAGAGAAAAAGTATCAAACAGCTTGTGCATAAAAGTTAGCTTTTCTTTTACACGTGTGTGAAGTGTGCGTTGCTGACTGTCGTTCAGCCACAGCATTAACGAGTCACATAATGGATTTAGTGCATCACTAAGTAGTAGATTTTAGAAGGCAGGCAGCAAATGATGATTGAAAATTGTTTGTTGTAGCTTGATGGATAGAATTAAAAGAGTGCAGGTAAAGGGATAAGCAAGTTGACATTGTAATTATAAGGTAGCTCAATAGTGACCTTTGTCTTGTTTAATAATAATACAAATGATGATGATAGTAATAATAATAATAATAATAATAAGAATATCTACATATAACTAATGTTAGGGAAATCTGTTTATGTTTTGTTACGCGTTTCTGGAATTTCTTTTTTAAATATATATATCTGCCGATATATCGGAATATCGGATTTTTAAATCACCAAATATTTGTATCGGTATCGGCCTTAAAAATCCCATATCGGTCGGGCTCTAGAACTGATCAGTGTTGATTATATTTGACTTATCAATATTTTTATGTAAACAATGGATCATATGACTACCAATATATGAACAGGGTTGCTTGTAGGCTCAAGCCAACAGAACATCACTTTTCAGCACAGTGCTTCTTTGTTTTATGCAAAATGTTGCTGTTTTTGCTCAGCAGGGTCATTTCAAGCAGCATCAGGCAGCTGTCATCATCATTTCTGAAGGGGTACACAAGGGTTAAAGGTGATAATTAAATATTGTAGTTTGTGTCCACTGCTCCCAAATGGCCAATACATAGTAAATGCAGATATAACAATGTGGCTGTGTCATAATAGTCATAATAATAGCAAGGCAGCCATTTTAAGCCAAGCGTTGCCAGACTTTCCATCATCTCATGATTATCAGCATATAGGCCATTAGTCTCAGATAAGTTGAGAATGAGACCATACAAACTGTAAAACAACTTTATAACTGTATCAACACTAATCATCCTGCTCTAACCTTCACATATAGAACAAATCCAGAATATTTCTGCCACACTTACTGCCAGTAATTATGTAAATATAATTAGTTCGTATTCATGAGTTTCCTTCTTGCACCTGAACATGCAGGCTTAAAAAAAAAAAAAAAAAATTAAAAAAAAAATTAAAACTGGCTAAAAAAAGCTGTATGTAACTTTCACTTCCTCTTCTTTTAAGTAAGTCTGAATCCTTGTTGAATGTGTTGAATATTAGTGACCCATGTTTGCACGTTTTTAGTTGTCAAAAACACACATGAAGAAATAAAAAAAACATCACTGCCTGTGTGCAAAGGGATTTTTCATCAACAGACTATATTTTATATCAAATTCAGCCCTGATAGCTTCATATTTACATGAAATCACAAATACTACCTGTGTAGTAACCTTTTATAAACAGACTACAGGTTGTGTCACTGCCGCATTGGATGAATTATTCACAGTGAGAAGCAGAAAATATCTGTATTCAAATAAGAACTGATTTTTGACCCTGTTGGTTTTATTTTGAATCAGTAAGACTGCTACTGAGACCAATGCAAAAGTAGCTGAAACTACACCACATGATGTATTTATTAAGTATCTAGTATCAGGAATCAGGCAGTAATAATTGTTTCACCTGTCATCAGTGAGAGGAGAAGCAGAAGAAAAGTCCTCATTTTGATGATCTTGAATGCTGAAATCCTCAGTGAAAATATTGTGACTGTTACTTCAGCTGTCAGTGCCCCTGTTTATTTGTTGGTTGACCTTCAGCATCTGCACGGCAGAGTCTCCTGAGATGATATAATAGTTATCCATGCATATCCACTTCCTGACTACTGACTTCCTCTATGTTTTTTCACACTCTCACTGACATTGTTATGTTACCACTCTAACAGGCTTGTACATGAACTAATTAGTCTATCTTGCTGTCAGTCAACATAATAATAGTCCTGGTCATCATGAACAAAATGAACTATCACACTTGATGCATGTTGCTGTGATCATGCAACATTTAAGCATCACTTTTGGGTATGTCCCAGTCCATGATGGGATATGAACTGTGCAGATTTCACCAAATAGTTTATGTGTTATTTATTGTCAGTAACTATTCACATTCTAGGTGTTGACCTTTGACCCCTATGAAGTCAGAGAAGCTGATTACATGATTTGATTTGAGTCAAAGTAAATCTTCGTTGCAATATTTGCCTGTGTTATTTATTAGTTATGAGTTTGTTGAGAGCTCAAAGTTGCTGTCAGCTTCACCAAAGTCAGTTGTGCTACCGTTCTCTAATGAGCTCTCATATTTGACACTTTTACAGTTTTAATAAATGCAAAATAAGCCTTTTCTTCCTGTGCAGGAAGTGCTGCTTGTATGTACACACACGCTAGCCCTAATGTTAACGTCCATTAGCTTGTATAAAAGCCTGACACAGCACGTTATCTTTGACAGAAACAGTTGAGTTTGGTAGCTCCGTCAGAGAGGATGAGACAGAGAGGAGAGACATCCAGCTGCAGTCAGGTGACAGAGAGAGTGATGCGGGAGGGGCCCGCTGTCCCGGAGCGGAGGGACAGAGTCAGGCTACCGGTGAGAGAGAAGAGAGAGAGAGAGAGAGAGAGAGAGAGAGTCACAGTGGAGCGGGAGGGGCCCGCTGCCCCGTCGGAGAGTCTGAGCAGGATGGATCAGAGTCTGATCAAACGCTTAATTTCAGCGATCCTGCATTATGGCCAACTAGAATGACCGACTCTGATAGAGTGAACCTTGTACGTGTGATGGCAAAACGAACGCCTTTCTCAGAGAGGGCAAAGGAAATGCCAGCAGATGCAGAGGGCAGGGAATTCCCAAAGTATTTGACATATTCCACATCCCACAATGGAAGGGAAAAAATCGATAGGGACCGGATAGTATATAGCAACTCAAAAAAGGCCTTATTTTGCCTACCATGCTTGCTGTTCTCCTTTAAAGTAGAGAAAAAGTCAACTAGTGCACTAAATTCCACAGATGGGATGAAAATATCGAATATAAAATACAGAAAGCTTTATGAGAGATTTCCAGAACATGAAAGAAACCGTGCACACAAACATTGTTATTGGAAATGGAAGAACCAGAGGAGAGGAGAGGAACAGGAGAGGAAGAACAGAGGAGAGGAAGAGCAAGGGAAAAGGAGAGATCTGGGCGCGGGGGGGCCCATCTAAGATTATGTCGTCCGGGGCCCAGGCAAGACTGTCAGCTGGCCTGTGTACACACACAAGCTGTAGGGATGTGGTCAGGGTGTATGATGGTTCTTTGACACATGTCTTATTTCTCAAGTCACTGTGCAGTTTTTTAATATTCATGATCTCCTTATAATTTTAAGTGCCTAAACATAAATAAAAATAAAAAATGTCAAAGAGTGATCATGGTTCAGTCGTATGAGTTGATATTACAGAGAAAACAAAATGTTAAGATCAGTTAAGTTTTGACCGATATGTTCACTATCAACATTTTGTGACTTTGCAGAAACGTTAACAGTTCCTCATTCTGTTGATCGAAGTGTGAAACTTTGAGGAGGAAGTGTGAGGAGGTCTACTATGATTGTTGAGTGTCAGGGAGTCTTTCTGTTGTTTTGTGAGATAAAAACACATTATAGAACGCAAAGGTAAACAAAAATAGAACAAATTTATTGAAATATATAAAAAATAAAGCTGATTTTTATTGAAGACATATAAAATGACCAAAAATACATACAGTATATACAACAAGAACACAGAAGAGGAGATGCATATGCAGTTATAATTGTTTTAGCATGTAATCATGTCCACTCTATTCCATCATCAGGAAATAATTCTTTCTCCTCTAGTGTAAAAATGTATGCATTTATGAAGAAACAGAAACATTTGCAAGGCGTACGACTAAGACTGATCTTTCGATCTTTGTGCTTTTAAGCTTGATTTTCCTTTTGAACCCATATATAATCCTTATTTTAACATATATGTGATTCTTTGGCTTTCGAGTGATTCTTATCTTCACACATATATAATCCTTATTTTAACATATATGTGATTCTTTGGCTTTGTAGTGATTTTTATCCTCACACATATATAATCCTTATTTTAACACATGTAATTCTTTGGCTTTCGAGTGATTCTTATCTTCACACATATATAATCCTTATTTTAACATATATGTGATTCTTTGGCTTTCGAGTGATTCTTATCTTCACACATATATAATCCTTAGTTTGACACATATATAGTTTGAAGAAGAGGGGCAAGGGAACTGACTGCACAGATAAAGTTTGGTTTGATATTATCATTTTTTGTAATGAGCATTATGGTAAGAAGGGTGAACCAAGCAAAAGTACGTGGTAGTCAAGATGTTTTTTGAATGCTCTAACATTTTTGATGCCTAAGTAGCATGTAGAAGACAGGCTCAAGGCCTGACTGTGCGGGAGTGGTGCAGGTCGAACAGTGCATGAAACTGACGTTACAAAACAGGCGTAGCAATACGACAGTGATATGGCCTGAAAAATTTAGATGCCATTAAGGAGGAAAAAATCCCCAAAGTTCCACGGAGGCTCCTGAGAGTTGCACCATTATGTCATAGATGGAAGATAAAAAATGGTCATGCCATGGGTGTATAACATTTGAGGGTATAAAAGGAGATGTTTGGGGACAGACAGATCAGTTTCTGTTTCTATTTCTGAAACATAAATCGGACTTGGTCTCTGGCGGGGACCAAGACATCTAAGGTGACTGATTTTTGACCCGTCACTCCCTAATAGGAATTCATATGATTGCTAAACTTGTACTATTGGTAAACTGTACAACAGTAAGAATAAAAGTACAAATAAAAATAGAAATGATTAAGAATAATCTTTTAATGATGAAACAACTAGATGTTGCATAACATTGCACATGGTGTATACTGTTTTAGAGCCAAAACACTACAATTCATGCTTTGCCATACACTCTTTAATGTGGATCCGTTTAAGTTATTATTTATGTATTGATATCTAACCCCGCCTCTAATCTGGACAAGTTAAACCAGGACTGTTCAGGCCCATGAACCCCTGAACCTTCTGCTACATTACTGACTGTACTAGCTGGCTAGCTACTTCACTAAGCAAACAGATGTGATAAGCATAAGTGACATGACAGCTGTCAGGGACAGGGTTAGAGGAAATAATAATAATATTAATAAGTTCACAAAGTGCTTTGACAGACAGGCAGCAGGTGAACCAACAAAGCAGGATAAACAAGATTTAAGAACACGGTAATGGAAAAAGACACGACAATATAAAGCAATTAAGAATAAAAAATAAAAAAAATATATAAAATAAGATAAAAACATACAATGATAAATTAAGCCAACAACAAAATAATATAAGATGATAAAAATAAGTAGCAAACACACACTACGTGCGAACATCAAACATATATTCAGCAATTCTGTATCGTCATTTCTTTTTACTTATCATCTGATAATACTAATATACAGTACCAGTGATAAGTTAGTCAGTGCCAAAGTCCTGTCACCCAACATTTGTGACTCACAATATGGATGGCTAAATTAATTTCATGCGTTTTGTAATCACTTGAATCTACAGAGCCCAACATCTAACATCTAAATATTCTTCACAGTTGAATATTCACAGGCTGGGTTTGAGGATCAGTGCCTCCTTACCACCGGCTTTGCCAGAGTGCTTTGGAAAGTTGATTGTAGCGTAATGCAGTGAGCCGGAGGGATCTGTGGAACTGTTGGCAGTGGCATTTCCTGAGTTTTCCTTCTAGACTGAGGTTTCCTGTACTTCCTCGTAGGCACAATCCTTCCAGGGAATGATAAAAAAATACAGTCTGAGCAAATCCTGTACAATGTTAACATGAAGCACTACTTACAAAATGTGCTCAACTTTGTAGGTTAAATTAAAAACAGGTTAAGAGTTGGGAAGACCTTTACAGCGGTGTGAAACATCAATGCAGGTATGTACAAACCACGAGTAACTGATTTCAAAGATGCTTTGAATAAAATAATATAGAAATACGCTGTGTCAAATGTTGCAGTGCCACATCAGCTTCTTAATATCATCTAACATTTTACAGTTTAATGTGACTTTGTCAAATCTGAGGGAAAATAAAATTTCACAACTATTAAAAAAACCTAGTTCAAAAACAGCTCATTTTGACATTCAGACCATTTTTCAAGACTGAGTAGTCATGGCAGGTTCTGTCAGTAATACTGGCATACTGCATCACCTATGCAGTACCACAGATTAATGCACTAACCTCTCTGATGTTCTGTGCTGCTGCTTCATTTCCTGTGTTTTTTGAATGTGAGAATCCTGCCAGGAAAAGATGGAAGAGAACAAAAAAGAAATAAACAAGAAGAAAGCCAGTTGTCTCTCCATCTACCTTATTTACAACCAGCACCTGCTGTACTTTCCAGGTATATTTTCTATTTCTAAAAAAAGTTGTCATGCTGTATAAAATGTAAATAGAAACAAAATGTGATGATGTGCAAGATACTGACTAAGGTCAACCCTGAAAAAGACGGTGTCTACTTGGCAACATATGTTGGTCCAAAACCTTTATATATATATGCAGCGTTAATGGTGCCTTCACAAATGTGCAGGTTAACCATCATACTATGTGCACTAATGCACTCTCATATCATCACGTATGCAGCCTTCTGAACTGTGTGCAGAAAAAAATCAACCTTCACACATAAGGCGGTCATGTCTAGGCACTAATAAAAGTCATACAGTATGTGTGCTTTGGCTCTAGTGACACATCCCATCTCTTTAAGATGTGATCTTGTGAATGTGGTTTTGTGTTTAATGTTCTGCGATCTGTTAATAACTCTCTTACGTTTGTAGATGAAGAACAAAATGAACACTAACGGCACCAGCAGCAGCACAACTACACGAGCAGTCATGCTAATGATGCCCCAAGAACCGCCTGCAAGATAAACAACACAACAACAAAAATACCCAGAAATTTTTAAAAAAAGGTCGATCACACGTAAAACATCTAAAAAAAACTCATCCAGAAGTGTTTGTGTTGAGGAATTTAAAGATATCAAACATGCTCTCTTACCATTGTTCTCAGCAGATGTTGAAGTAGTCGTAGACTCGGCAGTTGAAGAGAACAGCAATGATGGTGAGGTAGTTGGTGGCGATGAGTTGGGGCACTGAAAATTGATACTAAGGACAATTACAGTAAGAGGCATTAAAGTTGGACATGAATAAATACATTCACAATGTTTATTGAAGGATGGGAAATTACAAACAAAATTTGGCAAATTTTTTAAACTTTAAATAATCAAACCACTTCCTTTTGCTGTTTTCCTCTCATGTAACACTTTTTATGGTTTAAAAACAAATTTGTTTCTTCACATAGTCTGAAGAAGTTCATTTCTTCTCATTATTTTAGAGTTTTAATGTTGAAACTCAACTGATCAAATAAAAACATCAGTATATTTATTAGACTTCAGATGTAATCAGGAATTACTGTAGATTTTTTTATATGCAGTTACCGTCCTAAAATTTGAACCAGGTCAGCTGAAATAAATAAATAATTAAATAACATGACTCACCTACAATCATCGAGAGTCTTTGGAAGAATGGGTTACTGTGTGATTTGTTAGTGGTTTCTGCTCCACACCAGTATGTCCCAGTGTCCTCTTTTGTTACTTCTCTCACTGTTATGGTGATGTTTCTCTTGTCTTTGTCCTCCTCCATGGAAAACCTCCCAGTGTTCTTGAGCTGCATGTTGTTCACTAGAGGTTCACATATAGATGGATCTTCTCCCTTACAGATGAATTTCTTTATCGGAGCATCGTTTGGATATTCACACCAGTATGTAAAATTCTGTCCAATAGTTGGAGACCTTGTGAAGTATCTAATATCTACAGACAGACAGACAGACAGACAGACAGACAGAGACAGAATTAGTTAGTGACTGTATGAACAACATATTTCAGATACACCTTAATTATTTGTGTGAGTAAATCAAACCTAAAAGTATCAAATGTGTCAGACTCACCTTTAACTTCTAGTTGTATTTTTCTGAATCCAGCTCCGTAACTTCCTTTATTTGACTTTACTCCACACCAGTAGACACCAGCATGATGTGAGGACACATTACTGATGGACACGTTGAAGCCTGTGTTGGTTTTTGTGAGAGTGAATGCCCCGTTTGACTTTGGAGAAGATTCAGTTGATAAGATATCCTCACAGGTGATTTTGTTCTCTTTGCAGAAAAACTTTTCTTGACTGTTTCTTGGATAATCACATGTGATGGTGGTTTCAGCCGTTCTGTACACAGTTTGAATAATTGGTCCCTGGCAGCCGTCTCTCTCTGTAACAAAAAGAAAGATAAAACATGTGAAATCTCTCCGTCTTGTCATGAGTTGTGTTTTGTGGCAAATTGATTACATTTTTTCTAACTGTTAGTTTTGTAGATGATGACTTATGGACTTGAATATGGAATTTAATTTCAAAATCCTGGGAAGAACTGTCAGTATATTTCTTTTGAGAAAGTTTGCACTATGGTTTGTGTTCTTGAGTGGGATGGATGTACTGTATATAATGTAAAACAATGCAAAAGTTCCCACTGGGACAATAAAGTCTATCACCCTCAGAGAGCCTCTCAGAGTAGAGCTGCTACCCCACAGGTATCGATACAGTGACCCTCTCAAAGGGCCATAAATGTGTTTTTAGTGTCAAAGCTCCACCAGACTGTCTGTCCAATGGAGATACAGGGAGTCCGACACAAGCTTCTCATGGCTGGTTAGCTCTGACTACCAACTCTACCTCTCTGTGGTGGTCAGTCAGTCTTAAACATACATTTTTAAAAAATCCCATTTTACATGAACTGAGTAAAAGATCTAAGACTTCTTCTTGCATGTTGAAGAAGGCAGAGTAGGGCACGTTATGACTTTGTCGTCCTGGAAAAAAAAAGGTATCTATAGCTCTGTGAAATATCCATAGTTCAGTGCCTAATGAATGCCTTATTTTTCCAAGCTAAAACTGCACATTTTAGAGTGACCTTTTATTGTGTGACTGAGTGTTTTAACAAGGAAGAGACAAAAAACTTTAATAGCTTTTTCTGTTGAGTTGGTAAAATTAATGAGACATGAGAGAAGGAAGGAAAAGCAAAATGTTACACAAGTCTTAAATGTGCAATATAGCACTACTGCAAAGCCACTTCAGAGAACACAAAACACTGTCTATTTGAACTGTACGTACAAAACAGCATTAAATCTGTCAATGTATGGACAGATGATAGCACTGAAACACTGAAAGACTGTTTTTATGCACAGTGTGGGACATGTTCTCTGAAGAAAAAAAAATCTAGACTATGCTACAGGGTACATTCAATTCTGCATTGATCTTGTAATGCCAGAAAAGACAGATTTGTTCCATGGAGGTCAAAAGTGAGGAAAACAATGAACATAAACAATGGACAATAGGAAACTATGGGACTGAAAACTGTGAATCCACTAACAAACCTGTACAAGCTGAACCAGCAAACAAAATAAACAGGTTTCTGAATGTAAAAATGTTTTTAAAATGTTGACATGGCCACTCCGTAGCAGGAATTAACATGTGTCATTGTAGCAACAATTCCAAAAAAGCAGACATCACGCCTGTTCCCAAAAATCTTTGTCCTAAAGAGTATAAAAATGTTTCAGACTGGTTGGTTCATATATCACCCTGTGGTGATATATTAAAAAATTATATATATCGAGCCAACAGCGGACTGAGGTAGGCTCACAGGTTGATGCATCCCAGTTTGCATACTGACACTACAGAGACACTGATGATGCAATGAGCATAGTTTTCATCAGGAGTGAGCAAACTTGACCACAGACAGAAAAGACATGTTGACATGGCCACTCTGGACGGCATTTCTACATTTGTATTAACAATATCTCAGGAATTAACATGTGTCATTGTAGCAACAATTCCAAAAAAGCAGTCATCACGCCTGTTCCCAAAAATCTTTGTCCTAAAGAATAAAAAGGTTTCAGACTGGTTGGTTCATATAGCACCCTGTGGTGATATATGAAAAAAAAAAAAAAAAAAGTATGGTGAGCAAACTGCTGATGATGCAATGAGTATAGTTTTCATCAGGAGTGAGCAAACTTGACCACAGACAGAAAAGACACTGAAGAGTCATTTCCTTCCTTCCTGTAACTGTGTCACATGGGTTCAACCACTGCTGCTCTCAGTTGACCAGTAGCAGGTCCTAAGTCTATTGACTCTAATGGGAGAAGTGAACGTGAGCGCTGATCTGCATCTCTTTCAATGGTGATCCCTCACCAGGGTTCATCCCTGACCATACTATAGTGCAGATGGACTCCTACAGGTACCTGGGCGTCCACATGGATAACAAACTGGTGTGAGAGTTCCATATGGAGGCTACACTTCCTGAAAAAGCCCAGAATCTTTGGTTTGAACCAGGAAGTGCAGTATCTACTTTGTCATGCAGTAGTGGAGAGCCTCCTGTGCTGTGATATCTCTGCAGTACAGTCAAAGGCCACCTGACTCATACAGACAGCCATGAAGATCATGGAGGTCTGTCAACATCACAGTCCTCTGACTATTTTCACAGTTACTGAGCGCTGTAACAAAAGACATGAGAGACAGTAATATTAAAAAAAGAAAATTTCTTACCAACTTCCACTTCGACCTCCTGTTCCTTACCATCATTCTCTTGTCGGTCAAATTTACACTTGTATTCCCCAAAGTCCTTACTTTGAAGTTGTTTGATGGCCACCCTGAGTTTTTTATTTGTTGTATCATGATACAGGAAAATGTTGCCTTCTTGTTTCCACACATCCCCTTGAGTAATTGTTATGTTTCCTCCTTTTGGATTTTCTACAACAATCTTACGAAAATATTCATTTAATTTGTATCCACGCGTGAATTCAACCCATCCTCCTTGGCATCCCTTCACTTTTACTTCAGATGAGGCCACACAGCCTGTAGATCAAAGAAAAAAGATCATATCATGTCAGATTAAGAAACACACAGATCTGTCCAATTAAACTAAACTTGATTGTGTTTTTTCATTCATATCTTTTTTTAAATAAAATAAATATATACATATCTGCAGAACCCTCTGCTCCTAAAATCTTAGTAAATATATTTTAAAATACACTACAATACAATATACATACAAATAATTCATAATATTTTTTTAGTATTTCCCACTCGACTGAGATGTCTCTGCTCCACTGTTGTTACTTCCTGGAATTTATATTTATAACAGCAGATTTTATTAAAAGAAGAATATTAATAATCTTCTCTGGCCTTCCTGTAACTGCCTCAATTGAGCTTGAATTCTTATTCTTATATCATTATTTTCTTTTCATTAACTTTAAACTGGGTGTTGTCATGTTTCCAGAGTGTCATGTTAGATGCTACCTTCAGAAGTCACCAAAGTCTGAAATGTTTAAAATCCCAGTGGCTTCAAGATTCAGGATAGAAATAGAAAGAAAAAAAATCAGACTTTGCATTAAATCCTTGACAAATATATAAACATTTATATTTCAATATTGTCTGTTGAGAAAAAACAACTCAAAATTGTTACTGTCTGTCCACCAAAGTAGTTCTTATGTATTCATTATCTTTTCTTAACTACTGTGCTACATATAAACGAGTAACACTGAGAGCAAAACAGATATTTACTCAAATGAAAATGTGATTTTACACTGTTGCTAACCTGAGTTTTGTATTTTGCTGCAATAGCTGGATTCATGGAGCTGTACAGTATTACAGTACAGTACATTGTAGTTGGATTTCTACTCATATTGATGGATGCAGTAAAACATCAACCACAAAATATGTTAGGCTGTAACCTTTGTTAGTCTGTGATCTCAGTAATCAGATATTAAAGATTTTTTTTTTTACCTGCCATCAGTGAGAGGATGAGCAGCAGAAAGCTCTTCATTGTGTTGGTTTGTAGATGGTGAAATTGTTGGTCAGATTAACTCCAGATGGTTATTCCAGTTTCCCCGATCAGTTTGTCTTTACAGTTAGTTGGTCTCAAGTCAAGTGTTTCCTGAATTTGTGTCGTATGTTACCTAAAAACACCTTGCCCCCACTTTTCTGTACATCCTCCCCCTTTTATTCAGTCATGGGTGAACTCCTTCCTTATTACTCCCCACTTCTTTAAATTGACAGTTAAGGGGAAGTGGTGAGAAAGAGAGAGAGACAAGGAGAAATATACTTTGTATTAGTCAGAAGAATCTGACGTAAACACAGTATGTCAGAATTAGAATAATAGCAGTGTAATTTTATTAAACCACTAAGGGGAAGTCTCAGCAGTGTTGATGGCAGGAGACATTGTTCTATTTAAACCAGCACCAGTTAAAAGTTAACACCGCACCGCGCAGTTGCCCACCGCACCAGTCTGTTAACAAAGCTTGTTGTGGAAATGTTGACAACAGTCATGATGACCACAAGGATGATGATTAAAATAATAATAATCGTGAAAAATCCCCGCACTCTGCCCCAATATGAGTTGGTGTGTTTTGCAGCATTGCATCATCAACCTTGTAAGCTATATAAATCCAACAGGACGTGAGTCACATTGAATTTCATGCCAACACAAAGTTGCAGATGCCAGCTAACTGATCGACACCTCGACTCACCATCCCTTTTCAAGCATGTAGGAGAACCTACAAAGAACACAAAACATACAAAAAATGCATTTACGTCACATTTACATTCAATCATTTAGCTTACACCTTTATCCAAAGCGACTTAGAAAAAGGAAAACAATCACGTTACAATGCGACAAGGACATATTAGTGCAGCAGTAAGTACTACTTGCATAGAATCAAGTGACAATTGTAGAAGGGGGATAGATTTAGTATGCCCAGTTGTTGGTAGTGCTAGGAAAGGAGTTACTCTCTGAAGAGCTGGGTTTCACTGTGCAGGCAGGGTGGCCCGCCAGGAGGGCGTTACAGTAATCGAGTCGTGAGATGACCACAGCCTGTATCAGTAAGTTGGGTAGCATGTTGAGTCAGGCAAGACCAGACTTTTTTTGCTGTGAAGTGCAAACAGCGCAACTGGGACACCGAGGCAATGTGATTAGAGAAGGTTCATTGGTCATCGATCATCTTGCTACCCTGGTAAGGCAAGAGACAGGGAGTCAGTTCTGATGTTGATGTCATGGTGTATAGTAGGTTTGGCTGGGAGGACCAGCAGTTCAGTTTTTGAGAGATTCAGCTGGAGGTGGTGTGACTTCATCCATGTAGACATGTCTGAGAGGCATTCAGAGAACCGTGCAGATGCCAAGGGGTCATCAGGTGGAAATGACAGCTAGAGCTCAGTGTCATCTGCATAACAGTGATATGAGAAGCCATGCGAGTGGATAATCGGACACAGAGGTGGTGTAAATAGGTGGGGTAAGAGACGGGGCCCCAGCACCGAGCCCTGGAGCACCCCTGAGGGGTGGGTCTGTTCTGGGCAAGTGAAACATGGTGGTTCGACATGGCAAGCTTCATGGAAGGGGGCTAAGGTGTCTAGATATAAAGGTAACAATTCTTAATTCATATTTATGAATATTGTATTCTATGTCTGCCATAATCTGTAAATAGACCCCCTGAATCTTACACATTGGACCTTTAAGCTATAATATTGTAAACAGACTCTGGAGCCGTGAGGAGTTCCTTGCTTAAGGACTTGTCAACACAACACAGGAAACACCAAGTATCAAACCACCACCCAGCGGTGGGGTTAGGGGAAACAGGGATCCTAACTGAAGCAACAGGCATGCGTTTCCATACATAAGCATCTTGTTAGTGGCAACGTAATGTCTTTAACTGTTGATTTAGCTATAGTGATCTGCAGACACCTACAGATTGTCTCATGTTTCTGTGTGAAGTAATATATAAAATCAGTACCTTTGACTTAAAAGTTCCAGGAAATATGGAACTAGAGGAACTTATCTCAGGAGCTAAAAATAAAAATCCTATATAATAAAAGTTATTCTATTTGTTTTTCCAACACATCTGAAGATGATCTGTTTAAAAAAAGGCAAATTAGACAATGGCAGTGTTAAACATTAATGAAGTCAACCTATCCTTCCTTGAAGCTGTGCAGATTTCACCAAATAGTTGTTTGTGTTATTTATTGTCAGTAACTATTCACATTCTAGGTGTTGACCTTTGACCCTTATGAAGTCAGAGAAGTTAATTACATAATTTGATTTGAGTCAAAGTAAATCTTTGTTGCAATATTTGCCTGTGTTATTTATTAGTTATGAGTTTGTTGTGAGCTCAAAGTTGCTGTCAGCATCACCAAAAATGCTGCGTGTGTGTACACACAAGCTGTAGGGATGTGGTCGGGGTTTATGATGGTTCTTTGACAGATGTCTTGTCACTGTGCAGTTTTTTTAATATTCATGATCTCCTTATAATTTTAAGTCCCTAAACATAAATAAAAATAAAAAATGTCAAAGACTGATCATGGTTCAGTCGTATGAGTTGATATTACAGAGAAAACAAAATGTTAAGATCAGTTAAGTTTTGACCGATATGTTCACTATCAACATTTGGTGACTTTGCAGAAACGTTAACAGTTCCTCATTCTGTTGATCGAAGTGTGAAACTTTGAGGAGGAAGTGTGAGGAGGTCTACTATGGTTGTTGAGTGTCAGGGGTGGAGTCGTTCTGTTGTTTTGTGCGATAAAAAACACATTATAGAACGCTAAGGTAAACAAAAACAGAGCAAATTTATTGAAATATATAAAAAATAAAGCTGATTTTTATTGAAGACATATAAAATGACCAAAAATACATACAGTATATACAACAAGAACACAGAAGAGGAGATGCATATGCAGTTATAATTGTTTTAGCATGTAATCATGTTCACTCTATTCCATCATCATGAAATAATTCTTTCTCCTCTAGTGTAAAAATGTATGCATTTATGAAGAAACAGAAACATTTGCGAGGCGTACGACTAAGATTGATCTTTCGATCTTTGTGCTTTTAAGCTTGATTTTCCTTTTGAACCCGTATATAATCCTTATTTTAACATATATGTGATTCTTTGGCTTTGTAGTGATTTTTATCCTCACACATATATAATCCTTATTTTAACATATATGTAATTCTTTGGCTTTCGAGTGATTCTTATCTTCACACATATATAATCCTTAGTTTGACACATATATAGTTTGAAGAAGAGGGGCAAGGGAACTGACTGCACAGATAAAGTTTGGTTTGACATAATCATTTTTTGTAATGAGCATTATGGTAAGAAGGGTGAACCAAGCAAAAGTACGTGGTAGTCAAGATGTTTTTTGAATGCTGTAACATTTTTGATCCCTAAGTAGCATGAAGAATACAGGCTCAAGGCCTGACTGTGCGGGAGTGGTGCAGGTCGAACAGTGCGTGAAACTGACGTTACAAAACAGGCGTAGCAAAACGACAGGGTGATATGGCCTGAAAAATTTAGATGCCATTAAGGAGGAAAAAATCCCCAAAGTTCCACGGAGGCTCCTGAGAGTTGCACCATTATGTCATAGATGGAAGATAAAAAATGGTCTGATTTTATGCCATGGGTGTATAACATTTGAGGGTATAAAAGTAGATGTTTGGGGACAGACAGATGAGTCTTTCCGCGGGAGACTCTGGCTTTGTTTGTCTGTGAAGACAGCCAACTTTGATGAATCCTGCGTCTTTACTTGAAGCAGAAATCGGACTTGGTCTCTGGCGGGGACCAAGACATCTAAGGTGACTTCTTTTTGACTCATCACTCACTAATAGGAATTCATATGATTGCTAAAAAAATTTATTAAGAAAGACAACATCACATAAAAAGAAAGTCTATTAAAATGTGTTTTAAGAAGTGGTTTAAAAGAATTCACTGATTCTGTGAGTCTTATGTCCTCAGGCAGGCTGTTCCAAAGTTGAAAGGCTCTGGTAGCAAAAGCCCGGTCACCTTTAGTTTTGAGCCTTGGAACAGCCGGAAGGGATCCACCTGAGGACCTAAGGCTGCGGGCTGGCTCATAAGGTGTCAACATGTCTGCTATGTTGCATGGAGCCAGACCCAGGCGTGCTTTAAAGGCGATCAGTAAAATCTTAAAATCAATTCTAAAACAAACAGGAAGCCAGTGAAGAGAAGCTAAAATTGCTGTAATTTGCTGTCGTCTGTTAAAACCAGTAAGAAGTCTAGCTGCTGCATTTTGGTCAAGTGTCCAAAAATGTCTGAGGATCACAAAAGTCTTAAAGACAATTAATGACAATCCATTAAATAGTTGATGAAATATTTCAGTCTGATCAAAGTTAGGGACTGAGCAAATGACAGTCGAGAAATGCCATTCCTAGAGCAATGTTACTGGAGTCAAACTGTGTAAGGTTGATGAAACATCAAACATATATTCAGCAATTCTGTACCGTCATTTCTTTTTACTTATCATCTGATAATACTAATATACAGTATCAGTAATAAGTTAGTCAGTGCCAAAGTCCTGTCACCCAACATTTGTGACTCACAATATGGATGGCTAAGTGAATTTTATGCATTTTGAAATCACTTGGATCTACAGAGCCCAACATCTAACATCTAAATATTCTTCACAGTTGAATATTCGCAGGCAGACGAGCTGGGTTTGAGGATCAGTACCTCCCCATTGCCAGAGTGCTCCTGAAAGTTGATTGTAGCGTAACGCTGTGAGCCGGAGGGATCTGTGGAACAGCTGGCAGTGGCATTTCCTGAGTTTTCCTTCTGGACGTGCTCCTCTGCCTCCTCGTAGTCATTGTTCTTCCAGGGAAGGATAAAAAAATACAGTCTGAACAAATCCTGTACAATCTTAACATTAAACACTATCCTTACAAAATGTGTTCATTATAGTATAGTTGGGAACACCTTTACTGCAGTGTGAAACATTAATGCAGGTGTGTACAAACCACGAGTAACTGATTTCAAAGCTTGAAGGTCGAATAAAATATAGAAATATATTTCTATATTTATTTTCTGATATCACACACACATGAAAACACATGAAATGTGTGATGCATTATGCTCATATATTTCTATGTCATTTAGGAGACATTCCTACTAATTCCTAACAGCTCAATTCAACGTTTAGACCATTTTTCAAGACTGAGTAGTCATGGCAGGTTCTGTCAGTAATACTGGCATACTGCATCACCTATGCAGTACCACAGATTAATGCACTAACCTCTCTGATGTTCTGTACTGCTGCTTCATTTCCTGTGTTTTTTGAATGTGAGAATCCTGCCAGAAAAAGATGGAAGAGAAGAAAAAAGAAATAAACAAGAAGAAAGCCAGTTGTCTCTCCATCTACCTTATTTACAACCAGCACCTGCTGTACTTTCCAGGTATAAACTAGCAGAGTTGCACTTGTATTGTTTCTATTCATTGAAAATAGATCTATATTACTGCTACTGTGTATCCCCAGAAACTACAACCCTATTTCTAAAAAAAGTTGTCATGCTGTATAAAATGTAGATAGAAACAAAACGTGATGATGTGCAAGATACTGACTAAGGTCAACCCTGAAAAAGACGCTGTCTACTTGGCAACATATGTTGGTCCAGAACCTTTATAAATATAGTTCAGCATTAATGGTGCCTTCACAAATGTGCAGGTTAACCATCATACTATGTACACTAATGGACCTTCATATCATCACGTATGCAGCCTTCTGAACTGTGTGCAGAAAAAAATCAACCTTCACACATAAGGCGGTCATGTCTAGGCACTAATAAAAGTCATACAGTATGTGTACTTTGGCTCTAGTGACACATCCCATCTCTCTAAGATGTGATCTTGTGAATGTGGTTTTGTGTTTAATGTTCTGCGATCTGTTAATAACTCTCTTACGTTTGTAGATGAAGAACAAAATGAACACTAACGGCACCAGCAGCAGCACAACTACACGAGCAGTCATGCTAATGATGCCCCAAGAGCCGTCTGCAAGATAAACAACACAACAACAAAAATATCCATAAATTTTTTAAAAAAAGGTCGACACATGTCATTATCATCCAGAAGTGTTTGTGCCGAGGAATTTAGATTTCTCACAAATTGAAATATTAAAATGTAAACGTGAACATCTTGGTCCTCCTGTTGCTCTTCTGCAGCAGAAGGTTTAAGATACCAAACATGCTCTCTTACCATTGTTCTCAGCAGATGTTGAAGTAGTCGTAGACTGGGCTGAAGAAACACGAGGTGTGGTACAAAAGACAAACAGAGGAGCACTGAAGCAATCAAACCACTTCCTTTAGTTGTTTCCTGTTATGTAAGACCTTTTATGGTTTAAAAACAAATTTGTTTCTTCACATAGTCTGAAGAAGTTCATTTCTTCTCCTGAAAGTCGTTATTTTAAGTTTCATGTGTTGAAAATCAACTGGTCAAAAAAAAACATCAGTATATTTATCAAAGGCTTCAGATGTAATCAGGAATTACTGTAGATTTATCTACATGCAGTTACCGTCCTAAAATCGGAACCAGATCAGCTGAAATAATTAATTAATTAATTAATTAATTAATAATTAATTAAACATGACTCACCTACAGTCATCGAGAGTCTGTGGAAGAATGGGTTACTGTGTTTGTCTGTAGTGCTTTTTGCTCCACACCAGTATGTCCCAGTGTCGTCTGTTGTTACTTCTCTCACTGTTATGGTGATGTTTTTGTTTCTGTCATCCTCCATGGAAAACCTCCCAGTGTTCTTGTTGAGCTGCAGGGTGTACACTAGAGGTTCACATATAGATGGATCTTCTCCCTTACAGATGAATTTCTTTGTCGGAGCACCGTTTGGATATTCACACCAGTATGTAAAATTCTGTCCAATAGTTAGAGACCTTGTGAAGTGAGTAATATCTGCAGACAGACAGACAGACAGACAGAATTAGTTAGTGACTGTATGAACAACATATTTCAGATACACCTTAATTATTTGTGTGAGTAAATCAAACCTAAAAGTATCAAATGTGTCAGACTCACCTTTAACTTCTAGTTGTATTTTTCTGAATCCAGCTCGGTAACTTCCTTCATTTGACTTTACTCCACACCAGTAGACACCAGCATGATGTGAGGACACTTCACTGATGGACACGTTGAAGCCTGTGTTGGTTTCTGTGAGAGTGAATGTCTCGCTTGACTTTGGAGAAGATTCAGTTGATAAGATGTCCTCACAGGTGGGACGGTTCTCTTTGCAGAAAAACAGGACATCGGACTCATCTCTGTTTCTTGGATAATTACATGTGATGGTGGTTTTAGCTGTTCTGTACGCAGTTTGAATAAATTGTCCCTGGCAGCCGTCTCTGTCTGCAAATATAAAAGAAAAGTTAAAGATGCAAACTGTAACTGAGTAAACTTTATTTCTTTAGTGTCTTTCAAAACCAGAATTATCATGTGCTTGTCACAAATATTAATTAGCATTTATAGTAACTCATAGCAGTGAGTGTTCGTTAACCCTACACCAACCGCTATGCATTGCAGCTATCATCTATTCTTAGCATCTACTTTCCAGTGAAAACAGCCGCCCCTGGACTGAACACAACCCCCAGAAACCGTACAGTTGCCTACCAAGGTGGTTTTCTGTTTACCTGAAGACATAATGAGTCAAAAGTGATAGTGACTACGAAAATACAGGAAAACATGACGTGTTGTACTGTATCTGGAGACAGTGTTAAGTTTGTCTGTTCTGGGCTAGTGTAACATGGCGAGGACCTGCTGCGTCAGTTTATGGATTGATGTGCATCAAAAACATAGTTTATGAAAATTTGATTCATGACATGAGTTTATTAAAAATACATTGAAAGTGTCTCTTACCTTTGTCCAGTTTTACTGTGTCCAAGTCTGACCCCTGCTCTTCACACTGGTATTCTGCAAAGTCTTCCTGTTTAAGGTTTTTGATGAGCACTCTGACTTTTTTAATTTTTGTATCATGGTACAGGGAAACGCTGTTTGTGGTTTCCCACTCATCCTTTTTAGGATTTTGTATGAGTGTATGTCCCAGTTTAATTAAAGTAAAACCAGATCTTTGATATTTGCAGGTGAATTCAACCCATCCGTCTCGGCATCCCTTCACATTAGACACAGCCTCACAACCTGTAGATCAGACAAAGACAAAAGTTCCCATCATGTCAGATACTCAAACAATCCTGGAGCGACTGCAGTAGTCTAAACTAGTATCAACTGTATTTGAAATTATTTTGTGTTGAAACTATTTTGGACTTCTTTTATGTCATTGTATGACAGTAATGCTGTGTAAAACCACCCCTCTGCTGTTATTTTATAGCTGTGATGATCTGAACTGATCAGTGTTGATTATATTTGACTTAGCAATATTTTTATGTAAACAATGGATCATATGACTACCTATATATGAACAGGGTCGCTTGTAGGCTCAAGCCAACAGAACACCCAACTCTACAGAGCAGTTTATCACTTTTCAGCTCAGTGCTTCTTTGTTTTATGCAAAATGTTGCTGTTTTTGCTCAGCAGGGTCATTTCAAGTAGCATCAGGCAGCTGTTTTCAGCAAAAAAGCTCAGATAAACCACAGTAAACTACTTGTCCTGAAGATTTAATGCAGTGAAAGTGCATGAAGGGTAATCCATCATCATTTCTGAAGGGATGATAATTAAATATTGTAGTTTGTGTCCACTGCTCCCAAATGGCCAATACATAGTAAATGCAGATATAACAATGTGGCTGTGTCATAATAGTCATAATAATAGCAAGGCAGCCATTTTAAGCCAAGTGTTGCCAGACTTTCCATCATCTCATGATTATCAGCAGACAGGCCATTAGTCTCAGATAAGTTGAGAATGAGACCATACAAACTGTAAAACAACTTTATAACTGTATCAACACTAATCATCCTGCTCTAATAATATTTCTGCCACTCTTACTGCCGGTAATTATGTAAGTATAATTAGTTAGTATTTATGAGTCTCTCTTGCACCTGAACATGCAGGCTTTTAAAAAAAATTAAACTGGCTAAGAAAAGCTGTATGTAACTTTCACTTCCTCTTCTTCTTTTTTCTTTTTTTTTTTTTAAGATTATTTTTTTGGCCTTTTCAAGCTTTTATTGTATAGAGACAGCTGAAGAGTGACAGGAATGTAGGGAGAGGGAGACGGGGAATGACATGCGGGAAAGAGCCACAGGTCGGATTCGAACCCTGGGCTTCCGCAGCAAGGACTGAGCCTTCGCACATGGGGCGGCTGCTCTACCAACTGAGCTAAACGCTGCCCCCACTTCCTCTTCTTTTAAGAAAGTCTGAATCCTTGTTGAATTTGTTGAATATTAGCGACCCATGTTTGCACGTTTTTAGTTGTCAAAAACACACATGAAGAAATTGAAAAAAACATCACTGCCTGTGTGCAAAGGGATTTTTCATCAACAGACTATATTTTATATCAAATTCAGCCCTGATAGCTTCATATTTACATGAAATCACAAATACTACCTGTGTAGTAACCTTTTATAAACAGACTACAGGTTGTGTCACTGCCGCGTTGGATGAATTATTCAGAGTGAGAAGCTGAAAATATCTGTATTTAAATAAGAACTGATTTTTGACCTTGTTGGTTTTATTTTGAATCAGTAAGACTGCTACTGAGACCAATGCAAAAGTAGCTGAAACTACACCACATGATGTATTTATTAAGTATCTAGTATCAGGAATCAGGCAGTAATAATTGTTTCACCTGTCATCAGTGAGAGGAGAAGCAGAAGAAAAGTCCTCATTTTGATGATCTTGAATGCTGAAATCCTCAGTGAAAATATTGTGACTCTGTTACTTCAGCTGTCAGTGCCCCTGTTTATTTGTGGGTTGATCTTCAGCATCTGCACGGCAGAGTTTCCCATGCATGTCTACTTCCTCTATATTTTTTTCCACTCACACTGACATTTTTATGTCACAACGCTTGTACATGAATCTTGCTGTCAGTCAGCATAATAACAGTCCTGGTCATCATGACCAAAATGAACTATCACACTTGATGCATGTTGCTGTGATCATGCAACATTTAAGCATCACTTTTGAGAGCAAAACAGATATTTACTCAAATGAAAATGTGATTTTACACTGTTGCTAACCTGAGATTTGTATTTTGCTGCAATAGCTGGATTCATGGAGCTGTACAGTATTACAGTACAGTACATTGTAGTTGGATTTCTACTCATATTGTTGGATGCAGTAAAACATCAACCATAATATATGTTAGTCTGTAACCTTTGTTAGTCTGTAAAATCAGTAATCAGATATTAAAGATTTTTTTTTTACCTGCCATCAGTGAGAGGATGAGCAGCAGAAAGCTCTTCATTGTGTTGGTTTGTAGATGGTGAAATTGTTGGTCAGATTAACTCCAGATGGTTATTCCAGTTTCCCCGATCAGTTTGTCTTTACAGTTAGTTGGTCTCAAGTCAAGTGTTTCCTGAATTTGTGTCGTATGTTACCTAAAAACACCTTGCCCCCACTTTTCTGTACATCCTCCCCCTTTTATTCAGTCATGGGTGAACTCCTTCCTTATTACCTCCCCACTTCTTTAAATTGACAGTTAAGAGGAAGTGTTGAGAAAGAGAGAGAGACAAGGAGAATTATACTTTGTATTAGTCAGAAGAATCTGACGTAAACACAGTATGTCAGAATTAGAATAATAGCAGTGTAATTTTATTAATCCACAAAGGGGAAGTCTCAGCAGTGTTCATGGCAGGAGACATTGTTCTATTTAAACCAGCACCAGTTAAAAGTTAACAAAGCTTGTTGTGGAAATGTTGACAACAGTCATGATGACCACAAGGATGATGATTAAAATAATAATAATCGTGAAAAATCCCCGCACTCTGCCCCAATATGAGTTGGTGTGTTTTGCAGCATTGCATCATCAACCTTGTAAGCTATATAAATCCAACAGGACGTGAGTCACATTGAATTTCATGCCAACACAAAGTTGCAGATGCCAGCTAACTGATCGACACCTCGACTCACCATCCCTTTTCAAGCATGTAGGAGAACCTACAAAGAACACAAAACATACAAAAAATGCATTTACGTCACATTTACATTCAATCATTTAGCTTACACCTTTATCCAAAGCGACTTAGAAAAAGGAAAACAATCAAGGTACAATGCAACAAGGACATATTAGTGCAGCAGTAAGTACTACTTGCATAGAATCAAGTGACAATTGTAGAAGGGGGATAGATTTAGTATGCCCAGTTGTTGGTAGTGCTAGGAAAGGAGTTATTCTCTGAAGAGCTGGGTTTCACTGTGCAGGCAGGGTGGCCCGCCAGGAGGGCGTTACAGTAATCGAGTCGTGAGATGACCACAGCCTGTATCAGTAAGTTGGGTAGCATGTTGAGTCAGGCAAGACCAGACTTTTTTTGCTGTGAAGTGCGAACAGCGCAACTGGGATACCGAGGCAATGTGATTAGAGAAGGTTAGTTGGTCATCGATCATCTTGCTACCCTGGTAAGGCAAGAGACAGGGAGTCAGTTCTGATTCTTGATGTCATGGTGTATAGTAGGTTTGGCTGAGAGGACCAGCAGTTCAGTTTTTGAGAGATTCAGCTGGAGGTGGTGTGACTTCATCCATGTAGACATGTCTGAGAGGCATTCAGAGAACCGTGCAGATGCCAAGGGGTCATCAGGTGGAAATGACAGCTAGAGCTCAGTGTCATCTGCATAACAGGGATATGAGAAGCCATGCGAGTGGATAATCGGACACAGAGGTGGTGTAAATAGGTGGGGTAAGAGACAGGGCCCCAGCACCGAACCCTGGAGCACCCCTGAGGGGTGGGTCTGTTCTGGGCAAGTGAAACATGGTGGTTCGACATGGCAAGCTTCATGGAAGGTGTCTAGATATAAAGGTAACAATTCTTAATTCATATTTATGAATATTGTATTCTATGTCTGCCATAATCTGTAAATAGACCCCCTAAATTACACATTGGACCTTTAAGCTATAATATTGTAAACAGACTCTGGAGCCGTGAGGAGTTCCTTGCGTAAGGACTTGTCAACACAACACAGGAAACACCAAGTATCAAACCACCACCCAGTGGTGGGGTTAGGGGAAACAGGGATCCTAACTGAAGCAACAGGCATGCGTTTCCATACATAAGCATCTTGTTAGTGGCAACGTAATGTCTTTAACTGTTGATTTAGCTATGGTGATCTGCAGACACTACAGATTGTCTCATGTTTCCGTGTGAGGTAATATATAAAATCAGCACCTTTGACTTAAAAGTTCCAGGAAGTATGGAACTAGAGGAACTTATCTCAGGAGCTAAAAATAAAAATCCTATATAATAAAAGTTATTTTATTTGTTTTTCCAACACATCTGAAGATGATCTGTAAAAAAAAAGGCAAATTAGACAATGGCAGTGTTAAACATTAATGAAGTCAACCTATCCTTCCTTGAAGCTGTGCAGATTTCACCAAATAGTTGTTTGTGTTATTTATTGTCAATAACTATTCACATTCTAGGTGTTGACCTTTGACCCTTATGAAGTCAGAGAAGTTAATTACATAATTTGATTTGAGTCAAAGTAAATCTTTGTTGCAATATTTGCCTGTGTTATTTATTAGTTATGAGTTTGTTGTGAGCTCAAAGTTGCTGTCAGGGATGGAGTCTTTCTGTTAAAGGTAAACAAAAATAGAACAATAATTGAAATATATTAAAAATAAAGCTGATTTTTATTGAATACGTATAAAATGACCAAAAATACATATAGTATATACAACAAGAACACAGAAGAGGAGATGCATATGCAGTTATAATTGTTTTAGCATGTAATCATGTCCACTCTATTCCATCATCATGAAATAATTCTTTCTCCCTGATAGGAATTCATATGATTGCTAAACTTGTAATATTGGCAAACTGTACAACAGTAAGAATAAAAGTACAAATAAAAATAGAAATGATTAAGAATAATCTTTTAATGATGAAACAACTAGATGTTGCATAACATTGAACATGGTGTATACTGTTTTAGAGCTAGAACACTAAAATCCATGCTTTGCCATACACTCTTAAATTCTGATCCAACTCTAACTTCACACGTTTCAGTTATTATTTATGTAATGATGTCCAACCCCGCCTCTAATCTGGACCAGTTAATCCAGGACCGCTGAGGCACCTCTGACCACAATACCACAAATTCAGCAAAAAGCAAGATTATTGAATAAAAATATGTATTGTTTACACACTGTCATCATATGAACTTTTTTAGTAAGTATCATTCAGAGGTTTAATTCTGTGGTGCTTTTTGAGGCAGTAGTTGATGAACTGGTGACTCCTTGTGTCTAACCTTGAATCAAACCGAGAGAATAATGTAATGAATCCTGTGAAGTTAAATCCAATCAGAAATGAAAACTGTCAGGACTTTTCAGTGCTGCTGTGGGTTGTTGACAGTCGAATAGAAAGGGTTTTCAGAAAATCCTGATGGGTGATTGACAGTTGAGTAGATGGGATGTTGGTGTGAAGTGTCCTTCACAGTAGAGTAAGTGTGTGTGTTGGGGTCCTCATGTGAGGCAGAAGAGGGGTTTGTGGGAAAGTTGGCAGTGGTGTAGATTGTTTTCAGTGCAGTTCCTGAACCTGGCAGCTGGGGGCGCTCCTGTATTTCTGCATAGGCAGCCTCCTTCCAGAGCAGAGAGATAAACACAGCATGAATATGCAATCCTAACAATAAGCACTAATAATACTAGTGGCAGAAAGCCTTAAAGCCTGTGGAAATGTGGCTTGAAATAGTGAAAATAATTTCATTAAGCATTCACAAAAATCTGAGTGAAAATAAAAGTAAATTTTCTTTTGTTTCTGTCGCGTTCTAAGTGTGTTTTGACAAAGAAATGAAGTTAATCTTAGTTTGGTAAAAGAAAGAAGATGCGCAGTTGTATTCTTCTGTTTAATCAGGAAAGCAGGTGTAAGAATATTTCCTTTCCTGTCAGTCTATCAGTTTATTTATTACACTAAATGTCAGTTTCTTTCAGCTCTGGCTGGCTTTCAGGCAGATTGATTGAGAGTTTTGTTTTGTGGGACAACTGACGTGGATTTTTTTATGATTGATTCGCAGAATTAATTGCGTAATAAACGTCCTTGCATAACTATGCCCAGTTCAAACTGATATTAGGAAACTTTCCTAAAACTTAAATGACAATATCTCAAATCTTGATTGAAACTAATTCCTAATACTAGTCCTAGTACATAAGACCCTAAATTACATAGGCTGTTGTGGATTTGGATTTCCAATGACAGATTGACTGAACTAATAATCACGTAATGAAGACATAAACACACTAAACTGCTGTGACTCTGTGGATGGCAAAGCTGGTCTGTCAGGTGGTCCGTCAGCCCACCACCTTTGTCCGAACAGAAATATCTCACTAATTATTGAATGAAGTGCATTGATGCTTTAGACAGACATTCATGTTACCCAGAGGATGAATCCTACTGACAGTTATGATTCTGTGACTTTTCCTCTAGCACCACCTGCAGGTTTTTACGTGTCTAGTGATGCAGCTTAACACCAACATGGCTGGGTGGATGGATGGGCATAGACATTTATGTTTCTCAGACAATGTATCAGAAGTCTGGATGTTGAGTCCCGACTCGTGCAACATTTGTTCCAAAATTCAATCTTGTCTTCAGAAAAGGCTTCAGAGTTGAACGCAGTAGAGCTTTAATCTCTTCACAGAAAACGAAACCCGAGTCCGTTCATGAAGGGAACTGATTTATGCTCGAAACATCGTCTTTTATAATCATACATAGCAACAATGTTACCAGCCGTTTTTCATTCTCTTCCAATTAAACAAAATATCAAGATCACATGATTCTTAGTGTCCAATCAATTTATTTGTGCTGGGATTTCTAAAACTACTAGCATAGCATATATCAAAACTGCTGTATCAGCATGTGCTCAGCCCCGCCCTTATCATGTTGAACACCCTCCGCAGCCCAGGCGAAGACAGTCTATCTACTACAAAAAGGATGTTTTTGTTTTGTTGATCACAGATTAAAATGCTACAACAAAGCCCTGTAAACGTATACTTCATATTCTAAATAGTATACTACAACAAAACCTCTAAGATTGTATACTACAGCATCGTTACAGTCTTTACACCATGGTGACACGTGTTTTTATCTAGCATCAAAGATGATGAGTATTGTAATCATTACACCTGCTAAACATTGCTGCTTCGTATGTCTATATGCCATCCAGACATACTGCAGGTGATTTTTAAGAAGAAAGAGGAAAGACAAGATGCAGTAAATATATAATAAAGCGTTTAATAGTTTGAGACTTACCTGAAAAGTGAGTGAGACATGCTTATATTTTGACAGTGAATTCTTACCATGGATAATGGAATATTATATTTGGTTTGTTAAAATATTAGTGTTAATATGTAACCCAAACACTGAGGCCTCTGGCATCATGCATGTATGAGTCAATTCCAATTGTTGTTCATCACATCTGACAAACATTTACAGAAATACGTGCACTGACCTCGTTGTTGTTCTGTGCTTCTTCGTTCCTGGTGTTTTTTGAATGTTCACGTCCTGTCAAAGACAAAGAAGGAGGTGTAAGAAAGAAAAGAGAAAAAAAGAAATGAACAATCAAGAAGGAAAGGAAGTTGATTGACATCACAGCCAGGATGTACTGACCAGGAAGTAACTGACACAGTTACATCTGTTGATGTCTGTATTTATTTAAAATGATTTAATCATATGACCTTTGTGTAGAGAGACATGAGTATGGCACTGACAGCTAGACCAATATCAATTCACACTTGGAAAAGGTAATCTGGATCTTTTTGTTCTTTTTATTTACTCATTCATTCATTAATATGATTTTACTTGTCTGATTGTGTGTGACACATAAACTGAACTTACTGCCAGTAAGTAAAAAAGGTGTATGCTTATAAGTGTGTGAACGTGTGTGTTTCATGTTGTGCAAACTGCTTCAGAAATGTCTTACGTTTGTAGAGGAGAACCAGAAAAAGCAGAAGTGCCAGCAGAGCTACACAGACGACTACAGCAATGATTGTTAACCGAGAGTCACCTGCTAGAGACAAAACCACACAGCAAAAGGATGATCAGACTTATTTAAACCATCACTAACACACAAAACTCATCCAGAACCGTCACATCTTTCAGAAAACAAAGTGCTTTCTCACCAACAGTCTCATGAGATGCAGTAGTTGTAGTAGTAGTAGACACGGCAGATGAAGTAGAATAGTTCGATGTTGGTGAGGTACTGGTGGGTGTGGATGCAGTTGGAGGCACTGAAAATTGATATAGATTACAGTTACAGTATAGAAAATAAGAAATACAAAGTTTGACAAAAAATAAGTCTAAAAAATTAAAATTAAAAATGGGATCAAGACTCTGGGAGTCTAACTGAACCAAATTAACTGTTTTAGTTTGGAAGCCATTGATTTGCTTCTGTCTGTATTTATTTTGGATGAAATATGTTGCATGAACAACACTAATGATTCTCAAAACACAGTTCTTTATTAACATGACTTCATTAGATGAACTGAATCTTTCAGAAAACAAAAGTGCTTTCTCACCACCAGTCTCATGAGATGCAGTAGTTGAAGACACGGCAGATGAAGTAGAATAGTTCTTTGTTGGTGAGGTACTAGTGGGTGTGGAAGCAGTTGAAGGTACTGAAAATTGATATAGATTACAGTTACAGTATAGAAAATAAGAAATACAAAGTTTGACTAATCAAACCAAACCAAATTAACTGTTTTACTTTGGAAGCCATTGATTTGCTTCTGTCTGTATTTATTTTGGATGAAATATGTTGCATGAACAACACTAATGATTCTCAAAACACAGTTCTTTATTAACATGACTTCATTAGATGAACTACAAGTTGATCAGTAATCAGTAGTTATTGTAGCTTTTATTTTGATGCCAGCAAACATTTTATAAGGAGAGCAGAAGTTTTGTATGTTCCAAAAGTGAATGTAGCATGAGACAGTATCTGACTTTAAAACAGGAGCCAGGTTATATACAAACAATAAAATTATGTCACCACTCACCTACAGTCATCGAGAATCTGTGGAAGAATGGGTTACTGTGTTTGTCATCAGTGCTTTCTGCTCCACACCAGTATGTCCCAGTGTCGTCTTTTGTTACTTCTCTCACTGTTATGGTGATGTTTTTGTTTCTGTCATCCTCCATGGAAAACCTCCCAGTGTTCTTGTCAAGCTGCATGTTGTTCACTAGAGGTTCACATATAGATGGATCTTCTCCCTTACAGATGAATTTCTTTGGCGGAGCACCGTTTGGATATTCACACCAGTATGTAAAATTCTGTCCAATAGTTGGAGACCTTGTGAAGTATCTAATATCTGCAGGCAGACAGACAGACAGACAGACAGACAGAATTAGTTAGTGACTGTATGAACAACATATTTCAGATACACCTTAATTATATGTGTGAGTAAATCAAACCTAAAAGTATCAAATGTGTCAGACTCACCTTTAACTTCTAGTTGTATTTTTCTGAATCCAGCTCGGTAACTTCCTTCATTTGACTTTACTCCACACCAGTAGACACCAGCATGATGTGAGGACACTTTACTGATGGACACGTTGAAGCCTGTGTTGGTTTCTGTGAGAGTGAATGTCTCGTTTGACTTTGGAGAAGATTCAGTTGATAAGATGTCCTCACAGGTGAAATTGTTCTCTTTGCAGAAAAACTTTTCTTGACTGTTACTTGGATAATCACATGTGATGGTGGTTTTAGCCGTTCTGTACACAGTTTGAATAAATGGTCCCTGGCAGCCGTCTGTCTCTGTAACAAAAAGAAAGATAAAACGTGAAATCTCTCCGTCTTGCCATGAGTTGTGTTTTGTGGCAAATTGATTACATTTTTTCTAACTTTTCTTTCCAAATTCTTTTTATTGTTTTTTTACGCAGATATTGACAAGTGTACAGGATAGTCTTTAGAGGTAGTCACAGTACTGCATGTTCAAACCCACCCCACCCCTCCACTCAAAGAAAAACAAAACAGAAAAACAAAAACCAAACAAACAAAAAAAAAACATAAACACAAGTATATGTGTAAAGGAATGCAAATAATACACATATGAATGAAACGATTAAGTGGTATACACAATAGGAAATCACAGTAGGACAACTGCTATAAGGTACATGAATCCATTTTGGGAGCCTGGTCTGTGGGTCTTAGTGCTGGAATATCAAGGGCAGTGTTGAGAGTATCACGGTTAACTTTTCTAACTAGTTTTGTAGATGATGACTTATTGAATTGAATATGGAATTTAATTTCAAAATCCTGGGAAGAACTGTCAGTATATTTCTTTTGAGAAAGTTTGCACTATGGTTTGTGTTCTTGAGTGGGATGGATGTACTGTATATAATGTAAAACAATGCAAAAGTTCCCACTGGGAGAATAAAGTCTATCACCCTCAGAGAGCCTCTCAGAGTAGAGCTGCTGCCCCACAGGTATCGATACAGTGACCCTCTCAAAGGGCCATAAATGTGTATTTAGTGTCAAAGCTCCACCAGACTGTCTGTCGGAGATATAGCCACTCAGAGGCAGAGTGGGGCAGGTTATGAATTTGTCGTTCTGGAAAAAAAAAGGTATCTGTAGCTCTGTGAAATATCCATAGTTCAGTGACTAATGAATGCCTTATTTTTCCAAGATAAAACTGCACATTTTAGAGTGACCTTTTATTGTGTGACTGAGTGTTTTAACAAGGGAGAGACAAAAACCTTTCTTGACAGCTTTTTCTGTTCAGTTTGTTGGTGAAATTAATGAGACACGAGAGAAGGAAGGAAAAGCAAAATGTTACACAAGTCTTAAATGTGCAATATAGCACTACTGCAAAGCCACCTCAGAGAACACAAAACACTGTCTATTTGAACTGTACGTACAAAACAGCATTAAATCTGTCAATGTATGGACAGATGATAGCACTGAAACACTGAAAGACTGCTTTTGTGCACAGTGTGGGACATGTTCTCTGAAGAAAAAAAAATCTAGACCATGCTACAGGGTACATTAAATTCTGCATTGATCTTGTAATGCCAGAAAAGACAGATTTGTTCCATGGAGGTCAAAAGTGAGGAAAACAATGAACATAAACAATGGACAATGGGAAACTATGGGACTGAAAACTGTGAGTCCACTAACAAACCTGTACAAGCTGAACCAGCAAACAAAATAAACAGGTTTCTGAATGTAAAAATGTTTTTAAAATGTTGACATGGCCACTCCGGACGGCATTTCTACATTTGTATTAACAATATAGCAGGAATTAACATGTGCCATTGTAGCAACAATTCCAAAAAAGCAGTCATCACGCCTGTTCCCAAAAATCTTTGTCCTAAAGAATAAAAAGGTTTCAGACTGGTTGGTTCATATATCTCCCTGTGGTGATATATGAAAAGTATGGTGAGCAAACTGCTGATGATACAATGAGTATAGTTTTCATCAGGAGTGAGCAAACTTGACCACAGACAGAAAAGGCACTGAAGAGTCATTTCCTTCCTTCCTGTAACTGTGTCACATGGGTTCAACCACTGCTGCTCTCAGTTGACCAGTAGCAGGTCCTAAGTCTATTGACTCTAATGGGAAAAGTGAACGTGAGCACTGACCTCCATCTCTTTCAATGGTGATCCCTCACCAGGGTTCATCCCTGACCATACTATATTGCAGATGGACTCCTACAGGTACCTGGGCGTCCACATGGATAACAAACTGGTGTGAGAGTTCGATATGGAGGCTACACTTCCTGAAAAAGCCCAGAATCTTTGGTTTGAACCAGGAAGTGCAGTATCTACTTTGTCATGCAGTAGTGGAGAGCCTCCTGTGCTGTGATATCTCTGCAGTACAGTCAAAGGCCACCTGACTCATACAGACAGCCATGAAGATCATGGAGGTCTGTCAACATCACAGTTCTCTGACTATTTTCACAGTTACTGAGCGCTGTAACAAAAGACATGAGAGACAGTAATAAAAAAAAAGAAAATTTCTTACCAACTTCCACTTCGATCTCGTCCTCCTCCTGTTCCTTACCACCTTTCTCTTGCCGGTAGAATTTACACTCGTATTCCCCAAAGTCCTCACTTTGAAGTTGTTTGATGGCCACCCTGAGTTTTTTATTTGTTGTATCATGATACAGGAAAATGTTGCCTTCTTGTTTCCACACATCCCCTTGAGTAATTGTTATGTTTCCTCCTTTTGGAATTCCTACAACAATCTTACGAAAATGTTTTTGGTATCTATGCGTGAATTCAACCCATCCTCCTTGGCATCCCTTCACTTTTACTTCAGATGAGGCCACACAGCCTGTAGATCAAAGAAAAAAGATCATATCATGTCAGATTAAGAAACACACAGATCTGTCCAATTAAACTAAACTTGATTGTGTTTTATCATTCATATCTTTTTTTAAATAAAAGAAATCTATACATATCTGCAGAACCCTCTGCTCCTAAAATCTTAGTAAATATATTTTAAAATACACTACAATACAATATACATACAAATAATTCATAATATTTTTTTGGTATTCCCCACTCGACAGATGTCTCCACTGTTGTTACTTCCTGGAATTTATATTTATAACAGCAGATTTTATTAAAAGAAGAATATTAATAATCTTCTCTGACCTTCCTGTAACTGCCTCAATTGAGCTTGAATTCTTATTCTTATATCATTATTTTCTTTTCATTAACTTTAAACTGGGTGTTGTCATGTTTCCAGAGTGTCATGTTAGATGCTACCTTCAGAAGTCACCAAAGTCTGAAATGTTTAAAATCCCAGTGGCTTCAAGATTCAGGATAGAAATAGAAAGAAAAAAAATCTGACTTTGCATTAAATCCTTGACAAATATATAAACATTTATATTTCAGTATTGTCTGTTGAGAAAAAACAACTCAAAATTGTTACTGTCTGTCCACCAAAGTAGTTCTTATGTATTCATTATCTTTCCTTAACTACTGTGCTACATATAAACGAGTAACACTGAGAGCAAAACAGATATTTACTCAAATGAAAATGTGATTTTACACTGTTGCTAACCTGAGTTTTGTATTTTGCTGCAATAGCTGGATTCATGGAGCTGTACAGTATTACAGTACAGTACATTGTAGTTGGATTTCTACTCATATTGTTGGATGCAGTAAAACATCAACCACAAAATATGTTAGTCGGTAACCTTTGTTAGTCTGTAAAATCAGTAATCAGATATTAAAGATTTTTTTACCTGCCATCAGTGAGAGGATGAGCAGCAGAAAGCTCTTCATTGTGTTGGTTTGTAGATGGTGAAATTGTTGGTCAGATTAACTCCAGATGGTTATTCCAGTTTCCCCGATCAGTTTGTCTTTACAGTTAGTTGGTCTCAAGTCAAGTGTTTCCTGAATTTGTGTCGTATGTTACCTAAAAACACCTTGCCCCCACTTTTCTGTACATCCTCCCCCTTTTATTCAGTCATGGGTGAACTCCTTCCTTATTTCGCCTCACTTCTTTAAATTGACAGTTAAGAGGAAGTGGCGAGAAAGAGAGAGAGACAAAGAGAATTATACTTTGTATTAGTCAGAAAAATCTGACATAAACACAGTATGTCAGAATTAGAATAATAGCAGTGTAATTTTATTAATCCACAAAGGGGAAGTCTCAGCAGTGTTGATGGCAGGAGACATTGTTCTATTTAAACCAGCACCAGTTAAAAGTTAACGAAGCTTGTTGTGGAAATGTCATGATTGTTATAAAAATTAGGATTATACTGGGGTTCAGATGTTTTAATTCATATAGTATGTGTGTATCCTGTTTTTTGCATGTCTCGTGCACTTCTCTTATCTGCTCTGTGTTTTACTGAGGCTGGCAGGGTGAGATAGAGTTCAACTATAAATTAATAGTATAAGGACAGGGAAGACAGGTGGATAAGAAACATCCTGCTCATTACTGAGCAGATAACCAGGCAAGGACGTTATGATGTTATCTGTATGTATAAGAACTAACTGTTAGAGCTCCACGAGGAGCCTTTTTCTCTGTAACCCCTTTTGTGTGTTGCACTGTTAAACACTCCTTCTTGTACAAGAATAATAAATTCAACTTAAACTTTGATACTTTGAATCCAGTCTTTCTTATTGAAGGGTCTTTCTTAAAAAATTCCCATAACAATGATGACTACAAGGATGATGATTAAAATAATAGGACTAATAACTAATAACAGGACGTGAGTCACATTGAATTTCATGCCAACACAAAGTTGCAGATGCCAACTAACTGATAACACCCCGACTCACCATCCCTTTTCAAGCATGTAGGAGAACCTACAAAAAAGGAAAACATTCACGGTACAATGCGACAAGGACATATTAGTGCAGCAGTAAGTACTACTTGCATAGAAGACAATTGTAGAAGGGGGATAGATTTAGTATGCCCAGTTGTTGGTAGTGCTAGGAAAGGAGTTACTGTCTGAAGAGCTGGGTTTCACTGTGCAGGCAGGGTGGCCCGCCAGGAGGGCGTTACAGTAATCGAGTCGTGAGACGACTGCAGCCTGTATCAGTAAGTTGGGTAGCATGTTGAGTCAGGCAAGACCAGACTTTTTTTGCTGTGAAGTGCGAACAGCGCAACTGGGATACCGAGGCAATGTGATTAGAGAAGGTTAGTTGGTCATCGATCATCTTGCTACCCTGGTAGAGGCAATGTAGACATGTCTGAGAGGCAGTCAGAGAACCGTGCAGATGCTGAGAGGTCAGCTAGAGCTGAGTGTCATCTGCATAACAGTGATATGAGAAGCCATGCGAGTGGATAATCGGACACAGAGGTGGTGTAAATACAGTAGGTGGGGTAAGAGACAGGGCCCCAGCACGAACCCTGGAGCACCCCTGAGGGGTGGGTCTGTTCTGGGCAAGTGAAACATGGTGGTTCGACATGGCAAGCTTCATGGAAGGTGTCTAGATATAAAGGTAACAATTCTTAATTCATATTTATGAATATTTTATTCTATGTCTGTCATATTCTGTAAATAGACCCCCTGAATCTTACACATTGGACCTTTAAGCTATAATATTGTAAATAGACTCTGGAGCTGTGAGGGGTTCCTTGCTTAAGGACTTGTCAAAACAACACAGGAAACACCAAGTATCAAACCACCACCCAGTGGTGGGGTTAGGGGAAACAGGGATCCTAACTGAAGCAACAGGCATGCGTTTCCATACATAAGCATCTTGTTAGTGGCAACGTAATGTCTTTAACTGTTGATTTAGCTATGGTGATCTGCACACACCTACAGATTGTCTTATGTTTCTGTGTGAAGTAATATATAAAATCAGCACCTTTGACTTAAAAGTTCCAGGAAGTATGGAACTAGAGGAACTTATCTCAGGAGCTAAAAATAAAAATCCTATAATAAAAGTTATTTTATTTGTTTTTCCAACACATCTGAAGATGATCTGTTAAAAAAAAGGCAAATTAGACAATGGCAGTGTTAAACATTAATGAAGTCAACCTATCCTTCCTTGAAGCTGTGCAGATTTCACCAAATAGTTGTTTGTGTTATTTATTGTCAATAACTATTCACATTCTAGGTGTTGACCTTTGACCCTTATGAAGTCAGAGAAGTTAATTACATAATTTGATTTGAGTCAAAGTAAATCTTTGTTACAATATTTGCCTGTGTTATTTATTAGTTATGAGTTTGTTGTGAGCTCAAAGTTGCTGTCAGCTTCACCAAAAATGCTGCGTGTATGTACACACACAAGCTGTAGGGATGTGGTCAGGGTGTATGATGGTTCTTTGACATATTGTCTTATTTCTCAAGTCACTGTGAACAAAACAAAATGTTAAGATCAGTTAAGTTTTGACCGATATGTTCACTATCAACATTTTGTGACTTTGCAGAAACGTTAACAGTTCCTCATTCTGTTGATCGAAGTGTGAAACTTTCAGGAGGAAGTGTGAGGAGGTCTACTATGATTGTTGAGTGTCAGGGAGTCTTTCTGTTAAAGGTAAACAAAAATAGAACAAATTTATTGAAATATATGAAAAATAAAGCTGATTTTTATTGAAGACATATAAAATGACCAAAAATACATACAGTATATACAACAAGGACACAGAAGAGGAGATGCATATGCAGTTATAATTGTTTTAGCATGTAATCATGTCCACTCTATTCCATCATCAGGAAATAATTCTTTCTCCCTAATAGGAATTCATATGATTGCTAAACTTGTAATATTGGCAAACTGTACAACAGTAAGAATAAAAGTACAAATAAAAATAGAAATGATTAAGAATAATATTTTAATGATGAAACAACTAGATGTTGCATAACATTGAACATGGTGTATACTGTTTTAGAGCTAGAACACTAAAATCCATGCTTTGCCATACACTCTTTAATTCTGATCCAACTTTAACTCTCTTCACACATTTCAGTTATTATTTATGTAATGATGTCCAACCCCGCCTCTAATCTGGACCAGTTGATCCAAGACCGCTCAGGCACCTGAACCTCTGACCACAATACCACAAATTCAGCAAAAAGCAAGATTATTGAATAAAATTATGTATTGTTTACACACTGTCATCATATGAACTTTTTTAGTAAATATTATTCAGAGGTTTAATTCTGTGGTGCTTTTTGAGGCGGTAGTTGATGAACTGGTGACTCCTTGTGTCTAAACTTGAATCAAACAGAGAGAATAATGTAATGAATCCTGTGATTTGTAAAGTCTGATTCAAATGAAGTTAAATCCAATCAGAAATGAATGAAGTGAAAACTGTCAGGACTTCTCAGTGCTGCTGTGGGTTGTTGACGGTCGAATAGAAAGGGTTTTCAGAAAATCCTGATGGGTGATTGACAGTTGAGTAGATGGGATGCTGGTGTGAAGTGTCCTTCACAGTAGAGTAAGTGTGTGTGTTGGGGTCCTCATGTGAGGCAGAAGAGGGGTTTGTGGGAAAGTTGGCAGTGGTGTAGATTGTTTTCAGTGCAGTTCCTGAACCTGGCAGCTGGAGGCGCTCCTGTATTTCTGCATAGGCAGCCTCCTTCCAGAGCAGAGAGATAAACACAGCATGAATATGCAATCCTAACAATAAGCACTAATAATACTAGTGGCAGAAAGCCTTAAAGCCTGTGGAAATGTGGCTTGAAATAGTGAAAATAATTTCATTAAGCATTCACAAAAATCTGAGTGAAAATAAACATTCATAACTATTAGAAAACTTAGTCAAAAACAGCTTATGTTGATGTTTAGATCATTTCTCAAGACTGTTTGGCTGACAGTTACCTCATTATAAAAGCTAAACAATGTACTGCTGTGGACAGGGAGCAAAAAAATCAGTATCAGTTTAAGTGTTCACTATATTTAAAACATTTTCACAGCTTTACGTTGTTGTCAGACAGATCTTTCTGACACGGAACTGAAGCTGTTATGTATGCAAACTGACTAGACCAGACTCCTTTGACAAAAACAGTAATATTACCAGAATATTTCCATGTCTAACTCAGTGAATTGAAGATTTGTATTGAGAAAACCAGAGTTGGTGATTGTTGGAATAGCAGAAAGACTAAAAAAGTAGCGTTCTAAGTGTGTTTTGACAAAGAAATGAAGTTAATCTTAGTTTGGTAAAAGAAAGAAGATGTGCAGTTGTATTCTTCTGTTTAATCAGGAAAGCAGGTGTAAGAATATTTCCTTTCCTGTCAGTGTATCAGTTTATTTATTACACTAAATGTCAGTTTCTTTCAGCTCTGGCTGGCTTTCAGGCAGATTGATTGAGAGTTTTGTTTTGTGGGACAACTGACGTGGATTTTTTTATGATTGATTCGCAGAATTAATTGTGTAATAAACGTCCTTGCATAACTATGCCCAGTTCAAACTGATATTTGGAAACTTTCTAAAAACTTAAATGACAATATCTCAAATCTTGATTGAAACTAATTCCTAATACTAGTCCTAGTACATAAGACCCTAAATGACATAGTTAGAAGGCTGTTGTTTGGATTTCCAATGACAGATTGACATCATCTGGTTAGCCCCCAAAACTAATAATCACGTAATCAAGACATAAACACACTAAACTGCTGTGACTCTGTGGATGGCAAAGCTGGTCTGTCAGGTGGTCCGTCAGCCCACCACCTTTGTCCGAACAGAAATATCTCACTAATTATTGAATGTGAAGTGCATTGATGCTTTAGACAGACATTCATGTTACGCAGAGGATGAATCCTACTGACAGTTATGATTCTGTGACTTTTCCTCTAGCACCACCTGCAGGTTTTTACGTGTCTAGTGATGCAGCTTAACACCAACATGGCTGGGTGGATGGATGGGCATAGACATTTATGTTTCTCAGACAATGTATCAGAAGTCTGGATGTTGAGTCCCGACTCGTGCAACATTTGTTCCAAAATTCAATCTTGTCTTCAGAAAAGGCTTCAGAGTTGAACGCAGTAGAGCTTTAATCTCTTCACAGAAAACGAAACCCGAGTCCGTTCATGAAGGGAACTGATTTATGCTCGAAACATCGTCTTTTATAATCATACATAGCAACAATGTTACCAGCCGTTTTTACAAACATAATATCAAGATATCAAAATATCAAGATCACATGATTCTTAGTATCCAATCAATTTATTTGTGCTGGGATTTCTAAAACTACTAGCATAGCATATATCAAAACTGCTGTATCAGCATGTGCTCAGCCCCGCCCTTAACGTGTTGAACACCCGCCGCAGCCCAGGCGAAGACAGTCTATCTACTACAAAAAGGATGTTGATCACAGATTAAAATGCTACAACAAAGCCCTGCAAACGTATACTTCATATTCTAAATAGTATACTACAACAAAACCTCTAAGATTGTATACTACAGCATCGTTACAGTCTTTACGCCATGGTGACACGTGTTTTTATCTAGCATCAAAGATGATGAGTATTGTAATCATTACACCTGCTAAACATTGCTGCTTCATATGTCTATATGCCATCCAGACATACTGCAGGTGATTTTTAAGAAGAAAGAGGAAAGACAAGATGCAGTAAATATATAATAAAGTGTTTAATAGTTTGAGACTTACCTGAAAAGTGAGTGAGACATGCTTATATTTTGACAAAGAATTCTTACCATGGATAATGGAATATTATATTTGGTTTGTTAAAATATTAGTGTTAATATGTAACCCAAACACTGAGGCCTCTGGCATCATGCATGTATGAGTCAATTCCAATTGTTCATCACATCTGACAAACATTTACACAAATACGTGCACTGACCTCGTTGTTGTTCTGTGCTTCTTCGTTCCTGGTGTTTTTTGAATGTTCACGTCCTGTCAAAGACAAAGAAGGAGGTGTAAGAAAGAAAAGAGAAAAAAAGAAATGAACAATCAAGAAGGAAAGGAAGTTGATTGACATCACAGCCAGGATGTACTGACCAGGAAGTAACTGACACAGTTACATCTGTTGATGTCTGTATTTATTTAAAATGATTTAATCATATGACCTTTGTGTAGAGAGACATGAGTATGGCACTGACAGCTAGACCAATATCAATTCACACATGGAAAAGGTAATCTGGATCTGTTTGTTCTTTTTATTTACTCATTCATTCATTAATATGATTTTACTTGTCTGATTGTGTGTGACACATAAACTGAACTTACTGCCAGTAATTAAAAAGGGTGTATGCTTATAAGTGTGTGAACGTGTGTGTTTCATGTTGTGCAAAGTGCTTCAGAAATGTCTTACGTTTGTAGAGGAGAACCAGAAAAAGCAGAAGTGCCAGCAGAGCTACACAGACGACTACAGCAATGATTGCAGTTAACTGAGAGTCACCTAGAGCTAGAGACAAAACCACACAGCAAAAGGATGATCAGACTTATTTAAACCATCACTAACACACAAAACTCATCCAGAACCGTCACATCTTTCAGAAAACAAAGTGCTTTCTCACCACCAGTCTCAGGAGATGCAGTAGTTGAGGACACGGCAGATGAAGTAGAATAGTTCTTTGTTGGTGAGGTACTAGTGGGTGTGGATGCAGTTGGAGGTACTGAAAATTGATATAGATTACAGTTACAGTATAGAAAATAAGAAATACAAAGTTTGACAAATCAAACCAAACCAAATTAACTGTTTTAGTTTGGAAGCCATTGATTTGCTTCTGTCTGTATTTATTTTGGATGAAATGTGCTGCATGAACAACACTAATGATTCTCAAAACACAGTTCTTTATTAACATGACTTCATTAGATGAACTACAAGTTGATCAGTAATCAGTAGTTATTGTAGCTTTTATTTTGATGCCAGCAAACATTTTATAAGAAGAGCAGAAGTTTTGTATGTTCCAAAAGTGAATGTAGCATGAGACAGTATCTGACTTTAAAACAGGAGCCAGGTTATATACAAACAATAAAATTATGTCACCACTCACCTACAGTCATCGAGAGTCTGTGGAAGAATGGGTTACTGTGTTTGTCTGTAGTGCTTTTTGCTCCACACCAGTATGTCCCAGTGTCGTCTGTTGTTACTTCTCTCACTGTTATGGTGATGTTTTTGTTTCTGTCATCCTCCATGGAAAACCTCCCAGTGTTCTTGAGCTGCATGTTGTTCACTAGAGGTTCACATATAGATGGATCTTCTCCCTTACAGATGAATTTCTTTGGTGGAGCACCGTTTGGATATTCACACCAGTATGTAAAATTCTGTCCAATAGTTGGAGACCTTGTGAAGTGTCTAATATCTACAGACAGACAGACAGACAGACAGAATTAGTTAGTGACTGTATGAACAACATATTTCAGATACACCTTAATTATTTGTGTGAGTAAATCAAACTTAAAAGTATCAAATGTGTCAGACTCACCTTTAACTTCTAGTTGTATTTTTCTGAATCCAGCTCGGTAACTTCCTTCATTTGACTTTACTCCACACCAGTAGACACCAGCATGATGTGAGGACACTTTACTGATGGACACGTTGAAGCCTGTGTTGTTTTTTGTGAGAGTGAATGCCCCGTTTGACTTTGGAGAAGATTCAGTTGATAAGATATCCTCACAGGTGAAATTGTTCTCTTTGCAGAAAAAGAGGACATCAGACTCATCTCTGTTTCTTGGATAATCACATGTGATGGTGGTTTTAGCCGTTCTGTACGCAGTTTGATTAAATGGTCTCCGGCAGCCGTCTGTCTCTGTAACAAAAAGAAAGATAAAACATGTGAAATCTCTCCGTCTTGTTATGAGTTGTGTTTTGTGGCAAATCGATTACATTTTTTCTAACTTTTCTAACTAGTTTTGTAGATGATGACTTGTAGAATTGACTTAGTGTGGGATTTAATTTCAAAATCCTGGGAAGAACTGTCAGTATATTACTTTTGAGAAAGTTTGCACTATGGTTTGTGTTCTTGAGTGGGATGGATGTACTGTATATTAACCAAAACCCACTGGACAATAAAGTCTGTCTGTCGTGAGATATAGCCAATCAGAGCCCCCAGGTTTTTTTAAAAGGCCCCCTCAAAGGGCCATAAATGTGTATTTAGTGTCAAAGCTCCACCAGACTGTCTGTCGCAGAAAGTAGAGGAGAGGGGCAGATTATGACTTTGTCGTTCTGGAAAAAAAAAAGGTATCTATAGCTCTGTGAAATATCCATAGTTCAGTGACTAATGAATGCCTTATATTTCCAAGATAAAACTGCACATTTTAGAGTGACCTTTTATTGTGTGACTGAGTGTTTTAACAAGGAAGAGACAAAAAACTTTAACTTACTAGCTTTTTCTGTCGAGTTGGTAAAATGAATGAGACACGAGAGAAGGAAGGAAAAGCAAAATGTTACACAAGTCTTAAATGTGCAATATAGCACTACTGCAAAGCCACCCCAGAGAACACAAAACACTGTCTATTTGAACTGTACGTACAAAACAGCATTAAATCTGTCAATGTATGGACAGATGATAGCACTGAAACACTGAAAGACTGTTTTTGTGCACAGTGTGGGACATGTTCTCTGAAGAAAAAAAAATCTAGACCATGCTAGAGGGTACATTAAATTCTGCATTGATCTTGTAATGCCAGAAAAGACAGATTTGTTCCATGGAGGTCAAAAGTGAGCAAAACAATGAACATAGACACTGAACAATAGGAAACTATGGGACTGAAAACTGTGAGTCCACTAACAAACCTGTACAAGCTGAACCAGCAAACAAAATAAACAGGTTTCTGAATGTAAAAATGTTTTTAAAATGTTGACATGGCCACTCCGGACGGCATTTCTACATTTGTATTAACAATATAGCAAGAATTAACATGTGCCATTGTAGCAACAATTCCTAAAAAGCAGACATCACGCCTGTTCCCAAAAATCTTTGTCCTAAAGAATAAAAAGGTTTCAGACTGGTTGGTTCATATATCTCCCTGTGGTGATATATGAAAAAAAAAAAAAAAGTATGGTGAGCAAACTGCTGATGATGCAATGAGTACAGTTTTCATCAGGAGTGAGCAAACTTGACCACAGACAGAAAAGACACTGAAGAGTCATTTCCTTCCTTCCTGTAACTGTGTCACATGGGTTCAACCACTGCTGCTCTCAGTTGACCAGTAGCAGGTCCTAAGTCTATTGACTCTAATGGTAGAAGTGAACATGAGCACTGACCTCCATCTATTTCAATGGTGATCCCTCACCAGGGTTCATCCCTGACCATACTATAGTGCAGATGGACTCTACAGGTACCTGGGCGTCCACATGGATAACAAACTGGTGTGAGAGTTCCATATGGAGGCTACACTTCCTGAAAAAGCCCAGAATCTTTGGTTTGAACCAGGAAGTGCAGTATCTACTTTGTCATGCAGTAGTGGAGAGCCTCCTGTGCTATGATATCTCTGCAGTACAGTCAAAGGCCACCTGACTCATACAGACAGCCATGAAGATCATGGAGGTCTGTCAACATCACAGTCCTCTGACTATTTTCACAGTTACTGAGCGCTGTAACAAAAGAGAGAGACAGTAATATAAAAAAAGAAAATTTCTTACCAACTTCCACTTCGATCTCCTGTTCCTTACCATCATTCTCTTGTCGGTCAAATTTACACTTGTATTCCCCAAAGTCCTTACTTTGAAGTTGTTTGATGGCCACCCTGAGTTTTTTATTTGTTGTATCATGATACAGGAAAATGTTGCCTTCTTGTTTGCCACACATCCCCTCGAGTAATTTTTATGTTTCTCTCCTTTTGGAATTTTTACAAACTTAGGATAGTTTTTATTTAATTTGTATCCACACGTGAATTCAACCCATCCTCCTTGGCATCCCTTCACTTTTACTTCAGATGAGGCCACACAGCCTGTAGATCAAAGAGAAAAGATCATATCATGTCAGATTATGAAACACACAGATCTGTCCAATTAAACTAAACTTGATTGTGTTTTTTCATTCATATCTTTTTTTAAATAAAATAAATATAAACATATCTGCAGAACCCTCTGCTCCTAAAATCTTAGTAAATATATTTTAAAATACACTACAATACAATATACATACAAATAATTCATAATATTTTTTAGTATTTCCCACTCGACTGAGATGTCTCCACTGTTGTTACTTCCTGGAATTTATATTTATAACAGCAGATTTTATTAAAAGAAGAATATTAATAATCTTCTCTGACCTTCCTGTAACTGCCTCAATTGAGCTTGAATTCTTATTCTTATATCATTATTTTCTTTTCATTAACTTTAAACTGGGTGTTGTCATGTTTCCAGAGTGTCATGTTAGATGCTACCTTCAGAAGTCACCAAAGTCTGAAATGTTTAAAATCCCAGTGGCTTCAAGATTCAGGATAGAAATAGAAAGAAAAAAATCTGACTTTGCATTAAATCCTTGACAAATATATAAACATTTATATTTCAATATTGTCTGTTGAGAAAAAAACAAAACAAAATTGTTACTGCCTGTCCACCAAAGTAGTTCTTATGTATTCATTGTTTTTCCTTAACTACTGTGCTACATATAAACTGTCACACCTCGGTGAGGTCATGTCTTATTTTGGTGTTTTTGTCTCGTCATTTTCTGTTTTATTTTGATAAGTAACTCTCCTCTCGTTTCAGGTCACTTGCCCTTCCTGGTGTGTCCCCTGTCTGATTGTCTTCCCTAATCACCAATTGTGTGCACCTGACACAGACTATTTAACACATGGAGGGAAGGGTGCTCCCTTCCCTCCATGTGTTAAATAGTCTGTGTTTCCCTTGTCTTGTGCCAGTGTGTTCGTATTTGTCATCATACCAGCCCGTACCATTGATCTTTGCCACAGCCACAGTTTTGCCCTGCTTCGCCGCCTTGTTTTTTCTCCTCGTAAGAGTGATTTTGATTTGTAGCTTTATAGCCCTGTTTTGATAGTTCAGATATTGCTGTTTTGTTTCCTCCCTTTTGGAGCGCCCTTTGTTTGTTAGCGTCAGGTTTTGTTTTCTCCCTTTTGGAGCACCTTTTTGTTTGTCAGAGTTTTAGTTTGTTTTCTCTCCAGGTCAGATTAGATAAATTACCTCGATTCTTAGTTAAGGTCAGGTTAGTGTGTTTATTTTTCGCTATTTGAACCTTAGTGTTATTCCTCCTCTTGGAGCGACCTTAGTTTGATAGTTTTCTCAGCCGTGCGTCCTCCTTTAGGGAAGATGCATTTAAGGAGTTTTTGTAGCCCCTTTATTTATCACTCTGTTCAGAGGATTACTCTTGGTGCTTTGTGTGAATAAAGCTCACTTAAGTTACACCTGCTCTGCGTCTGAGTCCTGCCTTGAGCCCGCCCTGACATAAACGAGTAACACTGAGAACAAAACAGATATTTTCTCAAATGAAAATGTGATTTTACACTGTTGCTAACCTGAGTTTTGTATTTTGCTGCAATAGCTGGATTCATGGAGCTGTACAGTATTACAGTACAGTACATTGTAGTTGGATTTCTACTCATATTGTTGGATGCAGTAAAACATGTTACCGGAAGCAATTAGCTCAAACCAGACCATAAAATATGTTAGTCTGTAACCTTTGTTAGTCTGTGATCTCAGTAATCAGATATTAAAGATTTTTTTTTTTTACCTGCCATCAGTGAGAGGATGAGCAGCAGAAAGCTCTTCATTGTGTTGGTTTGTAGATGGTGAAATTGTTGGTCAGATTAACTCCAGATGGTTATTCCAGTTTCCCCGATCAGTTTGTCTTTACAGTTAGTTGGTCTCAAGTCAAGTGTTTCCTGAATTTGTGTCGTATGTTACCTAAAAACACCTTGCCCCCACTTTTCTGTACATCCTCCCCCTTTTATTCAGTCATGGGTGAACTCCTTCCTTATTTCGCCTCACTTCTTTAAATTGACAGTTAAGAGGAAGTGGTGAGAGAGAGAGAGAGACAAAGAGAATTATACTTTGTATTAGTCAGAAGAATCTGACATAAACACAGTGTGTCAGAATTAGAATAATAGCAGTGTAATTTTATTAATCCACAAAGGGGAAGTCTCAGCAGTGTTGATGGCAGGAGACATTGTTCTATTTAAACCAGCACCAGTTAAATGTTAACGAAGCTTGTTGTGGAAATGTTGACAACAGTCATGATGACCACAAGGATGATGATTAAAATAATAATAATCGTGAAAAATCCCCTCACTCCGCCCCAATATGAGTTGGTGTGTTTTGCAGCATTGCATCATCAACCTTGTAAGCTATATAAATCCAACAGGACGTGAGTCACATTGAATTTCATGCCAACACAAAGTTGCAGATGCCAGCTAACTGATAACACCTCGACTCACCATCCTTTTTCAAGCATGTAGGAGAACCTACAAAGAAAACAAAACGTACAAAAAATGCATTTACATCACATTTACATTCAATCATTTAGCTGACCGGTTATTGAAACAGGGAACCCAAGCCACAGGCATGCGTTAACATACATAAGCATCTTGTAAGTGGCAACATAATGTCTTTAACTGTTATGGTGATCTGTAACAAATCAATATTTAATGTAGGTGCATGAAGGTGCCTTTAAGCAAAGCACTGACCAACCTCCTTCACCACCAGTGTTCAACAACAGTGTGTGAATGTGTGAAGCAGGGTGTTTTACTGGTGAAGAACAAATATGATGAATGTTGTTGCAAAGGAAACCATTAAAGGAGCATCCTGCACGGTAGAAAGTCCTCATACTGACCTTTACACACACCATCAGATTGTGTTGATTGTGTTGAAACCTCCGATTTAAAGACAATCTCTCACAACTAATAACACAGATCATTTTTCCTGATAATCCTCTCTGGGTATTTTGGCTCTGAGTGGGAAGGACACCCTCCTTATTTCACAAAACACTAATGGATTTTGGCTGCAGGTTTGGAGTCTGATAACATATGTCATCTGCTCCAAGTGAAACATGGAACAATGGCTGAGTGTGTGTTTTATGGTTTATGAGTGTGTTCGCAATCGGTGGGACTGCCAGAAAATCTGGAAAGAAAACACAGATAAGATAGAGATTTTATATGGTAAGGGGTCTGTAAAGCAAACCCAAATGTCTAAACACATCTTTGAAAGACTGGTCGTGATTTACTGAGATTTATTAGTTATTTACGACCTGCTGGTGAGAGGAACATTAAGGGCAATGAAGCAAAAGCTGAAGGGAAGCAACTGTATATGTGATGGTTTTAGTGGACATTGGTGTTTGTTTATGTTTTGTTTGGTGGGCTTATTAGATCTTTTGAAGGGTAATGATCTGATTGCTTAAACTACCTCTTCAGATAATATGTATCTTATATATGTATGTAATACAGATTAAAATAACTCTCAGCTCCCCTGAGTGTCCAGCCACACCAGCATTTTGTAGTTTGTCTGTGACAACAGCTGTTTTCAGCTTAGTGACAATACATTTTTCACGTCCAGTTGGTTTTTAAATGGTTTTATTGGCATCAGTAGTATGAACTTTTCTCAACCTGTAATAACACAATTTTCCGAGAAATTCAAAGATCACAGAAGTAAACAAATGAATAAATGTCAGCGGTATCTCCACAATACTTAAAAGTATGAAAGGTTGAACTGGAGGTTTACATGTTGCCCCTACTTTGATAAACAAGTTCACTTTCAAAATATGTTTTATATTTTATATTTTTTCAAAGTAGACAGCTTTGTACACACTCATTCAGCTTCATGAGGTAGTCACTTAGAATGATTACCAATTACCAGGCGTGCCTCCAATGTTAACCCCTCTGTTGTTTTGTTCAAAGGTAATGTTTGCATACAGTAAATAGCCCATTTGACTACTACTTTAGTAATCCATATTATGGCAAGAACTGCTCAGCTAAGTAAAGAGACACAGTAGTTCATTGTTGACATCATTGAATGTCTGGAATCTGCAATCTGGAAAATTTCAAGAACAGTTCCTTTTTAAGAAATGTAAAGAACCTGGAAAAATTCATATTTCATATGACAGTATGTCATAACATACACCTACAGATTGTCTCATGTTTCTGTGTCAGATATATAAAATTAGTTCCTTTGACTAAAAAAATCCAGGAACTATGGAACTAGAGGAACTTATCTCAGGAGCTAAAAATAAAAATCCTATATAATAAAATTCATTCTTTTTGTTTTTTCAACACCTTTGAAGATGATCTGGTAAGAAAAGGCTAATTAGACAATGTCATTGTTAAACATTAACAAAGTCGTCTTGTCCTTTCTTGTATTTACTGTTGCATAACTGATAATGGAGTTTGATGTAGTGATGGGATGAAAAGGAGACATCTGTTGTTCTTTATGTCTGCTTTAGAAGAAAACTGCCACGTCTGTCAGTCACCACCTACACTGCTTAAAGCTAGACTTTGTCACACAGTACACACGATAGTTTGAAACACTGTTTTCACTGCTTCCAGTTTCTCAGATAGTTTGATTGATTTGCAGGACAGGACAAGTTGTCGAAGTTGGATACAGAGTGTGAGGCTGTGGCTATTTCAGAGAAGCAGTATGTACCAGTGCGGCCTGTATACTGCACTCCCAACAAAATATTTGTGTTATGATGGACTAAAAGATGAACAGAAGTGTAATTTTATGCGACAGTATTGTCTTCATGCTTCTTCCTTCTTGCTCGGTCCTATCTACAACAGGTTTACACTGCACTGTAACAGTTTGTAAAGGTATGAAGCACGTGGACCACAGTTGTGATGAACCTGTTGTGTTAGAGAGTGTATGTGCGTTACTATGAAGTTTGATTGATGAGGGTTAGTGTTACCCTGGAGTTAGAGGCGCTGTAGTGTGTTTACTTAAGGATTTAAAAGCCTGTCAGTAACCGTCGGCTGCAAGATCGCCTTCTGCGAATTCCCCACTGTAACAGACCCACGTTTATCCCACCCACCCGTCTTAACCCAGCCACTGATTGACCCACAGCAAGGACGCTCTTCAACTGATCCTTTTAAAATAAATAATCCTGCAATACGACTCATCAGTGCTATATTTCACTCCTGAAAGGCAATTAACGTAGGTAGATAAACTCACTTTGAGGATTCCTTTAAAATAGTGTTTCTGTACCCTTCACTCACTGAGTGACCTTGTTAATCTTAATAGCTGCTCTTATCAGGTTTTGGATTACTTTTGTGATACAGTTAGAATGAAGCAGATAATACAGTATAAACACGATCGTCACTAATGGTGGGAAATCTCCGTCCATTAATGCCAAGCGCTGTAGTCTGTAGATATAATGGCAGTAAATTCCTTTTATTTAAAGTCATGATATGTTTTTACTCCCTCCCTGAAAGCATTCCTGTCTACTTGTCTTTCCCCCGACAGAAACACTTGACAAGGAGATTGGTTTAGATGCTACTGTGTATAAACCATGAGACATTTTCATTAAATAAAACATTATTATATCTTACTGAAACACAGAAAAGGTCTGACTCCATGTTTGAGTCAGAACCGTATACGTAGGAGAACTTTTCAGTTGGGCCCTGACAACGCTTAAAGGGAAAAAAATATTGTCTACTCTTTATTATCAATAATATGTACAATATATATTCAGTGTTTTCAACAACACTTTCCTGTTACAATCAGTCTTTTGCTACATTTTCCTGATGCCTTTTGCTTAACCCCAAGGAAAGAATGTAAACTTAATGATATTAAAACAATTAAATGTTTTTTTGACAGACTTTGTGCACGATGCAAAAAACAGTTGCTTTAATAATTCATTAATTTGTTAAAATTACTGATGTTGGGGTAAGTTTGTGTTTGTACCATGTATTTTGCAACACTCAGTGACATTATTGAATCATTTTCTCTCAACGCTTAGATCTCTATGTCTAAACTCTATAAGCGTTCTGTCAAGCAGCAGAATAAGTAAATTCACAAAATACATGTAACTTATTTTTCAGTATCTGTAAAACTTTATTTAATAAAACTAAAGGACAATTTAGTTCTAATACTATAATGATGAATGTGAAATGGTCTTCTTCAGGTCAGAGGTCAGGGTCACAGATTGTTGGCTCTGTAGCTGGGAAGTGTTTTGCTCAAGGACACTTAGGCAGAGCTGATGGTTTGACAGAATTGAACACCTCGTGGTCTGACTCTTTCGTTTTCTTTAAAAGAAGCAAATTCTATGTGGACTGAAACTACACAAACAAACCACTGCCAGCGTGCCGGCTTTGGTTTATTTGTGTTCAATAATATTTGTCAGTTTTGACTGAAGTTTCTTAGCAACATCATTTCCTGGAAGTATTGGAATCACTGACGCTTAAAAAAGATCAAAACCATCACAGTGTCATGACTCTTTCAGATAGAAGGCTTAGTTTGGAGCCATAAAATCTCCCAACGACAGTTTGAGGCCTTTGTCTCTTTAAAGTGCCGCTCAGTCCGTCTTTCAGATGCTTCATGTAAAATGACAAATTATGTCTTTAATCTTTTTTAATCTTTTTCTCAAAGTCAGAAAAGCTCAACAAAATGTGATGGAATGACTGTAATGAAAGTCAAGCAAAAGCACTTACAATCTTAAAGATAAACACACAACATAGACAAACATTGGAGCTCAGCTTATTAGAATGGACTCTCATGTTCTGAAGCCCATCTGATACTTAAAAACTCCTCGGACTCAGAGTTTCATTTGCACCAGTTTGGCCCAAACACTTCTGCACCACTTTAGCTTAAAGGCCATTAATCCTGATTATGTTGCTGTATGTCGAAGGTGTAGTGATGGTTGTTTAGAGCAGTTAACTGGAGAAATATGTGGATTTTGTTTCTGCAGTGGCTCAGAGCTGCAACCAGGTTTAGATCCAACAACGTGACTCAGAGATCAGAGAGGTAAACTTTCAAGTTAAGCTTTACTTGTGGTCAGAAACAGGCAAATTATACTGTAAAGTTCAACTAATACTCATACTCATTCAGTTTTTTTTAGCATTATTGTTTATGTACACTGTTATATATTGTAGTCTATATTTTACACATTTATCAGGTGGTGGCAGGAACACAGGGAGTGATCTGGAAAGATGTTAGAGTTAGTATGTGGCGCTTGAATGAGGCTAGCGTTGTGAGAGATTAAGAGTTGGTATATCTATAATTCCACAATCAGGCCGACACTGTGACGTGTGGTTGCATCTGAATGGGTCAAAACAAATCAACGACCCTCCTCCCAACCAGAGTTCGATTGGACGCTGCTACTAGGAATGAAAATAAAATATACAAACGTTAAAACATCATAAAAGAGAAAAGGAGTGGAGTGAAGCCAACATGGAAGTGCCAAAAACTGCAGTTCCTCAAACGTCCACTTGAGGCTGGCTCCAGAACGAGTCAGTCTCCATGAGTCCCCATGTTAAAATGTCCAACTTCACAGCAGAAATAAACATGTTTACAGCCTGGTACAACAAACAGTTTGGGTCTCTATAGCTAATTTCCCCGTTCATGACAACTGTACTGAGGGTGAATTTTTATAGAACTCACCTGTTCAAATTATATTAAGGCTTAAAGTTATGCAGGATTAACAGTGTGGATACTTTGACAGGTGGGTGCTGTCAGAGGTAGCTTGTTTGAGCATCATTTGGACTGCCTAAGGTCCATCTATGCTCCACCTCTTTGGCCATTTTGGCTGGGAGGCGTCAGAGGCAGAACTGCCAAGAAGTGGAAGTGTCTGACAGAAACTGAAACTTAACTTTTATCTGGTAATTCGTCTGTGTAATTTGGTGTATTTCTCAGGTTTATCTATGAAGTGTATGGAAATATACAGCAGACTGGAGTCTCTCTTGACACTGACAAGCCCATTGAGTAGCCCTACGTCTGCTGCCTGAAAGGGGTTTAAGACGACTTACAAAAACCAGCTGCTTCGATCTCGTCTATGCTTGTCTGTTGTAATTTTTAATGGATGTAGCTGGTTAGCTGTGTTGTGGTTAATCCTGCAACAGCCAGATTGGTTGATTGTTTCTCCTGTCGGCAGAATCAGCCAACCAGACCAATCTGAGCCCAGTGTTTTCACTGATCTAACCCAAATCCTCATAACATTTTGTTACCATTCCTTCATCTTTTTTATCCATCAGCAAAGAGCTGATGCATTTAGCTCAGCAGGGTTGTCCATTCATCCTGTCATCCCTTCATCTGTCTGTCCACTCAGTCTGTATGTGTTAAACCCTCCCTCTGTTTCTATGAATGAGCCAAAACCCTCTCAGGTTACATCCCATCATGTGTTTTTGCAGGTGTTGAGAATTACAAAGTGTGAGGAGGGGTCATGACCTCATCCATCACAGCACCGCTACACTATCAGGTTCAGACATTATTTCACATCCTGGACGCTAAGTGTGTCATACAGTTCATATACATATATATACAGTATATATACACAGAATATTCCACATACTGTAGTCGAGTTGAGTTGATGTAGCCATCGTGTGTCAGCGAGCATCTGTTGCCCTGTTGAAGCACCGCAGAAACAATGCAATTCACAGTGTGACAACTTTACATCTGAAAAATTGTCTCAGAAAAAAAAAATAAGTTAAATAAATAATCTGATGCTAATGAAGAATTCAAAAAAGATTAAAATAACAAGAAATTAGAAGTAACTCAAATCCTATGTAATTAAATTAAATGTGTTAATCACTTTTTGCATCCCCTTTATTTTCTGGTTTGGACACTGAGTTAAAAAACAGTTACAGTTAGGTTAGGTTAATGTTTTGTCACTCAGAGAAACAGTCCAAACAGGAAACACTTCTCTCATCTGTCTCATTTGACTGCCGGCCATCAGACTACAAGTACAGACACATCACCTACATGTATTTAACTTGTTAACCAGCTTGTTCTCATCTTTAAATTACAGTATACATCCCTCTTTTATCTCTTTATAAATAAAGTAAAAGTAAAATCTATCCATCTCTTTTTTGTAACTGCTTATCCTCATCAGGGATCATCACAGGGCACAAACAACCATTCACACTCACATTCACACCTACGGACAATTTAGAGTCACCATCTAATCTGTTAAGTGCATGTCTTATATCCTAAAATTAAAGTAAAAAACGTGTAAAAATGTATAGATAGACAAAGTAATTAACTAAATAAATAATAGTAATAATAATGTCACAGATTAAAATATAGGAATAGACAGATAAATAATTATAGTTCTAATAAAATCCAGATTTAAAAGGTCGGTTTTGGGTTTGTTCTTAAAAAACATGCTCAGGAATGTTTGAAACATTTTCTTGTCAATCTTTTTGTAATTGAATCTAACATTTTTCTGGTTAATCTGTCTTATCTTGTAATTTATTTACACTGATTTTTTTTTTCTTTACTTCCAGCAGTAATGAAAGTAACAGAGGAGTTTAATATTTCAGCAGTGCAAACATGAAATGTTTCTTTTCTTTGTAGCGTAGTGAGTGATTCTGCAGATTGTATTAAACTTGATCTTATAGAGCCAAGATGGTCATTTTCTCGTCATCCGAAACCCTAAAACAGGAAATCCTCCTCTCTTCTTGTCTGTTTCTCTCTCCTGCTCTAAATCTCTTTACCTCCACAGTCTCATTTTCTTCTTCTCTTCTATCTATTTTTACACCCCCATCTCACATCCCCTCTGACTCTCTGACACTTTATCTGAACAAATGCTTTTTGGCTTTACACGTGGATATTGCTAAACTTTTGTAGGGAAACTCAAACTATCAAACTAACCCACCAAGTCAAGCCACTAACCTTCAATCAACTCATCTCAAACACCACCTATACGTTTCTGCACAACCTGAAAGATTCAGTAATACAACTAGTAGTCTTTGGTCACCAGATGACCGAAGTACCAGACCATGATGTGATAAATGTGTCCAAAGAGCAAGGAAGGAGAAAGAGGAAGTTCGGGACAAATGGACAAAGGGAAAAATAGACATAGAAGAAATCAAATCCTGGAATTTAAAAGAAAAAAAAAAAAAACACATCCTCGTCCGTTCATCCGTCCTTCTGTTCCCACAGAAGGAAGGTGAAAGGGCTGGTTCATGACTCGTGTGCCCTCCGTTATTCCTGATATCAGCCTGAATATAAGAGAGTACAGACATCACCAGGACACACAGAACTGGAGAGCACAGACAGGCCACAAAGCATGTCGTCCTAATCTTATTTGGATGGCCGCAGCTGAAATTTTGATATTTTTTTGGCGTACAGAGACTCAAAAATGATAATGTTTATTGGATATGATCTGATTTCACTGACTTATTAAAACATGCAACTAAAACAGGGAGAGAAAGAAGCACTTTCCCACGTTGACTCATTAGTTTTTATAGTTTTATCCTGACATACTGTACTGTCTGACCATGTTTGGTGCCAATATGGTGTCTCTCCAGAGCAAAGCAGGGCATTTCCCAATCACCATGTTACCATGACTTGGTTTTGGCTGATAGCTGGAAGGTCAGGGCACATGCCAGATAGCCACAGTGTCCTCAGTTCAAGTCCCACCAGAGACCCTTGTTGAATGTAATACCTCCCTCTCACTCCCTTCTGTCTGTCTGTTATCAAATAAAAGCAACAATGGCAACAAAAATAAGCTATAAAGTTATTATAGTCTGAAAATTGTTTTAGTTCACTGAAATTTGTCTTGTGTTTACAAACTAAAATACAATAAAAAAAGTGCTGGAGATTTCTTCAGTATGAGGAAACCTTGGTGCACATGTAAACTAAACGTGTTTAACAAAAATGAGCAAACCCACTCGAGAGACTGACTAAAACAAAATTTGAAATGAAATAAAGATAAAAACTGATGAAAAATACAAAACTTATAGAGGCGTCTGCAAAGACGTGGGCAGATAATAAAAATGTACTTTAGTTGCAGTTACGTGACAGGTCTAGTTTCAGCTTGTCACCTGTTTGTAAGCTGTTAACAAAAGTTAGATCATATCAAACTACGTTTGTAGTTGAAACTTGTTACTCAAACAACATTAATCTTGTGCTGAAGAAAACTGAAACAGGCTGATGATACACTGAATTTAAACTCAACACTTCTTTCTAAAGGTTTTCTCATGCTTTTTGATGTTTACAACAACCGTTATGATCAGTATAGTTTGTGCAGTTTGTATCGGAGCACATTAAGATATCTTAACTAATATATGAATACAAATATCCACAGATGAGTGAGGACATAATTAAAACCTGCTGCACACTTGGACAAAGATTGTCCTGTCAGAGTGTCAGATGTTACAGACAACTGTTAATGGATGTTTTTTAATAAAAGCCATTTTTTATACACTTTGATTGAATGCAAACACTAAAAACAAATATTCCTACAATCAGACTTTCCTCCCTGTTAAAACACAAAATGTTGCAATAAGAGGATCTTGAGCAGGGACACCCGCTCTATGTATCGCAGCTCTGTGCGCCGGGTCGCTCTGTCCACTCCTGTTCCCATGAGAATGATCTCCGGTTGGGGCAGAAGTCACTCACTGTATAACCCCTCTGCTCTCCCCCGAAGGACCAATTGGCTAACATTAAGACGTATGCTGCAGCACAACAGTAACAGTAGACCGAGGTCAAGCTGGGCTGAAAATAAGACTGTATCATGTCAAAATAAATAAGTGGGTAGTGGTGAGGCGATGAGAGCAGCTTTTTATCTTCGTGTCCAGCAGAGGATGGTACAGTAACACGTTCTATCAACAAAAACTTGTCTTATATGTGGCTTCTTTTTGTTTCTTCTTAATTTGAGACGTCATTTTTGACATTTTTTAGGTTCTTTATCTTTCTGCACAAATCAAATGAGCGCGTCTCTTCTCGCTCTGTTTTTATCAAAGAATTTTATCTGTATTTATATCAGTCAACTTCTGCAGAACAGTTTATCGCTGTGCAAATAAACGCAATAATTAACAAGCCACTTTGTCCCCTGGTGTTTCATAAGCCTGGGACTGAGCCATCTGTCTGGAACTAATGTTTGTATGTACTTCAATGTAGAGTGAAGAGCAGCATGGAGAAGGAAGGTACATCCCGCGTCAGAGAGAGACCAAATGATTGTAAACTACGTGATTTGGCCCCTCTGATGCCCCAAAGCAGCTCAGAGCTTCCAGTTGCTGACTCAGTATGAATGACCATACAAGGCATTGGGATTTACTTGAAAACTGAAAGATCAGTAAGAAGAGAAGATTACAGCAGCAACTAGACCACGTTTAGATCTCTTTTCTCGTCTATCTGTCCATTTCTTTCTGTCTTTCCTCTGTCTGTCAACAGTTTAGTTTCCTTTGCTGCTCTGCTGTCTCTTATCTATCTTTCTTTTTGCCTCGCTCTCTCTCTCCTCTTTTTTTACTCCCTTAATCATCCCCTTTTTCTTTTTCTGGCTACTTCTTTCTGGCTCTCCTTTCTTTCTCTCTCAGCCCACAAATAGAGAGGGTACTCTAATAGACCTCCCTCAGGTCTCCTGTCCCTCCACTCCTCCCTCTCCTCCTCCTCCTCTTGCTCTTCCCTCCCTCGCTCATTCCTCCTTTTCTCAGCCAGCCTCAGATAAGAAGGGGGCAGAAGTATTTCTCTTCGGCCACTTCTGAAACTGGAGCCACCAGAGAAGGATGAGAGGGGAAAAAAAGACTTAACATTTCTCTTTCCTTTTATTTCTGGATATTTTGAGGATTGAGTCGATTTCAGTCATCTTTCATTTGCATGCAGATTTAAATCTTATTTTTCTGATATTATTACCTTCCATTTAAACATCTTTTTCATTCTTTCAGTCAGCCCCATCCTTGTTCACACAGTTTTTTGCCCACAACAATTTTCATCCTTGTCTACCCACTTAGTTTTCTCTCCATCTACATTTTATCGTGAGTAGGTCTGGATCTGCACCTGGCTCATGAAGGACAGGACAGAATTTAGAAAATCATGAGAGTCAAACCAATGGACCAACAAGACGAACTCGACCGCAGAGAATAAAATCAAGACCCAAGAACCAAAGAAGGAGGAGGAGAAAAGAAGCAGATACATCCCAGGTATTGACCGACTCATCTGATGTACGTTTTCATTGAGGGACTGAGGGGGTGAACAGGTGTTACTTTCTGTTTCTGCATTTGAAAAAAAAGTGTGATCCATAAGCCAGAAGCAGCTAAAAGGAGTTGGTGCAGAATCAGACCTCATGGATTGACTGGTAGGTGCAGAGACTCGTGCATGACTTGTGTTTCATCCTGCACACAGATGTTTTCATAAAGTGAATTGGGCTCAAAGTGTGAACGAGCTTCTCTTGACCCTCCTTGCACTGAGAGAAAACACTTTTAATACAGTTGAAGAGAGCATCATGAAAGGTTTAAATCTCAGCCGGGGGGTTCTGGTGCTTCTGCTGCTTTGGACCTTGTCAGTCGTCGCTGGTGCTGCTGGTGCTGTGAGCACAGAGCGAGGAGGAGCTGGAAGAAGCCAGAGGAGAGGAGGAGGAGGTGGTGGTGGTGGCGGCAGTGGTGCAGATAAGAGAAGGAGGTTTCACCGCATCCAACATGGCCAGTGCAGCTACACCTTCATCCTGCCAGAGCTGGATGGATGCCAAGGCGGAGGATCTGAGCAATACGGCGGATCTCGCAGCGGGGCGAGCATCGTGCAGAGAGACTCGCCGCCAGTTGATGGTGAATGGTCGGCTCAGAAACTGCAACACCTGGAGAGCACGATGGAGAACAACACACAGTGGTTGAGAAAGGTAAGAGACAAACCGCTTTTCTGTTTTTCCTTTTGTTTGGAGACCATAGATCATTTACACACTTCAGCGTAACACAGTTCATATGTAGAAAAAGATGGTTAAAGGAAACAAAACATAAACTGTCTACTGAAGTTTGCTTTGCCTTTACGGAGGATGGATAAAAAGAAAGTCACAAATGTACTGGTACTTTTCACCAAGAACCTTCTGTCAGACAAAAAAGGTAAAGTTCAATATGAAGTTTCGTTGCAGTGCAGCAACATCAACGATTTGTCACTGTGTAGACTGTGTGCAGCTCATGATAGATGCTCTGTCTTGGACAGTTTAACCCCCCAATAAACCTGGAGAAACAAAACAATAAGAAAACACGCGTTGAATAGCATCTCAGGATTCCTCCAACAGAAATGTCATTTCCTTCAGCTGCTGAGTGGGCGGCGAAGATGAATAAGTTGTTATTTCAGACTGTAACAAGCTCAGTTTCCTTGCTTGGTGATCTGTAGGACAGAGATCAAAGTTTCGGGTTATGACTCTGGATGAGTGGCAGCTGGTTTCGATCAGGAGTAAAGCGGGGTTAAGCTTTTTCCTTCCTTCCATGTGTGGTTTCTTTGGAGCTGTGACTGGACGGAGCGTAACAAGAGCCATTGTAAAACATCGTTCCCCCATTAACTCGCGTCGATCCTGCAGAACTACTGCAGAAAATTCTTGCTGTGCGAAGTAATCAACATGTCGCAACAAAAAATGATCACGTCTTCCAGATGTGAAGGATAAAGTGTTTAGCCATTAAAGCACAATAATTCTTCTGGTAAACTGATGTCTGAACGCTGATTGTTTCTAATTGATAGTGAGTTGTACAACGTTCTTTGTGGATTTTACACAATGCTTTTCAGTATTTTTCATCATGTTACTGCTAATTCTATTTGGGCTGGCTGTGGTAGAGTGGGTTGTGTGGGGAGTGTCTTTGGGCCAACCCCAAACTGCTTTCTCCTTTCTAATGAGCAGTTGGCACCTTGCTAATGCCTTCAGTGTATGAATGTGTGTACAAATGGGTGAATATGATGTGTAGTGCACAAGTGCATTGATTGGTTGGGACACTAGAAAGGTGTCATATAAGTACAGTCCATTTACCACTGTTGTTTTGTGAAGGTTTACTGGAAGAGTGTAACGTGTGTGAGGTTCATGGTGGTTACTCAGGATTACCACGATTGTGCAAGAGCCCAGACCAACCAGTAGTAGTAACTAGTGCAACAACAAACCTCACTGGCTTCCCACCCACGAATTGTGTAATTGTGTAGATTTTTCACATCAAAACATGCTGGGTATCATGTATAATGTTACAACATATCATGGCAATATATCCAGAGAAATATTCAACTCTAGTCCAAAGTAGAGCACCAGTTGCCATCCATATGGACACACTGATAGAGTGGCTAACCAGATTTCTTTTGTCAAATCTGTCTTATATTATCACCAATGTGATTAATGCGCATTCTTACTGGAACCACATTTCTTGAAATGATGTGATAGGAGCCTCATATTGTCAGCCTAAAGTTCCATTTTGATAGCCGATGTTGTGAGAGGCGATTTCGCGATGGCTGTACTGTGATTGATTGACAGCACTCCAGGGCTCGACAGTAATGCTTGCCAGGTTGCAACCATTGCCAGAAATTGGCAACCATTTCTATGCTTCTGGTCAGTTGCAACCAGATGTTAGTAATTCTTAATGTTTAAATATTGCTGTTACATACTGAACCAGAGCCTGACAATGCTGTACATGCATTGGTGTGTTTTAGAGACAATAACAAGGCAAATTAAGACATTTCACTGTGGACTTAATTAGATTAACCTGTTAGAATCACAAATGAATGTGAAAATCGATTCAACTGACAAAGAACCAGATGAACCTGAAGGAAAAGCAAAACCTGCCAACCTGGCAACCAGCCAAGTTAGTATTCCCTGATACTCGGATATCATGAACCATTTCTTCACCTCATTTGACAAAACAATCACTCGTTGGGCTGTCATTGGTCTTTACTTCTGATTTTTAAACAGCATTATCACATTCAGCCACATTACTTGTGTGCAGCAGTGATCAAAGATAGATGTACGATGAGGACTAATACAGTAGCCTCTGTAAACTCTACAGACCACACAGTGTCTTCCTGGGTTTCACAGTTGTTGCAGTACCTCTGTCATCTCCTGATAGTTAAACCGTTCAGTCAGACTCCTGCTGATGTGCAGATTGAAGTGATTTGGGTGCAGCAGGTGATGTTGATCTATGAAATCAGATTAGCAAAAGAAAACATTTTTGAAAGGAATGTGTGTGCCAGAGTTCATTCATCATCATTAGAACAATTTCCAACGTTACAGAAGAATGAGCCGCCGCAGCGTGAATGATGCTTCTGTTTGAGACGTCGGTTCCTGCATGAAGCATAAATCTTACAGGAGGAAGTCTTTAGCTTTCTAAATGTTGGACGTATCCATCATCATCGTTGTGTTGTATCGTAGATGATGTTTAGAAAAGAAAAAAACTTCAAGCGAGATTGTATCCTAAAAAATTTGACATGTAACCAAATGTTGTATTGAACCAGAGTCTCAGGAACAAAACTAGGAAACTGTTTGCATTTCCACCACATCTGAAGAAATTTTAAGTAGACCCAAAGCAGATCAAACATTTGAAATGCAGTTTTGTTTCTGTTGTTTCTTGTATTTACTGTTGCTGATTTTGATGTTTGAGTTTGAAGCAATGAATGAATGAAAAGGAAACAAGCAGACGAGGGAAAGGAGATGATCTGCTGAGTGTTTGATGGTGATTTATTTCTGCTTTAGAGCTGCCATGAAAGAATTGACTCATGTTTGCACGTTTACGCTCTCACTTTCTCTCAAGCTGTCAACAATTTATGAGTTTGTTTTTGACTTTAATAAACAAGTGGTAGTTTCTTGGAATTATAGTACAGAAACTAAATTTAGTCCCCGGTTTCTCTTGTGGCAGGTTTAGATCCTCAAAAGAGTTCCTCAAAAGAATATTTGAATTTATTGTGTTGGAAAGTGAATCTTGCTCTTTTGATGATGGTATTTCACTTTGAATGCTTTGACCGCTCCCTCTTCTGTTTGATTACTAAGGAAAAGACAAAGCTTGTACCTTATGGCATCACTGACAACATAACTGCAGGTCACAGTAATTTCATTTAGTCAACAAAGCAATGGATGGATGTACTTCTAGATCTGCTGAAGCTTTGTTCCACCTCGTTGTTACTGGTACACAGATATCTGATATTTTGTATCATCTGAAGAGAAGTTAGACCTAAATAGGAACGTCAACTAGGCAGTTATTTCTCAATAGCAGAGTATGAAGATTTAGTACCATTTAGTGTTGCATCACACTCAACAATAGAATAGACTCAACAAAGCAATTTGTAAAATAGCAGCAATATTACAGATGTTTTAATGTACCAATTAGTTTTCTTTGTCTTTTTTGACTGTAAACTGAATATTTTGGGGGGTTTTGGACTAAACAAGACAAACAAGACATCTGATGATCTTATAGACCAGTGATTAACTGATTGAGAAAATAATGAACTATTATATATGATTATTTTCAAGTCAAAATAATAATAATTATATTTCCTACTTTTATAAAACTATAAAATAAATAGAATTAGAGATGAAAATTACATGAGAACTTCATGAATGGATTTCATGTTAATGAGTGGGGCCATTAACACTAAAATAATCTATATGTTCACACCATAAATATTCATATTTGTGATATATATTTGAATCTGCATATTTATATCTGTGACACACAAAAACAACCCTCCATGTACAGGGTCAAACTTTACACCTCTGCAGCTTGAAGAAAACCGTCCTTAAATTGGATCTCTTGAGATTTAACAGTTTGATGCGCAGCAGCTCAGATTGCCATTGATAGGTTACATGGGTTTAGATACATTCCAGTGTAAATGGAGCGAGTAAGAATTTCATTATTTCTGCTGCCCACCAGAGTTGATTTCTTTCTTATGCTCTGCTCTGTGTGGCTGAGTATCTGAAGGAGGGATTGGATTACATCCGAGAAGGATTTTAATCTGCAGAGTGTAAATTCAAAGTGGTGCTTCGCCAGGAGTGTTTTTAACAAGTCGCTATGTGTGAATGTGAGATTAATGTATATATAACTGCCTGCATGTATGTGTGTGTTGGTGCGTTTACCACCCACACTGTTAAACCTCCGAGGAGACGCGGGTCAAGACCAGAGCTGAGGTCTGCAGCACCCCGACAGGAGACAGAGAGCCGACCTTTCACCCTCAGACTTCAGTCGAAGTCAGCCGCCAGTATCTAATCGCTGTCTGACTCCAAAACATCAGTCCACACGTTTGTTACATCAGAGCTTTAATTCACTTCAGATAAAAGATAAAAGATAACTACGTCTCCTCTTTCTTTCTTCGCGTTGCTCTTTGTCTCAGTTTCCCTCTCTTCTTCTTTCATCTCTTTTATCTCCCTCGTCCCTGCTGAAAATGATAGTATCAGAATTTTAAGGTGTTTACTGGATTAAAGCAAGCTAAATTCATCATTATCCTTGTCAGGGCAGAAAGATATGACGTGCTTCTATTCAGATTAAATGAAAAAAGTTAGGGGAAAGGAAGCAACATAAACCAATTGTATTCGGTAAAAAAAAATTGTATTTCTTGAAATTCAGATTAATTATCCAACAAAAAGAGGTGAGGTAAACTACAAATGTGACAAAGGCAGGCGGACGCTGTTCAAACCAACAAAAGAAGAGATTCCAAAATGAGATTTCTCTTGTTAAAAAGTTTAATTGAAATTAAAAGCACCTTTTCAAAGGAAGCCTAGCCACTATCGTACTGTATACAACTATATACGGCAACAAATGCAATACAAACTATATAAACAGGCCAAGAAAATAATCCAGCTGTGCAGTAACAAGAAACATCTTAATAATTAGCTGTTTATTTAGCTTTTACATGCAGTATGTTTGTTATAGAGCTGCAGTCAGTCAGTTGATTATTTTCTTGATTAATCTACTGATCATTCTGTTGATAAAATGTAAAGTGACATATTCAAACAGTCCAAAACCCCAAAATATTCAGTTTAATGTCAAGACAAGAACAGCAAAGAAAATCCTCACATTTGTGTCTAGAACCAGAGAATTTTTGGCATTTTTGCTTGAAAAATTACTTAAATGATTAAGTGATTACCAATTGGTGGATATTCTGTAGATTAATATAGATTAATTAAATAATCTACTCATAGTTTCAGCTCTAGTTTGATACAAAGGCTGCATGCATACACAGGCTTTTCTGGACAGAAAGCTTCATAAGAAAGATGCAAAATTGCACAAATCAAGAAACCCAGCTGTCTTCTGTCAACAGTCTGGCTGCAGTTAACGTTCCCATTTCTCAACCCCCCAAACTGTGACACAGTAGATTCACTCCATTTGTTCAAATTCTTCTCAATATTTGCATTTCACATGCGGTCACTGGTGACAAATGTTCTCTCTTACAGCTCAGGAAGTCACAAATCAGATCTTAATGCTGGAGTCCTTAACTCTGGTCAGGTTTAAACTACAGCACAGATGACGGAGCATCTTAGTGTGGCGTTTGTGATGTTGTTTTTGGACTGCAGTGACAATGTCAACCAAACAGCTGAGCATCATTTCTTAGTGAAAGACCACAGTTTGTAGCCATGTTAGTCTACAGATATTCAGCTCTGTGAGACTGCGGGGGGCTGAGGCGGGCTGAATGAATCAAACAAGCCACCTATGGGTGTCGTTTAGCTCAGTCAGTAGAGCATCCGCCCCATGTACAAAGGCTTAATCCTTGCCGCGGCAGCCCAGGGTTCGAATCTGACCTGTGGCTCTTTCCCGCATGTCATTCCCCATCTCTCTCTCTCCCCACATTTCCTGTCACTCTTCAAGCTGTCTCTGTCAAAAAGGCCCAAAAAAATATCTTTATATATCAAAGTGGCAATGCTGTTAATGATGCATATCTTTAAGCCTTAATATAATTTGAACAGGTGAGTTCTATAAAAATTCACCCTCAGTACAGTTGTCATGAACGGGGAAATTAGCTATAGAGACCAAAACTGTTTTGTACCAGGCTGTAAACATGTTTATTTCTGCTGTGAAGTTGGACATTTTAATCCGGAGGCTTCGGTTCTGAGCCAGACTCAAGTGGCCATTTGAGAACATGTTGGCACTTCCACTTTGGCTTCCTTCAAATGGAGGTTGCTGCTTGGTAAACCAAAGTGTTGGACAAACTGTAAAGTTTTACCTGATAATGGTGAAAGGCTTAGGGTTTATCAAAGTTATTACAGTTTATCCTGGGGGAGACATGTCATGGCAATCTGTCCAATAGTAATAGTCATGTCCATCAACAGAAACCAACAGGAAAAGTCAGATGATCCCAGAGTCATTGTGATTCATCCTCTGGGGATCATGAATCAAAATAATGAAAAGAAAATTTGTCTTTTTGTAATACTACCGTGGATTTCTGTGAGATTGGTGTACTAACATTGGATACAAGTAACATTCAGACTGAGTTTAAACTGTTTTTGTTAAAAAAGTTAGAGTTCATGACCACGTCTTTATCTTAAATATCAACAATCAGACTCATTAGTAAATTAAGACACTATTTATTTCTGTGCCTGCAATAGTAAGTTCAAAGTGTAAAGTTGTTTTCTTAAGTCAGAGTCATTCTTTGGTTTCATGGGGCCGTGCGGCCTCTGCAGCGGTTTACTGGTTTTCGACAGAATCGGTCTGTAAACAGCGGTAAGTGAGGTAGTTAACAGGGGGCTTGTTTAGTTTTCTGCCAAATGACTGACTTCAAATGGAGCTGTGCCTGAGAGACAGGAAAACCACTGTAGTCAGATCACAGCCCGGCTATCAACCGCTGCCACTACGATAGGATGCTTTGATGTGCTCAAAGGTTATTTTGATGATAACCTTCTCCGGAGAGACAAAGAGAAGGAAAGACGGCGGATTAGAAAAAAGAAAAATCTGATGGGATAAGAAGGAGAAAAGTGGATTTTACAGTAAAGAGAGTGAGCACACAGGATGCATGTCTTAATTTAAGCTATAGTGAAGCAGCTTGAGTGTAAAGGGACTGTAAAATAAGTTCTACACAGTCTCAGCTCAGAATATTTTACTTTTTATGTGAAATATAAATTTTTATATTGAGGAAATGTCGTCATAAATTTAAAAGATTTCATGTGTGGCTTATTAAATGTTGCATGTTTAAGCACACGTGTGTAAAAAGAGTTAACATTTTTTGTTTTACAACATGCATGTTGAAAAGTTTAATTCAGGTTTTTAAAGAGGGAAAGATTAAGATAAAAATTAATTATAACATTTACATTTATTTAATTTATTTATGTATGCTTTGATTATGATGAACTTGATCTGATGGCTCTACTTTATATTAACAGTAAATCTAATTAAGTTATTTGAAAGGGATCACACGGAATGTTCACCCAGCTCTAAGGAGCCTCATTTAGCTTCTTTTAGCTCATTGTTTTGACTCATTTTCACTCCACCTGCTGAGCACCAGACAGCAGACAGACAGATATTCCTCTTACAGTAAATTACATGCATTGTGTCCAAGGACATCGTCATAAAGTTGAGCTTTTCTCAGCTGTTTCTGAGGCACCGCTGGACAACTTTTAAATTTCTGTAGCTCAGCAGGCGGCAGCGAGTTTCAACACCAGGTCCCATTCACAATCAATAGCAGCTCTGCCAGCGTTTGAGTCTGCATGTGTGAACAGCCTGTTAGGACTTGACTGATACCAAAACAGAGCCAAAAATACGAGTGGATAATGGACTTTTATTCATCTAGAGGACACAAACACGACCCCAAATGAATGCTAATGTTGCTCTGCATCTGCTGAATGTTAAAACACTTTGTGCTCCGGGTACGACCCCCCTAAGTCACACACCACCAACTATTTCACTGATTTTGGTTGCTTCTTGCTGTTGGACCAGTAAATAATATTAGCTGGCTGCTACGTCTTGTGTTCTTGCACTCACTTGATGGTATTCACGCTGTCCTGACAATATGAGTATGATAACAAACTCTACTGAGATTATTTGCAGAAACCTGATCTGTGAGCCGCTGCCCTGTGCTCCATCATCCTTTACAGCCATACATCAAACAGCTCTGAGCAGACTCCACTGACAGCACTAATAACGGCCTAATGAGAGCCATTATATGCCAGTCCGCCTCCTTCAGTGTAAACACAACTCAGCTCTGATTCAGCTGCAATAACCAGGAAAACTGAATTTAACTTAATTGAAATAAGATTTGTGGCATTCATCAACAGTTTCGCACTTCTTGTTGGATATTATGATATGACAAAAATGTAGGCGTCTGTTAGATCACATCCTGCACCCTGATGTCTACTGAAAACACCCTCACGTGTTTAATGCTACCTCTCAAATGTCAATGGCTTGTTGCTTTTGCACACGGCACTTTAATCTGCTGCCCTGATTTGGATTTATTGGGACGTTTCCAACTGCAAATTTCCTCATTTTCCACATGCATCCAATTTAAGATCAAATGCAATTCATCAACACACTCAGGTGGATAAGAACAGACTTGGCTGTCAGCACATGCCTCTCATTGCTTTGTGGAAGAACAAATATAAGAGAAAACATTCAGGCATTTATTCACAGAAGTAATGGCTGATATTTGGAAACATCACTACAACAAAGTTTGACAGGGCAAAAGAAACAGGAGCCTTCAAATAATCAGACAGGTTGTCAACAAACCATCAGTTTAACCAGATTCACTGTTGTTGAACTTCTTCTTCAGTCTCTGGTGATGTCCATTCACTGCTCCCTGAAGTCTGAATGAAACGTTTATAGGTTTTTGTTTCTGGGATTCTCTCTGTGTTTACTCCCCTGATGGGAATGGTTTGGGAATGATTATTGAGGATTCGGGGGAAGTGGTGGGAATGTTTGGCAGCAGTTTTACCGCAGCAGGCTGTTTTATTCTGTTTCATGGAGATCTGCAGTGGAGAGTTGAGTGAGAGTGTGTTAGGTCTTTTTAAACAGTCTCATAAAAAGGTTTGACCACTGTGCGCTCGCTGGTGGAGCTGGTGGTTTATGACCTGATAATGTAAAGGCCAGAGTCTCACTGCTGTGTGCTTCTGTTAAACACTGCAGCTTTAATGTAGTTTGCAAGAAAGCACAGAGGCGAGGTGACGACTGCAAGACCTCAAAACTAAAGACGTCATAAGATCATTTTATTTTTGTGTTTTTGATTGTATGAGATAAATCTAAGTGGAAAAAGTAGAAAATAAAAACATAAAAGTCAAAACTAATGCAGGAAATGTGATCACAGGGGATGTTGCTGTGGTTATGAGTGGGAGTTTGTGTTTCAGTCTGTGTGTCTGTGTGTATATTTCTGTGTGAATATGACTAACACTGGCGTCATTCAGAAAAACGTACACGTTAGACTGCAGACTGAAGCAGACGTCCATACATGGTTACGTGGCTATCACTACTAAATTAATCTCGACTTCCTCAAATGTGCCAGTTTCATTTCACGACTTTTCTTTCTAACTTTTCAGACAACCCTGGTTGGATTGTTGTTGGACAACAGTAGTCATATGTTGACTTTGAGTCTTCTGGCAACTAAATGTTAAAGCTGATACATAGTTGAATCCTGGAAGGTTTGGAAAATATTTTCATGTACGTCCCTTTGAAAATTATCATGCAATCGATACATCTCAGAGGGCTTATTTTAAATTTTTACAGAACTATACAGATGGCTGATAAATTAAATTACTTTAATGTGTCTTGGTTTGTGGTTTTTCCACCACAAGCCTCCAGAACAGCTTCAGTGCTTCTGTTCATTGAGTCCTTCCAAAGGACTTTTACCTAATTTGGTGTTTTGATGGTGGCGGTGTGATGTTTTTCAATTTTTGAACCACGGTTTCATTCATACCTACATACTAGTTTTGGATTGTTTTTTGAGAGGTGGGGTTGAAGAAGAAATCGACTACAATTTAGAACAAAAACACTATGAGGTAGATTCACTTAGCTGAGGATCAGGCTGTATAAACTAAGTAAACTAAATTAAATAACACTGGAAGACAGGACTGCGACTTGAGGTTTGTGTTGTGGTTTCGGTCTCAGTTTCAGAGTGGTTACTATGAAGATCATTTGATTTTCATACTCTCGTGTTGTCTATGGAAGCATCTACATTTGCTCATTTAATCTTCTCCTCCTTTAACCTGTCATCTGTCTAAATGATGTCTGCTGTTAGGTGAAAAGTGTGTGACTGTGTGAACATGTCCACTACTAAGGACTACCAAGGCCCATTTTTTGCTTGACAGCTTTTTTTTTAAAAAAAAAGTCGAAGTAATACATTTAGAAAATCAGACATCAGCTTTCAGTTCTGTAAATGATCACTGAGCTACAGACCTCAAACTGACACAACTAGGCCATGTACTCTGTATATGAGTGTATGTCTCTGAGTCCTTTTGGCTACCACTGTGTGCATCTCTTGTCTTGTTATCAAGGGCAGCTGCTTTCTGACCACATGTGGCTAATTTTCAGGCCTGGTTACTGGATAATTTAACTGCCCCGTAAAGAGGAAAAGGATGAAACACCAGTTTACTGGAGGTTCTTTTTAGTGGGAGCCAGGTCAGCTTTCTGTATCACTGCGGCTGATTACTGGACTGTTATCAACGCTGTGAATCTGACTGCTGGAGACACACTTCAAACAATCTGACAGAGATGAAGAGGGACGGAAAGAAAGAAATTCACTAAAATTGTTAGTATAAAGAGCCACATCTTTACCTGATAAAACTGATTTTTAATCTCACAGTGAGACAACAGTCGTACTTTGACGAGAGAAACAACTCAAGATCATGTTCAAAACATTTTCACATCTTGTCAAAACAAAACTAAAAAATATTAAATATTAAATGGATCAAAAAATCCAAATTCTTTCCAGTATGTTTTTGTCATTCTTCCCAAAAGTCTGTGAGTGGGACTGTGACTAAATATTTTGATTTGAACGTTCATCATAAAACATCAGAGTACACGAGTGAAACAAAGGCAAATAAAGTGAAAGGAGGATTAGACTTTAAAAGAAACAGGTAAAAAAAAAAAGATACAGAAAGTGGGAGTATGTGGGTAAGACACAGAGACAAATGAGAGAAAAAAATAAACGTAGGAGGATGAAACAGAGAGGAAGAAATAGTTCAACACTTTTAGACAAGTCGCCTGTTAACCCATTAATTACTACAGGGACCAAGACGAAGAGGAACAAAGAGGGTGAAAGAGATAAAGTTAGCTCAGATAAATGGAGGGGAGGAGGTGGGAGGAGAGGGAGGTGAGAGGAAATATAAGACAGAAACAAAGAAGAGAGAGAGAGAGGGAGGAAAGAGGCAGAAAGCTGCTAAAGTGTCATTTTAGATTCATAAATAGATAATTAGAAACAGTTAATATGAATGGTAATCATCTGCCCGCGCTGTGTGCGTGTGTCCACAGCCATGCAGTGAGTTCAACACATTTCCACATTTTACTGGAAGCAATTGTGAAACTGTAGAAAGAGACAATAAACAAATCAAGTGATCCGATGATTACAAACCAGAAGAAGATGACATAAACAAGTGTGAACATCCAAACAGTGAGAGTGTCTGACGTCCACATTTTGAAGTACGTCTGTTTTAAAATGGACCAACGCTCTGAATGAATAGCTGCACCAAGAGCGATGCACATGATGTGTGTTGAGCATCAGGCGCTTTCAGTGTGTTTGGGCCTTTAGACCATAATAAAGTTATTATAGTACATTAAAAAGGAAACATGTAGATTAGCTGTCAGATTAAACATGTTGTCACTCCTGTCACAAAGTATCATAAGTTAAAGATCAGCATTAAAGGCTTGAACGCACGGCCTGACATGAGCGTTTTGAAGTACACAAGTTGTTTTAAATGCTCCAACACACGATGGAGCCAAAAGTGTTAGAGGTGCGTCGCTTTTGGTGTGTTTGGGCCTTTAGTCTCCGTAGAGTCAGATTTACCCCTCCTGACGATCACAGGATAATTCTGGCTGACGTTTGCCCAAATCATCTGGTACTGTGAGGGCTTCACAGATCCAGTCTAAAACCTCCTGAACCACTTGCTTGGGCCAGCCTGATAATTTGAAACATGTTTGATTTAAAATCTGCATGATTACGTCAGTACTTCATGAGCCAGCAAGAGACACAAGTCGAAGCTGAAGTGAGGCCAAGCAACCATAACCCTTCTAGCCCTTGAAGTTAACGTTAGCGTTAGCATACGGCTGTTGACAGGCAAGAGAAAATCTCACCTCCGGTGCTCGATAAAGAACAGACAACCTGATTCATTCTCTTTGAGGCTTCTGCTTTTGTTTTATCTCACTGCAGTTTTATTACAGCAGATTATTGCACTACAACAATCTCCATCTGCTTCCCCATGAGATGACGCAAGGTGGTGCATTGCTTCCTCTTCCACAATGATCTTAATTATATCCCGTAGTGTGTGTGTGTGTGTGTGTGTGTGTGTGTGTGTGTGTGTGTGTGTGTGCAGCCATTATATTCCAATCTTGTAGTGTGTGCCTGTTTTATGATGAGAGAAAATCTGTGAGGTTTCTCCTTGTGTGTCTTTAGTGGAAGTCGAACACTTTTCACATCCAACCATCCAAACCTCAGAACGAAATAACCGAAATATTTTATTTAGTCTCAGCGTGTTTGTTGACATTCGGGAGGCCGATTCTTTCGCTTTAACTCGAGCACTCAGCAATCATCTTACATACCGACTAACAATGAACAAACCACCGCTACAGAGACCTAAACAAGGCGGCAGACAAATCATTTCATGTGACAAATGCATCATTTTGTTTGTCAGCAGCTCCTTGATGTGTCCAAGTTTGGATCCTCAGAAAGGGTCTTTAGTGTTAGTGAATTGAATCTTGCATTTCTACTCTATAGCCAATTTTCAACAACACTGAGCTTGCTATAAAGCAGGGTTGTTGCCGTATTGTGTCAAAGTCTACAGACAAAAAATGAACTGCATCACTGAGGCTGCAGCTTTGTGCGTTGATGAATTGTTCAGCGTTTTAAGCTTTTTGCTCAAATAAAAACATTTCGTCGCTGCCTCCTGCAAAAGCTACAGAATTCCTGTGAAGAGCCAAAGTACACAGGAGTGGTGCAGGAACAGACAACAATGCAGAGGAATATTTGGCAACATCGCACTAAAAGAGAAAAGAAAAACACTTTTCGGCCAGAAGTATGTGGACACTGCTCTCCATAATTTAGTCCACTTTTGGTCAGGGGTTATTTTTAAGGCCCTTAGTTCCAGTTGAGGGAAATCTTAATGCCACAGCGTACAAAGATATTTTAGACAAGCGTGTTTATGCCTTTCTTGTTACAACATGTCCCCGTGCACAAAGCCAGCTCTGTAAGGAAACATTTTTCACAGTTTGGTGTGAAAGAACTTGACCGGCCTGCACACTTCAACCCCATCCAACACCTTTGGGATGAACTGGAACGCCGACTGCGAGCCAGAGCTGATCACCCAACATCAGCATTGGACCTCTTGTGTCTGATTGGGAGCAAATCCCTGCAGCCACGTTCCAACATCTGGTGGGAAGACTGAAACCAGAAGAGTGGAGGCTGTTACAGATTAATGCCCACGATTCTGGGATGAGTTTGTGGTTATGTTCGGTCATCTGTATACTTTTGGAGTGAGAGTGTGATCTAAGAGAGAGAGGGGAAGAGGAGATGAAGCGACAGTGGGGAGGATTCTCTCAGTTTGTCAGACAATAATAGAAACACTTTACTGCAGGACATCACATCGACCACAGCCTCTTCATCAGTCTCTACACCAGCTGTTTAACATCTCATACACACACACACACACACACACACACACACACACACACACACACACACACTAACTCGTTCTATGTCATCATCTGGTTGAATTTGTTGAGCAGAGAAACACGGTTAAATTCAGTTTAACAAATTGAGGTCTGAGTTTGACTTGCAACGGTCACTCTCCCCTATTTTAATAATGAACTGTGTGCGTGTGTGTGTAGTTAAACACATCGAGTTCATGAACAAATCCATAACATAATTTCTGACAATTTCTCCCTGTTACGGTCTGCAGCTGCTCTTCATCTCACTGATTTTTCTTAAATCTTTGAGACCTTTTAATAGCACTTAAGTAAACCCAGATACTGAGATATGTTACATAAACACACACACACTTTTCTTCTAATCAGCTGATCTATTGCACAATGATTACATCCATATATAAAAACAAAGTAAAACACTTGGTTATACAGTCTTTCTCTCACTCTAATACAGCGTATTATGAGTCGACACCGTGTATGTACACATGAAATACATATATAAGTATAAAACAGAAAAAACAGACACACACAGACGATGCTCTGCTGGTCAGTTGATGTATTTTTTATTGGACACATGTTGAGAAACCCACACAGCGTCCCTCTCTAATCAGCTGCTATGATTCCCTTTGGATGTCCATATTTTCTGGGTTCATTTGTCAATTAGCTTTTCCCAGAGAAACGCTGCTGTCAGCAGAACAGCTGGAGCAGAAACAAACCCACAGTCAGCAACTTTCCCATTACTGCCCTGAGAGCTGCTTCGGCTGTGCGTGTGCGCACACAGTGGGATATTTTCATGCATTACAACAAGCGTCATGTGCTTACAGACAGTATGTACGTCAGAGGAGGAGAGGACAGTATGATTATGGGTAAGATTTCAGATGAATTAGCTGTTAATCGAGCATGTAATCTGCTCTGTGTGTATGTTTGTGTGTGTGTGGCAGATTGATTAATAACATAAAAATGAGTGGTTTGATTAAAAAACATTAATAAAGATCAATATGACAGTTGGTGGACAGTTCACAGCAAAAAGACAAGTGTTGAATCAAGTGCTGAAGCTTCAGATAAACTTTCCAACACTTGTTGCACAGAATGATTGTAGATTTAGTTGATATCCTTTCATTACCATTCATAAGCTGCACTTAGTTTGGTTCTCCTGCGCGTAACTGTTCCATCCATCCATTTTCTTCCGTTTATCCGGGGTTGGGTCATGGTGGCAGCCGGTTTAGCAGGGTGCACCAGTCCTTCTCTCTAGCAACACATTCTATCTCCTCATGGGGGATCCTGATTGATGGGCTATGTAGTCCGTCCAGCGGGTTCTAGGTCTGCCTCCTGCCAGTTGGACATGCCAGCAACACCTCCAAAGGAAGGCGCCCAGGAGACATCGTAATCAGATGCTCAAACGATCCTTTCGACTCTACTCTGATGTTCGAGCTCCTCACCTTATCTCTAAGGCTGAGCCCAGCCACCCTGAAGAGGAAGCTCATTTCGGAGGCTTGGATCTCATTCTTTCGGTCACTAGCCAAAGCTCATGGCCATAGGTGAGGATTGGAACGTAGATGGACTGGGAAGTCGAGAGCTTCGCCTTCCGATTCAGCTCCCCCTTTGCCACAACGACGCACCAACTCGCCATCTCGCGCTCTATTTTCACATCACTCGTGAACAAGACCTGGAGATACTTAAACTCCTTCGCTTGGGGCAGCAACTCACTCCCAATTGTTAATATTCTCTATTTAGAAATATGATGTCTTATTTTATGAAGTCATTTAAAACAGTCTGATTAAATTTGGACTGGAGGACATTTTGCTGTGTTTGAGTCCAGTTTTCTCTGTAGTTCCTTCTTCCTGTAGATAAAGGAGATTTGCTGAAACCAACTCAACAGCAGAATATAATATAACTGTTTCAGGTAGACATGCAGCAAAACTTCTGTGCATTTAATTGAAGTCATCTTTAAATTTTTCAGTTGTAATTTCAAACTGGATAAAAAGCTGCCAAGACAGGTGGCCAAGTCAAACAATGATATTATGTCATTTAATAATGAGTAAGAGCAGTACTAAGGGTGAAAGTAATTTCATTCAATGCCACAGGCCAAATACGTGCTTACATGAGTGAAAATCAATCACTACTTGTAGTAGTGTACAAAAATAAAACACACACACACACACACACACAGCCTGCCAGTTCTCAAGATGGATACTGATATTTCATCACTGACGTCTTTCTGAATGTTTGTGTTTTTGGAGTGCAGTACGTACGTGCTGTTTGTGTTTGTAATGATTATTCAGCCTGTCTTTGAGTGCTCAGGCTACTACCATTAATTCAGTCCACTTAGTGCTACGTGCTGAATGACATCGCCAGCAGCAGCAAACGCTTTCATTAGGCACAATTATGTCAATCGTAGATAATGATTTAAAGAAGATAAAACTAATTTTAATGATTCCCCAAAGGCAGCATGGGAGATTAAGGAGTAAAACTTACTAAAGGCTATAGAGCTGTCCAGTTAGTCAACATGGTCAGTGCCAACATATAGAATAATTCTATAAGACATTGTCTCAGACTCTCCAAAGTCTAAACATGGAGTCCTGTTGGGAGCATGAATGTCTTCAGAGCAGCAACCTGTCATAGAAGTCTGCAGGACTCTCTACTGGAGGGATGAACACAAGTTTAAAAATGATAAAAATCTGTTGTTGTGAAGTTTTGTGGTGAGTTTACCAGACCTCCATACCTTGCTGCTCATCTAGGCGAGAGGCTGCAGGCTATATTAGCTGCTACGTGCATATGTATGTAAACTGCGAGTTCCCAGGTGGTGTATTTAGAACGGTCACAAAGTTGAGTGTTGAACACCGGACACTTCTCGCCCTCAGTGGTCACTGGTTTATTCTTATAGTTTTTAACTTATTCTTATTTTATTCGTATTCTTTTACCTTTGTAATTTTATTCTTATTTTATTCGTATCCTTTTACCTTTCTAATTTTATTCTTAGGTTTATTCTTATTTATTCTTATAGTTTTTAACTTTGTAATTTTTAACTTTGTAATGTTTAAGCTGCTATAATTTTCGTTACCTTTGTACACTGGAGCGCTGTGACGAAAGAATTTCCCGCAAGGGATTAATAAAGTATATTCTATTCTATTCTATTCTATTCTATTTTGGCTACCTAGTGTAAGGGGAGGGACCACAAGCATTGTGAAAATGGCGGCTGTGGTAAATACTCCAAGATACAAATATAAGTTGTATCGTGGAGTATATAAGTGGTAAATATAAGTGGTAGTCAGATGTTGGAGTAGAAACATAAAAAGCTGTAAAATGTTGCAATCGTCATTTGCAGTAAGTTCACAACAGCCACCATTACCCTGCTGAAATTAACAGAAGTATTCGAATTGAGACACAGCATCAGGATCAGCATGCAAAATAAACCGACTTTGCTGACTGACCAGTTTGAATACATGTTCAGTAATGACGAGTGCACACACACACATATATACTTCATATAAAACATGAACAGCCAACAACCCACCCATAAACACACAGCCGTCCAAACACACACACAAACACACACATGCTCGGGTGGGATTGGAAAGCCATTATTTAGCCATTACTCCGTTTTCTCTGGAGGTCTTCTGATAAACATTCTCTGCTTTCAAAATGTCTTCACCTCTCTGCTCCAAAAAAAATGTTAAGTGGAGCTGACAACGTACAGAAAAAAGTTTTAAAATAAGTTTTAAAACTTGATACATAAAATAAATAATATCTTTGGTTTGGATCTCTATAGTTCAGATTATATTAAACAATGAAATTCAACACTGAGTTCCTAAAGTAGATTAAACAGTTTTGGAGATTTACCTCATGCTGTGTAACACACCAGAAACCTGCTTCAGTTCCAGCTGACGTGAGACTCTAATCAGAGTTTCATCAGAGACAAAACGCAGTTAAACAGGGGCGTGTGTTTATTCCAGTACAAACTCTGTACAGACACTTTGCTTTTGGATTTACCATCCTTTACTTTGATGTGCCTCCACCCCACCGCATTCAATTACATTATTTATGTTGTTAAACTGGAAAGTGCTTCAGTGGTGTTTCCCCCGCTGTTCCAGCTACAGAACCATATGTTTATATGGTAGTAAATATCATAGCACAGTCACATAGCAACTGATGTAGTGACATCCATCTTTTTGTCACAGTCTCTGTTTGGTCTGATTAATGTGTAAGGATTAATTACAATATATTAAGACTGTGTCACCAACTGGTCACCAGTTCAGCAGGAGGTGAATTTCTCAAGGAGTCAGGCATTTTTAATACCAGAAGATTCAGTTTCAGGGCACAGGAATGTTTACTTTGTAGAAAATTTGTCATCGGTGTTGCAGCATTTATTATTGAGAATACTAATCGGTAAATTTCAGTGCAGTTTTGCTATTTAAACAACAAGTGACCAGTGACTTACATTCAGACAGGATCAGGCACTGTGTCGAATTGCCAAAGGGTTGTCCAGCTACTGACGGTGAGTCTATTTGTGCTTAACGTAACCGCTGAGAAACAATCAGGAAATATTTTTTATTTCGCTGATTAACCGGCTTTACCGATGCCAGCGCTCGCTCACTCTCATTCACTGTCTAAGTCTCCTGACTAGTGCTCGCTTTCTCCGTCTCTCTCAAACAATCGGACACAAACCAAAGGAAACTTGGTCAGGTAGAGCATCAGAGTTTGGTCCATGAATCCACCTGAATAGGCCCTGGAGTCTGGAGGTTTGACCTGTCTGATTATCTGATCGACTGACAGCGTGACGTCGGGCTGCGTTTTTCCAAAAGTTGGATCTGGCTCAACTTCTCCGCCGCAGGTCACTGTGTTTCTTGTGTTTTCCTGACACCCCTGTGGCCGCTGCAGCTCTCACCGTTATGATGCTTTGACACACTTTTTTCAGGGTCCTGATTTTTTTATCTTGAGATACATGGTGCAGCTTTTCCCTTCTTTCTTTGACGTCTGCCTGAAAATTAGCTCTGTATTCTCCTTCTGTTCGTCACAGCTCTCACTCTTAACATGATTCAATGCTGGCATGTTGGCGGGATCAAGATGGACTCCTGTCGCCCCCTGTTTGGTGGGGTCGGGACATCCTTGTTGTAACGGCCGCCTTCTGTCCCTGAACTCATTTGGGACTTCTCGGTCATTATCGATAATGTTGGATACTTCCACAGTTGTGGTTGAACAAGCCAAATGTCCTTCTGCACAACATTGTCTGGTGGTGTCTGGTCTAAGTTGGCTAAATATAGCAGGGATCCAATAAGAGAAGAAGTCATTTATCACCGCGTAAAATACTGCAGTGGTTTATCAGAAACTTTTTGGACTGGAGAGCTACACTTAAAGCATTAGTAGCTGGAACGTGTTGCAGCTCCAGTTGTTTTGTTGAGCTATTAAACGTTCACACAGCTGGTTTTATGAACAGATTTGTCTGTAAAATGATCTTTGAAAGAAAGCCAGCTGATTGATATCTTATTAGGTTTTTTGTATCTCATTTCTTACACCATGGCAGCTGGTGATTTGAGACCAGTTGAGCTTTCTGTATCATAGTTGGAGGCCAAGTCCAGTGTACTGTACCAACATCAGAGACTGCACATTGTTTGTTTTTACAATTTAACACACTAAGACCTTCACAAATAAGCTCTGCGGCACCCAGCAAATGAGTAGGACGCAGGATTCACACTGAGTAAAGCATTTCTGTTGGAACAATGATCACACAGCTGATATACAGCAGAATTGTTGAGATTTTGTCACATTAAGTTCTGTTGTCATCCAACATCTGGTGAAACTGATTCAGGTCAATGATGGCTGCGTCAGTAAACCGATGACTCAACACAGATTTACCTGATTATCATCATCAATGTTGCACCTGAATCTGTTTTAACGGAGCAGAATATTCCAGATTAATTAGTGTTTCAGTTCTGTTTAATGTAGTAAATGTAGTAAACTGAACTTTTACTTTTATCAGCAAAATATTTGAAATTTTTGTCAAAATTTGGGGCTGTGATAGCTTCAGTGAAGTGATGCTGACCAACTCTTGTGGGAAATACTTTAATAGACTTGCAGAGTTTTTTGTATACTTAAAATACCACCTTAATACCACAAAACATGCAGTACACAACAGCTGATACTACAAGCTCCAAACCTCAAGTCAGCTGGGGTGGCATTACTTCTTACTTCTGAGTATTTTGAGTACTTCTGCTCTCTCTCACTCTGCCGTTGGACATGCAGTGTTTGTTTATGTGAGCCTGAGAGAGGAATCTCTCCTTTTGGCCCGGCGCTGCTCTTTCCCTCTGAGCAGCCGGGTCAAAGCACTCAGGCACAGTTTGGGGGAAGCCAGCACCATCTGAATTGCAAAGAAAACAGAAAATCCACTTCAGGCTCAGTCCTAACTTTATGATAACACGTAATTAATCGGCTGGAATCTGCTGGCGCAATCAAATGTAGCCTTAACCCCGCACCTCCGTGTAATTACAAGTTAAGGATAGAGAATATGAAGTGTGTTTTGGGGGGGAAATTGTTTTACTCAGAGTCGCTCCATATGAACAAACAACTGAGAGGAAGTGTTTACAGCATGTCTGGGCTGAAACTGTTGACATATTTTGTGTATTGAATTTTTTGCGTATTGCAGGATGCTCAGTTTGTTGATTTGTTGACAGCGCTGTCTGTAATGAAGGTGTTTCTCTTGAGGGGAAACAAACACTGTGGAGAGGTTTGGTGTCTCAGGGGAGGTCGTGTCTGGACAGTAAGTGTCAGTATCAAGTGGATTTTCAGCCTACAGCGATGCCTTCCGAAGCCTCTGTTAGTGTTTGCTGAAACTTTAAAGGGTCAGTTCACCCAAATCACAAAAATACCCTTTTTTCTGGATTACTGGTAGGGCAAACTAGGCATGTGCGCGTTTTTTTGTAAAATAATTATGAAAGGTATTCCTGGAAAAAGTAAAGAAAAATCAGCAATTTTCAATTTTTGTATAATTTTGCGTAATGCTAATTCTTTTTTTTTGCAATTTTTTTTACAAAAATATAATCCAACTTATTCAAGATAATTTACAGACCTCACTGCCTTCACCTGTTTTCATTGGGACTATTTATTTGGTGGAAAACTATCCAAAGTTTTAATTGATGTTCAACATACATAATATATATAAAATAGATCAAACTCGTTTCTTGCTATAAATGTGAGCGAGAGCTAAATCTGAGTACACAGAGAAATCACCTGAAATCACATGTATTCATCTCTCTGGATGTCCGAGCTCTTCACCCTTTCTCTATGGCTGAGCCCAGCCACCCAACAGTCTGAGACAATGTCCACATTACTGCTGACACTGCACTAATCCTCCGGTCCATCTATCATGAACACTAAAACTTCTTTGCTTGTCTCAGCTATTCTTTCCTTCTTTTTCTTCAGTTCAGCACCTCACTAAAATCATGTTTCGATGCCTTTCCTATCATCTGTGCTGTGAAAACATACAGATTTCCACATACAGTCAGAGGAAGTAAAAGTCCTGCCCACAGTTCAGATATAAAATCCCAGAACACCACGGAGCGTCTCTCCTGCCACGCTGCTGACAGCGCTGTTGGCTGAAGAGTCAATCACAGTGGACAGCAGTAGAGAAGGCTGTGCCACCATCTGGTTTATCCAGCTTGACTGACTGCCATCACCAGAGCAGACAGTACCACAGTTAGCTTTGTGTGAACACCCCCCTGTTCCAAGATTAGATGACCCGGGGTCTTCTCTACTCATGTCTTGAATCATATATTTTTTGGGGCAGCCCTACTTGCTAAGGGGCAGGACAAGATGTGCGTTCATGCTTGTAAGTTAGTTTAAATGGAGTCCACTTTGAAGTCCAACTTTGCACTTTAGACTGACAGGTGTATTATTCCCTGCAGATCTGATAAACTTTTAGAAATCTTAGAGCGCCACGATAATTTGTTGTTTGATGTTATCAGCATCCCCAGAGCAGGTGAAGGTCCAAGAACGTCTTCCATTCATTGGCTGCAGCGGTAAAGCAAACAGAGTCGTCTCTGTGACCGACAGACCACCAACATCCTACAAGTAAACAAGGAATAAACAAAATGGTTCCAAACAAACGATGAACAAGCATAGTGATAACAGCTACAAAGGCATACATGATTATTGTAGATGTTATACTGTAACCCACGAATCATAAATAACTTTTTAAACAGTTGTTTTTATTATTCAAAAAAAAAACAGACCAACAAAAACTTTCTGAGGTTTGTTATTTCCGAATGTCGGACAGTTGTTTCCTCTGCAGGAAGGAAGTTCTGTTAATTTTGTTTAAATCAAATTATAATTTCAAAAGCTCGTGTTCAAACATCACAAATCATTGTTTGAATCCAAGAGATTCTTTGGCAGAAGCTTGTAAATAACTTAATAGTATAATAAAGTAAACTTATATGAGCATGTTGTTTAGAAAGCCAGAGTATCAATAACTGATTATCTTATATTAATAACCACGAGAGCTCCCTTTTTTCTAATTTGCTACCTAAATTCTGCAGGATGCAGACTAAAACTAAACCAAAATACTTCTGCAGTCTGCCAGCCTTCTTGTCTTTTCTCTTCCACGTCTCTTTTTCCTCTTTGATTCTGGCCTCTGCCCTCTGAATAGCTCATATTAGATCCCGGCCCCCTGGCCTCCTCCTACATTCAGCAACCAATCACTAAGTCAAATGACAAGTTGACATTAAGCGATCAAGATGTTGCACTTTTGTATGAGGCAGCATCTCCTGTGGAGGACAGATCTGCCCTCCACAAAACGTCTGCTGCCCTAAAATCTAAATGTCTGCAGCCTCACCTGATCTATCCTGCAGAGAAACATCCACCATGCTGTGCATCATGAAAACATGGCTTCTGTTTTACATCCAAAGTGGATCAACATATGTCCAGTATTGAATGTAAGCAGTGGAAAACACACAGCAGCTCCCAAACTGTGTATAACTCCTCAACATTTTTCATGGAGAGTTTAATGGGTGAGCTTTATGGCCATCAGTTGAAAGCTTACATTAAACAAATATTGAACACACACACACACACACACCACACACACACACACACACACACACACACACACACACACACACACACACACACGCACACACACACACACACACACACACACACACACACACACACATACAGCTCTGGGGAATGTGGGTTACCTTCAACAAGTTTTGGACCTCACACGATTTAATGTACGGTAATCAACAAGATTTGCAAGATTTAGTTTAAAATGCCATAAAAGTGAAATTTAAAGAAATCTCTCACATAAAACAAACAAACACTGAACGAGAGAGTCTCGTTTCCTTTTCTGATTTCTACGATTCAAATCTCAGTTGACGGTTTTATTTTATTTTTTTCCTCAACTCTGTAAAAGAAATCTGACACAGCAGGAGGCGGTCCATATGACAAAACCATCAGCCAGCACAACACTGTGTGGCCTCTGGTTCCTTTATATGTAGTATTATGTTGTATATTCTACAGTACAAAATGTAAAATACCTGTATAGTTTGTACCTGTTAACCTGTGTGTAAATATGAAGATAAAAATGCACAGTATGCAAACGTTTTTATTTTTAAGCTTTTCAGATTCTACAACTTTCTTGATTAATCAACAAGTCAACTGACATAAAATTAATATTTTGATAACTGATAAATTGTTATTTATAAAAAAGAATAGCAAGTTTGGACTGCTGGTCCGACAAAACACGACACTGAAGAGCTCATCTTGCCCATTTTTTTAACATTTTCTGACGAATGATTGGATGGAGAAAATATTTCCGCTTTTTCCTCACTCCTCTCTCAAAGTAAAAGTCCCACATGGTACTTACAAGCAAGATGTGACATTTGCACCAGACAGCAGTAGGTGAACAAACTTACTGATTCTAAACTTCTAGTTTTGAGTTTTAAACCACACGCTATGACAGAAGAAGAACTCGGGTCGTCAGCATGTGCAGAAATAAGGCAAGACCTCTGGAGGCTGTAGTAGTCATGACAAGAGCAAAGGAGGAAATTAGGCAACTTAGTAAGTCTTAACTATTGTAACCCAAACTATGAGCTTTAGTAGTTTTGGTCCCTAAATCTAACCAAACTGCAAAGGTCTCATACGCCTGATGTTGGTACTCTCCAGTGGACATATATGTCATTTTGGGTGTAGTTGGCAATCGACCTATTCAGCTGTTCAGGTTTGAGTTGAGTTGAGTGTGTTGTCTGTGTCTGAACAGAGGAAAGAGCCTCAACATACAACATCAAAATTACTACAGGAACAAACTCAGATGAGTACTTTGATTTAAAGTTTGACCTCCTCTGTCCAAATGCTTCCACTGTTAAGAGACACGTTCACTGTGGAGCCTCAGACTTTGAGACACGTCACATTAGATGACCCACAACCAAGAGGAAGAAACCAAGAGAGACTGTAAGTGAGATTTATCTCCTGTTCAAAAGGCCACCGAATTAGTTAGTGGAGCAGACAGGCTCTTATCAGGAGGACGGAGATAAAGTACTCCTCCTCAGTGTGTCTGTGCATGTGTGTGTGTCAGACAATGAGTCTGAATGGTGGTTCATTTTGTTTTTATATCCCAGTTTAAAGGCTCATTCATCACCCTACAGCTATGAGTTGGCATTGTGGGAGATTTTAACAAACCAAGGGGCAAAGGGAGGACAGACCGATAGGAGGGTAGGAGAGATGAAGGAGACCAAAATACTGTGGAGAGATGGAGAGAACTGGGCATGGATGGAGAGAAAAAGTAGAGCAGTAAGTAGAGAAGGAGTATAAAGATGGTGGGTGAGATATTAGATGAATAACAGATGAAAGTGAGGAGGTGAGAGTAATGGAAGGGGGAGGTTGGAGGGGAAGAGAGGGGGAGTGAAAGAGGGAGAGATTCCCAGTGACTTGTGGACGAATGCCAAACTGACCACAACCACGCAAAACTTCTTGGAAACTCTCTTCTTGTTCTTTCTCATTCTCCTCTCTCTCTCTCTCTCTCTCTCTGAGTGCTCACACACACACACACACACACACACACACACACACACACACACACACACACACACACACACACACACACACCCTGGCGTGAGTCCAATCACCACAGCCACTGAGGGGTTCAAGCATTCCCTTTTTATCGCTCCTAAAACGAGTGAATTCAAAACTTTCCCTCTGCGCTCTCATCTCTCCTCCCTCAGCTCTTTGGGGGATAGCAGGTAGTCTAAACCTTGATTGTAATCAGACATATGAAAGTCCTTTTGTTTTCCTTTTTACATTTTTAAGAATCTTGGGGATGCATTGGGCTTTTTTTGTGAGTAGTCTGACGATGAGGAGGAGCAGGAAGCAGGGAGAGGATGTGAGGCAAAAGTCCCAGAGATTCAAGCTCAGGACTTTGCAGAGAAGTTCAGTTAAGATAAACCTTTATTGGGCGGGTTTTAGAGGGTAAATTCAGGTGATGCAGCAGCACAGGGACATAAATAAGTAGAGATAAGTACTTATAACGAATAATTATAAGTATATACAATAAAAATAGAAGATAATTTTGACTCAAACACATACAGTCATCAAACATCGTAAAGATTGATGAAAAAGGAAGAAAATGAAATAGAAAGAAGTTTTTCCACTTCCTTGAGGTGTTTTTTTGTCTTTGTTAATGCTCTTAATGGGAAGAAAGAAAACATGTCTATGAATAAGTTCTGACAGTGAACATCCTGTGGCTCAATAATACAGCCATGTTTGCTCCTCACAGATCTGATGTGTCCTTCCTCACATTAATGAGGCAGGACTGCCAAGATGGCGGCAGCTCGAGCCACCACACTGAGCTTCACAATGGCTCTTCATAAACCTGTGGGTGACGGATACAACATCCATGTTTTATACAGTTTATATCTCTGACTGGAAGTTGGTGCCACCTACTGCTTATCTTGTGACCAACTCCTAATATTCACATGAAGGTAGTGGATAAAAACATTCATTCATTTACATTTTTTCTGCAAAATGACTCAAAATTTGGTTAAAATTTGGATGAAAACAGACAACAGACAACTACTGTCTCAAGTGAAGTGAAATTTCATTATTAGCACAGCAGACTCTTCACAAAACCACAAAGATGCCCCAGCATTAAACAAACTAGGTCCTTTTTCTGTCTTTCAGGCCATCATCTCTGTTTATTTTGGCTTGATCAATTGGTTAGTGTTCAGATGATCACGAAGTTTACAGGTTATAAATATAACAGATTTATTTGAAAGAGAAAATTAGTTAAAAAGTTACAATTTTCACCCCAAAGTCACTCTGTGGCCATTTTATTAGAAATACGTTGTAGGACCTTTTGCTCCCAGAACAGCCTGAATTCCTGGTATCATTGATTCAACAAGCTCTGTTGAACTGTGGGTTTTAAAGTCAAGTGGAATTACAGTTAGGTGTCTAGTGTAATGTAACGTTTAATGACCCCAATGATCTCAGTAATCCCTGTGGTGACACAACCCTGAGGACATTTCACACGAAAGGCTGACTGCTTTTTTTAAATCTGTGGAGGTGTGTGCATTAAAATGGAAAATGTATTAAGAGTGAGTGTTAACTGACGCGTCAGCAAATAAATGAAACCTCAGAAGGTTTTTCATCATCAGCTCTCTAAAAATAATAGTAATTTTGGTTCCTTTATAAGCCGCAGTGTTATTGTCATATCATGAAGCAGCAGAAACCACAAAGTCTCACTCATTCTTCCTCTTTCCATCGCCGCCTGTCTACCATCTCCACCGAGAACTGAAACATCGACGACCACAATCACTATTTCTTCTTTTTAACCAAACTCATTTCAGCCACGTTGTCTATCGTCCAGACAATGACTCCATCATCGAGAGGTGTCTATCCAGCACCATCTGTTCAAACATGCTGACAGAAGAGCGCTACGTCAACGCCAGTCATTAATACTTCATAAAACACCCACTTTATTTATTGTCATAGTAAATAGATTAGGACACACAGGTAATGTTACAGACTTGTCTTTCAGCAGAGACTTGGATTTATTTCGTCTCTGTATCTGTGGAGTTTAGTGAGTGAACGCTGCTGCAGTTCATTTATTTATCCTGCCGCCTGTTCTCAAATCTAATTCCGTTTGTAATCCAATCAAACGATCTCTCTGTTTGCATTCTTTTACTCGTTTTGAAACCTTATTTTTACATAAGAGCATTAACCTCCCGTCGGCCATTTTCATACATTTTCCTTGAACCAGACGGTCACACAGCGGGACAAGTTACGTCTTTGAACTGTAGCAATATTTCTCAGAAACCGGTCATTACTCACTGCGCTGTCTTTCCCTTGGATGGGTCTGTCGTAAAAATAATGAATCGATTCCACCAAGCAGCCATTTTCTATAAGTCTGACCCCCTGAGGAGCTTTTTGTCTGGGGATCCCTTTGTGAGTCTGACAGGATGAAAAAAACAAGTCCATGTTAGTGAAGAAATTGTGAAATTTTTGGAATACAGGACGGTAATTTGTTTTGTCTCAAGTGAAGCTGATAACAGAAAGAAGACACATGTTGAATACCAATTCTCTCAAATGAGTCTTAAAGTGGTTTTAAAATTCCTCCTTATTTTCTCTTCTTATAAAAACAAATACGCAAGACTTCATCCGGTTTTACTCAAACATTTTCTTCCATATTTTTTCTCTTCTCCTTGGATTACCTGACAGAACTGTTCGCCCTCATTAGACTTCGTTTATTGTCATCTGAAGTGTCTTTTCGTACTGAAACACAACAAATCTTGGACGTGTGTGGCCATACGATGTGAAGTTTAAACTGATGTCGCCAAAAACTGAGTATATTGTCCAGTTTATATATATCTGCAGCTGCTTTTCTGAATCAAACAATCATAGCATGCAAATACACATAGCTTTATGTTCAGGGTTTGATTAGAGGTATGTCTTGGATATGTCGTGGATAAATGTACGCACTCAGAACTAAAATAAAATGTTGCACAGTGAATATTGTGCATTTTACGAAGTGACAAACAGGATTACAGATGAAGAAATCTGTTTGGAAACACTGATTTCTTTTAAAACATGAATCCGATCTTTTCCAGCAGTTCAGAAAATGTTCTCACACACATACTGAATTTAAACACAAGAACATTGAAATATGTAGCCATGCACCTTCTCTGAAATGTAAGTATAGCGCAACACACACATATTTTAACCCTTAAAAGCACAGACACAGACACACAAACCACTGTGTTGATTCAGCCCATCTGGTCCTGATTGTGGTGAGATGATTGAGATGTTTGTCATCGCTGTACTGGTGACCCGGCAGTCTAACCGAGACACATATTGTAGATAGTAGCCTTTACTGACGTACACTCACTCACTCATTCATTTACTCACAAACACAGAGCCGTGACCCTTCAACACACACTCGCTGTCAGTGTTGGAGATCTAACACACAACAGACGGTTAAAAGGTCACTAGAAACATAAAGATGTGATATATATTAAACAGAAGCAGGACGTTTTCTCACTTCTTTTCTTGTCTTTTCCCGTTATGCGCCTGTTTGTTTTAGAGCTGATGTCCCTGGTGGGAATTGAAGCATTTATCCAGCCGGTGACTTCATCTCCATTTACGAGAATTTAACATTAATCATGATGTCACAAGACAAAAAGCTGATTGGACAGTTTCTCAGAAATTATTGCCATAGCTAGATTTTTAAAACTGAATAACTAGACCTGGTTCTGACTTCATTCATTTAAAATTAATTTCAATGTAGCGGTGGGCTGTTGAGCTGTCAGCAGTTAACACTCAAGGTCCTCTTACTGTCTCGTTCTGGAGCTTTAGGCTGTAACATAGTAAAGATGCACAGAACAATGGGAAGTTTGAACAAATTATCGTTAGAAAAATGTATTTTAAGCATCAAAAGTAAAAGTAATCATCCTGCAGAAAAATGGCCCTTCATTGGCGTATTAATAAATTGTTCATCGATGTGTAAGCAAATTTTTCAAAGTCCAGTGGTTCCCAGTGAAGAGGTCTGGCCTCCTCTGATGGTTCACAGCATAAATCTGATGATTAACAGGAGAGAAAAGAAGAATAACTGTGTGATTCAGTGTAATATTCCATGTAATACTTTTTGGGCTTTTACTAATCTCTGCGTTTTGTCAAATATTGATCCTGTTTACCAGTCTGGGCCTTCAACAATGTTTTAAAATGAAACCATGTGAGTTTAGAGGGGAAATGTCTCTTTTGTAAAACATCTGCAACATGTGAACAGTGGTTATATTTGTTTTTGTCTGGTCCAGCAATCACTCCAACCAAACATCTGGTCAAGACACCAATCCTGTGCCAGATTACGTGCCGTGGCTTAATCTTTTGTACCTTCGGTGTGTATAGTGAGTTACTAGTATTACTCTCGTATGTTCCAGCGTGTTTTTGGCTGAATCCTCTGATCTGCTTTCCTTACTTCACCTGCGACGTCAGCCAGGCTTCAACCACCACCACCTGCTTTTGTGTTCATTCTCATAATAAACTCCTTAAAACTGTTTTGGCCTCCATCTCTGCGTTTTGGGTCCAGACACAAAACCAGAATCATAACAACCCGGTCCCAGCCAGGCTGAGATCAAAAAAGCAATACACAGCATTTTATGGGAGTACTCAAGTACCTCAGTTGTACCATACTTGAATTAATGTATGTTACAGTGTTAGAGGTCACAAAAAACATATTTTTCGTATTTTTCATGAATCACTTGCCAAACAAATTCACACAATCCCTATAAGCCTTTCACTACCAGGTAAACCTCTGTATGTCACAGTACACCAGAGGTTTTAAATCTGGTGTTTTGGCCACTTTTCGTCCCAGTAGTGATGTTTTTCACATCAGCCAGCTATGATTGGTTTTCCAGAGCTGAATGCCACAAGTGTGGCTGCAGCATGGCGGGGTCTATAGTAAAGCCTCAACAGTATTAGACCTAACCAAAGTGGACATGTGTGGACGCTTTGATTGACATGTGAGTGCCATTACAGGTGGCTTGTTTGAGCAACCAGGCTTCAGCTCCACGCACAATCCACGTGTTTGCCGATTTTTAGGTTAGCCGGGAGGCGGCAGAAGCAGGACTGCCAAGATGGCGGTAGCCAGAGCTATCACACTCACGCATACGGTCTGAATATGTGAGAGTAGCAGGAAACTTGGGAGATGAGTCACTGGATGCATTTTGTGTGTGTGTGTTTTGTTTGTTTGATGGGGGTATTTCTCTAGTGACCACACATGAAACGATCCTCCACTTTGCTGATTATAGATTGTTGGAGAACATGTCGTAACAGAAAGATTTGATTCAATCCTAATTTTTTTTTTTTCGGGAGGAACAGCTTGTTTGTGTTTGGCCCACTTCTGATGCAGAGTCCTCATGCCGGCGTCCTGTGGGAACATGATTCAAAATAACAGGACTAACTTGGGTCCTCTCCACTACTTTCCCACTCCTACCTCTTTCACAAATGTAGTTTTCCCATAAAAAGCATTAAAAGTTACTTTAGCACAAAAGTAAAATGAAAGTTAAAACGGCATCTGTTTTTTGTTCGATTCGCCTCTCTGCAAGAATTATACACAACCTTAATTTGATCTAAATGAAGGTTGAGACAGACCAAGAAATAGTTTACAGGCTTTGTATGTTTAAAATGTTTCAAACCTCAGTGTGTACATCATTACACTCATATCAATAACATTTATACACTCTTTGAAGGTGTGACAGTTTTTGCAGGCAGCAAACATGAACGCATAACAGCTTGGGAGAGAGTCCCTGCATGGTATACCAAGACAAGCAACTGTAGGATGTAGTGCAGGTAGGATTTAAAAGACACAAGAGTGATTCTGACTGACAGAAGGGGCTCTGCAGAGTAACTGTTCTTCTACTTAACTCTGTTTCTTTGCTTGATTTTTTTGAAGAGTAACTTAAAGGTCTAGTGTGTAGGATTTAGTGATGCAATGAAGTTGCAGACTGCAACCAAAAGAATACTCTCCTATGTGTCACTCTCTTCTTCCAAGCATGTAGGTAAAACTCCGGCTCCGTAGAACTCACATTAAGAAATTCACACTAAGAGCAAAAGTTTTGTTTGTTTTGTTACGTCACAGCTCGTGTGGGGAAAGGAAGTCCTATAAACCAGTTGTTTTTGGTTAATATAAAGTTTTTTAAATTTTATAAATTATAAAAACAAAAAAATGGAATAAGGTAGATCTTCAGATTGCAGACTGGGGATTGGTGGGTCGCGGCAGGTGCTGATCTAATCGTGGTACTCCAGTTCCCCAAGACGCAGGGAAAGATGGTGACTATGCCTCCACAGCGGGGACCAATCAGGGCAGGGCAACTACACACTTAGATTTGCATACATCAAAAACGCTTCACATAAAGTCACACCCAAGCAGCGTCTGCGGCTGTCCCAACAACAGTGAAGTTTTCCCAAAGTACTATATCTCTGATCAACAGTGTTAAAGTGTTCCTCTTCTGTTTCTCTCTGTTGCCCCTGCTGAAGCCCTCTTAACATTAAGCTAGCAGGGCTTGAGGGGACTGAAGTCACAGCTTTACATGATGTGGATATTAAAACAAAAGTTATATGCATAGCTATGGTTCTATGAATTCTGGATGACCTGCAGATTTAATACCGAAGTGTTAAAACGACAGAAAATGACTATGACGTGTTGGTTTCGACTGGACTGGAGCAACAATCTGCCAAAACTCTGAGCAGGTTGGGAGGTGTCAGGGTTCAACTGGTCCAGCCTGAGGTAAAAATCACACTTGCTGCACCCACCTACGCTGACAGCACTATAACCGTGATGTTGTTATTTTATATTCCCCAGGAGGAACATGTGTAAAGCATCTCTGCAGCGGTTTGGTGTTTTAGAAAACACCTGTCAGGAGATGTGCTAATGTTGGAGTATATGAAGCGCGAGGAATGAAAACAGCAGGTCAGTTTTATGATGTAAGCTAAGAAAGGAATGTACGAGTTAACCCTGACAGGTGAAAAAACACGGCACAGCTTACATACGATCAGTATCTGCCCTGTGTGATAGACATGAAGTGAGGAATGTTTTAAAACACGCTATGTGTGGTTAGGAGACATGTACGATTTAAAGATATGAGACGTTAAAAGGACATAACATTAATGTAGTCTGTAGTGAGTTTCACAACTCAGCACATACAAGAACAAAAAAAATCTTGGCCAGTCGTGGAAGAAATACTGAGATCCTTTACGTAAGTAAAAGTTCTGCATTCACAAAGTGTGCTTTAGTAAAAGTACAATGGTAACTCAACAACTTTGCGAACAGCCAAACATAAAGCAAGTGCAACAACACAAGACACAACAGCCAGCTAATATTACTTATTTCAAGAAAGTCTCACCAAAGACTAAAAGTCTGTCCCAGATTCTTTGTTCATACAAACAGATACAGAAAGAGAGAGTTAATAGATGTTGTTGAGGGTAATGGATAGAGGACACAGTCTAAAAGTCAGGCACCATACAGAGAGACATTTCCCTACAATATGTCAAGTGGAGCGCTGCTCAGAAACGAAGCCTGAGGCTGTTGGCTTGTTCTGCTCCTTCATACTCAGATTCAGCCAAAACATTGACGCTAGAGACACACTGAAATAATACAACAAGCTCTGCAAGTATGCACGTGCATTTTTTGTCAAAACTCAAATTATATGATTGCATAAGCTGACGGCTGTCAAGAGATGTAATAAAAAGATGAACTTGAACTGAAGCAGGTTCACTGTCGCTCATTGGTTACACACTAGACTTGTATCTATGAACAGTGTTTGCGGACACATGATTCAGATATTAGGAGTTTCGATGTGGTATGGTAGATCTATTATAGCTAAATGACTGCTGATGTAGTAAAAGGGCAGTAATACTTCACTATTTCAAGTTTGACCAACTAAAACTATCCGGTTGAGTTACATGACTTCCTTTTGCTGTGCTGCAAGTCATTTTAAACTAGTTGAACAACCGATTCTGATGTTTTTCTGGAAGGGACACACATTTTCATCATTAATGTTTATTCTCTAAACTGTGGCCAATGTGACAACGTCACGACAGATGTTTTTCATTTATGTTTTATTTCAGACATCAACTCAATTTCCTCCTGTTGCCACAGAGCACAGTAATATACGAAACAGTAAAGGGGAACTCCATCGATTTCACACATCAAAGTTTGTTTGCTGGTGTTGGAGAGCACAACTGTGAGTTGGATCATGTGGGCGCCAGGTTTTTGACAAAGATATTAGATTACATTTGTTTACTGATGATTTTATTCAACAATTGCATTCAACCGTGACAATACAACCCAACGAATCATGCAAGGACAACATCTTTATCAAATGTGCTGAACGAGATAGAGAAAGAGTTGCAGTCTGAATTTTCAGTATGTAATGGAAGATCTGTAAAGTTTGTGCTGTACAAAGCATGGCGATGGGTGAGATATGGTTTGACCATTTCCTGGATGCAGAATGAGGCTGAGCTGTTCGCTGTTCAGATTCAAGCAGTGCAGTGTGTGGAGGAGCAGTGCAGTATAGGAGAACTTGAGCAGGTTGAAGACCAACCAGGCTGTGTTATTCTGGATGAGCTGCAGGTCAGATGACACATCCAGGCACACCAGCCAGAAACAAGTTGCAGTAGTCTCGTTGTGAGATGACAGAGGCCTGGACCAGAACCAGCTCTGGCTTCTGAGTGAGGAACAGATGAATCATTGTGATGCTGCAAAGGATGAATCTGCAGATGAATAAGGAAAACTGGTCATCCAGCGTCACACCCTGATTCCTTTTCACCGGTTCTCAATGGGATGAGGTCCTGGATGGGAGACGACTTGATCTTGTGTCAAAGAAAACTTTTAAGGATTTATATCACTGATGGTTGTGGTTGAAAATGTGCTGTGTGGTCTTGTAACAGCACCCAACAGTGTGTCACGAGTTCCTGGAGTGCACCAGTACATCACTGCAGCGGGGATAGACAGTTTGACAGTGGAGGTCAGCAAAAACAAGATTTTCAGGGGGTGCTAAGTTAACTCTTTAAGCCTATGAAAAGATTGTGGCAATGGGAAAACAAACTGTTACAGACAGGATGAGAAACTTGCCCAAACTACCACTACTGGTCTGGTGAGTTCAGTCTCATACCGACACACTCCAGCGATCCACAGTGCACTTGTTACCCCAGATTCCTATCGGTGCTACTTGCCTGTGCGTCAGTCTTGTTATCGGGGTTGTTTGGTGACCCAGTCCCCCCTCCTCCCTCCCTGTGTTCACTCTGTGAAGTCACCCAGAGGGCCAGATCACAGCGAAGCCAACATGTGGTTTGAGTTAGCATCTCAGAAACAAGCCCTCCATACGTGGGGTTGTCTGCGTAGTCCCACAGCTCGTTGGTCGCCTTGTGTAGTTTAAAGTCGTGTGTATAGAGTGTGTGTGTGCGTGTAGAGCTAATTGCGTTTGTGTGGGTGCATGCTTGTATGAATGTATGCCAGTTGCTGTGTCTCTGTGTGAAGAGGTTTCATGTCTTGTGTGTGTGTGTAGTTCTAATCCTACAGCAGGAAGTAAGGGTCAATTAAAAAGTCAGCACACTGCGCCTCGAGAGACTCAACAAAAAAATAACAAAAGAAAGACCAAAAAAAGAACCTGCTGAACTTTGTTTTTCTTGTTTGGTTCACTTATACTCAATTCTCAGCTCTCTAACAACATATTTATGTTCATACCGTATATCCAAAGCAATGCTTGTGCTTCTATTTCCCCTTTTGACTCTCTGCTGGTTGAACCGTGCAGCAGCCAGGTGGAGATTTTGGCTTTCGTCAAAGTTTATCAGTGCAGCATCTCAGGAAGCAGAGCAGCTCGTTCCAGCTATTTTCTCCTTGTTTGATTGTGTGATTAGCTTTCCCTCCTTGTTCCAGGTGAGCCCAATTTACTCACACAAAAGTTCCTCTGAAAGCGCCACTTCGGTTTGTGACTGCCGCGATACGTATCTCGCCACTTGTAAAATCATTTTCTGATTGAACAGAGCGATGCTTGTTTAATCTGAAGCTGAATTGAAGCAGACTAAACATAATAACTCTTGAGTAACTTTAATCGGGTCGTGAAAGTGAGTTATAGTGCCGTCAGCGCGCATGAAGAATGATGAATATGATAAAGTCAATCAACGTGGATAAGATCAGCAGTTGAAAGGAATAAAACCATGAAAACATATCGGAGGATTAGTCAGCACTTATGAAAAATGAGTCAGCTGTCAGCCTTCAGCAGTCATAACAAACACTTTAAGACAAACTGAAATGGCTTTCTTGATGTTTCTAAACCACTTCATTACTGAAACTTGTCAAACTAATTTACAGATTTTATTGAAGTTTGGTGCCAAGTGATTTGATTTTTTTTAACATTGTGAGATGTTTCACTTGTTTGGACATTTTCCCTCTTTTCTCATGAGCTGCTGCTGATCCAGGATGATCATTTTCTTTCAGTAAAATTAATATTAGGATTATGTAAGCTTCTGTGCAGCATGTGAGAAGGTAAAAACCTCTTCAGATGCTGCATGTCTCTGATTGATGTCCTTTAAACATTTAAAACAGTCCAGTCCGACACTTATATCCACCTGAATGTTGATTAAATACATATCTGACACAGCTGTAGATTCTAAATCTGACACACTTTATTTTTCTTGAGCTTCTTAATCCAGTAGTGAAGGTATAACGTTTAAAATAATAAATTATTGATTTTATATGAATGAAAGCTTGGAGACTGGAAGAATGTGACTCCTGAAATTGACGTGATGTGATTTGCTGGGGAGAAAACGTGTCACTTTGTTGGATTTGAAGATCTCTGGCTGAATACACGCACAGATGTTGTGTTGAAGTCTGTTTCCCTGAAGAAAGGGGGGCCTCCTTTACCTAATCTCTATAAACAGATATGTGCCTATAAATCTGCAGGCGAGGGACCAAGTTTGAGTTTGGGGACTTTGGTTGCAACACAGCGTGCAAATGCAATATCGTAACCCGTCGGCTATCGTCCAGTAACGATAACTTTTTTCTGGCTTTTATTGAAGTTTATAGAGATTAGTAGAAATTTGTCTTTCTCGTCATTATTGCTTATTAAGCTCTTAATTGGGCTGCAGAGGAGGTCTTAAGAAAACGGATATCCTCTGGCTACACCAGAAGCCCAGACACATTGGCCGTTGCCCCCAGAGGCTAAATCGTTGTAAGACGATAGCCTGTGGTTTCCAAGATTGGCCCATTCCTTACTCTGCTACACCTAACCATAACTTAACCCCAACCCCAACCGCAGAGGGCACCACTGCAGGAAACACTAACTGACGGGGGACCAGACTTGCAGAAAGCACTTTAACCAAACAACAGACAGCTTTCATTTTGGCCTGCCTGCATGAAGTGACTCATGGAAGTAACACTGATTAGTAACAGCTGATATGACCTGCCTCCAGCTACAAATGAGAAGCTGCTACCTGAATGTTTGCACGATGCTCTTTACTGATGATAATTAGAGTTAGTGAATTCGTGCCAGGCTCGTTGTCTGAACTCAGGATTGGCCCAAATAACATGCAGATTAATGCGGCACTGTCGAGTCTGGCTGTGATAAAGAAGAGCAGTGCTGCAACACTAGCAGGCTGAGACGGACTAAACACATTTTGACCAGATTTATGTGATCTGATGTCTCTGAATATCCACGATTCATCAAAATAACAGGCCTGTTGAATGTTTTTAGTGAGTCTCCTTCACAAAATTTTCAGACCAGGCCAGATAACGTTTATTATTACTCACCTTGGAGAGAACAGACTGTTCTGAGAACACAGTGATGATTTTGGCGCCTCCGTTTTTTATCACTTGATTTAATGAAGTGATAAATTCCCTCCAAGACTTCTTCTTCTGCTCCTCAAAGTGAAAATGACTGTGATGATTAAATAGAGTTGGGACTCATTTAAATCTCAAATGTGACTTCCCCTCCCAGTGACTCATCAAACAGTCTCAATGGTACTAGCCGTCCCACTGGGACCAATCTGTTTGTTGGTGCAGCGGTATATTTATCAACTCCCTGAACTTCTCAGTGGCACTGATATCCTGAATACATGGAGTTTGAGGGGTTGAATAGACGGCTGGCTGGATGAATTATTTATTTGTCAGGGGTTAAAGGTCACAGCATGGCAGTGCGAGTTGGCATCAGTTGATATTCCCAGAGATGGAGAGACCTGCATCTTTATATACCAGACCTCTTGACATGTTTAATTTGGTGAACTTGATGCACTGAGTGGGTGGTTTCAGGGCTCAGAAAACATATTGCACCCATATTGTAACGCAGAGTTTCTGGAGAGACTCAACACAGCTCACCTCTCCCATTTGAAACTGATGAGGGTATGAGTCAAAATTACTGTATGCTTTGGAAAGAAATGTCAATATGTGCAGGCAGTTTGACTCTCTGTTGTTTTGATCTTTTCCGTTCACAGCTGGAGAACGTGATTCAGAAGAGAATTAAGCCGGACATCACTAACATACCGCCACATGTCGTTCACAACCAAACAGCTGCCATGTTGGAGATCGGAACAAACCTCCTCACGCACACAGCGGAGCAGACACGCAAACTCAACGTGGTCGAAGCAAAGGTAACGATTTGACAGTTTTGTGATCTCTACACTTGAAAGCAGACTTCCTGGATTTAACGCTGTGTCTTCCATCAGGTGCTGAACCAAACGTCTCGGATAGAGATCCAGCTTCTGGAGAACTCTCTGTCGACCAACAAGCTGGAGAAGGAGCTGCTACTGCAGACGTCTGAGATCAGTCAGCTGCGAGCCAAGAACAGGTAGAAATGTTTCTACCTCAGTCTGAATGTGCGAGCCTAGAGCCCTGCTGGATGTGAGACATGATAAGACCATTAAGAAGAATAAAACACAAGAGTGACCTTTAACAGCAAAAGATGCTGAAATAAATCTGGTTTATGTAGAAGGTTTCTTTATGTGCATGAGGTAGGTGTATATGACACTATATACAGTATGAACATCATGTGTAGAGTGTGTATGACTGATAATATTAACAAGTTTAAAGAATATAAATAGAAAGGTGCCATCAAGGAGAATTTAATTCCACCTTGACTCGTGCACCACATATCGAGGCGCTCCCGTACTTGTTGACATGTTGCATGTCATTCCACATCTCTCTCACTCTCACCTCATTTGTTGACATAATCTCCAATAAAAGATGTTAAAATACTTGTATGAGCTGTCCAAAACATATCTCGAGGGGATTTTTAAGTTGAAAGAAGTTTGATAAATAGCTTTTAATGCTAAAATACTCTCCGGACATGTTTTGAGACATTTGCAAATACGATCATTTTGTGTCTGATGAAAATTTACTACAAAAAAAATGAATTACTTTCTAGTAAATCCACCTTCTCTGTCCTAAATATAAGTTGACCCCCTGAGAAACGAGGCTTATCAGCGATTTCACAACTGAACAGTGAGAATATTTGAAATACGAGCAAAGTCACTAGAGATGATGGAAATACGTCCACAGCTGTTGCTGCGAGACACGCCAATATTTGTAATCACAATATTTTTACTATTTTTCATTGTGAGGTGAACTTGGACGGTGAAACACGCAGAGTAATTATCAAGCGTGTTCTCTGTTTACAGTGACAGATATAATACAAACAGTGTGTGTGTTTGTGCGTGTGCATGTGTGTGCGTGTCTGTGCGTGCGTGTGTGTGTGTGTGTCAGGGAAGGAGGAAACATTATTACTTTAGTGTGTAGGAGTGTGTCGTCTCTGTGTCAGTGGATATAAACATACTTCTCTCAGTGTGTTTATCTTCATATACAGGAAGTGAATTTCAGGGGATGTTTTAGCCTCACGCTACTCACTCGACTTCACGCTTCATATATCAATTATCTGTTCAGTTCCACTCTGTGTTGAGTTTCTGTCTGTATGTTCAGTTTGTTCCCATCATATCTCACTAAAAATCGTCTCAGTTCAACCTGTTCACACTTCACATCACATCTTTTTAAAACTCCTCTTTGGCATCAACAGTAAATCACTCTCACACCTCCATCTAGTCCAGAATGCAGCAGCTCGACGGATAGGCTTAAACTTGATTAGTAAAAAATGCCAATATGTTGACTCCATACGAGCCAGTTTGCAGCCTTAGATCCTCGGGCAAGCCACTACTAGAAGTGATTGGGCCTTCTCCATCAGGACCCGCTGACTTTGAAACGACCTAAGAAGATGATGCCTGAGAAGATAAGGTATTGTAGTAGTTGTTGTTGTTATTATTATTAAGCTCGTGAGCAGACGTGTGCGTTAATGTCTAGAGTGCAGAACAACAGTCTAGTTTTAATTTGGTGACAGAGCATTCTTCAGATAATCCTGTGTGTTTTGAGAGTTCTCTGAAAGCCTCAGAGGTAGGAAAATGTTCTCAGCCACGGCACATTTAATCCTTTAATTTACCTGAAAACATTTTTAAAAGTCATGCTGCTGTTCAGAGAGCTGGTTCTGATTATTTTGTGTACATAACACCAGAATTTAATTTGGCTGAATAAACTGTTGCTACAATAAAATCAGCTCTTTGTGCTAATGATATATTACATGATTGAGGCTGCTATAGTGTCGGATATTTCAACATGTATTGCTCTTGAAATCTGTGCTGAGGTTTAATTCTTTCCTGATAAAATGGGACAAAGACTACAAGTTACACTTCGGCTGTTTTGGTTCAGTTACCGTAGGCAGACGTTACACTGTGTACATACAGTACATGTCCAACACACTCAGTCTTTACAAAGTCTGAAAATACTCTTTAAAGAAAGAGTGTGTAGCAACCACCTTACCTCACCTTCTCCTTCCTAGCGGGATGAGGAAAATACATTGGCTACAAAACAGGCAAGAATTGCAGAAGGCCTTATCTAGAGCCAGTGTTTGATTTGTCCATTCTGGGCTACACTCCATGGAAGCATCTGTAGATATAAAAGTCTCTTTCTAATAACACACTCATTCTTATATTCAGGAGATTGTACACTAATGAAAACATAGTTATGCATATAATATTCAATATCTGTCATATTCTTTAAATATAGCACTCTAAATCTGACACACTGGACCTTTAAAGTAACTCAGATTAATATATATACATCATCATAAATACAGAGCGAGCGGCACAGCAAGAAGTTTTCTTCCTATGTGGAGTTTGTATGTTCTCCCCACGTGTGCATGGGCTCACTTCAGGTACTCCGACTTCCTCCCACAGTCCAAAGACATGCAAGTTAACTGATGACTCTAAACTGGCCGTAGGTGTGAATGGGTCAGTCCTGTGATGAACCACCGTGACCCCGATGAGGATAAACGGTTACATCTTTTTAAAATCATAAGTCAAATCTATTTCACTGTGCAGTTACAGTTTTTTTGCACTCGTGACGTACTACAAAAAAAGCTAGATGCTTTATTAAACACACTGGACTCATAAATTAAAATTTTTTAGAAATATTCAGGGTTTTTTTAACTTTATTTTTGTGGTTTTGGCTTCTAATTTAAACAGCAGCACACTGTGATGCATAAATCTTAAAAAGTTATGATTTAACATATCTGAAATCCTAATATGAAACACACGCTGCACAAACCGCAGCGATCACTGACTCCCCATCAATCTACATCTCGGTAAATGATGTTTCCTCGTTCATGTGCAGGTCAGCATATTGAAGTGATCAGAACCAGAAGCTGATAATGTGTTTCAGCTCTTAATATGACCAAAGTCTCGCCTACTGATGTAAAATAATATCGCTCATAGGTGTAAAGGAGCTACATGATACAGCTGCACATTAGGGGATGATGGAGGGTCGTGTCTGACTCTTGTCAGCTACACGTCAGCACAAACTGGACTTCACGTTGTACAGTTTGGTTAGAAAAGCCGCAGATGTTATATTTAACACATCTCACCTTACTTCTCTGGATGTTAATGTACTCATATTCATATTTTATGGACCTACGGGAGAATAGAGGAGCCTGAATTAATCTAAAGTCAGTTTACTTATTTTAACTTATCAGTTTATTTATTAAAGAAACATTAGATATCATGGAAAATACTCAGTGGCGCATAAAGCCAAAAAAAAGTTGAACCTCTAAGCATAAAATAACCCGGATCTCCTGCACACGCTTCCAAAGCTGCAAGTGAAACACTGTAAACTGCTGAGAAGACGCCTACATAAAGGTAATGAGATATTTGATTCTAAATAATGTATTTTCCTGATAATGGCCACCAGCAGATAGCGTGTGTTTAACACCTTTTCACCACCGTAAACTAATTTAAAACACACACATGGATCATGACTTATTCTGGGAAACTTTAGAAAAGATACATTTTCCCACCCGACTCCTGCAGACCCCCCACCACACGTTCTGTTCTCTGCTCTGCACTCAGCCAGAAAAGTGAGCGTGAACTGGACATTCAGCCACTTTCAGTGTCCCACATTTCCCTCTGAAGCCGCTGCCACTCCTTCATCAAGTTTCATTCATTTGGCTCGTACGTTGTTGATCTAACTGTGGGTCAGAGTCTATTTTCAGCAGCTGTACTGCTGGTTCAGCTGCAGAGATAACGTGGACTGTGGTCCGCTCTGGCAGAAAGAATGATGACCGGGTTATTAATCTTTATTTTGGGGTTTTACGACTTCTTTAACAAGAGGGAGGAACTCCGGAGTTATAACCTCTGGTCCTTTACAGACAGATTTTTTGTATGAATAGTTTTGATTTGTTTCTTCTCTCTGGCAAACACACAAGCTTCACACTAAAGAGACTATCATTAATATGACGCAGTCCAGGAGTTATTTTGTGATGACATGCATGGTGAACACATTTTCAATTAACCTGCCTCCTCTTTGTAATTTAGTCATTTCCTACATGTCCCAGAATGCCTTATAGGCATTATTTATGTAAAAACAAGTATCTCTGCCTCTTCTATCTTTTTCAGTTTAACCTGAAGGGTTGTTGAACATCAGACTTGCTTTTAAAGGACTGAAACTAAATCATCAGTCATTTTAAAAAGATGTATGTTTACATCTAAGTGTCAAAGCCCCCTGTCATCCACAGTTATTACGGCTGCCGCCGACTCGCCCATTGTTAGTTTTCCTTGTAGTGTCATGTATGTACTGTATAGATAGGCGTGTGGTCACCGGCCCCTGATTGGTCCCACCTGAGGCCCCGACCCACCAATCCCATGCATCAACGTTATTTAAACTAGACAGCCCGACAGTCGAGGTGGCTTGGTTTGTTTGTGTTGAGCTCGCCTCAGTGTTACACTTGTGTGTGGATTGTGAATGTTAACCTTTATGTTAACTTGTATTTTTGGTTTTATGTTGCTTCCTTTCACCTCACGAGCTGGGACGTAACACGTGACAGAAGCAAAGGAGGAAGTCTGTTGATGGTTGTTGGGAAGGCCTGGCCAGAGTGGCTGAAGTAGAAGACAGACTAAAGGAAATTTGTTGAAAATAAAGCTGCAGCGGGTTTATTGACAAAAAGTGTATAAAAAATATGTATAAAAGAAACAAACAGTCAGTTAAGACAGAAGAACTCAACAAAACTTAACTCATAGTAACTCAAATTACATCAACTTATCATTTGCACTTCACTACACCTGACTCTACTGAGCAGGCATCACCTCAGACTGCACCACTAGTCGAGGTCACAGCACTGCTTGTTCTGATGCAGCGACTTTACAACAAACTTCACAATAGAAACACTTTGACCTGATTTATCATGACCTACAACATTGTAACCAAACTTAAATCAGATCATAAATAAACCTAAATTACACTTAAACTAGTTTACCTTCACCCCCACATATTTGGGCTAATCCAGTGACATCACTAATGATGTCATCCAGGGTATAAATATAGGAAGTGGTTGGGGTGCCTCCTCCTTTTGTCCCTGGACCACATGGTGGGTATGCTAATTTAATTAACTGATACCAGAAATAAACTGAATTTAAAAATACTTGCACATGTTTTTATTTTAACGAAAGATGATGAAATGTGAGATTTAACCAAACATAATACAAAACACAAACAAACCCAGGACATTCTGTATCTGCATAATGATTACTGATGGTTAAAACAAACAGTTGACAAGCATGTTAGTGTCTCGTGTTGCCTCCACCTGTTGACCAGACGAACAGTTCTCATTTTCTTCCAACAATCAGTGTTGTTATTTCAAAGCACAGTTGTTTCCAAACGGTGTTTAGTTGTCCTCTGTGGTTGAAAGTTTCAAGCCCGTTTCACCTCTGACCACACCCACAACAGTGATGTCACAGTGTCCTGGAGTACACTTGTACATCACTGCAGCAAGGTTAGAAGGTAAACTACTGGAGGTCAGCAAAGATGAGACTCTTGTGTTTGTTTTTTTTACGATGACAATGAAGCTGCCACAACCTTGACAAAGATGTAATTTTAACCAAAACCTCAGTGTTTCCCCGAACAGAGTCGTCTTTGTGCCTAAAAATAACCAAACCTTTGTCATTGAATTTGTAGAACTTGTTGCCCCTAAAGTCTGGACGGCCCTACACACATTTTTATTCTCTATTCTCTTATTCTATATTATTATCCTTTTGTCTTTTAAACTGGTATTTGTGTTTTTTACTGTCATTTTCTGCTCTTTTGACTTTTGTGTTTGTTTTTATGGTTTTCATGATTTTACTGTGTTGCTTTATGGTTTTTGCTCCATTGTGATTGTACAGCACTTTGGTCAACTGTGGTCGTTGTTTTAGACCTGTCTTATAAATAAAGTTGGATTGGATTAAAAACACCAAATTCTTGCCAGGTTCCAGACCTTGAAATCCATCCATTCCTTCGAGCTGACTGGAGTGTAACGACACATCATTCTGGTATCGAGCAAACCAAACTCCTCGGCAGCTTGTTTGGAAATATCTTGATCATCATGTCACGTCACTTTCAGCGAGCGATAAGAAATAAATTGATTTATTTGATTTACAGTGCAAAACAGCTCAATCACGTATCGTGCAAATCTGTTTTCTCTGTAGAGGCAATCCGATGACAAAAAAGAAACAACCTGAGGGAACTTGAAGATATTTCGATCAAGCAGGGGTGCAAAAAATTTGATCTTCTATGAAGTATTTATTTGGCATTTGTTGAAGTGGTTAGCTCTGTCTCTTCACAGTAAGGATGTTCCTCGTTCGATCTTCGGCTGGGCCTTTCTGTGTGGAGTTTGCAGTTACAGAAAATGGACAGATAGATTTATATGCATATTAAAAAGACCTACAAAAGCCTGGTACACTGAATAAACGGCATAAAAAAGAACTTCCACAGGTTACAATATCCTCCAGCTGTTCCCCTTCCTGTGTGGTCAGGTGTGCAGGTGACATCAAAATTGACTCCAACACACTCTTCCTCTCTCTGTGAGTGTCTAACGCTCTGTGTTTTTTCTCGTTGTGTCTTTCAGTCGTTTGGAGAATAAAGTTCAGAAGCTGGAGTCTCAGCAGAAAGGAGAGCTGGAGGACATGAGGGAGGAGAAGAACAGACTGCAGGTACAGCCAATAAAAAAATCACATCTGTATGTTTTACAGTGGCTGTTTGGACAGGTGTCTGCGTACATATTAACTTTATTATGTTATATATATATATATGTACTCTATAAATATTGTGAGGATTACTTTAGGGGTGTTTTTATGTGAATCAGTCAGCATGTTTCACATTTATGAGGCCACGCTTTCAGTTCACAAGATGAAGACCGAGTGTCTGACCTCATAAATGTAAATTATACAGATCTAAGTGTGCAGAAGATTTATTTATTTATATTTATTCATTCAAACTACTTCAGTCTCGGCTGGCTGACGTAAACATAAAAAATCTAATTCAAACAAAACGTAAAATCTATAATTAGAAAGAAAAAGACAGAAAGAATAATCAAGTCTCTCCATTCATGGATGGATGAACCAACACATTGGAGAAACAGGAGGTGCATTATACTTATAAATCTGGTGTATGTAGCATGTATGTAGCTCAGGCTGGCGGTACGGAGTGACTGAACAGGAGTAAATCTTTGTCTCGCAGGCTGTCGTCAGGACTCAGATGACGGCCATCGAGGCTTTAGAGAGGCAGCTGAGAGTCGCCAGCAGCAACAACACGGCTCTGCAGAGGCAGCAGGTTCAGCTGATGGAGTCTGTCCACACACTCATCAACATGGTGGCTACGACTACAGGTACACACACACACACACACACACACACACACACACACACAGCCAACTTAAGAATAAGAGCGATCTGATTTTACTGCATTAGTCTATATATTATATTGTTTTGTCTGTGTGTGTGTGTGTGTGTGTGTTCAGGGTCACCTCCCAGAACCCAGATGTGGAGAGATTGTGCAGATGCTTACAGGGCCGGTCACTCTGTCAGTGGTCTGTATCACATCTACATTGGCAACAGGTCTGAACCTGTGCAGGTACGACGACCCGCGACCAGTCACATGTCTTATTGAACACGCTGACACTCTGAGATGAGACGTGACTCATAAATATTTCACTTTATAACAGTTCAGAAGCTGGAGCTTGACTTTCATTTTGATTTGATTTAAGATTGAAAATTCATTTTATACACAACAAAGCTGAAACAAGTAGACGATTAATCGATTAGTCGATCAACAGAAAAACTATTTTTAAAATTATGTCAGTTATTTATCGAGATTTATTTATCTGAAAGCAATGCCAAAAATCTCTTTTTTTCAGCTTCTCAAGTGAGAGAATATATATTCAGTAGAATACATTTCAGTCATATGTATGATTTACCTGTTTATTCTTGATTTATCTCTTGAAGGTGTACTGTGACATGGACACGGCTGGTGGAGGCTGGACGGTCTTCCAGCGGCGATTTAACGGCAGCGTGGACTTCCAGAGAAGCTGGAGGGAATACAAAATGGTCAGTTTGTGTCTTTAGAGCGGTTAAACAAAATAAAAGTTGGAATAACAAATTTAAAATAATTAAAATCTTTTCTCTCACCTCCTCCTTCGCCTCCTTACCTCCTGCAGGGTTTCGGGGACGTGTTAGGAGAGCACTGGCTGGGTAATGAAGCTCTGTACCTGATGACCAGTCAGGGTCAGTACTCTCTGAGGGTGGACCTGAACGACTGGGAGGGAAACGCCGTCTATTCCCAGCACGACCGGATTACACTGGCCAATGAGAGACAGCAGTACAGGTAATGGTTATTATTAAAGAATGTTGACTCAAGATGATGATTGTTTATCAAAAATGTGATTTATTTTTCAGTTAATGGATTAATCATTGCAGCTCTCCTGACATAAACACATAAATACACATAAAATACACACAGGCACCAACACAGTTATGTATGCACACACACACATGTGGACATGTGGTATACACACAGTCACATACACATCATACACATGTACACACACTAACTCCACATATACATCCTATACAGCACTGAAAGGTCTCCTCTCATTCAGTCAGCCCATCACTCACCTTGTCTCCTCTCTTGTCTCCTTGTTTCCTCGTCTCCTCTCGCTCAGGTTGTATCTGAGAGGTTACAGTGGCACAGCGGGGAAGCAGAGCAGCCTGACCACCCATGGGACCGGATTCAGCACCCGAGATCAGGACAACGACAACTGTGACCACTGCAAATGTGCCCTGATGCTCACTGGAGGTACTCTCCTCTCCTCTCCTCTCCTCTCCTCTCCTCTCCTCTCCTCTCCTCTCCTCTCCTCTCCGGGTTGAACATGAGACAATAGCTACAAACACATAGAGAGTACACCTGGATCCTGAGCTTGGGGAGGATAGTATTTTCTGGTTTATTTGTTCAGTGTCCTCGACTGTCAGCACCGTTTGAACTTTGGTTTCAGGGTCTCAGGGAGGATTTTTCTTTTGGTTTGTTTGTTTTGGTCCAAAGTACGGTGCTAAAAGGAAGATTGTGCACACATCAGAGAACTTTTTATCTGGTTCTGCCAAGTTAGGAGTCAGGAGCGTTGATACTTTTCTCTGAGAGGAGCATTTAGTTCATGTGTTAGCAGGGAGAGGCCTGGTGTTGGATGATCTGTTTGTTCACGCGTTGCAGTGAGTTGTTGGAAAGAGAACTGGCTCTCTTCGGGAAGTTTGCCAGCAGGTTTTAAACATTTCTTCTCAGGTGTAAAGCACCAAACTGCAGGACATTCACTCTCTACACAGACAGGTGTATCTGAGCGAACAAATCTCAGAAGCGTCTTTCAAAGACACGAAAATGGTTTCTCGAGCTCAGCAGCAGTACAGGTGAGCAGCCACGTAGAAAAGAACCGAATCTGACACTTCACAAACCTCCGGTTTTTATCAGTCGATGCCTGGAGAACTGTTCGAAATGCTCAGAGTGACTCAGCTGTAAGGTAATGTGGGGGAGGAGGAGACTGCTGCCAGATTCAGCCAAGAAACTGAGCTTCAGCCAAGAAAGTCTCTGCATTGTCTCGAGAAGCTGTTGGAGGAGGTGAAGGGTGTTCATGGCCTGTTTAGGGAGGCGCTGGGGACAGGCTTTGAATGTAAGAGTAGACCAATAAAGGTTTGGTTAAAAGTCAAAGGTCTCCTCTCCTCTCCTTCCTTTCTTCCTCTCCTCCTCTCTATTTTCCTTGTCTCCTCTCCTCTCCTCTCCTCTCCTCTCCTCTCCTCTCCTCTCCTCTCCTCTCCTCTCCTCTCCTCTCCTCTCCCTCTCCTTCCTTCTCCTCTCCTCTCCTCCTCTCTATTTTCCTTGTCTCCTCTCCTCTCCTCTCCTCTCCTCTCCTCTCCTCTCCCTCTCCTTCCTTTCTTCCTCTCCTCTCCTCCTCTCTATTTTCCTTCTCTCCTCTCCTCTCCTCTCCTCTCCTCTCCTCCCTCTCCTCTCCTCTCCTCTCCTCTCCCTTCCTTTCTTCCTCTCCTCCTCTCTATTTTCCTTGTCTCCTCTCCTCTCCTCTCCTCTCCTCTCCTTCCTTTCTTCCTCTCCTCTCCTCCCCTCTATTTTCCTTGTCTCCTCTCCTCTCCTCTCCTCTCCTCTCCTTCCTTTCTTCCTCTCCTCTCCTCCTCTCTATTTTCCTTCTCTCCTCTCCTCTCCTCTCCTCTCCTCTCCTCTCCTCTCCTCTCCTCTCCTCTCCTTCCTTTCTTCCTCTCCTCTCCTACTCTCTATTTTCCTTGTCTCTTCTCCTCTCCTCTCCTCTCCTCCTCTCTATTTTCTTTGTCTCTTCTCCTCTGCTCTCTTCTCCTCTGCTGTCCTCTCCTCTCCTCCTCTCTATTTTCCTTGTCTCTTCTCCTCTGCTCTCCTCTCCTCTCCTCTCCTCTCCTCTGCTCTCCTCTCCTCTCCTCTGGGGTTTGCTCCGTCGTCCAAGTCAAATACATTTTAGAAATCAGAAGACATTTTTGGAAAGACAAACTCGTTTTCTGGTGAATATCTTGTTCACCTGTGATTTCATCGGGTGGAACCTCAGAAATGATGTGTTTAATATTCAGGCTTTAAGAGTCATTAAATATTATATCTCTTTCATAAATCACACCTAATAAGAAAATACGCAATGATTCCAAAAATACATATTTTATTGTTGGATGATCCAAATAAATGGTATTTTCCCAAAAAGCTCTGGTCTGTCAAACTTCTGACTCCGTCACCCTTCACCTTGTGTCAACGCCAAGATATACAGCTCTTTAGCTCTCCTCAGCCTCCCCTCGACGGGCCGCGATTGGCCATTAGGTTAATCATTCCAGCAAAACGTGGAGCTCTCTGAGGAAAAGACTCGAGTGGTCACCATTAGTCATTCCATATGAAAGAGAAAGAGAGAACGAGTCAGAGGTGAAAAAAGAAATTAACAAAGAGGAATAAAAGAAAAGATCAGGAGAGAGAACTAAAGAGGTCACGTGACTGAAAATACACATGTACAGTTCTAACTATGAAAATTACACCCACTTTTGATAATAATGAAGAATTGAATGTAAAATCTTGTTGTGTCCGAGAATATTAGGATCATTTTCAGCCACGTGTGACAGCTTTTTTGGAAAACATACAAAATAAACACATCTCTGGATGTCACATATTTTGTGTTCATGCAGGATTTATTACATTTATTTTTTGTTCTTTAATTTTGTCATGAATCCAACATTTTGTCTGCTGATGTTTAAAACACAGCTGATGTCAGGAGACTGCGGAGTATGAGCAAACAGCACATGTTTACGACTTCCTGTGGCCGCGGAATAATGTCGGTTTCTTCTGGTTTCTTTAAAGCGTGACCACAGCGTGTCCCTGTAAAACTTTAAAAGGTAGTTTGAGTCATCTGAACTTTGATGGTTAATGTCAGTCGATGCTCATTTGGTTCGTTATGACAGGCGATGACAAACGATCTGTTTTAGTGTTTAGAAATGAAGATTTGTTGGTTTGGTGTGCAGTAATTTGAACCTGATCTGAGAAAGATGGTGAAGAAAGACGAGGAGAGGAGAGGAGAGGAGAGGAGAGGAGAGGAGAGGAGAGGAGAGGGAGGAGAAGAAGAGGGATGAGGAAATGTGGAGAGGAGGCAAGAGAGGAGAGGAGAGGAATGAGGAAATGGGAGAGGAGGCAAGAGAGGAGAGGAGAAAGATGAGAAACTAGAGATGAGGGGAGGAGAGGAGAGGAGAGGAGAGGAGAGGAGGAGAGGAGAGGAGAGGAGAAGAAGAGGGATGAGGAAATGTGGAGAGGAGAAGAAGAGGGATGAGGAAATGTGGAGAGGAGGCAAGAGAGGAGAGGAGAGGAGAAGAAGAGGGATGAGGAAATGTGGAGAGGAGGCAAGAGAGGAGAGGAGAAAAGATGAGGAAACTAGAGATGAGGGGAGGAGAGGAGGAAAAAGATGAGGAAACTAGAGATGAGGGAGGAGAGGAGAGGAGAGGAGAGGAGAGGAGAGGAGAGGAGAGGAGAGGAGAGGAGAGGAGAAGAAGAGGGATGAGGAAATGTGGAGAGGAGGCAAGAGAGGAGAGGAGAGGAGAAGAAGAGGGATGAGGAAATGTGGAGAGGAGGCAAGAGAGGAGAGGAGAAAAGATGAGGAAACTAGAGATGAGGGGAGGAGAGGAGGAGAAAAGATGAGGAAACTAGAGATGAGGGGAGGAGAGGAGGAAACGAGAGGAGCGGGGGAAGCAAGGATGGAGAGGAGAGGAGACAGGAACATGAGAGGGGAGGGGAGAAAGAAGGAGACAATATAGGAAAAAGTAGATAGGAAAGGGTGAAATGAAAGGATAGGAGAGAGGGAAACAGGAGGAGAGGAGGAAACGAGAGAGGAGAGTTAATCTGTTTGTAGTTTGTTAATTTCACACTCACTCCTCACCTTTTCATCCCTAAAACTGCCTCCTCTCCTTCATCCTCCTTCTCTCTTTGCTTCATTCATCTCTCCTCTTTTCCATCTGTTCTCCCTCACTTCTCCTCTTCTTCTTCTCCTTCCTCCTCCTTTCTCCCTCTCTTGTCTCTTCTTCTTCCCTCCTTGTCTCACACTCGTCTTCCTCTTTGTCCTCCTCCGTCTCTCTCTCCATCAGGTTGGTGGTTTGACGCTTGTGGTTTCTCCAACCTGAACGGTATTTACTACACCGTTGGCCACAACATCAGGAAGCTCAACGGCATCAAGTGGCATCACTTCAGGGGCCCCAGCTACTCCCTGCGCTCCACCTCCATGAAGGTACGACCCTATGACTTCTAACAACACCCCTCCACCTCCATGATGGTACATCCCTCAGGCCTTAGGACCCTCCTGGATCATGATGGTACAACTCTATGGCAAAATGCAGCCGTCCTGATGAAGTGCAACACCCCCTCAGCTCTGGCACGATGATGGTACAACCCAAAAACTTTGAACGGCTGCACCACGTAAAACCCTTCAACTTTAACAATTTTAGTGGATTTCTCCAGTTTCGACGTCAGAAACAAAACAAAGCTGTTTAACCATCCAACAAGCGCCTCCGATGGAGCATAATGGTACAGCCTTTTATGACTTTGAAGCACCTCTCGGATTAAACGTATGATCCACAGACTTCAAAGTGCCTCTGCAGTTAGTGGCCATGAAGTTAATCTCCAATGGCATGAGAACATTCCTCCTTTCGTCTTTGCATTGGGAATCAAGAGCTAGTTCTTCTCCGACATGTTGTGATGAGTGCTTTCACTGAAAAATGTCTTTAAATACACTTTCTGTTAGCAGAACATCATTGCATTAAATCCTCTCTGTCTGCCGTGTCGACACTTTAGGAGTCAAAAACGCCATGACCAGTTTGGGCAAAAAAGTGCTTCAGGGTCAAGTGATGTTACGTTTTGTGTCACCGTCAGGTTATAGACAGTGATATCTGACAATATGCCAACAGAAGATGAGAGTGATACAGGTAAAGGCACCAGGCTGTAAACATGTTTATTTTTTCTGTGAAGTTGAACATTTTAACATGGGGACTTATGGAGACTGACTCGTTCTGTAGCCAGCCTCAAGTGGACATTTGAGGAAATTTGAGGCACTTCCGCATTGACTTCACAGCCATGGAGGTTGTGAAGTGAATAAGAAGGTCAGCTCGATTTAAAATGCTTTGATACTTTTAATTTAACTTCTTTGAATGAAGTCAGTGGTTGGGCTTCTTAAGTTCAAACATGTGGATGAACATTTTTACGTGTTTGAGGTGGAAGCAGTGTGACTCCCTTCTGATCTCACATCTGAGCAATGTGATGAAGAAGTTGAAGCCACACTGAGGATCGATGAGCTACGATGTTTTCTTCTTCAAACTCACAGACTGTTGAGAAACACAAAGATGATTGTGGCTTAATGTGTGCCAAGTGGACCAATGACGGCTCATGTTACTGAAAGCAGACTTGTATATAATAAATGGAAACTGATGAAACGACATGCAGATGGAGAAACGTTGGACGGTGAGCAGACTGAATTTTTCTGATCAAAAAGTAATCACATTATTGTCTCGTATGCCAAAGTTTGGACACTTAAACAAACTGTAGCCTCCGCTCTGAAGCAAGGAAACGACTAAGGAAGAAAATGACACATAGAAAAGTCTCCATTAGTCTTTGATCGGTTGTTTCATGTTGGACAGAAAGTCTGGACAACGAACAAGAACGAAACAAAAGAAGAAATCAAACCAGTCCAGATTCTGAGAGAGAAATACTGCTTTAATTATCACTGATCCAAACAACCTGATTATTTCTTTTTCTGTTTGTTGGACTCGACGTCTCGTCTTGGCAAACACCCTCATGGCTCTCATACAGACAATAAATGAGTTACAGGACATTTTATATTATTCATTGGATTACATCGTGCTTCTTATCATCTGAACTGTGTGTTTTCTGTCTCATATACACACATATAATACAGACACACACATATATGACATGCTCAGATAAAGGACAAGTATCATGTTATAGCTCATGTCTCATTAGCAAGTTATTGGTAACATCAACAGCTGGACTGGATGTGTCTTTAGAGAGTCATAGAGGTGAGTAACAGTCAGTCTTCAATAATAAACAGTTCATATAATTTATCAACCTGCTTCGAAAAATGTGCTTTCTTAGTGTAACAAAAGCTGAAGAACCAGGAGCATAGCACAGATATTTATGCTCTAAAAACAGATAACATGAACCAATTACTTCAGCATGACTGATTTTTATATAAAAGTGTTAATACAATATGTCATTGGAGGCAGAACCACCGGTGACAACAATTAATCCAACTTTCTGCTTGTATTTCAGGCTTTATCGAGGCCGGCGCTCGCTCACAGAACAAATTAAACTTCTGTGTGTCTCTGTTTTGCAGGCATAAACAAAGCTAGAACACAACACGTACTAAATACTTTACTGCAAAAACTAAATAAATAAACAAATTTAAAGAGTCTACGGTCATCCTAGCAGCTCTGTGGTTACAATGGTAAATATTTAGCAGGTAAAAACACAAAGTACAGCTGAGGCTGATGTGAATGTCATAATAAATGATGGTGATGGAGGTTAATGTTGTCACAGTTTATCCTGAAAGCACCTGACGTGCATTTTGAAGTGTTGTTTCAGTCGTCTGGGTCGTCTTTCTTTGAGAACAGTTAAATCTGGAGCAACTGGACTTGGTTGTAGATCCATGAAGACGTTCTTCAGTTCTGACCTGAGGAACCAAAAGCAACACTTTCAGTTTATTTGGGTCTTAAGAGGAATGTGTGAAACAAAATTTCACGTTAATCCATCTGGTAGTTGTTGAGATATTTCTCTCAAAACCATAAATGGTGCTACAGCAAAGATCACAAAAGTCAGTATGATTCATCCTCCGAGGAACATGAATGTCTGTGCATGGTTAGCTTGCAGTCATATCAGGTTCAGTGAAGTAGATTTTTCTATGGGGCTCAGAAAATGAAGATATATTTAAGTTCCTCTTTGGGCTTGAGATGCAAACCACCGGACACTGATAACAATCAGACGATCTCAACCATGCATGGTGGTTACACCAGAAAAATAAATGGTTGTGTCAGTTCCCTCTGAAGCTGCCGCTCTGGTTTTTCATGTGACACTCATGACTGATTATCATCCTGCAGCCGTCGATACAGTAAATTGTTTGCAGGTTCTTTGTCGGAATAAAGACGTCTGTGCTTCACCGTATTAAAATGCACTTTATGGAGGAGGAGGAGGCCGTGAAGCTGAGGACGAATGGAGTGTAATCTTTGCTCTCGTTGTTAGAGTGTATTGTTCTGTTTCAGATACTGCAAACATTAACAGTAACAATGTAACAGATTACATTAACAAATTTCACTTTTTCAGGTGTTTTTTATCTACTGCGTATGTGTAGCAAAGCTTTTTCCACTCTGCAGTATTTTGTACAATAAACATGTTAAAGTCAGTCTGAAGTGGTGTGTGTGTGTGTCTCTGTCAACTGTTAACAAACCAAAACAACAAAGATTTACTGATGGTATATTAAGTATTTTGTGTGTCTCACAGAATATTTAAAAGAATTAGTTTTAATTATATCACAAACATTTAATTCCTGCATAATTTAATTAATTATTTGCAAGCAATGTAAATACATTTTTGATATGTATGAAAACAACCACTGTGAAAAAAAAATTACCTCCCCGTCGGGGAATCGAACCCCGGTCTTCCGCGTGACAGGCGGAGATACTGTCCACTATACTAACGAGGAAAGCGGTAATAAACCATGTGACCACATTCAGCGAATCAATGAGCTCAGTATCAGTTTTTGAATTAGTCATTTATTTCCGTGCTCTTTTCAAAGTTATCTTTCCTTCTGTATTTTGTGTTTTTGTTGTTCCAGTGATAAATCCATGATGAGCAGACTTTTGAGCTTCAACATCTTTTCTGTTGTCCATGTTTTGTTTGTATTATTAATGAACATGTTGATGTTTTCCTCGATTCATTTGATGTTTGTTTGATACAGAAAATGTCAGAAAAGGTTGAAAAATGTTGATCACTGTTTCTAAAAGTGACTTCCTCTAATGTTTTGTTTTGTCCACGACCCAAAGAATATTATTATACAACAAGTAGATCCGACCGAGCAATCTGATTGGTCAACTAGACGTGTAGAACGTGCTCAAATCAGCATGACAGCACACCTGACTCATCACTAAAAATATCACTCCGCCATCTCCACATTGTCACATCCTGAAATATATAACATGTAAACAAATATGAATAAGTCAGTCATGCTTGATCAGTGCAGGATGTTTGTGGTTAAGAAACTTTCTGTTCCTGAAAACAGATACAGAAGCAACTGTAAGACACACATGAAAAAAAGAACATACACATTTATGTATAAACTTAATAATACATGTTTGAATGGCTGCCTTGTTATGAGAATGGGCTGTTACTAACGTTTATTTACGTTAACTGGTTACAAACGAGGACTCAATCAGCTGACTGTCCATGCTGCAGACTGTCAGCTGATCACAGCTCGGGCAGATGACCTCCATGAAATAACACTATGCTTCATTTGTTGTCATAGTACGACAGAAATGACACTGACATGTAGTTCACAGCAGAATCCTGTGCCTTCACACAGCTGTCATTTAAACCACCCACTTACAGGATAGATATCTGTATCTCACGTCACTTCATTATAAGTAATTACTGCAGTTGGGGTTGTCCTTTAGAGGACAATCACAGTGTAAAGTCCTGAACTCAAGAGGAATCAGTTATATCATTGATCTCCAGAGTGACGAGTCTCAATAGATCACTTCTCTCTACAGACAGCAGAGGGCGTCCACAGACTGTGTAAAACATGAGGCTGATGCAGAGACTTCCAGAGCTGACACGCGTTATTAAATAATACACAGTTGTAAAGTCATTTTATATTTGGATCAAAATAACATTTGTAAAATCTTCATTTGTCTATACAAACCTTTAAAACAGAAACATGTTGTCGCTCTCTTTGAGTCTCTATATACAGACAAACCGTAAAAAAAAAAAATTACCTCCCCGTCGGGGAATCGAACCCCGGTCTTTCTCTATGGTAGTGCTAAACCACTACGGATGTAATGCGCCCTCCGGCCACTGCCACCTTGTGGCGCTGTAACCGTTTCAGCTCCCGTCTCCCCCGCTGACTCTTCATTCAGTGACAGGAGCAGAGCAGAGGCGACATCGAGACATCACATTTATTTCATCTAACAAAGGTAAGTGACTTTTATACATAGAACTAGATGAACAAGAGATAATATGACATGTGATATGATATGACATTTGATAATATTTATGTTGTCTCTGGGAATTTCGGAGTTTTGCACTTTGAATGACTTGACAGGATCTTTGGGCTTCTCTCTGTGGCAAAACTCGCCAGTAACGTAACGATACGCAAGACTTTAATTTCTTACTTACTCCAGTTCAACTATCATTACTGTCATTAATTAACACATTGTGTAGGCCTATATGTAAACAAACGGTGCATGGTAGTGGGGTAGCAGTATATGATATGATATATATGATATAATATGGCAGTATAGTACTGAAACAGTAATTAAGATGCAGAAACGGGGGAGAGGGGAGTGTCAGGGGGTGAGTAGGGTTCAGGGCAACTTGAAAGGTGTTTGTGTGAGCACTCTTTGACTGTTTCAAGTCCCCCATAACACCCCAAAGGCCCAAGGTGCCTGCTTAGGTGACAAGTGAGGGAGGACTCACAATTGTGTCAAGCAGCCTCCCCCCACCCTCCTTTTGATTTTAATTGTTTTTACAGTTATCAAATTACATTAAAGGTCAAATTTTACACATAACATACATGTCTAATATGTACATCTAATATGTTTTTTTCCTCATATGTCACAGGTCAACATGGAAAAAAAGTAGAAAGAAGAAGAAATAGAAGCAATCCTATCTCTCCTGCGTTATGAGTCGAAAAAGCCCACAACTCAAGCAGCTTCAGAGGACGATCAGCTGGTTGGCTGTTTTTACAGTGGTGGCCAAAATTATTAGAACACCTGGCAGATCTGAAAATACTGACCTTTTTTTTTGCCTCCAAAATATGATTTCATTTCATAATGTTCATGAAACATGCAGATGGTTACTCTGAGCACAACAAATATCAGATGAAGTGAGTCCTACTGATTTTATTCACTTTTAGCTTTAATATTTAGTATGTCCACCTTTTGCAGCAGTTAAAGCAGCACATCTCTCTGGCATTGTGTCAATTTATTTCCTGAGAACTTCAACACTAATGTTATCCCATGCCTTCTGCAACTCAAGCCAAAGGCTTTCCTTTGAATGTACAATACATCTATCCAGTTTAATTTGCTCTATGGGGTTGAGGTCCGGACTTTAAGGGGGCCAGTCCATCATTTTCTATGTTTCAGCAGATTCCTTCTGTCACAGGTAGTTCAATAGTTAGAAGCATGTTTATGGTCATTGTCCTCTTGGAAAATAAATCCAGGCCTAATAAGATAACTCCCAGATGCCATTCTGTGTCTCACCAGAATGTTGTGGTATACTTTCTTATCCATGATGCCTTTAATTTTCACTAAGTCACCTGTTCATGAGGCTGATGTGACCCCCACACCATAGTACTACCCCTCTGTGTTTAACTGTTGGCAAGAGACATTCATTTTTATATCTCTCCCCCTCCCTCCGTCCAACATACACTCTTCACTTGTTGCCAAACTGTTCAAACTTCAAACAACACTTTATACCAATCTCCCTTTGTCCATTTCTTGCGTTCTTTTGCTAATTTCATGTGTTTCACTCTGTTTCTCTTTCAGTAATGCTTTCTTTGCCGCTATTCTGCCAACAAGTCCTTCTTCACCCAGTTTCTAACACACAGTTCTTGAAGACACTGTTGCACCATTAGTCATTGTGGCGTTGACCTCGTCACGCAGTTCTCGTGAGGTCTTTCTTCGGTCCTTAAGACTGAGATGCTTCACTTGTCTGACTGAAAGTTTCTTTTTTCTACCTCTCCCCTTTTGGTTCTGGTGTGAATTGGTGGCATCATGGTGGTCTAAAGTGTACTTACAGTGCTTGGACTGCATCTCAAGACAGGAAAATTAGCTAAATCTCCTTATGATGGCTCTATTCTATGGTTTATAGAGCATAATGATGACATTGTAGACATTTCATTAATTTTATGGGTATTTTAATGACCAATTCAACAAAAACAACTGAAACCTCTTAAATATGCCAAGTGTTCTAATCATTTTGGCCACTGTATGTCCTTAACTTTTTTATGTTCTTAATCTAACTGCAACTGTGTGCACTCTACTACTACTCTATTTGATTGTGTTATTTCTTTGTATATATTTCCAATTGATCTTGTTAATATTTCTAATTGATCTTATATATCTAAGTGATCTTATATATTTCTAATTAATCTTGTTATATATTTCTTGTGTAGGATCTATGCATGAGAACTCAGTTATTACTCAGACACTTATTTTTCTAAACTTATTTTCTACTTGTTTTCAGTCCTTCTTGTTTTGATTATTTTTCCACAACTTCTCCCTAAGTTAATTTCCCAAGTTATACTTGTTTTAGCCCTTTCTAAACTTCACTGAAGGTACAACAGATTTAATAAAACATTGATTTCTAATTAAATACCTTGTTTTGCTTGATTTCATCACTGGCCCAACTTATTTTCATTATGAATAGTCGGTCAAATATGATGATACTATACTTTTTTGTTCATACAACAGAATATCAGTCATAATTGTTTATTTTTGCAGTGTAATAATATATATTCCTCTATAAAAATATTTTTAAATTTAATGTTATATATTATACTATTTCATACTAAAATGGTGTAAATTTCAACCTGTCTTACATGTGAAATATTAAACAACTGGTGCAGCAGTTCAGTACTATTGCCAGGGAAAGCAAAATTTAGTACCAAGGACAGCAGGTAAGAAAATACTGCATTCTGATTGGCTGTCAGTGCGTTACAGGTATCCACAGCTGGCCTCCGCGTGACAGGCGGAGATACTGTCCACTATACTAACGAGGAAAGCGGTAGTAAACCATGTGACCACATTCAGCGAATCAATGAGCTTGGTATCAGTTTTTGAATTAGTCATTTATTTCCGTGCTCTTTTCAAAGTTATCTTTCCTTCTGTATTTTGTGTTTTTGTTGTTCCAGTGATAAATCCATGATGAGCAGGCTTTTGAGCTTCAACATCTTTTCTGTTGTCCATGTTTTGTTTGTATTATTAATGAACATGTTGATGTTTTCCTCGATTCATTTGATGTTTGTTTGATACAGAAAATGTCAGAAAAGGTTGAAAAATTTTGATCACTGTTTCTAAAAGTGACTTCCTCTAATGTTTTGTTTTGTCCACGACCCAAAGAATATTATTATACAACAAGTAGATCCGACCGAGCAATCTGATTGGTCAACTAGACGTGTAGAACGTGCTCAAATCAGCATGACAGCACACCTGACTCATCACTAAAAATATCACTCCGCCATCTCCACATTGTCACATCCTGAAATATATAACATGTAAACAAATACGAATAAGTCCACTGGAAGTACATATAATAAAGTAATACATCTGAATTTACAATTTCAGCTTTCTTTAATGAATATTCTGTGTTACGGAGCTGTTAGACCGCCTCGTTAATACAGGTGTGTACCTCGTTAATACAGGTGTGTACTTCGTTAATACAGGTGTGTACCTCGTTAATACAGGTGTGTACTTCGTTAATACAGGTGTGTACCTCGTTAATACAGGTGTGTACCTCGTTAATACAGGTGTGTACTTCGTTAATACAGGTGTGTACTTTGTTCAATACATTTTGACTTTTGGACTTTACAACGCTGTGGAGTTACTGGAAATGTTTGGATCATCCTCATTACTCAGCTGTGCAGGTGAGTAAGGCTGATACGGCGCGAGCTTCAAAATAAATGTGAAGTTAGGAGGCCAATCTGTCCATGGAAAAATGTATTTTCAGCAGATATCTTAGTCTCCGTTGCTAGGTCGTTACTAAGGCTCGGGCTACTTGCTGGAGTAGTGAACTGGGTTCCATTACATACAGGAGTCTACTGCTGCGATTGATTCTTTTCCAAGTATTAGTCAGGCCCCGTGTATCAGAACACAAACGGCGAGCAAAGAAATGTTTATTTTGAGAGCAAATTGCCCCAAAACATGAAAATCTTTTGATTATGTATTTTATTTTAGTTAGTAATTGTTGTATAATCGCTCGAGGGTGTGCTTTAACTTATTATTAACTGACCGCAACACTGTCGTGCCAATAATGACGTTAAAGCACACCCTCTGTGTAAAACTGCTTAAATAATATTATAATATCTAATATTATACAAACACAGTTGAAAAGAGCACGGAAATAAATGACTAATTCAAAAACTGATACTGAGCTCATTGATTCGCTGAATGTGGTCACATGGTTTATTACCGCTTTCCTCGTTAGTATAGTGGACAGTATCTCCGCCTGTCACGCGGAAGACCGGGGTTCTACACGTCTAGTTGACCAATCAGATTGCTCGGTCGGATCTACTTGTTGTATAATAATATTCTTTGGGTCGTGGACAAAACAAAACATTAGAGGAAGTCACTTTTAGAAACAGTGATCAACATTTTTCAACCTTTTCTGACATTTTCTGTATCAAACAAACATCAAATGAATCGAGGAAAACATCAACATGTTCATTAATAATACAAACAAAACATGGACAACAGAAAAGATGTTGAAGCTCAAAAGTCTGCTCATCATGGATTTATCACTGGAACAACAAAAACACAAAATACAGAAGGAAAGATAACTTTGAAAAGAGCACGGAAATAAATGACTAATTCAAAAACTGATACCAAGCTCATTGATTCGCTGAATGTGGTCACATGGTTTACTACCGCTTTCCTCGTTAGTATAGTGGACAGTATCTCCGCCTGTCACGCGCGGGCCAGCTGTGGATACCTGTAACGCACTGACAGCCAATCAGAATGCAGTATTTTCTTACCTGCTGTCCTTGGTACTAAATTTTGCTTTCCCTGGCAATAGTACTGAACTGCTGCACCAGTTGTTTAATATTTCACATGTAAGACAGGTTGAAATTTACACCATTTTAGTATGAAATAGTATAATATATAACATTAAATTTAAAAATATTTTTATAGAGGAATATATATTATTACACTGCAAAAATAAACAATTATGACTGATATTCTGTTGTATGAACAAAAAAGTATAGTATCATCATATTTGACCGACTATTCATAATGAAAAATAAGTTGGGCCAGTGATGAAATCAACAAAACAAGGTATTTAATTAGAAATCAATGTTTTATTAAATCTGTTGTACCTTCAGTGAAGTTTAGAAAGGGCTAAAACAAGTATAACTTGGGAAATTAACTTAGGGAGAAGTTGGGAAAAATAATCAAAACAAGAAGGACTGAAAACAAGTAGAAAATAAGTTTAGAAAAATAAGTGTCTGAGTAATAACTGAGTTCTCATGCATAGATCCTACACAAGAAATATATAACAAGATTAATTAGAAATATATAAGATCACTTAGATATATAAGATCAATTAGAAATATTAACAAGATCAATTGGAAATATATACAAAGAAATAACACAATCAAATAGAGTAGTAGTAGAGTGCACACAGTTGCAGTTAGATTAAGAACATAAAAAAGTTAAGGACATACAGTGGCCAAAATGATTAGAACACTTGGCATATTTAAGAGGTTTCAGTTGTTTTTGTTGAATTGGTCATTAAAATACCCATAAAATTAATGAAATGTCTACAATGTCATCATTATGCTCTATAAACCATAGAATAGAGCCATCATAAGGAGATTTAGCTAATTTTCCTGTCTTGAGATGCAGTCCAAGCACTGTAAGTACACTTTAGACCACCATGATGCCACCAATTCACACCAGAACCAAAAGGGGAGAGGTAAAAAAGAAACTTTCAGTCAGACAAGTGAAGCATCTCAGTCTTAAGGACCGAAGAAAGACCTCACGAGAACTGCGTGACGAGGTCAACGCCACAATGACTAATGGTGCAACAGTGTCTTCAAGAACTGTGTGTTAGAAACTGGGTGAAGAAGGACTTGTTGGCAGAATAGCGGCAAAGAAAGCATTACTGAAAAGAAACAGAGTGAAACACCTGAAATTAGCAAAAGAACGCAAGAAATGGACAAAGGGAGATTGGTATAAAGTGTTGTTTGAAGTTTGAACAGTTTGGCAACAAGTGAAGAGTGTATGTTGGACGGAGGGAGGGGGAGAGATATAAAAATGAATGTCTCTGCCAACAGTTAAACACAGAGGGGTAGTATTAGGTGTGGGGGCACATCAGCCTCATGAACAGGTGACTTAGTGAAAATTGATGGCATCATGGATAAGAAAGTATACCACAACATTCTGGTGAGACACAGAATGACATCTGGGAGTTATCTTATTAGGCCTGGATTTATTTTCCAAGAGGACAATGACCATAAACATGCTTCTAACTATTGAACTACCTGTGACAGAAGGAATCTGCTGAAACATAGAAAATGATGGACTGGCTCCCTTAAAGTCCGGACCTCAACCCCATAGAGCAAATTAAACTGGATAGATGTATTGTACATTCAAAGGAAAGCCTTGGCTTGAGTTGCAGAAGGCATGGGATAACATTAATGTTGAAGTTCTCAGGAAATATATTGACACAATGCCAGAGAGATGTGCTGCTTTAACTGCTGCAAAAGGTGGACATACTAAATATTAAAGCTAAAAGTGAATAAAATCAGTAGGACTCACTTCATCTGATATTTGTTGTGCTCAGAGTAACCATCTGCATGTTTCATGAACATTATGAAATGAAATCATATTTTGGAGGCAAAAAAAGGTCAGTATTTTCAGATCTGCCAGGTGTTCTAATAATTTTGGCCTCTGAAGCTGCTTGAGTTATGGGCTTTTCGACTCATAACGCAGGAGAGATAGGATTGCTTCTATTTCTTCTTCTTTCTACTTTTTTCCATGTTGACCTGTGACATATGAGGAAAAAAACATATTAGATGTACATATTAGACATGTATGTTATGTGTAAAATTTGACCTTTAATGTAATTTGATAACTGTAAAAACAATTAAAATCAAAAGGAGGGTGGGGGAGGCTGCTTGACACAATTGTGAGTCCTCCCTCACTTGTCACCTAAGCAGGCACCTTGGGCCTTTGGGGTGTTATGGGGGACTTGAAACAGTCAAAGAGTGCTCACACAAACACCTTTCAAGTTGCCCTGAACCCTACTCACCCCCTGACACTCCCCTCCCCCCCGTTTCTGCATCTTAATTACTGTTTCAGTACTATACTGCCATATTATATCATATATATCATATCATATACTGCTACCCCACTACCATGAACCGTTTGTTTACATATAGGCCTACACAATGTGTTAATTAATGACAGTAATGATAGTTGAACTGGAGTAAGTAAGAAATTAAAGTCTTGCGTATCGTTACGTTACTGGCGAGTTTTGCCACAGAGAGAAGCCCAAAGATCCTGTCATGTCATTCAAAGTGCAAAACTCCGAAATTCCCAGAGACAACATAAATATTATCAAATGTCATATCATATCACATGTCATATTATCTCTTGTTCATCTAGTTCTATGTATAAAAGTCACTTACCTTTGTTAGATGAAATAAATGTGATGTCTCGATGTCGCCTCTGCTCTGCTCCTGTCACTGAATGAAGAGTCAGCGGGGGAGACGGGAGCTGAAACGGTTACAGCGCCACAAGGTGGCAGTGGCCGGAGGGCGCATTACATCCGTAGTGGTTTAGCACTACCATAGAGAATGAATGGGAAACGGTTTAGGGCCGTTTAGCTAAACAATTCCCGGTGGCCGGCGGAAGACCGGGGTTCGATTCCCCGACGGGGAGGTAATTTTTTTTTTTACGGTTTGTCTGTATATAGAGACTCAAAGAGAGCGACAACATGTTTCTGTTTTAAAGGTTTGTATAGACAAATGAAGATTTTACAAATGTTATTTTGATCCAAATATAAAATGACTTTACAACTGTGTATTATTTAATAACGCGTGTCAGCTCTGGAAGTCTCTGCATCAGCCTCATGTTTTACACAGTCTGTGGACGCCCTCTGCTGTCTGTAGAGAGAAGTGATCTATTGAGACTCGTCACTCTGGAGATCAATGATATAACTGATTCCTCTTGAGTTCAGGACTTTACACTGTGATTGTCCTCTAAAGGACAACCCCAACTGCAGTAATTACTTATAATGAAGTGACGTGAGATACAGATATCTATCCTGTAAGTGGGTGGTTTAAATGACAGCTGTGTGAAGGCACAGGATTCTGCTGTGAACTACATGTCAGTGTCATTTCTGTCGTACTATGACAACAAATGAAGCATAGTGTTATTTCATGGAGGTCATCTGCCCGAGCTGTGATCAGCTGACAGTCTGCAGCATGGACAGTCAGCTGATTGAGTTTGTAACCAGTTAACGTAAATAAACGTTAGTAACAGCCCATTCTCATAACAAGGCAGCCATTCAAACATGTATTATTAAGTTTATACATAAATGTGTATGTTCTTTTTTTCATGTGTGTCTTACAGTTGCTTCTGTATCTGTTTTCAGGAACAGAAAGTTTCTTAACCACAAACATCCTGCACTGATCAAGCATGACTGACCATGTTCTGGTCATGTTTGTGCTTTGATGTTGTCCTTATGAAGTTATACCAATAAGTCATGAACCACATTTAAACCTGTTCTACTTACTAACACTCGTCTGCATGTGTTTGTAGTGTGACATGATGTTTCCCCTGCTTTGTGAATCTGAATCAATTTTAATATTCTTCATATATTAATATGATAAGATGTAAAGACTGGTTAGAGTTTGTTTGTGTTGGATCACAAGTGCTGCTCAATAAACACAGGACAAGACATCCTCGAGTCTGTGGACCAAGAATATGCAGACAAACAAAAACTACAAACAAGAAATAAGTTTATTGAATCAACATGAACAGTACAAATAATACAATGTGAAGTTAAGTTTGTGTCTCATTAAAAGTTAATGTTTACTATTAGTTATGTTCTCAGTTAATAAACAGCAGGTACTGTGGATTCTGTGTGTCAACAGATGAATTATAAAGTGTTTAATAATTAATAATTAACAGTTGACAGTTCCCTGGATTTGTAAAATAAGGTGTGCTGCCAAAAAAAAAGTCACAGTTCAGCTCACACAGCAGCAGCAGCTCTGATCAGCCTCTCTGTGGGTTCACACGTCTTCATATTCAACAGAGATGATTTTAATTTAAATGTCCCCTCTGTGCAGTTTGTGGCAGATACACACAGTGTGTTTTAGTTCATTAACACTGAACGTTAAAGCAGCAGACAGAAAGGTAAACACGTCAGTGAAAGGAATAGTTAAAAGCTTCAGGTCAAGGTCTAAACTCAGAAACAGAATTATTAATTTGCTTAATTTTGTGTATTTCTGGGTTATTTAAATAGAAATTAAATACTTTTATATCAATTAATTTAATTAAACACTGTCAAAATATATAATTATCACGGTGGCACACCTGTTAGTGCAATCTGAGATTTATCAGGCTGCCGATTCTCCAGCAGGAGGCGCTGATCAAATAATGTCAGACCAGTTTTACAGCCGCTGACCAACAAGGAGAGGAAAGTGAGTTCACAGTAAACTGCACAACACTTTAGGGTTCAAGAACAGCTTCTGGAGTTCAGTAGTATTTACTACAAACACACTAAAAGAAATCTGATGTGATGCAGCTGAATGAAAACACAGACTGATAACTGTTGACAAACCCTGTGTGCTGTTTGTAATTACTAAAAAAAAAATGTAATATTGAGCATAAATGTGATGATCTGCAGCGCTGAAGTGGACAAAGTCACTGAGAAGGACTGAAGCACACCAGCTTTAAGAAAGTCTTTATAAAAAAGTTTAGATTAGAAAACATGAAAAATATCTGTGGAAAAGCAGCTCTCGTAGGATCCGGTCACGTTCCTCCCGCCAGCAGTGGAGACGACTCGGAGGCTTCACGTTTGTGAGGATGTGACGCTGCAACGATGTTGTGTGGCCAGTCGTACAGGTGGCTGCTCTGCAAATCCGCTTCAGCTCGCAGGTTAATTTTCTTCATGGGAAATGAAAAAGGACAAAAAGTTACACACGTGAATTTTATCAAACTGCTCTGCAAGATTTTTCTGATTTCACTGAACTGAACAGATTAAACTTAAGTCGTAATTAACACAGTTTATGCACGTGGACCTAAAGTATCTCTACAGTGGACAGGCAGAGATAAAACTTCAAGGGAAGATACAGAACATGAAGATTTCCTTTAGGATACGCAGTGTGTGTTGTGGGCAGATCACTTGTCTGATCGAACAGGCTGGACCAGAACCTTCGACAGTATCTGAGACGGAGTACCTGAAAGTCTCTGATGTAGGTGAGGAAGAAGCTGATGAAGGAGAAGGCCAGAGACCATTCAGACACGGTGCTGATGATGTGAGCCGTGTAGCCCTGAAGGAGACAAGACACAAACCTAAATGTTGAAGTGATGCTGCCAAATAAAAGGTGTGATCATGTCGTTTAACATCTGCACACACACACACACACACACACACACACACACACACACACACACTACTGACCGTCTCTCCAGGAATCCAGTGCAGTTTATGAGGTACGTCCACACCTGGCAGACTGCTGTACATGATGACTGATGATATGAACACTGACACGAGACGCTGTTAAAGATCACAGCTCTGCAACATGAGTGTGTTTGGACACACAGCTGATATTTAATTTTGTCCATGTAAACTGAGCACAGTGTTTGAGAGCACACTATAAATGTATCTACATTTATAACATGAACATTCACCTCTGTATTTTCAAAATCAGGATTTAAAGTCAGAGCAACATCTGAACTGTCCTTAAGGATGCTTCTCTTAACCTGAACTTTAAAGAACTTTTAAGGCTTTGGTGCCGGGTTCTGCCTCATGTATGGACTGTGTTTTACAAACCAGAACGATTTAAGTACAATATACAAACAGGTGACAGCAGAACATCATTAATTGTGGCGTTTGCTGTGCTGCAAATGAATCCTCAGTATAATTTAGTTCCAGTAACTCGTCCCTAAAGGTGGTGGAGAACAGTGGAGACAAAAGAAGAACCTGTGACAATGACTCCATGTCACATACCTGTAGTGTAAAAGGCCAATCACACCGTTCACCTCCTGCCAACATGGCGGCCAGAGCCACAGATTTTGAGCTTCAGTGTGTCTCTTCAGAAACTTGTGGGTGACGTCACGCATACGGCGTCTGTTCTTTATACCGTCAGTGGTCTGAACACAGTCAGTTTGAGCTCTGCTCTTACTGACTCTTGTGTTTCCAGCCGTCACCATATTAAAGGATACTGCTGATGATGCTGCACAGGGTCCAGAGTCCGATGCCGAGGCGGACGAAGTAGGTGGTCTTGCTGTGGACTCGAGGCTGCATGTAGAGTGAGAGCAGCGTCTGAACCAGGATGTACAGAGCCCCGACTCCAAAGGTCAGTATCGCCCCCACCAGGTGCATGGAGAACAGTGTGGTCTTCTGCTCTGACACACACACACACAGATTCACTGCTGACACGTTCAACATGTCACACACTGTGTGAACAGGTGTGAACAGATCCAGGACCAGCAGCACTCACCTGGAAGTTGGCGACCACGCACATCCCAAAGGAGCTGATCAAGCCGAGCAGCAGCCCGAAGCGGTTCAGTCTGGTGAGTTTGAGCTCGTCCTCGTCTGTCAGAGCCTCCACCTGTTTGTAACGCACGTACACTGTGGCTATGCCTGCAAACACACACACACACATAAAATGCAGTCAATACAAAGTCTAATATTTACAAAGACACAAACATTTTGTTTGGAGAACGAGCAGCTGAACGATGAATCGTGAATAAAGTGATCATGACAGTTCAGAGTTGAGGGTAAAATAACAAACTTTTTTGTCCGTATCGAATCTTAATTAATCTGCTGACTGAAGGAAGCAAACCAAGTCGTGTGTGTGTGTGTGTGTGTGTGTGTGTGTGTGTGTGTGTGTGTGTGTGTTACCTAAAAAGGCCGACACATCCAGCATGATGCCAAACACACACCTCTCTGGTGCCATCGTTCCTGTGTCGCTGCAACAAACAACAAAGTTCATTAAAGAGAAGTTTGTCTTATTTTGTTAAATAGAAAAAAAAAAAAAAGTTAATTAAACAATAAACGTTTATTTTAATTAAAAAGTAAATTATCTTAATTATAGAAGTTGATTCTGGTGTCAGCACTGAAACTTATATTATAATAAAACTACGCTGGCATCAGCAGATAAATTAAAACCTAAAAATGAGAAACTGTTTTTCTTGATTTGTCTGAAATCAGTTATTTAAAAAATAACAATAAAACTTAGAGAGAGGGTAAATTTGCCACAATTATCATAATTTAATTTATTTAATATGTAAACTATATACTGAAAGACATAGCAACAGTAACTAAGGCGTGAAGAGCTGAGTGAACAGTCAGTTCATCACTTTGTGCTTTAAGAAACTAAAACTGGAATTTTTAACTCGAACCAGTGAGTGTGACTGACAGTGTGTGTGTGTGGGTGTGTGTGTGTGTGTGTGTGTGTGTGTCACCTGATGTAAGGCACCAGAGGATCCACGTGTCTGAGCACCACCGCTGTGATGTAAGCGAAGACGAAGGACGCCGCCGTCCAGACGACCAGCGCTGCAGGCAGGAAGCAGAGGCCCTGCTGGAACCACCACATGGCTGCTGCTGCTGCCTCACTGTGTGTGTGTGTGTGTGTGTGTGTGTGCGTGTGTGTGTGTGTGCTGCTGCTGGTTCACTCTGTCCTGTACACAACACACAAACAGTGATACACACACACACACTGATATACAGTACACAGCGGCCATCATCATCTGTGCTGCTGTCTCATTGTGTTAATGAGATGAAAAACAACAAACTATACTACACACCAACGTGACCACACTTTATATCACTGATTCTTTATTTACTTCCGCGTGTGAAGGAGTTTGAGGTGGATATAGTTTTTATATGAGGAATCTTTGGACTCTGGGAACTGTGATCGACACTTTTTGTTACTATTTTCTGACATTTAATGGACAAAAGAATGTCCAAATTTGTTGATTTACAGCTGATAATTTAACAAATATGAAGGTACACTGTTATATTTATGACTGTAATCTGCTGATGTGTCACTGTTACTGTAGTCTGTCTGCAGTTTCTGTGACTTCCTCAGAGTTTAAATGAGCCTCCTCCATCTCAGCTCCACCTGAAGTTATATATAGAGAGATATAATAATATAAATATGTGCTGGCAGCAGATGTGTAAGGGAAGTCCCTGTGTGTGAATGAGGAAGTGAGACAGAGAAAGTCAAACTCTTGACTGTTTCCATGTTTCACCAAACTCCAGTTAAAAATAAGACACTTTAAACTTTATCACAAACTAAACCTGCAAATCTCAAACAATAACATTCATTATCTGTAAACACATCAGCCTCTAAACGACACATAAAACGGCTCAGTCCGAAGAAATAAAACGTTAATTAAATTTATTAAAATCAATAAATTTACATTAGCTGGCCTGTTAGCCACCAGCCGCCGATATTAAGGTGATTTAATGATTTTTAGTTTGTTTAGTTGTAATCTGTTGACGCGAACAGCTGTTTGATTAATTAAATCATCATCACGTGGGCAGATAGTCATCGTTACTCAACATAATGACACTCACGTTATTCTTCGTCCTCCTCCGAACACAATCCAACACAAGCTGTTTAAATCTCAGATTTACAAACGTGACTCCGCCGTGAGGAGATCCGCCTGATGTCTCTGACAGGCGGTGCACAGCTCAGTGACGAGCCGCGCTCATTTAATTTAATATTTAACAATAAAGTTTAAAACTCGTCGCCGCGTCCTTATGTCAGTTCCAGTCAACGTTTGAAGTGCGCATGCGCCTGTAAACAACGCTCTTAATCCTGTGTGGGTTGTCTTTGCCCTGAGTGCTGCCGCGCAGGCGAGCCTGAAGACGAGCACAGCGTCACGTCAGGTGTGTGTCCTGAGCTGAACCTGCAGGTGAGAGGACGGTCATGTCATGTGAGCGTTGATAAGACGTCCGTTATTGTACTTAAAGGATACCAGCAGAGGCAGTTTGTAAGGCAGTACTTGTACTCACAGTAGACTCTGTGTGTCATATTAACGCACAGCCTTTAATTAACATCTGCTGGACCTCGTTTAAAAAATATATCTGAACATTTAAAATATTCTGCACACTGTCTGTGAACCTTTGCACATTACCTGTGTTATGCACCAATAACACCTGCTTGGCAATAAACCTGATTCTGATTCTAAATATACACCTCAAAAACTATTTATAATCATCAATGTTTTGCAAGTGTATGATCATGAGTACCTTAAAGCACACACTACTAGCACATAAAACCCCATTTACAAACTTGTTGCACCATTTGCCAGCACAGTCTTTCACAGAGTGGTGAAATCCTCCTCGTATCGACGCCGGCAAGACAAGTGAGATGGTGACTGACTTCCAGGAGGAAGATGAAGATGATTTTTAAAAACATGTTGCGCTCTTAATCCTGCATAACTTTAAGCCTTAATATAATCTGAACAGGTGAGTTCTATATAAATTCACCCTCAGTACAGTTGTCATGAACGGGGAAATTAGCTATAGAGACCAAAACTGTTTTTTGTACCAGGCTGTAAACATGTTTATTTCTGCTGTGAAGTTGGACATTTAACATGGGGACTTATGGAGACTGACTCACTTCTGGAGCCAGCCTCAAGTGGACATTTGAGGAACTGCAGTTTTTTTTGGCACTTCAGCATTGGCTTCACTTCACAGCCACAGAGGTAACTGCTTGGTAAAAATGACAATGTGACATATTATGTGTTTATTGCAACTAGCAGAGACTCCAGGAAGTTAGTGGTTGTGGCCAGAAAAAAATAGTCCATTATTATATTGTATGACAAATTTGAATTTAACACATTAGTTTTTATTTAGAATAAAACAAACAAGATATAACATGTTAATTATTTGACAGAGCAAGGTTATTTATCTGACAAACATAAGACCTGTATCAGTTTTATTATTTAACTCTCCTCCACAAAGCGAATGAGCACAATATTCCTTATAATAAACATACCATCCTCTGGACATGCTCCATACTGAAGGCTGTTTTTCCACAGACGAGGACGTGAATCCATCATTTTCCAGTAAAACACAGAAGAAGAAAAGCTGCTTCCAGGTGGGAGTATGAAATTTATTTGCATTGGTAGGTGAAGGAGAGATTGTCAGGTGATCTTGTTTACTGAATTCGTCTAAGAACACACTGTTCTGCACACTGGTGATGTACCTGAGCTCGGCAGTCTGGCCAACAGAAGAGACAAACTTTTACACAAGCCTTCCACACAGTGACAACATGCTCATCGTCTGTACAAAACAATAGAAAACAAACGTGTTTAAGGCAAACCTTTACTAGTAACAATGACCTGACATCAGTTAACTATGCACATGAGCTGTGGAGTTATCATGAAAAAGTTGTTCAGTTGTGGGTTTCAGGTTATACAAAGAACCTCCATCGATCGTACAAACTGTACAGCACATGCAGATATTCTCCTGAAACACCGACACGACCATCCAGAGACTTCCACTGAAGAAAATAAAGAGTAAAAACTCTAAATGTGACATTACAGGAACAAACGATTGCAGTCAGTGACAGTTATTTAATGCATAATGTACCTTATCATTTACACTGATGTGACCTGTCAAATTAAAACACATGTAACTTCAGTGAAGTCAACGTTGAACTGTGATCACTGAAGGGTCGGTTCACACAAACCACAAACTAAACCCGAAGTTAGTATCCAGTTCAACCAGTGTCATGAAGATGGTTTTCATTTTTTAAAGATCTCCAATAAGATTTCTGCCTTCAAGACAAAAGTTATTAGTTGGTGTTCATCAAAATATTTGAAAATTACATCTGAAGAACTCAACAGCTGTTTCTTTTCGGAGGCAATCTCTCAACTTTGTTCTCAAAGTGCAACTAAATTTCTCTCATTTTGATTTTTTTCTTTTACATTAGGAATATTTTCTCAAAATTACAACAATAATCTCAACTTTATTCTCCAAATATTTCAACTTTTTTTTGTAAAATTCAAATTTATTTCTTCTCTCCAAAAGTCAAAACTTTGCGTCCTTTCAGAAACAATGACTTCGTCTCCAATAGGATCAAATTATTCTCAAAACACTGCACTGCATTGTTAAATTACCTTTTTACAATAGTTTAAATTTCAAAATTCAAAAGTACAGTTTTACTTTCATGATATTTTGACTGTTATTCTTAAAATATTGGTACTACTTTAAAGTAATATATTACATTCTCATAATAAAATAAAATCTTCTTGTAAAACTTTATTCTCTTTACTTTATTCTCAAAATTTACTTAAAACTACACTTTTATTTTAAGATACACATCTTTATTTTGTAAAATCTCAGAAAGTCTTTAACAATCTTAAGACACTAGAAGGCATTAAAGGAAAAATGCTGATTTGTGTGAAGTGACCCTTTATAACATTTTGTTTCTATCTCACAGCAGAAAACTGGTTTGACGCCGTGGTGAAGCTCTTGTACATTAATGGCTCTCACTGCAGTCAGCGCTTTGCATCATAGATGATCTTAAACATTTTAAATAAATTGTAGCGTCTTAGCAACAACATCTGTTCTGACCAGATCTAAATAAAAACAGGCACAATGTGCAAAAGCAAGAAGCTAATCTGTGTTAAGCACAAACATGTTCTCCACATGAATACAGGCCGTCACTACAGGTTCTCTTCAGAAGCAGCAACATTAAACTCCCCCTCAGTGCGAGGTGCTCTAACAGTATACGATGATGTTGGTGGAGGTGGAGGTGGAGGTGGAGTGAGCAGCAGCAGCCACTTCAAATAAACAAGTTTTTATTAACTGACAGGAACAAAACAAAAAAAAAGAAGTTTGATCTGTTTCTCTTCAGTCGCCATCTTAAAAACTGTGACACATTTCCTCCTACACATTCAGTCCAGGTACACCTGTTCGGCTTCAGCAGGTGTGTTTTTGGGGAAAACACAATGTCAACCGGGTTCTGTTATTTAAAACCGAAAAGCAGCTGAACACAGGAAGGAGTGTGACGTTCATGTAAAAAAACGTAACGGTGGCAGGTAGTCGTTTGTTTTGACAGGAGGAGTTTGGTTATTCTCAATAAATCCAATTAAAAGACCAAAAACAACAAAAGACTGATCTAACAACTCCAAACCCCGATTCCTCTGTGTCAAAAAACTTAAATTAAAAACACATAAATGAGCAACACTGTTGCACTAACGTGCCAAATAATGGACAAAATGTGGATTAATCCGCCGCTGAAAACAGTCCCTAACAAATGCTTCATATCCTCCTATTTGAGTGACGTTCCCTGAACGCTACAGTGTCCATTTGTTTTTAAAAAATGTACTTATATTCGCTGTTTTTAAAGATTTACATCTACTGTAAAAACCAATGAGTTTGAGGAGACGTAAGATACTGAGAGACGAGCTAACACATTGTTGATTTTTGGTCCTTTCTTTGGATTTGTAGATCAAAATAAAAACATATAGAATAAAAAATACCACGTGGAGATGCGGGACGGGAAGTGATAGAAAGCTGAGTGATGGTGGGCGGAGTGATCTGTAACTTGAGCACTGATTTAAGACAGGCAGAAGAAAGACGGACAGATGTCTCTACAAAACTACACGAATCTTGAGTTTGTTCGAATCAACTGCAAAAGTTCATTTTTGTCCTCTCTTAACTCTCAGTGGACCTTTGAGTTCAGGTTTTTATGTTGTGCAGGACGTGTCCTTCTCTATTTACAATAAAGAAAAGAATAAAGTGTAGAGGAAGCCTAAATCCATGAAGCGTTAACCAAACTATAAACTTTATAATGAATATATTAGCAACATGACAATAAATACATAGAAAATCCAAACCCAGACGTGAATAAGCGCCCCCAAAAAACACCCATGTGCAGCTTTGAGCGAGTGGAAAAAAAAAACTGGCAGTGAACATTTTGAGAACAATCTGATATGTAAAAGAAAAATATAACAAAGTCGACATTAAGTTTCCTCCAAAAACACACTTTGCTGACGTGAAACAGATGCACAGTTTTGTGTCATGCAGGTGATAAAGTTGTTTTAAAATCATATACATGAAGAAAGAGTTTATAAATGTGTCAACGCAGGATTATTTTAACTTAAAAGAGAAGCACAGACACCGTAACAGTTTGGTATTTACAATAGCAAAAAGGTTATGCAAATATTACAAAAATTATAATCATGAAAAGCAAAGAGTTTGATTCATTTCCTATACATTTTCTTTGCACGAGAACAGTTAAAACACACTTAAGTTTCTCTCCTTGAACATGTCGAGTAGCACCTGTACTCTCCTGAAATATTTGCTCTGTGTAACAATGAGTTTGTCACAAGGAGAATTATTAATGGGGCAGAAGAAGATGAAACTGGTACAAATTCAATTCTGCACTGGTGAAAAAGAAAACAATGACAGTAATACTCCAGTATCTTAATATATATTATTTGTCCACACATTCAGTTGGCAGAAGCACATACTTTACACCATGTCATCCCCTGCATCTCTACGTGGAAAACAGAGGGAAGAAAAGATGAGTGCGACTAAACAGGAAGGGACAGAGTCAGTCAGTAATGGCCGGCGTGTCCTCAGTGAGGAGCTGAACTGAGCACTGAACAAGGCTTGATTTTGAAAACGAAAATGTGAAGATGGCAGGCAATCTGGTTGCAAACACTGACACAGTAACGCACCAAGTCAAAAAAGGAAATGATCTGCAGGAGAGAGAGAAACACCGTCACTCACTTCAAGCAGGAAAACAGATTTACACACAGGAAACACAAAATGATGAAACGTTCTCAAAAACTTTGAAGTCAAAAGTTCAGAATTTTGACATTTCTCAGTTATTTTGACTTCAATCTAAAAATCTAATTTGGATTATCTCATAGTTTCAACTTATAAAATCATATTTGACTTTTTATGACTTCTTGTAACTGTTACTCAGATATTTTCACTTAATATCTCAGTGTCAACTCAACTGTGACTTAAGTCTAATAAATTAACTTAATATCTAATAAAACTTTAACTCACTACGTCACAATTGTGACTTAGCATCTTCTAGTTTAATAACTGTAACTCACTGATTCATAATTCTGACGTATCTTCGTGTTTATCATTCCAAACATTTCAAGTATTATTTCCTTTTCATGGCATAAATGAGCTCCTACATAACTGTGAAAATGTAACCATGACTGAGTACATATCCGCATCGCTGATCAAACATAACCTTAACTGACATATATACTGTATATAAACCACTGCTGAGTACATTTATCCAAAGCTAGCATCGTGTGTACTTACCAACGCAATCCACAGCACCAGGTACTCGTCAATAAAACTATTGAAATACTGATCCAGGAACAGTAGTCCTGGTCCCAGGAAGGCTAAATCGTGGAGATGCATCTCACTTTTTGTCATATGTGCTACCTGATGGACAAAAAGACAAAAACACACACAGTCACCATCAAACACAACACACTGTTTCAATGTCTTACACTGAAATCTATAAAAATAAAACAAACAAAATGATGTGCAGTCAATGAGACTTTCTGTGAAGTTTAATATCCTGAGGATAAACCTTTGGCACTGCGGTATTCTGTCCACAGAGTTGCTCAACTCTTGGTAGAAGTTGCTCAATCACAGGTGACTCTCTCTGTTGGTGTGAAGTTTATGGTTCAGGTACAAGTCTGGATTTGTTGGACGGTGATTTGTTTCTTTTGATGGAGCTAATATTTTTATTCAGCTACACTGAACACATGCTGTACCTACAGTATCTCTACGCTGAACACACACAGGTTAAACATCAACGATCAAAGTTTCGACATTTATAGATGATTCTAGTTTGACTTACGACTAATTTATTGGTGATTTTGGCCGACACGAAGCCAAACGCCAGGATATAAAGACACGGATGTTTCTCGAATAGCTGGACAGCAGACTTCTTGTATATCATCATCGCCAAAATTATAACTGAACCAATATGTAAGACAGGAGAGAGGACGCTGGTTCCCTGAGGACAGACACAAAAACACAGTGAAGATGGTTAATGTCAGTAGAAACAGAGACAGTAGACAGAGTCCGCCTCAGCTCCACCAATAATCCATGTCTTGCCGATTTTTAGATTAGCCGGGAGGCGGCAGCGGCATTTACCAAGCTCTTTACACGGCTCTCCAGAAACCACAATTACAATCACTTGATGCTACGTTCTGATCCACTCTGAGCTGACAGGGAGGAATATAAAATATATTTCCCACCCGTTACTTTTGAGATTCGTGCAGTTTACGGCACAAAAACACTTCTCTCCTCCTCTCACCATAAACTCTCCGTCATTCTGGTTTCTTTCGCATGACGTTGTTGACTCATCTGTGATGAAACAATATCCACCCTCTGATGTGTCGGGCTCTAGGAGACAGGCTATCGATCTGTTCTTTAAATCATCAATTATCAGAAGAAGAAGCTTCCAGACTTACTGCTATCGTGGATCCGTTTTTGCCCACACCTCCGGTAAAAATAACTCTGAAGTAATTGGTGCAGGAGAAGATGGCTCCTAAAAAAGTGCAGATGGCGGGAACCATTTTCATCTGGATGTTTAGGATCGGAATCTAGACAAATCGAGACAGTGAAACACTAAAATCAAGGAAAGATCATAAAAACACAAACATTTAAATCAAAGGACGTGTCAATGACACTGTAATGTTCCAGCTATGTTTGTAATTTGTGAGTAAATTCACCTTTACATCCACAATGAAAGCATCATGAGTAATGTTAGAGAACAGTCAAAGCGTTCTTTGTATTTCTGATGACAATTATAATAAACAGTCATGTTAGAGCAGCATTTTAAGTATCATTGAACGTCGTTACATAATTAAGGCATCATCAGTCTCATTAATCTCAAAGAATTAGAACCAATCACAATTACCAGTGACTGCCAAAAAGCAGATCCTCCCACGGCGGCCAGCAAATACATGATTATTATGAAGATTTGCACTTCAGTCACATCAATGCTGAGCAGGACGAGAAAGCAGAGAGTTCACGGTGAGGATTAGTGACATCTACCAGCAACATAGTCATCCTACACAACACACTGCTGATGGGACGCCGTTGTGTTCTTCTGCTACTACACGTTTAATTTGGAGATTAAAGATTCAGCAGGACAGTCGCTGCATTGAAAGATGCAATCAGTAAAATTCACTGTTTCCTCATCGACTGCTGTCGTCTCCAGGAAGTCACTGCACCCGGTCACTAGGAAACTGTTCCAGCACATAACTCCCCGTAAACATAGTTGTCGTTTTTACAGTTTACAGATTTAAACTTTTAACATTTTAATTAACAAGCTTTACAGATGTTAGTAGGTGTACTTGTGAAACAGGCTAACTGTTTCCCCCTGTTTCCAGTCTTTATGCTAAGCTACGCTAACCACACCCTGACTCCAGCTCTGCACTGAACACGAGACTGACGTGTATTTTCCAAAATGTGTTTTGCAGCTTTCTGAACAGGCCTGTGTGTATGTGTGTGTTCACTACGACTGCAACTAACAAATATTTTCTTTATCAATTAATATTTTGATTATTCTTAACTTAGCAGTGCAGCACAGACAGGGCCATCTCAAATACTAGAAAATAATAGAGTTTGCAAAAACATGTAAACGTTTTTTTAGCGTCGATCGTGCGGTTAGTTTTCTTCCAGCTGATCTCACTGACAGGCCGTATTTTACTGACTGCACCTTTAAGCAGGACAGAGTGTGAGTGTGAATTTTAAAATTCATCCATGTGACTCCGTGGATGGAGGTCGGCGGTTACTGTAGACGGACACAGCGGGGAGCTCATGCAGCGACAGCGGGGAGGTTTACCATCACGTTCCACAGACAGGGACCCACAGTGGCTGTGAGCATCTGTAATCCTGCTAGACAGATCTGCACCTCTGTTATGTCAAATCTACACACAGAATACATCCACACGTCATTACTGACACTAAAGTACGACGAGCTGATCCATTATTCAAGAAATAAAAAGAACATTTATTTGATGTTTCTACATGAAACCTGTACGCACTCCAGTGTGTTTTACCAACCCTACAAGTGTCTGTGAATTTGACAATACACTCGTTTGACTTCCTGAATGTTGAGTGAATTAATTAAAGTTGGTTTAACAAACAGAATCAGACTGTAAATAAAGAGTCTTCATCTTAATAATACAGAAGCAGTTGAAACACGTCTGAAGGACATCTGACTAAGAACAATCCCACGTGAGTCATGACTGTGTTGGAAGCTGTGGAGGTAAATGAAAGCTCTTTGTCTTGTTCACTTATATTTTGATCAGATATGTCCTGCTTTAAATCATGACTCTTTAGACGGAGATATTCAAAGTGTTTTTGTCTTTGGATAACATTAAATACAGATGTGTTTTATATGCATATGATGTGAAAAAGGCTCAGGTATCATATTGTGGCATAACTCAATGAGAACTTAAAACAAAAGGACAAAAAGATAAAGCTTCTGTGGACTCACATGCCGAAGCGCAGCGTTCCTGACACGTATGTTTGCCAGTGGGCACAGTAGAACATAAACATCCCAGCGAAGCAGCAGAAGAACATCCAGTCCGGGTTGGTACCCATCTGCACCGCTATACTGGTTCCCAGCACCACAAACACTGCAGGGACAGACGCATGAACACAGGCGGTGTTAAACAGGAAGCTTCATGTTCACACAGTGGAACGATGTCGGACAGGAAGAAAGTCTGACCGGTGGAGAGGGAGTCACAGCCGTGGTCAAACAGCTCGCCGAGCGGAGAGCTGCTATTGGTGCGTCTGGCCTGCTTCCCGTCGATGGCGTCCAATGACTGGTAGATGAAGAGACCCACAGCACAGAGCAGGTACGCCCAGAGAGGAGCCTGAAACAACACACACACACACACACAAGAAGTTAGACTTCCTCCATAGCATATCTAATGTCCTCAAAGGAGTCCTTCTGAACCTGATCTGACCACCATCCTAACAAGGGGTCATTCACCTCGAAGGCTGCAAACATAAAGCTGAATCGATGTTCAGAACTTGTCAGATCAGGTGACCCAGAAAGGCCTTTTACTGTTCAGTGTGTGATCCTGATGAAAACACTCCCTGTTCAGTCTCTGTTAAACTCCATTTATCACAGCGCTGCCACCAGGAAACAGACTCCACACATCCCAGGCTGCATACGCCCGAGGCTGTCATGAGGACAAGGTCATGAAGAGGAGCGTGTCTTCTCTAAACATCCACGTCGGAGCCAGTTTTCCATCACACATGAACCACCCCCAAGGTCTTCATCTGAACCTTCTCTCACACCAAAAAGGTCGCCACGCCCCGGATGAGTCACCGAACAGATGAGTTAACAATGACTCAGCATTTGTACGTATACATTTCAGTCATTTTCTGCCACATATACCCTAAAACAAAATCACAGGTGCCTTATCATTGTTGTGCTGGAGGTCAGTTTCCCAAAACTGCACCGTGACTGTCCTCGTAATCAAATACGCTTGCTGGGCAGTACAGGCAGCAGGTCGAGGTCCAGGACGGCCGAGGTAAAGAGCAAATGCATACTCACATACACACTCAGAAACACCTTCACCTTCATCTCTGCCTGCTCGCAACAACTCGATGGACGAGATCGCACACTCCGAAACTAATCCTGCGTGTTTGTTCATGAACTACTTTAGTCTCCTTTTCAGCAAAGTAGAAACATCTGGAGTCAGATGGTCCTGTATAACATCTCAGATGATGATGATGACTAACCTGTTCGGTGGCAGTTGGGCAGTAGTAGACGAGCACGAGAGTGGTGAAGACGTTGGTGGCCAGGCCGATGATGGTGATGAGGTTGGGGGCGATCCAGGCAGGGACTCGTCCCACCAACCATTCCCAGTAACGCTGCATCAGAGGCTCCAGCAGGGAGCGTCCAGCACTGCTATACCTGCAGGGACAGACGACAGCCAGGTGAGGACCTGATGGCTTCACACAGGTGATTCACATGGAAACAGTGACGGTGAGGACAGAAGAATCCTGATGATAAATATGAAAGTTGTCGACTTTCATTGGGGGCTGAAAAATCGTTTGTTTTTATCCCGAAATTATGATTTGAAAGAGCCACAAGAGCTGCAAATTAACATAATTAACGATGTCTTAACAAGCTGCAGCAAGTGACAGCTCAAGCCGGTAATCATTTTCATCAGCTATAATGAAAACTGTCACTTCAGCTGCAGATAATCAAAGTAAATTAGAACAAAAACTTCTTGAGATCTTGACTGTCGTCTTGTGAATATGCTCTGAACATGTCGGTGTCTTTATAGTTGGTCACAGAGAAGAATTCGTTACAATAAGGAACAACAGAGTGGGTTGATTTTATCCTGTATGAATAATTCAAGTGATCTCTGTCTATCTCGTCGAGTGTGACAGAAATGTAACATTCTCCAGTTGAACTGCGTCGTGTCATCGTTTTAAACTGAACTGAGACCTCCAGGATTCAGAACTGTGAAGCAAACATTCATAAAGCTTCATAAACAGTTTGGTTTAAACACCCTGTGTAGAGTCTGTGTTTAGTTTGTCTGTTCTGGGCTACTGTAGCAAAAACGGTGGTTTAACGTGGCGGACTCGGATGTGGAAGAGAACCTGCGGCGTCTGTAAATATAAAAGTCTTGACTGTATTCAAGTTGATACAAGTTCAGTCTGTAAAAGGCCACATGAACAGACCTGAAGTTGAGAAGACAAAGCTTGACGCCTCTTTCATACAGGAAGTATGACACACACACACTGAAACCGCTCCATATGACACAGACTCTCCACATAAGGTAACGTTTACTGCAGTTAGTCTCAGTCTGTTGAGCGTTACCTGTGCTCCTCCAGTCTTTTGAGCTGGTGTCGTGACAGGGGGGGTGAGGGCAGCTCAATCAGCCTGCGCAGCACTCCGGGCGCCAGCCAGCAGGACGCCTCCATGCCCATGCCCTGCCCAGGGTCTTTGTCCCGGCCAAGACCTCGGCGAGAACGCAGCCCCCCCCCCTGCTGCTGCCCCGTTGTGCTCATGGAGCCCTGCTGCCTGCTGGTCTGGTCCCCGATGGCTCTGGCTCTGGCTCTGCCACTGTCCTGCCGGAGGAGGCTAAAGATCCACAGCGGGGCTGGAGGACAGACACAAACGAACTTATTAGACTTAAATCAGCCGCAGACGTTAACCCTCACCAACATGACGTGACGTAGACCTGTCAGGAGGCTGACGACCACTAACAACCGCATCATCACGTCAGCCTGAATCACTACGACGCTCAAATTAGTCCATTCATCAGCAGTTCACACATGTTGCCATGTTGAAGGCAAACAGGTTTGCAGTCCGACTTGGGAACCAGAGGGTGGTCGGTTCAAGTCCAGCATGGACCAGGGTGGACAGTTCACCTCCTGGGCACTGTCGGGGTGCCCTTGAGCAAGGTACCGAACCCCTGACTGTGGCACTATGTGGCCGCGGATCACTCCACCATCTCTCCACATTTGCAGCTCTATGAGCCCTTTGTGTGTGTGTGTGTGTGTGTGTGTGTGGATCAATAAAGTATCTGTTCTTCTATGAGGCTGCAACTAATGGCAAACTATGGTTTTACATGCATTTTAATGATGTGATGGGCAGCCACCCTTTGGTTCGGTGCCTTGCTCAAGGAGGAGGAGGTGAACTGGCACCTCTCCACCTTCCATACTGTTTGTTCCATGCTGGACTTGAACCGGCCACCCTCAGAGGTCCCCAAGCCAAGTGAGCTAGATGCTGAGTTTACAACAACTTAAATAAGCAACAGATCCTCTCTTTGTGGAGGCTGCAGCCAGAGAGGAGTTCACACATGACAGATGCAGGTCAGAAACACAGAGCCCTGCAGGGTCAGCGCTGCATGTCAGCTGTCACACGTGTTATTGTTGGTGTGTTTGATCCCCTCTCTGACCTCTGACATGTCACACTCTGATATCTGCACACAGGCCATTAGCATGTCGGAGCGTGTCTGTGTCTCTGAACTAGTCCTTGTGACTGTCAGCAGCACACGAGCTGACTGACAACAAACAATCCGCCTCGGCAGGTTTGCTAAACGCCGCCTAGCGCAGGCTAACTTAGCATACTTAGCTGGGCTGGTTGTGTCAGCGCGGAGCTCCGGAGGACTTTGTGTCAGCTGGTTGATTTAAAGTGAGTCGCTCGTTGTTGGCTCGTTGTCACCTCTCCGTGCTGGTATCACTGACACTAACACGGCTGATTAAATCTCGCTGTTTTACTGACACCTCCCGTGATGACTGCGGTTAGCTTCAGCTAGCTCGACGTGCTAACCCCGAAGACGGATGTAACGCAGACTGACCTGGCCGATTAAAGGACGACAGCGGCGGGCAGTCCGGGCGGCGGTGAGGGCGCGTCAAGCCGGCGGACAGCACCTCTCTCTGCGGGTGGGTGGTTAGTTTGACAGTCTCTCTCGTACCGGCTGAGGATACCGGAGGGACGTTTGAGGCTGTAGGTGAATTTACCTCGACCGGTGTCACTGTCACAGCGAAGCTAGTTCACGTTAGCCATCACGGAAGTCTCGCGTGACTGTCTAAGGGGCTCTTTGCCCCGCGTCACGTCTGCCAGGCAAACAAACAGGTTAGACTCCATCTTTTTTGACAGCTGAGACTCTTCAGTCCACATTTCTGCCCTCCACACGACAAAGACTGTTAGTATGGACCTGTCTCTGTAGGCAGGGCCGTTTCTAGCTATGCAAACAGGCTGGAGTACATTGATAAATGCAACAGATGCAGCATGTGCCTGAAAAATGTTTATCATAAACTTTAAAAACACGGTGACATAACATAAAAACCCAATCCCCACCAATGCAAAGTAAAGTAAAAAATAAATAACAGAACTTACATAAATGAATAAAAATACAATGGACCAGCCTCCATATTAATGTGCAAACAAGAATAATGCTGATGTTTCAGGTAGTACGAAACATTTACACGTAACACTGCAACCCTTCAGCACCATTTTAGATCTGTTTCTGTGATTGTCGTATGTAGAGCCACACGGCTGACGTTTGAGGCCCCTTCACAAGATCAGCAGATCAACATTATTATTTTGATGCCATGCAATTGTTTAAGGTGGCTACTGTTATTCTCCTCACTTCAGTGAATGACGGGCGGCTGTCATTCATCCTGTCATACCTGTCGGAAAGAATTGGGGAATGAACTTGGTGGCTGCGGGGCCCTACGCGTCCGCGTAGTCTGCATGTAGCAAGAAATGGCCCTGCTTGTAGGAACAGTGTTTACGTTGGAGGTGAACAAACTGTGCAACCTGTGAGAAGGTGCATGTGAGCTGAATGTCAACATGAGACTGAGGTTTATTCACTTTATCACATCAGCAGCAGGTATTTTATATACTGAGGTATCTGTTCAATTCACACCTTTCATAATGACACACCAGCTTTGTAGTAGCTAATGTTAGCCTAAACTTTAATAGGTAGTCAGATAATGACATGCCAACTACTGTAAGTTCTCTGTGGCTGTGAGGTGAAGCCAATGCGGGAGTGCCATGTAGTTCCTCAAAGGTCCACTCGAGGCTGGTTTCAGCAGTGAGTCAGTCTCCATAAGTCCCCATGTTAAAATGTCCAACTTCACAGCAGAAATAAACATGTTTACAGCCTGGTACAAAAAACTGTTTTGGTCTCTATAGCCAGTTTCCCTGTTCCCCTGTTACATTAGCTGATATGGTGGCAGACACAGTTTTTGAGTTTAAAAACGGCTCTTTGGAAACCTGTAGGTGACGTCACTCATACGGCGTCCATTCTTTCTACACTGACACACTGGGTGCCTCCAAGGCGACAACTGCTCATCAGTTGGGAGCATTTTAGGGTTCGGTATGTTGACTGCAGGAGCTGGGGATCGAACCACCGATCTCCTGATTAGTGGCTGCCCTACGTCCTGAGCCAAAGCCTCCTGTTAGCATCTTATGTTAGTGTACCTCTCTGTACTTTAGTGAAAAATACAAAACTCAACAAGCATCTTGTGTTATTGTATTGTAAGTTATTTGACTATTTAGCAAATGGTAAACACACAAACACAATCCACAACCGTGCATCAACAAAATTTAATATAAACATTCACAAAATAAAATTACAGGCATTCAAATCATTGTTATTCAACCACATATCTCTTTATTCATGCAAAAAGATAATTAATCAGACATATGGTATTTATAATTGTCGTTCCATACATGAAGAGTTACCAAGTCTGTAAATTCAGACGGCACCATGTACTGTGTGTTTGTACAGTCACTACTGAGTACAGTACTGAAGAAACAGCAGCTGTTGCATGTACACAGACATTATCAAATTATTACACGTGTTGTGACTGCAGTCAAGAAAAGATCAATGAACAACATGCACATCTCACACATTTTAAGTTGCATAAAATCCAACAGTGATGATGAAAAGTTGTTAATTTAATACACAAACAATAAGATCCAAGCGAGTAGCACTGCTGATCATCAGCTGTGGCAGCCTTAAAGGACAGTTTCAGATTTAAGTCTTAAACACTCACATGCCCGTACATTTTAAAGGTGTTAAGACTTGTTGGTGTCTTGTTCTGTCTGGAAATATGCTTCTCCAAAGAGACACTCGAAGAGAAGGTAGGTGTCGGTCACAGCAGAGCTCGGTTTATTGACAAAACAGAGATGAAAAAAGTTTAAATGTGTGACAAATAAGTAAATACCGAATTGTTCCTTGGTTTCTGCGCACTGGTTCATGTGTTTTTTGAAAAGATCACCCACGTTTTCTTTTACTTTTTGCTCTGTTAATCACTTTGGGCTGCATGTTTGCTTGAAAGATGTCCATCCATCCATTTTCTGTAACCGCTTATCCTCATCAGGGTCACGACTGCAGTCTATCCCAGCTGATGTAGGGTGAGAGGCAGGGTACACCCAGGACAAGTTGCTAGCTCATCACATAGAGACAAACAACCATTCACACTCACATTCACACCTACGGGCAATTTAGAGACTGTGGGAGGAAGCCGGAGAAAACCTACACAAACACATGAGCCGAGGTTCAAACCTTCTTGCTGTGTGGTAACAGTGTTAACCGCTGCACCAATGTTTCATCACCCATGAAAGTTGTTAAATAAATAAATAAAGTTTAAAGTTAAGAGTGTGTTCGCCCGGAGAAGCACAGTTCCAGCGTTAGGCAACAAAAGCACTTTGGTTAAAGTTTGGGAAATCAATTAAATGTTAATAAGATAAATCGTGCTTCAAGTCACTGTGGACTTTTTCCTCAACCTTAACTAAGTGCTGTGAGTGTGAATTCAAGATTAGATTTTAAGAAAACAAATTAAATGTGTTGTCTTGCAGATTCATTCATTAAAAAGGAGTCCTCATTATGCTGTTAAAAATCTAAATTCAGGGGCATTACGTTTCTCAATTGTGCAAATTAAAATAATTTTAGGAGACAGTTTAAACAAACACATGCAGTCTGTGTACGAGCCGTCACTATAAAGTCACTAACGTTAATGTCACATGAGCCCTCTGTCCAACAAAACTGTACTCAGCCCGGAAAAAGGATATGAAGAGAGAGACCACAGACTGTGAATAAACTGTGAATGAAACTGCGAGTGTGACAGCACGGTGCTAAAATTACAACTTCTTCATTTCTAAACGCATCGCTGTTTCTATTGGCCGACAGAAGCTGAACAAAGTTGCAAACGTGCTGCAGGAGGTCACACAAACAGGAAACATGGTTTCTTTCTTCAGTTGAAGAGAGTGAGACATGGAGGAAATGTAAGTCTGACAGAAGTACGAGTTAAATCAAGCGATTCATGTTTTATTTTTAAGTTCACATCCTGGAAATTAAATAATTATCAGCATAAACAGATGACTTTCAGTCAAATCATAGATCCTGTAAACTGTGACTGAGACTGAAAAATGACTCTACACACTGATCTCTGAGTTTTTCATTTGTTGACATCATCTTCAGTTACTCTTACTCTTACGCCATCCGTCTGCAGATATCAAGCTGATGTACATGGACACAAACAAAGCAGATGAATCGGTGAGCGGCCTGTTTGTGCTCAAACTGGTGCTGACCGGTATGATTTGGTTGTATCGGCCAATCCTCGATGATACATTAAGACAAAAAAGTAGTATAACTACCATCAGGCAGTAAACTAAGTACTTAAAACTTTAAACCTCTTGTAGACAAACTCTTGTACACGTCTGCAGATGACTTATTTTTTGTTATTTTTTTATGTAAGTGTACAGCTTCATGTTGTTAGGACTCTCTGTCTGGCAGTTGAGTCATGTAAGGATTAAAGAAGTTTCTCAGGAGGCTCTGCACCCGTGTGGGCTGAGGGCTCCCAGCACCGGAGACCAGCGCAGGATTCAGAGCCAGGTTCACGACCTTTGTGGGGTTGAAAGCAGCAGACCTGGTCTGAGCGGTGTGGAGACCCTCGATGGCGCTGGACAGCCAGATGAGTCTCTTGAGACTCTGAATGTTTCGGCCGCGATCGTGCATCAGCTGATGTTCGGTCACAGCTCGGCGACTGCAGGGAGGAGAGAGCAGGAAGGGTCTGTTAGTCAGGACCGGTCCACCTTCAGTACAGGTCCTCATTATTACAGTCAACAGATATCAAAACATTTTATGCAGCTACATAACTAATAATGAAATATAATCATAATTTGAACTTTAACGTGACATTGTGTAGTTCGTATTTTTGCGATTTAGCACCCCACAGATTTATTCTTGTCCTGCAGCTTCTCACTTGGTAACTCTCTCTTTTTTGTCTCTATCTCTATCTATCGAGGCTGCTGAGCCCAGTTACGTTGCCCAGTTGCCTAGCTCCTGTTCTGGCACGACACCGACTCCACCCCCATCAGCATTCGCCTGCGCTCCGGGTCTGAAAACCTCGTCTTCTTCTCGGTGGTCCAAAAAACGCCTGTGGTACAAAAGCTAACACTCCCCCGGTGCTCTGAGCTCACAGTGCGGTAACAAACTGAGCTAACATTCGCTAACAGCAGCTACAGTTGGCAGCAGTTTACTTCACTGTCCATCAGGAAACTCTGTAAATCACAGAGAGTTGAGGCGGAGCAGCCGGAGGACTGTGTAGTATTTAACTGTGTAGTATTTAGTGGCATTTAGCAGTGCAGTTGCTGATTGCATCCGCCTCACCTGCAGCTGCAAAACGTGCTAAAACATCAACAAAATAGAGCTGCATAAATCTTTCATACCGGACCTTTAATGTTAAATATTTTAATATGAAAACCGTATATCTAAATGAATGTTTAGATTGCACTCTTAAACTTCCAGTTGGTAAAAATATCTGCAGACATGCACCAAACATCCCGACACACACAAAGCGACATTTCTAGAAGTCATAAAAATCATATTATTTTCAGTGGAGTATTCCTTTAAGCTACAGCTGAGCACACCAAACATTTTTCTACACATTTACTGCACTTTTTGTATCAGTACATTTATAAATCATTCACAGCTCGCTTCGTGTTCCTCACCTCTCATTCTGTTGACACCGGCCGACTGTAAAGACGACAAGAAGCATGACAGCGAGCCACTGCGCAGGCCTGTGGGACATCTGCATCGTCTGCAAGAAAACAGCAAGAAACACATCAAACAATGTAAAGTCAAAATGTTTATATATAATATATAATCTTTGATAAAGTAATACAACAAAATATGAAATGGGAAAGAGAAGAGCAGGACTGTATTTGTTAGTCTGGTATTCAGTCTGTTGGTCTTTTTTGATGGTTACACTGTTGTGTCATCATTGTTTGTGTCATACATGTATGAAACACTCTTTATGTAAAAGAAGAAAGGACAGTGAGCAATTTTTCTTCCATTTTTCCTTCCTAAACCTCACTATTGTCCATAAGTAATAACACACATTTTGACTGTTTAGCGCCTAAAAAAGAGCCACAAATCCACAGTGGATCTCTTCCTTTGTATAAATATACTGTAATCAGCCAAAGACCACGCGTGTGTTGTATGTTAACAATCGAGTTTCTGCAGTCGCAGCTCAAATAAATCAAACTGCAGGAGGTCTGACGTGTTTCTCTGGATGTTTTCAGACATTTTGATAATGTAGGTGTCATGTTTTTTTTTTTTTGATCACCGACTTTGACGTCAGCAGGATGAAATTTGTTTCTATTTGCAGATTCGTCCTCAGTGATTTTGGCCATTTTCCTGATGTCGAGCCTGTAAAGTAAAACCCTTTAGGAGCTTTAAACCTGTTCATAAATACATTTCTTCTTCTTGTACATGACCTCAATATACTACAAGATGGGTGCACACAAGTGAGCTAAACTGACCACAGCAGCCAATCGGAGGCTCTCTCTAAACAGATTCACGGTTTTCCAAAGACACACCTCAGAGCCTCAGACACACATTTAATTTACATTTAGTCAATCAAGGTACAGAGCGACAAGGGCATATTAGTGCAGCAATAAGTACTACTCGCATAGAAACAAGTGAGGATAGGACAAGGGGGATAGATTTAGCATGTCCAGCTGTTGGTAGTGCTCGGAGAGGAGTTACTCTCTGAAGAGCTGGGTCTTCAGGAGGAGACAGAGAAAGGTGTTTTGGTTAACCTCCTGCAGGCTGATCAATTGATCCAACTCCTCTGCATGGCTCTGAATGACTTTTCTGTAGAAAGCTAAATTCAACAGACAAATGAGTTTTTCTGCTGCTTTGTTTCACACAGTTGAACATAAACCACCACAGTTACAGAAGTCACAGATTACACACTGTTACAAATAAAATAAAATACGGTATAACCTTTCCATATTTTAAAATGTCTGTAGAGTTTACGGTGAAAGACTGTCAAACCATGACAGTAAAAGACTGTAAAATATGCCATTAAATATTACGGTGTTTCACTGTATAATTAACTGTCTCTAATATAAAATACTACTTCATTCTGTATAACTTCCCTTAAAATGCCGTATAGAATAAGATTTTGCCATAAAATATGAAAAAGAAAGCTGTGGTTGCCAGAATATAGCTGTAATAAATACAGTATAACCTTTTCTGTAGGTACATCTGTAGATTTTACAGTGAAAAACCAAACCACGACAGTAAAAGACAGTTTTTAATATAAAACACTTCTTTATTCTGTATAAATTCCCTGAAAATGGCGTATAGATAAAGGCTTTGAAATATGACTGTATACAGGAAAACACAGTCATACTTCATGGCATATTTTACGATCCTTTACTGTCATTGTTTGGTTTTTCACTGTAAAATCTACAGACATTTTTTACAAAATCACACTTTGAGCTTCAATAAGTGATGATACTTACATTGTTGCTGATGGTGACAGCCGTTCCTCTGATGATCGGACACTAAACTGACTTCAGGTTCGACCTCCAGACCTTTTATACGCGCACACACACACACACACACACACACACAGGATTCAGACCTCCCACAGGCTAAAGAGTCACAAATAATTCAAAGTGAGGCGTTTGATTTGCTAATGAGACCAACGTCATCACCTCCATCTCTCTGACATGTGACTTTGTGTGTGTAGAGGAAGAAATATGAAACATTTTTGCAGCTTATTTGTGTTAATACAATCCCAAAGAGGCTGCTGCACCTCAGAGTGACAGCGGAGAAGGTTTACACAATCACAGATACTCTTTACATAATCAGGTGTTTTTGAAAAGGGGGATGAAATTCAATTCAGGGATTATAATTTTTCTATTTTCTGGTCTAATCTGCGCCGTTCCTCTCGGAGAGATTCAGGCGTCTGACAAAGAGGAATTTATAAAAATGTGTCTGAATGGTTTTATTGATGTTGAAGGTGCAGACACACAGGAATGAGTCAGTGTGGATAAACTGAATGTCAGCAAACTGTCTGTCACTTCAGGTTTAAACTTTTCTAAACACTCTCTCTGTAGTTAAGATGCTTGTCGCCTGGAGCTCTCCTCCAGCTTCCTTGACATTACAACCACCACCACCCCCATCCCCCCGAACACTAATGAACCCAAATAAACTGGAGTCTCCGGTTGCCGCAGTGTCGCCACAGTCACTGTTAGAAACGCAGTCGTCTTGACAACAACTTCCAGGACGAGTTTCCCTCAGCGAGAAATGTGGGCTGCCGTCAGAGGCTCGTGGGCAGAGAAGACGAGGAGAAGTGATTTAGTCCATTAGAGAGTAGATAAAGACAATGTGAAGACATTCAAAGACAAATGGAGATGGACAGAGAAGAAAGAGAGAAAAGAGAGGAGGTGAGGCTGAAAGAGAAAGAAAAGGAAAGAAGCTAATCAGCAGATGGTGAAACATTTCTCACAGCAGGCCGATCAGATTGTGGTTTGGATCCGGTCAAACACGATATTCAAGTTTTGTTTTACAGATTAAGCCCGGATTCATGAAACTGTTACTCCTGCTGCACATTTAGGAATAACAGGAGAAGAGAGAATTACAAAATAAAAACAGGAAACATTGAACCAGAAACCAAAAACCATGACAAGAGCAGGACAATGAACACTATTAGGCTACACACACACACACACACACACACTTCTTTGCTATTGCTAACATAGTTCACTAAAGTTGAACTCCACGTGAAGAAAAGGTGTGAATTTGTACCCTTCGTTCACACAGACGAGAAATCAACACTCCCGTTCACTTGTATGCGATCAGAGGGGCGAATAAAACATTCGCTTTAAGTGCTTTAAGATTTAAGATGTTTGTTTTGCACCAAAACACCAAGATAAATTTGTGTGATCGACCCTGAAACAGACGACAAACCAGTAAACTGTTTCCTGGTGCAGCTCGTCCTGCACTGCCCACGTCTCTGCAGGTGAATGATCGCCACGATCATCGTCATCTACTATTGGTTGAGGCTCCGACTTTGTGATTTCATCTTTAATTTGTTGACATCAGGTGTAGATGTAGGGTTTGTTATTCCTCATCAGAGCTTAAATGTGATTACTCATTTTGGTTTGCATTTTTCAGCAACAGTTGATCAATTGTCAGCATGTTTTAGTCATTTTCATTGTTACTGGTGGGGTCCGCCATTCTCACGCTGGATTCAGATCGCCAGTTCCCAAACATGAGGGACTCACATGCCACATTTCATTTACTGTAACTTCATCTCACTGACGTCAGCCTCACTGTTTACTGTCCAGAGATTTATTAAGTTACTGCAAACCAAACATCTCTGAGCAGATCAGATTTACTGCTTTTTAAAGTTTGTACAACACTCGACACCTTCAACCTCAGACCACCAATCCAGTGTACAAATGGTGAATGTGATATGTTGCGTTGTCAGTCTGTTTACCTTCTACCTCTTATTTGGCAGCTTGTTACTTTGCAGATTTAGTTTATTAAAACAAAATATAAATCAACTAATAAATTATGATACCAAGCATGTGTTAGTAGTAGCTGTTAGCTCCATGTTTGTGAGGTAGAAAATACCCCACAAACGCATATTGCGCTACGTAGTGGGATCTGAATACTTCCTCCACCAGTGTTGATGGAGTATTAGGTCTGCTGACAAATTGCTGTAACAAACTGGGAGCTAAAATATCTCAGGATCAGGAGGTGCATTGATGCAGCACTGAACTGGACTGTCAGGGTTAAGAGAGAGCTGAGGTCAGCACACGATGGATGTGTCACATCTAAACTCTGTGAAAGTCGTTGGCTCACAGATCAGAGGCAGCCGTTTACTCCTGCTGCTGATCAATGAGCGTGTATCAGATCAATATTTACATCCATACGCATCTGTAATCTGTAAATCTGGTGTTATGTCTCTCAGGTGTAAAGAAGCCTGTATCCACATGGTGGCAGTGTTGCACTGAGCAGCTGCTGAGGACGAGGAAGCGTCTATTCACCACATCTGGAGCTTCAGGTTTATGAAGAGACGCCACAGCTGCAGCCTTTTTTTATTTTGGGACTGAGTGAAATGACCCGGAAGTATCTGTGTGGCAGCCATGATGAGAGAGGAAAGGTGCTTCGATGCTTCCTTCAGCGCAGGTCACACTGGAGTATCCTTTACAAGAGGGAAGGATGCCGTCCCATAATTCCTTGCAGCAGATCCACATCGATAACATCTGCTGTTGCATAAGTGCACAGCCTAGTTTGAGTGCAGATAGATTCTCCTTGACCTCACGATGTTGATCTTAATGTGAGCGTCAATGTTTGTTTGTCTCTATCAACAACCTCTGGACAGATGTCGATGTTCTTACTCTCCTCCTCCTGACCTCCAGCCTGGTGAAAGATGGCCTCAAACCTGAGAGTCACTCCCACAAGAAGGTCAAGAAACTGAGGTGTACTGGCCTCTTGCCCAGTGTCTCTCTCCACCCTGATGAGGATAAGTGGTTACAGAAAATGGATGCATGGACTGCAGCCTGACTCTGTCTGATGTGTAACAAATATTAGGATAGCGTCCCCTCTTTGAGCAATCAGCACTTCAATCAAACGGTGATATTCTGGGGCACCCCATGTACGAAAGGCTGAGTTCTTGCTGTAGCGACCCGGGTTCGACTCCGGCGATATATATATAGTTCTCTGTTGCAAGAATGGACAGCGTATCCGTGACGTCACCCACAGGTTTCCAAAGAGCAGCTTTAAAGCTCAAAATCTGTGACTCCAATGACGCCTGGTTGCTCAAACAAGTCATCTGTAACAGCACCCACCTGTCAATCAAACCGTCCACACTCTTAATTCTGCATAACTTTAAGCCTTAATATAATTTGAACAGGTGAGTTCTATAAAAATTCACCCGCAGTACAGTTGTCATGAACGGGGAAATTAGCTATAGAGACCAAAACTGTTTTTTGTACCGGGCTGTAAACATGTTTATTTCTGCTGTGAAGTTGTGACATTTTAACATGGGGACTTATGGAGACTGACTCACTTCTGGAGCCAGCCTCAAGTGGACGTTTGAGGAACTGCAGTTTTTGGCACTTTGGCACTGGCTTCACTTTTGATGGATGGATTTTGTGTTCCTGTCTTGTTTATTACTACCAGCTGCTCAGTTTTACTTTGTGACCCCCTTGTTGGGACTCTGACTCTCAGGTTGGAGGTCAGGAGGTCATCATGAGTCGACCTGTGGGGAGTCAGAACATCAACATCTGTCCAGAGGTTGTTCTGACACTGACATCGCCGTCGTCGTCGTCGTCGTCTTCGGCCTGATCGATGGGAACAAAAAGACATTTATTGGCACTCGTAGATATTCTCTGAGTGTTATTGCTCATAGTAACAGGTGTTGATCACAGCTGCGTTTCCATGGTAACGGAGCGATCTAAGATGTCCACCATATAAATGTGATTTCTCTCTGCTGGCTTCATTCCTCTCTCTATAAAAACAGCCTAACTATTAGCAGATTATTACACAAACATGATGGGGTTACTTCTTTCAGATGTACATTTAAAAACAGCTCACAGATATGTTGTTTGAATTTCGAAGACTGCTCCATAAGTTGTTAAAACAGCTGCTCACTGTAGTTTTTAATAAACGCTCCAGGTCGGGAGAAGTGCGTAACGCTTTACTAAGTCACACACCACCAACTATTTCACTGATTTTGGTGAAACCAGCTCATATTTTATGGAGAAAATGTTTTCTGGTTTTCCCTCTGATGTCCTCCGGCTGCTCATAATGACAGAGGAGAAGAGACCGAAGGGAATGCTGATGGTGGAAGCTAAGTAGAGGAAAGGAGAGAGTGAGCGAGTAAGAAGCCATTTGACAAGAGTAAATCTGGGACTGACTTTCAGTGGTTGGTGAGAGCTTGGTGAGATAAAAGGCTGAAAGACAGACGCCGAGCTGGGCTGACTGCTGTTGGACTAGTCAGTAATATTAGCTGGCTGCCAGTGTTGTAGTCCTCGAGATCTGTCTTAGACCACTTTTTAAAGGCCTCGGCCTCGGCCAAAGAGGACTATGGATTATAGTTCAAGACTGGTCAAGACCACAAGTGTGGGGATGTCACTTAATCGCCCCTGCATTGTCTGATTTATTCTTTAATTGTTTGGGAGGAGACATCAGCCAAATCTGGAATAAAATGACCTAAACCAGAAAGAGTTCATCTACAAAACAGCGTCTGAAAGAACACAGCGGTTTGAGAATACTTCAAGGTGACGCTTAACGAGGTGACTCAATGTAGCAACCACGCTTCACCCAAAGAGTTTGTCTGTTTATCTGGTCTTGGTCTTGGACTACAACACTGCTTGCTGCTATGTCTTGTGTTGTTGACCTCACTTGATGTTTGGCAGTTGTTGACCTGCTAATTTTTGATCAGAAGTAATGTAATCAGAACAAATACACGTGTACAGCTGTCCATATTTACCACAGTGGGATTAGACTCTGAAACTGGGGGTGCTAAATCACAAAAATACCAACTAATGTTGAGATTTAACCTCTGAACCATCAAATCAAAGAAGAAAATAATCATTAAAATAAATGAATCACAAATGGACGCAGATTTATTTCAAATTCCAATGGCTTTATTTTATGTATATAGATTTGTATATATTTATATATATTTATATATTATATATATACTTATGTAACAACTTTTACTCAGTTGCTTGATTATCATCTTTTGTTCAGCTTAAGTTCAAACGACATGACACTAAGACCAAGGCATTCCACACGATCATATCTTACAAAAGAGTAAAGAAAACAACGCAAGTGTGTGTGTGTGTGTGTGTGTGTGCATGTATGTGTGTGTGCACCCATCGTACACACACACACACACACACACACACACATGCATACATCAATGTACAGGTGGTTCTGTTTGTAGAAAGAACTAAAAAATAAAAAGCAGATAAAGACGGAGACGAGCAGACAGAGTGAGAGCGTGAGGGAGAAACCAGATGAACCACTGGAGTCGAACTGGAGGATTCTGTTGCATAGATTGAAGCAAACAGGAGGAGGACGTCTGATGGAGACAGACAGGATGAGGGTGAACGAGGGAGAAGGTGACACACACACTGAGGAAACACACACTCACACACGCACGCACACATACAGGGAAGCACAGGAAGTTTTATTTTGGCGCGCAAACAAATCACCGCCGAGGCTCAGAATCTGCCCGACACCGAGGTCATGTCCTCTGTGTTTAGCAGTATGATGACGATGATGCTGAGATCGCAGGTATATTTAGCATATTCACCACCATAGCTTAGTTACCATACTGACATCTGGTAATCAGCTGAGGCTGATGGGAATGTACTTTAAGTTTTGTAGGATCTTAAATTAAATTAAATGTATTGAACAAATTAAAAATCTGAACTGATGATGGCGCAGCAGGAAAAGTCAGTGTATTATTTATTATCAATAATTAGCTGAGAAAATGTAGCCAATTTATGGCTTTTCATGTAACGCGAGCGGTTCATCCTCTGGGGATCGTCAATGTCTGCATCCAATAGTTGTGAACCAGCTGACCGATGCCGTCTCATTTTAATCAGGATGTTCACGTTTGCTGGTTATTTGTCTTCGAGTTACAGTGCATCATTTTTAAACCAGAAACAAATAAATTAAATATTTACTCCGTCCTCGGGCAGCTTTGAAACATTGAGACCTCTGTGTCGGGGAATAAACTATATAGGAAATATATTCAGGTAACATTTTCTTCATTTTCTGGTTACATTGACAGATTAGGATAAGGTTTCAGTTTCTGTCACTCTGTTCTACACAGAGAGAGGACAAAGCCACGTTTAGACTAGCTTAGCACAAAGACTGGAAACAAAGGGAAACTGCTAGCCTGCCACCATCAAAAGAGGAAAAAATATCCACCTTCCAACAACTTCAAGGCCTGTCTTTGTAGAAATAGGGATCTTTAGAGGAGCTTGTGTGTCTTCAGCAGTTCTTTTGGAGTTTTGACAGTGGGACTCACATCACAACACAGCACTGCTCTCATTAGAATTAAAGGCTGATCATCGATGTAACAAAAATATTAGTTTGTAACATGAACACACAAACGAACGTGTTTGATAAAGAACCCTTAAAGTTGGTATAAACGAACAAACTGTGGTCCAAATATGTAACGAACGTGACATTTTACTCGAGTTAGAACAGTTGCAGATTCATTTTAATTAATTAATTAATTGGTTAACTGTTTTTGCTTTTAATGATTTTTGTTTTCAGCTTCTCGAATGTGATGATAAGATTCTGCTGAACATCTTTTGGAGGACTTTGAGGACGTCACCTCACTCTGTGAAATCATCACCAACATTTTATAGAATTATATATTGATCAATAAATTATAAACCTGCAGATTAATCAGTACTGAACAGCTGCAGTGGACAAACTTGATGTGCTGATATTGATAAAATCACAAGCTGTGATGTGAACAGACATTTTACAGGTGAGCAACAAACTCCTCGTTTTTCTCTCCACCAGAGAGAAGCAGGAGGAGGACGATGACGACGATGGATCGTGAGGATCAGTGATGATGATGATGATGATGAGCCTTCCTTGAACCACATGCCGAAATGTTTAAACTGTCATCATCTCCCTCCTCCTTTCTCCTCCTCCTCCTCCTCCTCCTCCTCTCACTGCACAGATGAGTGGGTGATGAGTTCAGGACAATCTGTAAATCTAAGTGTTTGTGTGGTCGGGATGAGAGGATGAAACAGACGATAGAAACAAACAAAAATAAATTTCATCTTTCATCAATCCATCCATCAGAAGTCACACAGTTTAATTTCCTCAGTGTGTTTCACCTCACAGTGCAAATACATGTGTGTGCGTGTCTGTGTGTGATGTCTTGTGTGTTTTGAGATTCATTTGGAAAAACAAGTCAACATTTTTGGGGGGGGATGTTTCATTCCATACTAAAACATGCAGAACACAGAACATTGAACACATATACTGAACAGTTAGTTTTATCCAAATGCAGTTTTTTTTTCTTTTTGTGTTTTTTTTTTTATCTGGCTTTTTAGGCTACACAGAACACGACGGAACCAATCGCACCAGGTCGGACATATTGCTTTAAACCACCAAATTTTGTATATATGTCATGCATGCCACATAGATGATATTATGTTTATACAAAAATAACACCAACGCCTATTACTGTGTATCATAGTAATTACAGAAAACAAATCTTTTTCAGTCTTTTTTGCAATGAGAAACCAAATATATCTATGTATTTATATCTAATATATATACGTATATACATGGTAGATATAAATATATAGAGATAATATATAAATATATAGATACGTGTAGGTGGTTATGACTTTTCCAACTGTGATATTCCAGTTCGTTTGAACCTTTTTTTTATATTTGTGGATTTTTGAAGTGGATGTGAAGGTTCTCCAAACGTTTCCTTTAATATCCCACGACAGGAAGCTGTTCTGAGAAAGGCAGTGCTCTGAAGAGGAAGCAACGTAGTCAAAATGCAACAATGACGGGATAACAAGCGAGTTCTTTTTCCATACAGAAGTCCTACAGGAGGCAAACTGAGATCATTTAAACTCCAAAAAAAAACAAAACAAAACAAAGAACCTTCAGAAAACTGAAACCAGGTGAAGATTTTCAGTCCGCTGCTGAGTCTCATCTGGACTGTTTTTTTTTTTTTTTATTTGTGACGCGCCTGAAACCAGAAGCACAAATAAAAAGTGTGGAGTGTCTCTGATGATGGCAGGGCTGGCACTGTGCACCTGGCATGAGACGTGAGGGCAACCAGTCCAACCAGTCCAACAGACGACCACCGCAAGCCGAGGCGGTGGCGAGAGCAGAGGGACGATCGTATCCAGGCGGGATGTAGAGAGAGAGGAGAGACAGCAAACTTTCTAAACAAACATGTGCAGACGGAGAAAAAGGAAAGAGAAAAACGACTTTGGCAGAACATTCTTAAAGCTTTGCTGGGTGATGATTGGCTGATTGCCCCCTCTCCCATTTCCTGTCACCGACACAGACAGCAGGTACACGTCATTCACTTAATATGACAATATTTACATTGCACTGACTGTAAGGAGCGTTTCTGTGTTGGAGGTGTTTGTCAGATTCAGCAGTACAACAGAACAAAAGAGGAAAAACAAACAAAAAAAAAAACGCGTCAGCGTTTGGGAGGCGCGTCTCGTTCAGAGCCGCGCAACGGCAGGAGGAGGAAGTGATGTCATAAGTGCTTTAACAGTCCTGCTCTCTTCCTGCAAAAATGTTTCTGTTGGTATAAAATGGTGATGACATCTACAGCTGCAGCTGTGTCCCGCCTCAGGCCCCGCCTCCTTAAATGTCCAAATTAAAGAGACGTCTTTGACGAGTCCTGATTGGATGACCCATTAAATGACTTCACGTTTTGTTTGGGGGCTCCATGCTGACTTCAAGGGTCCAATCGGTTTCTAGAAAAGCTGGGTCTGCTGTATTGCTCTAGGTCTTGGATCGAGTCCCTTCTGGATCAGAAACTTTATGCACATTGGGTTCAAAGCCCTCTACGCTGGCTGCGGGGGGCTCAAAGCAACTCATTGGTTTGTTTTGGTTTTGCCGGTTCGACTTTGGTCCTCGAGTTACTTTTTTCGGTTTTGGTCCATCTGAGGGGGATCGGAGGGGACGGAGCCTGAAGCGGGACACAGCTTTGATCCTCTATAAAGTTGTCAGCTCCGACACCAGTCAGCTGGAAAACAGCATCAGTCCACTCGTTCAAAGAAATCAAGTCGTAGTAGCTTCAAAGTACAGAAACAAAGAAACCCAGAGGTTGGATAAATAATTATACACTCCCATTTAATGTTTGATACAGTTAGCTGTATTCACGTTGCATTTGCTGAATTCTAATGGAGTTGGATAACTGCGAAAATCACATAGCGTGTAGTGTATCACAACATCTTTAAGTGAAGATACTCATGTAAAAAGGGGGCTGATGAGACTTAAGATTGTTGAGATTCCCAATTTGAACGGCCAACAGGAAGTAAACAAGTCACTGCAGGTTTCTGAGCCCTAACATCAGGTGACCAAGACGACACACGTGGCATAAATATTTAGAGCTGTAAAAAGACAGAGTCCACGTTAGATTCATCTCATTCATGTACTGTACTGTCACCAAACTCTTCAGCCTATACATATATATTCATATATCTCCAAAATATTAAAAAGTACTTAATATAAAAATACAGAAGAATTGTAAAAAATGAGCAAAACATTGAATTTTATATGAAAACCATGCAAGAAAGATTCCCCATTTAGTTAAATAGTAACTCTAAGATTCAGGAAAGCAAGGGAATGAAAGGGAAGTGGTCGGATGAAAGAAGCGCAGGCGAACTGCCACCCACTTGCTTTTCATGTAAACATTGTAGAGGTCCTTTAAACTTGGTTCGGCAGTGACGACTGAAGATTTTCTCCTTGCTTTTTGGTCATGTTTGGAGTAAAGGGCCAAGGGAGGGAGGGAGGAAGGAGGGGAGGGAGGATCGAGGGGGTCAGGGGGTGAGAAAGTCCAAAGGAAACCTCGATAACAATGAGATAAAAAACAATACAGACAACCTATAAAATATGGCTCTGAGTTACATAGAAAAAGCTCATCAGAGGGGAAGAGGAAGAACCTAGTCATGACAAAAAGTTGGAAATATGGCAGTAGTAGCACATTACTTCAATAACGTGTTCTGGTTCATAGATAGGTTGATGGCTGCTAGTAAGACTAAGAGGGGATTAGACGCATCGCTGCTTCTGATTGGAAGATGACTCCTTCTTTTAAGACAGTAATCTGCGGACAAACGGCAGGCAGGAAGTACTGAGCGGCGGCACGGAAACACAGTGGATTTAACTCTACAGGCTGACATCATCGCCGCGCTGATGTCTGTCGATCGAACAGCAGAGCGGGGAGAGGGGTGAGGAACTGTCACTGACAGCTGATCGAGTTTCTGTACGTTAAAGTCGGAGAAGCAAGCGAACAAAAACATCAGGAGTGGTACTAAGATTCATGTTGAACGCAGACAGACGGTCCAGACTCTGTTTACCTCCTGTCTGATGGACTGAACTCATCGATACTGTCTCCGTTTGTCGCCTCACTGTGTCACAGGTCATTTTTATTGGTTGCCAGACTTCAAGAGGGCGGGTCTTATTTAGGCCTGTCAGTTGACATTTCAGCCCATGATAAATGTTTACCCTCATCCTTCAAGTATTTTGTCGTCTGTAGCTCAGTGCACGGCTGTTAAAACGAGACGAGGAGCGGCAGCAGGAAGATACGTCCTTACATGTTGACATTTAAGTCATTCAGCCTCATTTTAATCAGCGCTACCTCTGCTGCGACAGCAGCAAAAAAGGCACCACTGGCTGAACTGAGGAGTATCAACCTTTTCCACCCTCTGTAGGATGCGATGGGCTCCAGGCTCTTAGCAAAAGCAAAGCATTACTGGGCTTTAACTTGAGTATTGATGAGGCTCAGCCCTGCAGACAGGAAGCTAACGGAGCTCCGGACAGACGACACACACGTGGTTGTCTAAACTGAATCCCAAATATTCATTCCTAAGTTATCATGCGACTTAACACGAATGAAACAGAACATGCATCCTACTGGAGGAGGGGAAACTTCCCGTTTCCTATCGACACTGTGGACGTACTGAGGGGGAGGAAGGGGGGGAGGCAGAGAGAACCAGATGAGTTTTGGTCGGACCCCCGCTGTGCTGAGCTGAGCTGAGCTGAGCTGAGCTGAGCTGAGCTGAGAGCGAGCGCTCTCCTCTGGACGCCCGCCGTGTTAAGATATTTTTGGGTAGTAAACATTCTGTCCTTCCACATGCAACACAGCAGCTAAAGAAAAACCAAACACATACAGACACGATAAAGGGAAGAACATTTCTTTTAACAGTTGAAGCTTGAAGACTGTAGTGTCACACTCACAAGACATTCTGAGGAGTTTGAATTAACAATCGTAAGAGGTTTTAAAAACAAAAACAAAAATAAGGTTACATTTTTGCATTTGACTAAAAATCTTCTGAAACACCAAACCCGGCTGTTAGCTGTGTAGAGAGGAAACGAAAACGTATGTACATGAGAATCACTGCACTCTTTGAAAAGTTCGGTGCCGTTTTTGTTTGAGTGTTACGCAGGAATGAAGCGAGTACAGAACACGACATGCTGCTGCAAGTCCCGCAAAAAGATCGAACCAGACGTTAAAAGCTTTTCAAAAGTAAAAAATATGAACATGAATGAACAAGAACAGGCCTTCCACTGTGGAGACGCTCGACTCCACCCTCTACTCATACATGTGTGGTGGTGGTGGTGGTGAAGGGACACACTTACAGGCAGAACAGCCATGAAAAAAACACAACGTGGCAGGAATGACTGAGGCGGGGTGAAGACGATGTGAAGCGTGCAGGATGAGGAGATGAGCAGAGCAATGACTTCCCTCCTCAGTGCGACAGTTCAATTGGTGGGATGACATGATGGAGGAGGGAGGAAGGAGGGAGGAGGAGGAGGAGGAAGGATGAGGAGCTCAGATGGATGACTCGTGGCTGTGGGGGAAGGCGCTGGGCGGCTCTCCTCCTCCCCCCGCCCCAGAGGAGGGGCTAGGGAGGGGGTCGATCTCGTCTCCAGTCTCCTCGATGGGGGGGATGCGAGCCTCCTCCTCGGACAGTGGGACAAACTCAGGATGGGCCATGAAGCTATGGATGGAGCTACGGGACTCTGGGCTCTCCAGCCCCGCGTACAGGGAGCTACGGAACGCGTTCACCACCTTAATCTGAAACAAAGACAGAAGAGAGACGTCAGAGGGCGAGGAGATCGAACGACAGCAGCTAACATGTTCATGAAAAGTGTGATGTCAAACAGGCAGCAGGGGCTGATGTGACACACGGTGGTCATGTGACTGAATCTGGGTGGATGATAAACATGGTGGGCGGGAGAGCAAAACAAAATCCACAAAACATCAACACAAAGGTGAAAACATGATGCTGGAGGCAGCCGAACACAAACCGCAACGAAAAATCCGCCAACAGCCGGCTGAACGTGAAGAGGCATCCAATCACAACGGCTACAGCACACACACACGTGCACGCACACACACACGCATGCCACACACCATCCCACCTGAACGTTACTTTAACGTGATATTTTAACGCGCCGCTATAAGAGCGTCCACTCTTCAGACATCAGAGTTTCCATCATGTCTAACCTGGTTGCAGGGATTTGCTCCCATTCAGCCAGAAGAGCGTTAATAGAGTCCAACACTGACGTTGGGTGATGAGGTGCGTTCAGGGCTCTGTGCAGGCAGTGTTGTCACGTTAAAACAGGAAGTGGTGTTCCCCAAATTGTTAACACAATCTAGGAAACACGCTATTGTCTAAAATACAGATTGTTTACGGCAGCTTAAAGAAACTATGAGGCCGAAAAAAAACAGGAATAGGAAAAACACACCCAGACCAGAAGTACTGGACAGGATGTGGACATGGCCATCCTTCAACTTTCCTCCTGACACTCCTAACAAAACACTTGTATGAACTTAGATCTGTCTTACCTGAACCTGTTCCAACCTACAATAAAACTCTGTGATGACTCTTCAGTCCTCATAATGTGACTGTAGAGCGAGGTCCTCCTTCACAGTTCAGCCTGTCGTCTGTTCTTTGATCAGAAAGCTTCAGATTTTTAATCATGAGCCACTTTCAGGCTGTAATTTAGACAAAGTTCTTAAACTCAGGTATTCATGGCTACATTAATTGTTATCGAGCCTCAGGGTGAAACACTGTGAGGCTCCGACATCTCGAGCCCTCTGTGAGATGAATCATTACTCTAAAGACGGGGTAATGCATCCCCATAGATCTTCTCTGCTGTAATTTGATTAAACACACTTTATTTAGGTTGATGAGTCATGTGCAGTGTTGTAGTACTCGAGACCACTTTCTGAAGGTCTTGTCTCGGAATTGACCGCTCGGTCTTGGACAAACAGGACTCAGGATTTTATTTCAAGACCAGTCAAGACCACAACAGTTTCCCATTAATCACCTAATGTCTACAACACTGTCACGACAGCCTCGGTTTAGCTGGTCTTGACTACAACACTGTGTGACCCGTAGGACACGTTTATATATTTTACTTTGGTCAAAATAATTTAAATTCTGATGTGTACATAAATATTTGTAACTGACTGACATGCAGGAAAACTGACATTTGTGGCTTCTTTAGTGTCTGGAGTCAACTTTGCTTTGATAATTCAGCCTTTGTGGTGTCAGTCAGACAATACTCGACCCCAGTAAACAACACACTCACACACACTCACACATGCATACACACTTGGGGGAAAAACAACAAACACATGCACACTGTTAAGTATTTCTAATCAAATTCAGAGTCAGAGTCATTTTGTCCTCTAGTTGCTCTCCTCTTAAGTCGTGAATCCACAGAGGCTGCAGTTGATCACACTGATTTATACGCACCAACAGACACTCTTCATCATAATTAATAATCCTGCAGTTCAAAGCTCTCTATTACTGAACCACAGGAGAGCTGCAGGCTGAGCGCTGCAGCTTAGAGCATGCAAGCAACACACACATACACACGCGCACACACACACACACACACACACAAAGCTCACAAGTTAAAAAGCTCTTGGCTGTTAAACCATGAGACACTTGCTGAGCCTGACAGATTTAACCCTGCTCAGGATTAACCCATAAAATTATCTTGGTGCCCAGGCTGTCGCCTCGGAGAAAAAAAAGAAACAACAAAGAAAAATAGAACGAGGATTTTTTTTTTTCAGAGCGATTCACGGCTTCTTTCTCTTCTCGTCGGCCACGTGTGCCGACAGTTGTGATCTGTCATCGACTCGTCAGGCAGCAAGTCGCATCAGGGTTAATAGATGCATGTTAAAGAGTTTAAATCTCCACGACATGCAGGAGGAGAAGCAGCAGGCGGAGAGGGAAGTGATGAAAGGTATTAAAAAAAAAAGGGGGGAGAAAGGGATTAAAGATGGAGAGTGGGAAAAAAGCTACAGCAGAGGAAGGTGGAGGAGGAAACACGTAGAAACAGTTTGAGATGGAAACAGGTCAGGTGATCAGGTTGTCTGCAGAGCTTTTAGATTAAGACTTTATGACTCCCTACTCTGTGACACCCGAGCCCACCGGCTCCGACTGAAGATATTTATCAGATCACTAATATATAATTTATTTTTTTCATCTCTGTTTTTGTGTGGCTCACACAAACGAGACATAATGTGTTAATTAGTGAGCTTTTGAGGTGTTAGTTGATGTATTTTTGAACTTTTAACAGAGTCAGGCTAGCTGTTTCCCTCTGTTTCCAGTCTTTGTGCTAAGCTATGCTAACTACACCCTGCCTCTTCTCATCTCACTCGAGAGAGTTTAAGTGTTTTTTTGGAGGTAAAATGAGTGGTTCAAAAACTCTGCAATCGTGGTATCAGGAAAAGAAATGCAGATCAGGAGCACCCGTTTTTCCCACCAAATTAGCTCTGGTTTCATTCACGATTTAATAACAGTCAATATTAAATGATCCTTATTAGGCATGTAGCTAAATAGGGTTGACTTAGCTGCTGTATTTTAACATCTGTCTTAATGGTGGTACTTGGAGAGTCTGATATTTTCTGCTACGTCGTATAAAGAGTTTGATCGTTCAGATATCTCAGATTAGTTCAGGATCTGCAGACACCTGACAGAAACAGTGTTGGTGAGTCATGCAGCGTTTCATGCAGATCAAACAGAGAAAAGAAAGTCCAGCTGGGTGAAGCGAGGTGTTAGCTGGCCTCTCATCACCGACTCACTGCCTGCAGTAGAGGAGGAAGCAGCAGCAGCTGGGGGGGAGCCCCGGCTGAGTTGGTGAGAGAGGAGGAGGAGCTAAGCCCTACGTGGGTGGGGCTAGAGAGAGTTTTGGCGGCAGTGGCGTCATTGTGCTGGCTGACGACGGACGGCTGGCGGCGCAGGGCACCGGGCACCGGCGCCTGGCCCGTCTGGAAGGTATAGACCACATCCATCTGAGGGAAGGACAGCATGGTTAGACAGCAGAAAGAGCGAGGAGACAGGACAGAGGAAACAGGAAGTGAGGAAAGACTTGTGGAGAGGTTAGAGAAGGTTGTAAAGATTTAAGAGAAGTTTGATTCAGGATTTAAAAGTCAGTGATAATATTTGAAGTGTTAAAAGTGCAGCACAAACAGGACAGACAAGAAGAAGCTAAACTAACCAGGATGTTAATGTGAGACAAAGTCTGCTTTTCTGGATGTATCAAACACGATGGGTGTTTCCTGATGAGTTGGTGTCCCCTGCCATGCCTGCATTTAATTATGTCTTCACAAATACAAATTAGCAACTTTTAAAAAACTCAGTTTGTTGTTTCAGGTAACACAAACCTGCCTTCAAACCTCAGTATGTTTTGGTACAGAGGGGACAGTCAAATCTAATCGTTACGTACTCTCCTGCATAGCCACAAGTTGTTCCTGATCAAGTTTTTGGAACTAAGATAAGTTCTTGTTCCCCTTTAAACGAGCATTAATCTGTTTTTCTGGCACATTTTCCACCCGACCCATCTTCACATAGAGAAGCCTACACAGAACGGAGCGATCTGTTCTGCAGCAGAGAGACATTGTCATCAAGTTGATAGAACGAGACTGAACAAAGACGAGAAGAAGTGGAGGATCTGGAGAGTGCAGAGAAGAGGAAGAAAGTTTGAGAGTGAAAACTGCCACTTAGTGAGAATCCAAAAGAGGCTGTGATGGAACGAAGGGACGGAGGAAGAGACAGAACAATGAATAAAGAGCTTTTGAATCGGGCTGAAAGCGCTTTGAGAGAAGGAGACAGGAGGAAGAGGAGAAATTGTGTCACTTTGAATGACTGATAAAGTTTCAGCAGCGAGGTGCTGCTTGTACCAATTATTCCCCCACTGTGTTTGACTGTCGAGGCGTTGAGCAGCACAACGCTGCCCACCAGGATTAGAGAGGAGGAGGACAGGAAGAGGAGCGTGGAGAGATAAGAACCTAATTAGCTTGCAGCCTTTTTCGTTGCCTCCCCCTCCATCCTCCCATCCCAAGAGGATGACAGACTTGATATTACAGATACACAGACATGAAGAGAAAAGAGAGAGAGCGTCCTCTTTTCTTTACAGTGTGTCTAATGTTGGAGAGACAGAAGAGGGCGAGGGCTTTTATTCCTGTTTCTGCTCACATCACTTCCTTCTTTCACGGCACTCTGCGGCTTCACAAAGGCCACGTGAAGGTTGTTTTCTGACGCTCTACGCATCGGAGTCAGATTTCCACCTTAAGTGAAATCAAGCCTGGCCACGCCCATCCATTTAGCTTCTGATCATAAATCAGCCTTTATCAGTGCATGGAGCTGCCAAGTTGTCTTGGAATTTCAGATAGTTTACATTTCTTTCTGAGCACTTTCAGGACTCTTCATCCTGCTACTCAAGATTATTTTCTGAGCTTCAAACTACAGCTTTTAAACCTGCAATCATTCACTTTTTTTTTGGCCGTTTGGATGCAGCAGAAGTTGTAAATGCAACATTAACATATTAAGTTGAACAATTTCTTATCTACACGCTCAGTTATGGAACAACATTATCATTTAATTGTTTCTGGTCGTCTGTTTTAACTCAGTTTTCTGTCTCTACCATCTCCTGAGGGAAATCTGGCTCCGTAGCTGCTGAACGCTCCACCACGTTCACCAGCTAGTCTCTAACTGTGTCTGTGTGCTGTTTTGTGCTGAGCAGGTAGTGTACAGCTGCCTTCTGTGGCAGAAAATGACGTTATGAGAGCTGTGAGAAAGAACCAAAACAGTAAAATTACTGACCAGACACTCACTATAAAGGTCTGTAAAGCTGAGGGAAGCAGCAGATTTATCATTACGAGCGCCTCATTTCACATCCTCACATTGTTTTTACACTGTTATTATAATATAGTTTATGGCAGCTCTAAATGAATTAAGTTTGATTGTGGCAGAAACACGGGTGATGTTCTGTTTGTTAGTTTGAGTCTCTGTGAAGAAGCAGAACAGAAAAACTCAAGAGGACAAAGCAGAAAAGATATTAGTTATTAATTCAGATGTGTTTACCCTCCAGCAACAATAAGTACCAGTTAGTTGACTGCTGAGAGGAAAATACCTGACCCCTCTGACCGACTGTCTGTCTGTGTGTGTGTGTGTGTGTGTGTGTGTGTGTGTGTGGGAGCAGAGCGTTGGCTGCTGCTACAGTAGGTGAGTGCTAGCATCGAGGCTAATGAACCTCATAGGGACACATTGGGACTGCCTGTAGACATGCGATTGCTCAGTGAGTGTTGATCTATCCTGTAGGAGGAGGATAACACTCACACACACACATACATGATACACACACACACACACACACGACACACACACACACAGTCTCAGACTGTGAGATGACTCACAAGGGAAGACAGCGGTGTGAAGGTACGGCTGTTTACTGTACCTTCAACTGAAGAACAAAAATATCCGTTCCAAGCTTTTTGGCCCTCGCTGGATGCCGTCTTTAATTTCTGTGTTTTAATAAAGTCTGTGCTGAAGCTCTGCAGCAGAGTGTGAAATTAACTGGACAACTATTGCAGTGTGTGTGTGTGTGTGTGTGTGTGTGTGTGTGTGTGTAAATGTTACACTTGGCACAAAAACATTTTGCTGTTCCAGAGTTTCGTAGTTTATTCAAGACTTAAAATAAACAAATGAATAAATTAAAATGAACATTTTATCAGCTGCTAATTTTGGATTATATATGAAGATTTATGCATGTTTTACCTTGAGGACAATTAAACTATAGTACATTCTACAATCATGTCTGTGCTTGACTGTGGAGATATCCTTCACTCTCACGCCGCTCCTTCCATCTTAAAACAACTCAAAGTCGCTGTGCACTATACGAGAAAGAAGCTGGTCCTCACTAACAACAAGAAAAGACTTACACACTAACTATTTACATAAAACTTAAACTTTTAAAAACTCAGGGCGAGTCTCCGGCCTGTGGTTCTTTGCTGTTTCCTGCCTGTCCTCTCCTATCTCTGTCCCTGCCTTCCTGTGAAATGAAGGCAAAGAAATGCCCAGAACTCCTTTTAAGAACTCGTCTCATTAATATTTCAATATTTTATTATCTTAAAAAAGAGACACATAAAGCACATTACTTAGAACTTAATTATCTGATGTTAAATTCAAAAGGATGCTGTGACATAGATTCATTTAATCACTGTATAACTGTAACAACTTTGTGTTTACTCGTTTCTACAACACTAGAAATTTTTGGAACAAATTAGTCCAAAACATGAATTATCTAAACTAACTGTTTGAATCTGATTTGAATGAGATGAACGCCAGCTCTTCAGCGGACGTTCGTTTGATTTTGGGATGGCGAGGAGGCTAAATTTAATTTTTTTAAAAATCTGAATAAGACCAAAAGGATTTTTTTCTCTTCCAGAGCCTCCTGCATCACCATGGTAACTGATGTTTTCTGCAGCTCTCACGACACAACAGATGTTTGAGTTAGTTATTACTTCATAAACAACTCTTTGGAAACTTTCTATCAGACAAAAAATAAAGTCAGAGATGAAGCTAGACTCGGGAGTGATGCGTGTCGTGGTGAGTGAGGTGCGCTGTACCTGCGTCTGGATGCGGTTCAGGCCTCTGAACCAGAGGATCTGGCCTCTCCTCAGCTCCATCTCAGCGTGGTCGATCTCATCTGCGCCCTCGGTCAGCTCCTCCTCATGGATCTCCTCCTTTGTGATGCCATGACCGGCCTCCTTCAGGAACTTCAGGTGGTGGGTTGGAATGGCTGAGATCAGCTGAGTTTGACAGAGAGAATAAATGATTGTGTTGTTAAAGGATCGGTCCAGTTTACCGCTCAGGGTTAGTTCCACTTGACATGCATGACATGACATGGATGACATCATAGGGGTTATCTCAGCAGACAAATTTAAGATGAAAACTTGCAGTACAAAGCTGCAGTACGGAGCTAACGAGGTTGAAAGATGGGCATTTAACCAAAAGGTGATTCAGTTGCATTATGGGAAATGCAGGATTATGTGTTTTTAGAGCTTTTGGACCCATTCAGGACTAAATGTTCGGATATATCATCCTCCGCTGCTTCTCTCGTCTTCTTTTTTCTGTCTCTCGTGGGTTCTTTTGATGCGACACTAAATCACTGGAGCGCCTCTTCAAGATCGGCGATGATCAAACAAACGATCAAAGCTCAATTCTTTTTTACGACAGAAATGTGAACAAATTGACTCAATCTGTCAAATTTCTCGTTACTTTTTAAACTTCTTCACCAACAAATAATCATGTAAAAGTATTTAATTGTATATTTGTGTAATTGTACTGATTTTTGTTCATTATTCAGTTAAAGCAGGAGACAGGCACATCCTGTCACCGTCTCTCTGTTCGAAACATTCTCTAAAATAAATCACAGACTTCAGATCTGTTTCTGTCAGCATCTTTCCGTCTCTGTTCTCAGTCTCTGCCCTCCAACTGAACCCACCAGGCTTCTTGTGTCTGAACTTCTTCTGTATAATGTATGCTTTCTAGACCTGTGTGTGTGTGTGTGTGTGTGTGTGTGCATACATATTAACAGGATCATGCATGTAATGGTGTGTTTGAGTGCATGTGTGTATCCACAGAGGGACTGACACGCTGAGTTTGTTTTCCCTCTGTGCTCGTAAACAGGAGTCGCGCTGCTTTCATGTGCTGAGCTCATTACCATGGCGATGGTTGTGATGGCAACCCTGCATCAGTGCAAGTGTGACAGGCAACAGTTTGCTACCACAAACCTCATGTAATGTATCTACCTCTTCATCTTCTCCTCAGTACGTTTGTTCTCAGAACAGATTTGGCATTGATGCCGTTTTTTTCAGAACAAAACGCTTCTGGTTCTGGTTCTGGTTCTGGTCTCACCTGTCCCCACAGCAGCTCTCCCACACCGATGAACGTGCACCACAGCCACTGGTCGATAGTCAGAGCTGTGCAGGAGAACGGTTTCCCTCCAAACTGAACAATGATGATCTGAAGAGGAAAAGAAACACATGAGACACGTCAGCTGAGTGAACTCTGGTGGTTCTGGATGGGTCCAGTCATATTCTATACTTTCCTTAATATCAACAAATGAGCAATGAAGTGATGCTTCTAACAACTTTGTATATCCACAGTCTGATATATCGTATTTCTCTGTGCCTCAGAGCTCCATTAAAAACACATCAGTGAGTCACACCGTTGCGTTGGATGACAGGTTCTTTCATTACTGTGAACACACTAATTTAATTTGACTCGGTCCCACATACACCGTCCTGCTGCACAAAATGTGTATTTGGGAATCACAGCATTAGATGATGATGTACAGTATGTGAAGGTGACGCTGATGATAGCTACCTGCAACACGAAGGTGCCCAGTACCACGCTGCAGAAGATGGGGTTCCTGTAGATGCCCTCGAACACGTTCCTCTCTCCGTGGATTTTCCTAGCGTTGATTTCATTGAAAAGCTGCATCATAACGAACACGTTGAACACGATGGTGTAGTGTTCTGTTGGTGGCGAGTGCAGGGGAGCGTTGCGGCCGCTGTCAATGTCAAAAATCTTCTCACCTTAGAAAAAAAAAGGAGGAAAAGATCCACAAAGCAGCAACAAGCTGTTAGTATCTTAATATTTATATGTTTCCTCTGAAAATGGTAATTTTTCCAGTGAGGTAACTGATTCTGTCTCAGTCTGAGTTTTGTTGACTGTTGTTTAACTCACCAGCGAACAGCAGGGTAAAGATGATGACAAGCTGGTACACGGCGTGGCCAAGAATGTTTTTCATCATCGTCCTGGATATCAGTGGCTTGTCACGGCCGTATGGTCTACGCAGCAGCAGAGACTCAGTTGGCGGCTCGGTGGCCAGAGCGAGAGACGCAAGAGTGTCCATGATGAGGTTGACCCAGAGCATCTGGACGGCCTTCAGCGGGGAGTCCTGCAGGAGGAGGAGAGCTCAGGAGTTTAATGTACAGGAACACAATCAACACGTTTACATCTTGTTCTTCTTCTACAGTTTTCTTCTTTTCCTGCCCCCAAATGTGCAAAATTAAATAATCTTCAACTTCACCACATTGTGCATGTTTGTGTCTTTGCATTGACTTTATATGTAATTGCACCGCCTCTAAAATTCACTTTACAGGCAGCAGAGGCAGGACTGCCAACATGGCAGAGGCCAGAGCCACAGATTCTGAGCTTCAGAAACCTGTCATGACGTCACAGAGACTACATCCATGTGATGTCACAAGTGACATCACCTCCTGTAGCACAGCTCAGCTCCCTCTGGAGACACGAATGGTAACTTTTTCTCATATGCTGTGGACAAGACCTGTAAACAAAGTCAGTGGAGATGCTCTAAGTAGGCTCTGTGCTTTGACAATATACAGATTCATGTAGCATTTATATTTTTTTGGTTGTACTACCATCATTAAGCACACACACACACACACTTCATAGAACCCCCTCCACTTCTGAAACCACACCCACGCCGATGCGACATTCCTCTGTTTATACAATAAAGGCATGAATCAGTTTACCATATTTTAATGATCAGTACCAACATGTCAGTGGCCTGACAGAAACCGAGCGAGGGATGATCAGTGAGTATAAACAGTGCAGAGACCACAGACCTGCTGAGTCCCTGTTATATTTCAGGATTATGATGGTGACATGTTGCCATGGTTTCAGGCTGTATCTTAGCCTACTTTGTGCTCTCTACTCTGTAGACGAGTTAGTTATCTGTCCTGCCAGCTGTGAGACTTTCAATTAATACACAGCTGCAAGTTACTGTTTATTGTGTCAGGAGTTCAGTTTCCTGATTAGAGACACGTTATGAAACAAAAAAATGTGACACGGCTGCCTCGCCTCCTCAAAGCTCTGAGACGGTCACATCAAAATAATAATAATAAAAAAATAATTCTCTGTAGATTTTATCAAAACAAGAAGCCTCAAAATGTAATTAACTATCGAGACACAGAATGTAGAAATATTAAGTTACTAACAGCTGAGCAGAATGCAGTGCAGCCACCACGTTACATAGCTCAGTCTTTGGTCTCTGTTTGTCTTAAGTTGTCTTTCAAACATGAACCAGGTTGAACGTGCTGACTGATGGCAGCGACATGAAACATTTAAACCTGATGATATTAAAGTCTGAAAACAATCTCCCAGATTTCATCGTTAAAACTGAGTAAAAACAAGAGTTTGAACAACGTACAGTGCAGAATACATCCAAAGAGCAGTAATTCCACATTAACAAGAGAGTCAGTGTGTAGTCTTCAGCCCACCTGTGTGATGCAGGCGCCGGTAAACGCCACGATCACGGCCACCACGTTTACGGTCAACTGGAACTGCAGGAACTTAGAGATACTGTCATAAACGTTTCTTCCCCACATAACGGCCTTGACAATGCTTGTGAAATTGTCATCGGTCAGGATGATGTCCGAGGCCTCCTTTGCCACGTCTGTTCCAGCGATTCCCTGTCAAGAAGCAGAAAAGGACGGTCAGATGCTGAAACTGATGACTTGGTTCTGGTTTGAGAAGCTAAATAAGACATGTTACAACATTTCTTCAATCTGAGAGGGAAACATCTGGTGATTTGGGTTTGATTTTGAAAAAGAACAATGCAGCTGAAGTGTACAAAGCTTTAAGTGGGATTATTTTTAACTAGTGCTGTCAATCGATTAAAATATTTAATCGCGATTAATCTCATGAATGTCATAGTTAACTCGCGATTAATCGCAAATTAATCGCACATTTTTATCTATTCTAAATGTCCCTTGAATTATCATTTTAATACTCTTATCAACATGGACAAGTGGATAGGCTTGCTTTGTGCAAATGTTTTTTTATTGCAAACCACAACAACAACATGTAGTGTTACAGCCATTCACGTCTGAAGCAAAATCTCAAACAAAGCAACACTATCAATAAACAGATGACAAAAAAATAAATACCTAGTCACAAAAACAGCCCCCTCAACAACCTTCAAAACAGGGTGATACAAAATAAATCCATCCATTGTCGCCTGGTTATGACGCGGAGGAGGCGGAGAATTTGAATTGCCGGTGTGTTTGGCCATCAAGTCGTATTTCAGATGGATGTGCTACGATAACTCAGTTCACACCGACAATACACACAGATAACTTTTATCTAACGAACTTTTCCATTCATAATTTTGTTAGCAGCGTCCATTTCAGCATCTCGTGCTCGACATCCACACAATACGGTAGCGTGGGGCGCGCTTATTGTTTTGCTTCCGGTTTACAGCTGGATCCTGTAGTTTTTCTAACGTTACTAGCAGTGGCCACAGCTTATGAAAAAACTACAAGTTCACTAGGTCACAAAGAGCGTTAATCTCGCGATAAAAAAATTAACGCTGTTAAAATTGTTTTGCGTTAACGCGTTAATAACGCGATATTTTTGACAGCACTATTTTTAACCCAATCAGTTGGCTGTGGTAAAAATAAAAGTCTTAGTCTCAGCAACCATAACGAAGCTGTGATGTGACTTGCTGTGTCTCTCTGCAGAGACAGACTCTCCCAGACAGACGGCGGTGGATCGCTCTTTGTTTTCCAGATTAACAGGTGATAATTGAACGGGGACACTTGGGTGCAAACTGAAAATATTCCAAGTGGGACACATTAGGACTGGAAGGTCACCGGTTCAAATCCCCAGACTGCATCTGTGATGTGTTAAGGAACAGTAACTACTGTCAGGGTGCTGTTTGGCAGCACAACAGCTGCTCAGCAGCCTGTAGGAGACATGCGTGTTCAGATGACTTCCCTTAATAAATAAAAGGTCACAACAGCACACAGAGGAGGCAGCTGATGGTACTGAGCTCATCCACAGGCCCTTCAATTGATCGGTATCAACTGTCAGCGGATCATTTCTTCAGTATAACTCTTTGTGCTCTGATGTCAGCTGTGGAAATGATGCTCTGTGATATCAACATCTGACTCATTGATGACAAACACTGACAGTGACACTGCAGAGCTGTTCCAGGTTTCAATCAATCTCTTGTCTCTATATCAGCAGGATTTCTCAGGTGAACAAACTGCTGCTTATTTACAGACTTCAGTCACACACACCATACATGATTATTTTAGACTATGGTGGGCTTTAAAAAAACAACACTGCTCACTGATTTGGTCCTTTAAAAGGACTGAGATCAGGCATCAGGATATTATTAACTTATGTATGGTCAACTGTCTGTGACTGGGATGAAAGACTTTTCTTTATATAGATCTTATTCAGTGTATATAAGACAGACGTAAGACAAAAATATAAAGACAGAATCAGTCTCCCTGTTGTTCCGCCATGACGGCAGAATGGGGCCCCACTGTGCTGATGAGCCGAACCATCCAAGCTCAGCGTTTATTGATTTATTATTCCATTTCACAGCTATCTAAATGAATCCATGGCATTAAAGTCGACAGTGTTGTAGATGACGTTTAGAGAAAATACTTATTTCATGGCTGTATTAGAAATGTAATTAAGTCAAAGGTTTTTTTTTTCTTTTGGTAATGATGCAGAACTGGAGCAGTGGATGAGTGAAGAGCTGTGAGAAAGAAAAAAAAACAAAACAACAGTAAATAAATGAAGTGGTTACCATGGCAAAGCCAACATCTGCTTTTTTGAGGGCCGGGCCATCATTGGTGCCATCGCCAGTCACCGCCACCACCTGTCGGGTTTCGCCGACTGTGCTGTCAATGATGCCTGACGAACAGAGTGACAACAAACAACTCTGCATTTCAAAGAGTGTATGAACATTTCAGAAAAGACACAAAGAAACACAAATTAATCCTCTCCTGTCATCATTTTAAAAACACAAACATGTCACGGCTATTTACTATAGTTCAATTTGAGTTCAACACATATGAGATGTGGCTTATAACAACACTTTCCTCACCTTGTACACAAGGACAAAAAAAACATGAGCAGCAGTAAAACATGCTAAACAGTATACATCATAATATAATATAATATAATATAATATAATATAATATAACATAATCCTGAATCCCTGTTACAATTAACTCACCTTTCACCAGTGTATGTTTGTCTGTCGGTGAGGAACGAGCCAGAACGCGTAGTTTAGGCCAAACTTTGTCCAGACGCTCTTGTTCCACCTAGAAATGTAAACCGTGAAAAATAGTTGAATCAAATTCTTTTCACACACAAGTAAAGACATTATATTAAAATGTATTTATTATTTATTTATGTGCAGTCACTACGACTATATTCAGAATATTTAGCTGCTTTCATTAAAACATTACTGGGTACGCGAGTATTCTCAAAAAAAAAAAAGAGAGAGAGAAATGAACACCCTAGTGAAAATGCTGGTGGGGTTTGGGTTATGGCCCTTTCACCCACAACATGACAATGACAGCACGCTCTCAAACACAGGTTGAACCAGATTGAACTTGGCTGGACCCGGTGACCACAGTGCTAATTGCACTGTGTCTGTGTCTTAGTCTACCTACCTGCACTGCACAGACAGAAGAGATTAGCCAACATGAATGAGAAACATATCCACAAACATTATGATGTTGCAGTAATGTCAATAATATGTCCTCTGCAGCCACCTCAGCCCGTATAGCTTAACAGTTGTCTGTCTAATCTGATGCTTTCACATTTTTTTGGAAGTGGTTTTTGTTTTTGCTAACCTGTTTGGACTTAGTGAGCCTAAATTACATCCAGGCTCAGTTGCTGTGTATTTTGTAGTCATCCTGTGGTCAGTATATCACTCAGCTTTATGTAGAATTTTAAACTACTTTTAAACATTTCTCCGTTGTCTCACCTCTCCCCTGTCATTTCTGATCTGCTGGTTAAACTCCTTGCCCTCCAGACACAGGAAGTCCTCCCCAGGCTGAATGATGCCACATTTGGTTGCTATGGCGCGGGCGGTGTTGATATTGTCTCCCGTAACCATACGTACAGTGATGCCTGCACGCTGGCACTTAGTTATAGCCTCAGGTACCTGGAAGAGTGTCAGAAAAAAGAAAGGTTAAAGTTTCCACAACATAAAACGAACACACAGAAGGTCAGAGATAAAGGCTAGCTTCACTTCCTAAACCACCAGACTGTTCTTCAACAAGTACTGTTGTTGTTTATCACATCCTAAAAGGGACCTCATTCATCTCAGATCACATAGTGAATAAAAAGAGATTCAGTATAGATGGACCTTGGAGCTTCAGTTGAGGTCATGTGACACCCCTGGGAGGCACTGGGTACAAGCAGAAGAAGTTGCAGAGGTTTTTGGCCGATTCAAGCTTACCGTTAATTGGAAATAGTGAAACGGGAGCTCTGCTCTGATGGTGTAATTAGTGCGTATACAGTTACAGTACAGACGATATGCTGTCAAGTCACGTCTACATCCATGTTTCACGTTTTAAAAAAATGAACTTTTAGAATAATTTATCGCCTAAAAGCTAAAACATTCTGAAGAATCTCGTGTCCATCAAATCACAGGTCGTGTGGAGATAAACGCTGAGCTGCTGACTGACTCCTGCTGTTCTCCAGTTATTTCCATCCTGTCTGTGATCTTTGTGCTCTGACATTAAAGCAGCAGGCAGCACTGATGCTTTCAGGGCTTCATTACAGGCTTCATTTAACACTTCAGAGCATCCGGACTCTGCACACCTGACCAGGACTCACTTCAGTCTTCATGCTCGGTGAATACTGTTTGAATATTGAATGTTTTTGTCCTGACTTTTGTAATAACACAAATACTAATCAGAGAATTATGAGCAGCATGTCAGATCAATTCAATTACACACTTCATGTGGAAAATTTCAGCTCCATGTTCTTTCTGTATAAATAAATAAGCTAAACTTCAGTGCATCATACTAACAGTGCATGCAGGAAATTTCAAACTAAGATGAACTACTGACCATACAGACACAAGTCTGACTGCATGGCTGCATGCTTTTACTGCCTTTCACTAAAGAAACAAACACACAAATACTTCTGTCACTTTTCACCTGAGTACACCATGAATCAAACACTGTGCACCATTATCTCCATTTGTAAGAGTCATGGTGTCCAGATACTGAGACACACATAAGACAGAGGAGAAACAGGAACTGGGATGCAGCCTGGGGGACTGTATGAACAACATGTTTTTTTAATCCCACCTTCAAGCATTGAGACAAGAACTACTTTGTGTCCATCAGTTATTACACAAAAATGATGTCTGGAGTTCCCCAGGGCTACGTTCTTGTATCCTTTCTGTTTGACATCTACATGCTCTCACTAGTGAAGATTATAGGAAACAATATATTATTATAATTATGCAAATGACACAGATTTATATGAAAATATTATCAGATGACTCTGATGAATCCAAAAGCAGTTAGTGTATTGAACGATTTAATGATTGGATGTGCTAAAATTTCCTCCAGTTAAACAAAGATAAAACATAAAAAACTGCCAACGGTGACGCAGCACTCTCTCATGAACACCCTGAACGACAGGCTGGTAAAAACTGGATTATTTTGATTGGCCCACCAATGCGGTGGCTCACCACAATTCTTCCCAGCATGCCACATACCACCACTCGGGGGCACCACCAGGCTGAGAGGAATCAAGAATCAATAAGTGTTACAGATCAGCTCTGATTGTCAGTCGCACCAATAAAAAGTACTAAATTTGTTACCTTGCGGGGCAGCTGGAATCACAAGTGTGTTCTATGAAAAACTCCTGGCAGCTGCGCGGTAGTTTAATACTAGATTCATCCAATCACCTGTTAAGTAGTTTTTGAAACCTGTCCTTTTCCAAATAGGGCAACTTCCCAGAAGGTTCTGTGTAACAAAACAGGTGTAAATTTGTGTGGGTGGAGATAAATCCACTCTGTACCTCAGGTCTGACGGGGTCCTCGATGCCGACCACGACAATGCAGGTGAGTTCGTTCAGGATGTCGTTTTCGCTGTCCCAGTCTGGCTCTCCGGCCTCGGCCGGAAAGTCCCTGTAGGCCACGCAGATGGTCCTCAGCCCGTCGCACGCCATCGGCTCAATTACTTTATGCACCATCTCGTCACGGTCCTTTGGCTTGAAAACACGAGGCTGACCCTGGGCGTCCAAGATACGAGAGCATCTGGGTGAGGAGAAGAGAGAGAGAGAGGAGGGAGATCATTAGGTAGTGTAAGGAAAACCATCCATTACCCATCTGTCCATTTGTCAGTCCAGTTTTTATCTGATCTCTTTTCTTACTTTCTCAGGACGATCTCAGATGCTCCTTTGCTGTACATGCGGAAGCCTCCATCAGCGTTCTTCAGCACCGTGCTCATGGACTTGCGGGAGGAGTTGAAGGTGTAAACCTTGTAGAGTTTCTCTTCAGGGACCTCTTCTCTGATTGGCTGGTAGTCCCTCTTGAGTTCCAGCACCAGGCCCAGCAGAGCACACTCGGTCTTGTTGCCCACGTGGCGTGGCAGGCCGCCTTCTTTCTCCGGAGGCTGAGAAAGGACAAAGGTTTGGACGTGATGATATGTCAAAGTTTAAAATCAGTTTTGTGTCATAGCAGACAATGAGAAAGACCAAGTCTGCACGTACAGTGGTGAACTGATATCTTTTCTTTGGGCAGAAGGCCTCACATTTTTTTTTAGATCATTGCTTATCCTAAACATCTCCCCAGACAGCAAGTGCCCAATTGTATCTAAGCTACTATAACTAGGCACAGTGTGTCAGTCTTTGGATTCTTCCAAATCTTGAAGCTGTACACAAACTCAAACATTTGTCGCATGTCCAGAGTTAGCCATAATTAGTAAGCCAGCTACAGCTGTGAAAATCCACCAGTGACATTTCAACAAAATCGACGGCAATTAACTAACAATTAAAATCTCTGTGAAATAAAGGACCCATTGTTTTACAAACTTCTATGAATTTTGGTCATGACACCACAGCTACCATTGTTGTCATCAACATTGTTGCTACCAACATTGTTGCTACCAACATTGTTGCTACCAACTGCAGTGCTACAATGGAAAGATTGACAGGCATCACTACAGTCACTCAGGGGGCGGGGCTTTGCTAATGGTCAGTGTCTTATGTGAAATGAAACTTTTGTGTGTAGTTTGTGTCGTTAACTGGTGTGTGTACCAAAGACCAGTTGCTGGAATTACTCTGTAATTTCACAATATTATCAGGAGTGGACTATTATTGTGTCTTACTTCTTCTCATCTCCCAGCTCAACTTTCATTAAAATCTAATAAATAATTGAAGATCATCAAGGTTAGAATGTTGCTTTACGTTAAGAAATGTTTTAGAAAAAAGTTTTTTTGATGTGTCAACAATACATTTCAACTAATTGTACTCCAGAGCTGACCACTCTATTCCTACAGAACAACAGTGTTCTTTTTTTTTTTTTTTTAAAGATTATTTTTTTGGCCTTTCCAAGCTTTTATTCTATAGAGACAGCTGAAGAGTGACAGGAATGCGGGGAGAGAGAGATGGGGAATGACATGCGGGAAAGAGCCACAGGTCGGATTCGAACCCTGGGCTTCCGCAGCAAGGACTGAGCCTTCGCACATGGGGCAGCTGCTCTACCAACTGAGCCAAACACCGCCCCAACAACAGTGTTCTTCTGCAAATGACACAAAGGACACAGTCTCATTAACCTCCACAAAAAGTAATCAGCAGTCCAGCTCTCTGAAAACTTGCTGTGCTCCAGGTCAACATTTCTGTTTAGAAAACAGACATTTTGGTGTACTGCAGTAAATCACAGTTCTGTTGATTGTAGCTTAACCTACATCATTAAATATGAAAAGCACATTTTTATGCTACATTTTGCAGCTTTGCCAGAAAAAAATGAACTATTAGAAAAATTCAAAAGAGGTAACATAAAAAGGAGCTGAATTTAACAACAAATTCTAAGTGTTACTAAACTGTCTTGTTGGCTGGAACTTGTCTCTGGGCCTTAACCTCTGAGCCTCTTTGGAATTATTACAGTGTACAATGTAAGTGACAAACAAGAATGTGTGCCTACTCCTCCAGTTGTATCTTAATATCTTAAAAAGAGGACATTTTGTCCAGTCCTCACTCCTTCAGAGGGCTGTTTTAAGGTTAAGATCAGGTACGTGTTTAGATGTAGCTGTGACAGTGATGATCTCACCAGGATCTTGGTGGTGTAAGCAGAGTTGATGGAGATACTGTTGACCATAATTTCCAGAGTCTCTGGTTTGATGGCGTCCGGTTCGGGGACAGTTTTGTAGTGCGTGTCGCCGATGTATGCCTGTACCACTGTCATACGGTTCATGGTCAGCGTGCCCGTCTTGTCGGAGCAGATGGCTGTGGCGTTGCCCATAGTCTCACAGGCGTCCAGGTGACGCACCAGGTTGTTGTCCTTCATCATTTTCTAAAATGTGGAGAATGACACTGAGTTTTGTTTTTGTCAAACTTTGACTAATGAAGCTATTGAAATGTCCGATGTGTAGACGAAAATCCATTAATCTTACATTTACTATAATCCCCTTTGCTTCCCATCCTGCTTACCTTGACAGAATAGGCCAGGGAGATGGTGACAGCGAGTGGCAGCCCCTCAGGAACGGCCACCACCAGCACAGTAACGCCGATGATGAAGAACTTGACGAAGTACTGGATGTAGATTGGGGTGCACTCGGTCACCCAAGAACGACCCTGAACCGCGAAGGTATCGATCACAAAGTAGAGGATGAGGATGATGACGGTCACAGCCGACATGATCAGCCCTGGTCAGAAGGAGCACAGTTAAAACACAAACACATGTCTGTAAGTCAGAAAACTTCCTGAATGTAAAATCATTAACAGGTGAGGACAGGTGACACAGAAAGAGACACTGCTTGTGTTTTTCTGCTTCATCTCACCTGTCAAAGTGTTTTGGCCCAAATTCTATTTCGGTCCCGTAATGAGGGGCATTTTATTACTGAAGCTGGTCTGTGGCTGATGGCCCCCCCCTCCGTTCTGTCCTGAAAGCCCCTCAGTGTATTAAGGTCAATTGAAATGACACGCAAAATACCTTCAATTCCGGGATGAATTATGTCCCCAATAAAACATCTATCCAATAAAACTGAGTGCATTCTGACCCCCAGCCTCTCAGTCCCCTCACTGCCTGATCACTTTGTGTGCTATTAAAGGAACAGTGCCACATTTCTGGAAAAAAAAACTCATGTGAGAAGATGTGTTGGCATTGGTTTCATTATCATGTCCAATAGAGAGATAAGTGTTAGCAAAAACACTGGGGGGAAACTGCTAGCCTAGCAAAACAACAACTCAAAGCTGTTTGATTTACATGTTGTAGCTTGTTGGCTAACGAGCCATCACAGATTCACCCTGTAGTCCGTTGGGTTTAGATGACAGTAGAGTGAGGACAGAGCCCAAACATGGCCGCCGCCCAATAAGTTGAAAAGGTAGGAATAAAAACCAATAAAGCCACGTAAAAAAAATACAAAAAACATACAAACATACTCAGTATAAAGCAGATTAATGAAGGCGTGACCAGTCAACATCAGCATAAGGTGCTAACTCCACATTTAATTACATGGTTGCTTTGATATTGTCTGGTATACTTACTTATAAGATTTATTTTCTAATGTATTTATTATTCAGTGTGTTCTCAACATTAATTGACCTGACTTGACTTTGGAGTTGTTAGAAGGTGCTTCCAGGCTTTGTGCTAAACTAGACTAATGGACCTATTTTTGTACTGGACACACAGAGATGAAACTGATAGTGTGTGTGTGTGTGTGTGTGTGTGTGTGTGTGTGTGTGTGTGTGTGTGTGTGCTCCTCACCAGCCTTCCCAATCTGTACAGCCAGTCTGGTCAGTTTGCCCTGCAGCACCGACTTCTCCTTCTTGGTTACATTGACCTTCTTCACTGGCTTGGCCTCCTCCTTCTCCTCTGACTCGGCGGCCTCCTCGCTCTTCAGTGGCTGGATCTCGAGGGCGATGCCGTCCTGGGTTTTGGCTGGTGGGCAGGAAGAAAGGGCAGAGGGGTGGGGAGGGCAAGATGGTAGTTGGGGGTAAAAGGAGGAGGAGGCCAATGGGTGAGAAGATGGAAGGTGAAATCAGGGTGGACAGTAACGAGAAATGAGGAGGAGGTTTAGGAGGTCAGGAAAAGGATTGTGATGAGAAAGAGGTGAAGATGAAGGAGGATGAGGAGGGAGATATGGATCAGAGCGATGGATGGAGGAAAGATTGTGTAAGTTTGAGAATGAAGGATGAGGGAAGGCAGGACGGGTTGACAAAAGGTAAATGAGTTAAATCAATAAATAATAATAAATTACAAAACAAAAAGGAGGGAGCAGGGTTCAGGAGTGGTTTGGGGGTGAAGGGTAGAGAGGCAGAGAAAACGTTACAGATTCAGTCAGAAGGAAAGCTGAAAAAAACGAGCAGGCGAGTTTTCTCAGAGACCAGAAAAGACCTCTGACTTTTTTTCATTAACATGGTGACCTTTGGCTGAATGCAGAGAATAGCATTTCATCAATTTATGATCACAGAACATTCATGAAAAGGTCCAGGTAGCTTTCAGAGAGTGTCACAGACAAGTCGGGAGCAGCAGTTCATAATGAAGAGCAGCAGACAGAACAGAGAACAGCAGAAACAACAGAGAGGATTTAACTGGAGGCTGTCAATCACACACACACACACACACACACACACACACACACACACACACACACACAAGTGTGTGTTTCACATCCGACCTCAGAGTTTGGAACGAGACTGAACAAAGCGAGACTTGAGTTGGTCAAGTCTGACATGGCATCTGGTTTCACGTCCTGCTTGGTGGCTCTGCTCCTCATTTGCATAAACAAACTGTGTATTTGCATTTCACTTCATCAGCTGGGATCCTGTTTGGCCTGTAGTAGTGTACGTGGAGCTTTTTGATCTGTCTGTCATATTTCCATAACCAAAGAAATGGGAGCAGGTGATGAATGGAGACAGAACAGATCTACACTAATCTGACACAGAGTGTTGTGCTTTTTGTCCTCATGAACAACAGAGCTGACAACACTGACTGAAACTGGGATCATTTTATCTCGAAATCCCGTCAATTCCATGTTTGGTTATTAACATTAAACACTGAAAATGTTCTGAATAAATTATACACAAATACTCAAACGTTGTGCATCAGCTGACCAGATTTTTCTATATTAAACCCTATTGGAGAGTCACTGTTGGTAACATCATGTCAACATCATTTCTGGAACCAACAATAGCAACAGATCATGGACATAAAGCAGGTTTAGATTCCTGGATGATCAATAAGAAGTCTCTAAATAACTATAAAACCCAGGTTTTATAAAAATCTAACAACAGACTGTGAATGAAATTCAAAATGTCTGTTGAAGAACCTGTTCCTGTTTGTATTAGCTTATATTATATGTGTGGGTTATTTAACAGGGTAATAAGTAATGAAGTCTGTTGAGTCAGGTTGGAATCTGTTTGGGAGTGGAAACTTTTCAGTCCAGCAGTAAATTGAAATTAAAATCTATGAAGAAACTAAGTGTCTGAACCTCATGCAAGAACTGCCATTGATGGATAGCTAGATAGATGTTATTCTTGTATTGTCCATATGTTTATAATATGAAGATGGGAACACTGCAAGGCATCTTGGATCTGTATCTTGGACTTGGAAACTCGTTGGTCACATAATTAATTCTATTTTTAATCCCTTTAAATCATCAATATTGTCTAATTATACTGTGTTTCTTTAATATCTTGTCTTAATGCCTTGGCTTTCCTTAACTGTGCAATCAGATGTATTCCAATACAAATGTTAAGCCATAAAGTTTACCTTTACACTGTCATAGAGATGTTAATTAAATTAGATGTTTGAGCGCTGAGGTCATAGCACTAAACCTTTTTGTACTCACATTTTCGCACATGAGGGGGGCGGACATGCCTCAATGTAATGCAGTCCAGTATATCACCATCATTAACTATGGCCTCAGTGTTAAAACATATCATTTAATTAACACCTCTCTGGCATAAGAAAAGCTGTCATAGAGGTAGTCATACATTGTATACTGACTTACCATTTAAGACATGTGGTGTGACACATTGGTATTTGACCAAATCTCACAAACAGGTGTATCCCTCAAGTTAAAACGATGGATTTACACCATCTACACTGGTTTTATGAGCAAACCTGATTGAAACATGTAAGAGATTTGGAATAGGAATACTAAAATGTTCTTGCATGAGGTTCAATGTCAAAGTGTTTAAATTAAAATCTGATCAGATGAGCAACATTTTTTCCCAGCTCACTGTTCATATTTTGTAGAAAACTTCAAAGGTTTGGGGATGTTAGAGCAAAAGAAAGATCTTCAATGTGTGTTTTTTGGACACCTTTGTCCTAAAACTCCTTCACTGTCATCACTGTCTCACTCTGACTTTCATCAGGCTCATAATGAGGAGCTCCCCACACAGAAATTTGCTAAAAGGAAAGTCACTTCATGACATGACCTCAACATGACATTTAGACATTCTTAATGTGGGGGTGAGTCTGTGTCAAACCAGGAAGCTGTGGAGCTTTATGCACATGGTCCACTCTGAAGACAAGCCACAACATAGAACTAACTGACACAGCTGCACATGAACAGGACTGAGACCCACTGACCAACCACAGAACTGTAAACAGGCGCAGCACTGAACCATGGGCGAGCGCACGGCGGGCAGAGGGGAGAGGGTGTCTGACAGTCAAAAAGAAAGCAAGTCAACAAACAGAAGACGAACTCAAAGGATCACCCCGGAAAACAAAAAAACGACAGCGATGCAGAACCACGACAGAGAGAGACAGGAGGAGGTAGAGGAGGCTGCAGAGCTGTGGAGGCTGCAGGAGACTTCAGCAAGACATAAAAATAACAGAGAAGAGGGAGAAAGTCAAACAGTGATTACAAGACAACATGAAGTCCTGAGCAACACCCTGCAAGGAGGCAACAGTGAGAGAAATGAGAAGAATCAAAGGCGAAACGAAAAGAAACTGAAGAGACACAAACAGAACAGACGACAGCCCACAGCCCACTAATACTGCAAGGGTGCAACTCCCACACACATTGACAGCCTCGCTTCAGCCAAAAAACATCACGGCACTGTTTGGATCAGTTGATTTTTCTCAACAGTGTCAAAAGAAAGTCACATTCATCAGAGTAGAATAAATGTGTTGAAATGCGTGATGGGAAAACTAAACACGTAGCCTCCACAAATTCAAAATACAAGAAGAACTTGTGAACTTTTTTTTTTTTATTGCCGTCAACAAAACTCAACACTTCCTGCACAGATGTTGTCCTGTCCTGGTTTAATGTGAAACATCTGCAGGAAGTGTTGAGGTAACTGATGTTAATAACTGAAAAACCAACAAACGGAGAAAATGAAAAAAGTATTGGTGTTAAAAAGAGCAGCAGAGTGGTGATGATGACAGGACTTGTTGTTGTGCTGATGGAATTCCCTTTTTTATCTTTAATCCTAATTTAATTTAATTTGTTCTTGATACAAACTCAGCACCTCAGTTTACACCTGTTGTAGTGATAAATTCAGTATATCATTCATTCGGTATGTACATTTGCATTCCATCAACACAACAAGTCATTGCACCACTGTTGCTCTCACTTCTTCTTTTTAACGTTAATACAGTTTTCGTTCACTAATTATATCCAGTTGGTTTTACTTTGCTTTTTTTCTATCGCTGTTGTTCTCTTTAAAAGATTTTCATCCAGAGTCTGTCTTCAGTCCTCTGTGTACGCATCTGTGAACAGCTAATCACACATACTACTGGACAAATCGGCTTAATGTCTTCTGTGCACATTTATGACTTATGTTCAAGGACCGCTCATTGGTTGTGATGATTCACAGTTTTTTGAAAAACTACTGTGTATTGACTGCTTTGTGTTAGACTGCTATTGAGAGCTGACTCTGTAAGGGATCAACAACTGCTTCCATTTTTAAACGTGTTTCTGCAGAACACACCTGGCAGCCTCGTCTCCTAGACATTTATTTTTATATCAGCTAATCAAACATCAGCAAATGTATTTACTTTTTCTATTAATGCAATACAGAAATGTTAAAAAATAGTAATAGTTTGAGTTTAAAAGCATACCTGGCAAGTTGCAAAGATGTTGATGTTTAAGTGAAGTGAAAAATGCGTACTTACAGATTCTCATTGGTGACAATTTGTTGCATATTTACATATTTGGGTCTGCTGTTGCCCACAAAAAAATTAATTTTTAAAGCGTGATGGGAAGATTAAACCTGTTTTCTTGGTATGCTTTTAGTGAAACTTCTGAGTGAAGTGTTCATGTTCACTGATGGCAGCCTTACAGTGATAGAAAAAACAGCAAAGTATGTAGGTATCAGAAAGGTATTCATACGTTGCGGTGTATACCAGTTGTAACACCAACTGTGGGAGTTTAATTTAAACGTGCATTGACTGATTTTTTGGCCACTAGGGGGCAGAGGAACTTCACCAAAAGCTGACAGATACACAATTCTGACATATTATAAAACGCAAACAACTGTCTACATCCAGCAAACACAAAGAAACATCACCATTCTGTTGGAGTTGCATGAAAACAGCTTCCTGATCAAAACTAGGAGCTAAAAAAGAGCGCAGAGTTGGTGAGAATTATCTGTGGGCTCAGAACTACACAGTAGTTCATGTGACTGAAGATGTTTCTGTAGGTTTTGATCTCTACATGTTTTTAGTGGAGGTCATCCGTGACTCCAGCTCGGTGAATTATTTCTGTGTGCAAAACTGTGATGAGCGTCCAAGAGCAAGAGTGTGTGTGTGTGTGTGTGTGTGCATTGTATGTGTGTTTCTGTGTACATCAAGAAGCATTCTGTCTGCAGCAGATGCTCGAGCCATGGGAGGTCAGGAGGAGGGGAGCTCTGTGTGTGTGTGTGTGTGTGTGTGTGTGTGTGTGTGTGTGTGTGTGTGTGTGTGTTAGTGTGACAGCTTGCGGAGGAAGTTGGACATGTGTTGTATCACACGGGACATAGAGGACGGTTGGCTGGTTGAGTTTGTAGGTTGGAGCGATGACGTCATCAACACAAACACACGGTAATCACATCCATTAAATATTCACTATTTAAAAAGGCACTGAGGGAGCGCTTGATTTTGATTCAGCATCGCCCATGAAGGACACCTCAGAGGTCAGACTCGTGTGTTGAGCGTGACCCTCACTGATGGAGTTATATTTGTGTCGCAAGAGCATGATGAGACATGTTCACATTAATTAGATTCTGTCGAGAAAAACTTATCACTAAAAGAATAATTTCATTTGAGCAAAAATATCTTTCACTTTGAACCTATTATGAACCTTTAGCCTTAATAAATTCTGTGTGTAAGTTAATTTGGCTAATTTGCTAAGCTAGTTAGTTAACTAATAAATATTTATTATCAATTAATCTGTCATAATTTTCTTGATTAATCAAGTCTACAAAATATCAAACGTGATGAGAGAAATGCTAATTACAATTTCTTTCATACATGACAAAACTATTAACTCATTTTATCTGACCAACAGTTCAGGACCCAAAGGTTCTCTGTTACGATCAAAGAAGACCAAGACAGCCAGCAAATATTTACATGTGAGCAGCTGGAACCAATTTTGTTTGGAGAATTTTTTTAATTAAGCAAATACATTAATTCATAAGGCACAATATATATTTTGTTCTCTCAAATTAAATTTTTCTTTGAGTGATAATTTTTCTGCAAAACATAATTTAAGCTGTTGTAAAAACTCCGAACACGTTCTCAGAATTTAAGACAAAAATATAATCCCGCAGTCACCTTATGCCGGTTACCACGACAACTGTGGATGCTGTGATTGGCTGTCAAAGACTTGAAGGTTGAGAGTTGCACCCTTTTACAGGTAAAGCAAGGCGAGAGAACGTCCCCCTTTATACAGCAGAGAGAGAGAGAGATGGACTGGACACTCCCCTCCTGCCGCTGGATGGAGGGTGAGGAGGGGGTGAGTTACAGGGAGGATGGAGGGACAGAGAGGGACAGATGGATGAATGGAGGGGTTACCTTTGTTGCGATTTTCGGGGGGTCCTTGTTTTTTACCTGTTCGGACAGAGAGAGAGGGCGGAATGCTGATAAGATGGCTCAAAGGAAAAATAAGATCAAATCAAACTGAGGGAGAACACAAAGTTCAAACTGATAGAAACCCACAGGTGTGTGTGTGTCGTGTGTGTGTGTTGTGGACAGGAATGGACCAATCAGAGGAGAGAGACGCACGACTTCCTGCTGTAGAGAACCGACAGCCACAATGTCTGACAACAGACTTCATCAATTAATTAATATCTCAGAAATAAAATAAATAAAAATGTAAAGTTAAATTGAACATAAACAATAATGTATTAAACAAATATACATTATTGGTTTGATATACTATGATGTGAACATGGACAGTTTAGCTTATTGTTTGTGTTATATTGGCTCTGTTCATGTTGTATATATAGATCTACATTCATCAGTGTACAAGTTTTTATCTGTATATACATTCATCTTGATTTTTATTGTACTGGTTGAATGTAATCGATCAAACTATTGATTTCAATGTAAAGTACTTCAAAATCACATTTGTTGCAGTTTTCTCTCAGTTAACTGTTGCCACACTCGTGTTGTAGCAATAGGGATGGAAAAGTCCGTTGGTCGGTCCACCACTTTGGTTCAGACTGAAATATTTTAACAAATATTAGATGGACTGCAGCATCATGGTTTTATAAAGACTTTCATGGTGCCCAGATGATGAACTGTAATTTTGGTGATAGGTGTGATTTTATTTGACTAAAGCTCCAAACATTGGTTCTGAGCTTCTTCCTACTTGAAGACTTATTGAGAAAATCCTGGACAAAAGTTCAAACAACATGTGGACAGGTTCAGTTTGTGTTAGTTGTCTAAGTGACTGTGATTTATTTGGTTTCTTCCTCCACTGCAGCTCTTTGTACATTTACATATTAACAGATCTTAACATCTGTTACCGATCCTTGTCAGCTGTCATGTTGATCAGATATGTGACAGTCTGTGACAAGTGCAGATCAGGTGCACTTTCCTACTCAGGGTCATTAATATCCTGGTGTCATAATATGGCACCCTCTGCTTTTATTGTGAAAGAAGGTGTGGCAAGGTCAAAGCCAACATGGAGACAGACACTGACGCACACACGCACACACATACACACACAAACACACAGCTCTTTGTAATTCAGCTGGTGGTTTGTGATTGATGACAGACTGAACTGCTTTAAGTGTGCTTTGTGTGTGTGTGTGTGTGTGTGTGTGTGTGTGTGTGTGTTTGCACATACTAGAGGCTCTTATACTTGTAAGATAACCAATGGGTGTGTCTTTACATGAACGTGTGCGTCTGTGCGCGTGTGTGTGTGTGTGTGTGTGTGTGTGTGTGTGTGTGTGTGTGTGTGTGTGTGTGTACAGCAGGTTGACACAGCTATTTATGACAGTAAGGTCTGTCTGTGTGTGTGCTGTTACCAAAACACACAAGGACTCATTAAAGTTTCTTGGTAGGGTGTGGACCATTTTTAAAGATAGGACATTTTGTCCTGTCCTCACTTCTTCACAGGGCTTTTTGAAGGTTCAGGTCTGGTTTTAGGATGATTAAGTTTACAGTTGGGCCCAGAGAATCTATTGTGTCAATGAGAGCCCTCAGAAGTGCAGAAGTACAGACACATGTATGAGATCTAAATGCTCTCTTCTTTTGCTTATTTTCATTTTAATTTTAGTTGAATCAGAGAAAGTTCTTGTGGTTCTTCCCAATTAGGAACTCATCACTGGTATTGTTTTTAAAATCTGTGGCTGGAGCCCGAAATATAAACCTGAGCGTCTCTCTCCGCTGAGCTGGTACATTCAGCCGGTTCACAATGAATGCCTGCCAAACTCAAACTTTAGCCAATAAAACAAATGATCAGACAAAAACAAACTAAAGAAAAAGACATGAGTAAAAGGGGGTTAGCATGATCACAAGCAAATCAAAAGCAATAGAGACCGACTGCAGAAGCCTGTTGGTTTACATCAAACTTCTCTGTGATAGTACGAGGATCGTCTGGACTTTGGCTTTTGAAGGGTTCCACTTCAAAAAGCAACTGTATGTAAACAGAGGAAGGTACGTTTGGCATTTTTAACCAACATTAAATCACTGTCAAATCAATAACCTCAATAGAATGGCCATTAATGACCACGAATAAATGAGACCACAAATGTAGTGTCGATTCAGGTGACCAAACATATTTTTTGTATTCTAGCATCTTATTTTCTCTTTTTTAAGGTCTGTGTGGAAACAAATTAACATGTCAACTGACTGAAATACATACAATGATGCATTCATTTGCAAGTGTGGAACTAAAAACAGAGTATTGTTGTCCGTCAAGCTTCACATCTAGTAAGTATTTCATTTATTTTTTCATTGGAGCGGCTGTGGCTCAGAGGTAGAGCGGGATGATCGGCGGTTCGATCCCTGGCTCCTCCAGTCTGCATGTCGAAGTGTCCTTGGGCAAAATACTGAACCCCAAATTGCTCCCGAAGGCTGTGCCATCGGTGTGTGAATGTGTATGAATGGTTAGCTCCTAAAACTGATGAGCAGCATGCACCTTAGCATGGCAGCTAATGCCATCAGTGTATGAATGTGTGTGAATGGGTGAATGAGATATGCAGTGTAAAAACGCTTTGAGTGGTCGGAAGACTAGAAAGGCGCTATATAAGTACAGTCCATTTACCATTTATTATAGCATCTAGCATTTTTATCTAGTGACCAAAGAATTTTGCTAAAATAACAAATTCATTGGCAGGATATTATCTCCAGCTACCTACCTAAACTAACAATAGGTCCAGTAAGTCTTACTTAAAGTAAGTCCAGCTGACTTTGACCATAGATATAAAGCAGCAACAGTTTTCTTGTGTTGCAGGGACGAGTTGTTTATCCCTAGTGTTACAGTACAGTTTAACAAGAAAAAAAAAGAAAAACACATGATCAGATAGATTTCTTTAAGGCATAGGCTTGATTACATCTCTAGTAATTAGCTAGTAGTTATGCTGCATAGAAATGATGCCACCATACAACTGTTTCGATGTAGAGTATATCTCTTACTACAACCCATGTACACGGCTTCCACATGTGGCGATATCCAAACACCGACAGGCCCGGCTTACCTTTCTATGTTTGCTCAGCTATGATTGAAGAATCACAGTTTAGCGGTTCAGGGAACTGTCAGTTAGAAGTAAACTTGTGAAGTTGTTGTTGTACACATCTCTTCTGGTCAGACAATTAGATCTCACATCAGTTGTGTTTAGTTGTTGTTCAGCAGATATGATCACTACAAGTGAACCCATCCGTGGTCTCATTTATTCACTGATGCTTTTGTGATCAGATTGAAGCTCACTCGATTTAAAATGTTAGTTAGACCCTTCAAACAGCTCTGCTGTTATTGGCTCAGACTGGATGAACTCTACCTGCTGACAGTCAGCTAATACAACAGGAGAAACTTCAAATCAACACCAGCTGATAAAAACGTACAAATATTTCCAATCTGCACTGTTCAAACAGTAGAGTAGAAATATTCAGAAGCTGACAAGGTGATATTCGTCTTTCTAGCCGGACTTTTCTCCCAACATTTCACACACATAGCATCCTCTTATGACCTTCAGCAATTCAACATGAGGTGTGTTTTTTGAGACGTATGTGACAGGCTTTGTCTCGTGTCTTACTTTTCTTGACCTTCTTCTCTTCATCATTCTCGCTGGCGCCTAGCAGAGTAAAGATGATGCCGGTTTGAGAGTTCAGTCCAACGGCCGACACCACCATCCTGCCTGATCCCTCCATTACGTGGGTCCCTGAGGAAAGATTCAAAAGATGAGTCACAAGGGGAACTTTGTAACTATCATAGTGTTACTGTCATTTCTTTATGACCCCTGTCAATATTTTTGTTGTACTTCATTGTTACAGGTTGGTCAACTTATGGAGTTCCCCAAAGATCAATCTTAGGGCCACTACTTTTTAATCTCACAGTATGTTGTAACCTCTTGGTGGAGGCTTGGTATATCTTTCTAAGCTAATGACACACAGTTTTATGTGGCTGAGTCTCCTGGACACAGGATCAAATATTGCTGTTTTTAGATGTAGATTTAAGATTTAAGTGCTTGAATGTGAAAATATTTTACAGCTCAAAAGGATAAACCAGAAATAGGTTCATAGGTTCTGAGGCAAGGGTTGCCAACTTTCATGCCTTTGGCGTGAGTCACCTGCTTTCAGATTCTGTCTCACGCTGTCCAGATAAATAAATTGCATGCCAAATAACAGGGAGCCACTCCTTGATATAAAAATAAAACTGTAAAGCTTATGTAAGTTACCTTCAAAGTGTGATGTCACACTTTTTCCATATTTCAGCCCTAAATCGGTCCATAAATCTTACAGAGACACAATTGCAAAGACTTCTCCATAGTCCCAAAAAACAGCTTGTCAGTTAACTGTAGAGTGCTATGAATGGCGCTACCCTCTATCAAATATTTACGGTACACTACTTGATTGATTGATTGATTGATTGATTGATTGATTGATTGATTAATTAATTGATTGATTGATCATTTATCCTGACAGCTGGTTTAATATGGATATAATGCACACTGATTAATTATAACATCTGATTATACATCCTGCTTCAGAGATTTTCCTTTAAGACAAGAATCAAACAAAAAGAGTGAATGTGTTTAAGGGTATCAGCAGAATCACTTCAAAGAAAAATCATGAGTATTGGTCCATGTCACGAAACTGTGAGCAGGCACTCACCGGACAGCAGCATGGGGTCCTTCTCCAGAGACTTGCGGACCTGATCGGATTCTCCGGTCAGAGAACTCTCGTCAATCTTTAAGTCGTTGCCTTGGATCAGGATCCCATCGGCAGGCAGCAGGTCTCCTGCAGGCACACATGTCAGAGCATTTAATTTATTTCTTAAAAGAGCTTCAGCTCTTTGCCAGTCTTCTCAGACTCACAATACTCTCATACGGATGAAGGCTGGACACCAAAACATTACCTTAGAAAACTTAAGCCAAACTGCTGAGCACATACATAGCTCTCCAATAAATGGTGGAAAATGATTTTATTGAAAAATAGAAAAAACAACTGGAATTTAAAATTTAATCTGCACACTATGCTGTTGTTAAAAGAGTCTATAGAGTATAACAAATATCACCCAGTCAGTGATGCTTCAGACCTTCAGACAAAGGTTTAACAAACAGAAGAAAGAGGCCACACAGGTAACTTTTTAGCTTATATATAAGTTTTCTTTCATCTTTCTTAAATTGAGGTTTGATATTTCACTCAGGTGTCTGTGGTCTCGTACCATATTTGATCTGAGCGATGTCTCCCACCACGATCTCGGCCACAGGGATCTGGATCACCTGGCCTTTGCGGATGACGGTGAACTTTTGTTCCTGCTCGATGCGACTCTGCAGCCCACGAAACTGCTTCTCCTTGGACCAATCATTGAAGGCTGTCACCAGGACAACAATGATGACTGAAAACAGAATGGCAGCACCTTCGATCCAGCCAGCCTGGGCCTCACCCTCGTCCTCGACACCGCCTGCGACCTGGCCGCATGCTGCGAGAAGACAAGAATGCGTTAATCACTTTCATCAAATCAATAGGTCAATCAATAAGCCCTAACTAAAACTTCAAATAGTTTTAATTTTAAAACTAATTTTAGCAACTTTTTCAACACAAATGCTTCAACATGAACGTTTTGTGCATTCAACTCAAAGTGAATTATTACCATTTACAGAATAATACATATATATTTAATACTTTTCCTTTAGTTTTTGAAAATCTTTGCACAGTTCTGTAGCCAGAACTTTATAAATACAGAACAAGTTACACTCAACAAAAATACATTTGCCATTCCTCCCATTTTTCATGAGTTGAAGTAAAAGATCGAAGTCTTCTTTTAAACACAAAAACAGTTTATTTCTCTCCAAGTTTATTCAAATTTGTTAAAATCTGTTAGTGAGCACTTCTCCTTTGTCACGATAATCCATCCACCTGACAGGTGTGGCATATCAAGATGCTGATTTAACAGCATGACCGTGGCACAGATGTGTCTTGTACTTTAAATAAATGTACACAGTACATAAATATATTAAAAATGGCCCATGTGTATGACCTACGGTGGTTTTGAGGTTGTTCACTGTGTCGCACAGAAAGTGCTTTTTCAGCCGTGAGGGAAAGTAAAATTTTTCTGGGTGCTCTGCCTTAATTCTGTGATTTACAGATTTTCTTGATGGACACTTTTACTTGTTGCTATAGTAGAGAGTAGTCATCCTATTAGCTGAGTCTACCCTGGTCCTACACTGAGACTGGTCCAAAAGGCAGCCCAAGTATCATGAGAACTGGACAACAGAGGTCAGATTCAACATGGCAACGCCCTGTCTCCAGCTGTAGATCATCCCAAACATTGATTGACTCTACCCAGATGTCAAGGACATGTGAAAGCCATTTATGAATCGTGCAAAGCTACTCTGGTGGAGTACCAGAATAAATGACTATAATAGGTCGACCATCATGTGTTTTAATTATAGAAGGCAAACTCTCCTCAGGCTACAGAAACTTCCAAATGTACACACAATAATACAAAATAAAGTAGTTAGGACATGAGCTCAGTGTCATCAGTTTTGTTAATGGGCCTAAATTTGCAGGAATTCTGCCAGTAAAAAACTCTGATTGGACGAACCTTCACTGTCGCCCCCTGGTGGGTGGTAAAAGGACAGGCCCAGCGAGATGATGGCAGCAATTTCCAGGATAATGAGTGTGACGTCCTGCAGAGCCTCCCACACCAGCTGCAGGAACGTCTTGGCCTTCTTGGGGGGGATGAAGTTCTGGCCGTACGACGCATGACGTTTCTCCAAATCAACAGGGTTACCAGACAGACCTGCAGACACGGACATGAGACATTAATATTCACATCATTACAGGACACATTTCTAGAAAAAAAAAGGGGGAAAAAAGACAGCTAAACAACTGGAGTCTGTCTTTCAAAAAAGGCTTTTCTGTCTTTAGTTTATAAACACAAAGGTTAAAAAAAAGTATTTTTGAAAGAAATTCACAGTTATATATAATAATCATTATGAATCATAAATTCATTATAAATTAATTTAAAATTCAAGTAAAAATAAGAGGCTCCAACCTATTGATGTGTAGATGCTGACAAACCTCCTAAAACAACACTTTTATTTCTCTTTAAAAAAATAAAAATACAATCATTGGATTCCTTTCATTTCAGCACTTTTTGTGTTTCAGGGCTGAAATCTAAAAGTTTTCCCTTTTAAATCATTTTTACAGTCAATCTTCTCTTGTACTGAACTCAGTATTTACTTCTGCCCCAGAGACACACTACATTATTTTATCTTGGGCCCTAAGCTATCATAACATCATAACATCACAACATCATCACATAGCAACAGCAGCTGCACAGAAACATGATGTACTTTCGTCCCTCATGCATTACAGATTTAAATGGATTTCATGCACAGTAGAGAGCCAAAGTCATGACGTCATGTTGAAGCTAGCCTCTGTTTCATTGTAGCTTCTTTAACTCAGTGCAATCTCTCATTCATTTCTTTTGCTGGGATTTGCTGGGACGAGAAGTCTAGTTGCTCAGAAAAGAGAAAAAACTATCTCCCATTAAAAACAAGTTTCTGTCATCCTAACTTGAATCCACATCAATAAAACTCACAAATGCTCTCTTCTAAAGTATTTTTTCCAACTTTGGAGTCGTAATCTCTGCTGTCTAAAAACATCTACAGTGTTCTGTCCTCTCTGACCTGCTGTGTTACAAACATGACTGAGCTAACAGTGACCCCTGGACTAGCTCATGGACTCGCCTCTCCTGATGAGCCGTGATGTTTAGTCCATGAATGTCTACGGCTTATGGGAAATAGTGTAGTGAAGTTCTTCTTTTACTTTGCCCCCCCATCTACCACCAGCCGTTAGTTTCAGTTGAACAAACTTTCTGTTGCTGGTAGCAACCACTACTGGCACAATTCTTTAGGCTGACATTGTTTCGTCCACCATTTTGTCAGAACTGTAACCAAGCCGATGCTGAAAGGCATCTTTTAATGACTCCCTTGCTGTACCTTTATCTGTAGGTCCTCTGTTTATTACAGCTGTTTGTGACTGTTGATTTGTAATTAAGTAGAATTAGATTTTTCTATTATTTGCTTATGGCAAACTTGGCTTAGGAACACGAGGGTGGCCAGTTTAATTCCAGCATGGATCATGGAGTGTGGATTGAAGAGGTGCCCATTCACCTCCTGAGCACTACCGAGATGCCGGATCGATTGCTGAGATTGAACAAGGCACCAATCCCCTAACTCTACTCAGACAATGCTCCCAATAACTGCTTGTCTATGAGCCCTGCATGTCCATGTGTGTATTTCAGATCTAATGTATAATAATAACAAAGGAATGAAAAAAAATGTAATTTCCCCCTGGGGAGATTAATAAAGTAAGTATTCTTCTTCACTGATGATACTTTTATCTGAAACAAGTGAAAAAACCTCAAAGCCTGTCTTAAACCTTTATTGGAAGTATGATTAGCTTGATACATGAAGTGAGGTCAGAAGATGCACTATAGATGTGAAAGTCAAGATTTTACACATTTCCACAAACAGTATTTTTTTTCAACCTGACCTACTTTTGTTGCCATGAAAGACTGCAGTATTTCCATATACAGTTTTTATCTGGGCGAGTCACGAACACAGATTTGTTCCACTCAGGAGATCCAGTAAAGACAAAAAACAGACTAAAAGACTAAAAGGTCAGAAGGTGCGTTCAGGTGCAACAGATGGGAAAAATAATTCCCATGATTAGACATGAAAATGATTCCTGTTACAACCAGCAGTAGTTCTCCACACATTTTTTACTTGTAACCTCCTAAAACGACCTTGTCACCACTTTCATTTGTCTGCTGGTTGTGATAAGTTCACTCAAAGAGTACTTTTATTTGATAGTCTTGTAAATTACTGCATCATTTTAAAACCTAAGTTAATATTCCTGTCAATCATCGGATGATCCTTCAGGTTTATCCGGTGGCCCCTTGTGTTGGTCCTCAGGCTGGAAACCACTAGTGTGTGGCAGTGATGAGTCTATGGCAGCCTGAACTGACCCGAACCCTCCCTGCTGTACAAACAATCTGCTGCTCCACCAGAGCCAAAATGCTTCATGTCAACACAACACCACCTGATCAGACCGACCTGGTCTGGATCAACTGGCTCAAGGAAAAACACAAAAGGTTCACGAAAAGAACTCACAAATCAAAAACATAAATATATAAATAAAATAGAATGGCAGATTAATTAGAAAATGAAAATAATTAGCGGTTAATGAATGAAATATAATATGTACTGCAGTGCAGCACTATCCTCACCTACAAACATAATTTCTCCCACTAATTGATTAGTTAATTAAAAAATCTGTCTGATGTTTCTCTTCTTGTCCCTCGGCACAAAGATCTCTTACAATCCTCTGCTAACTGAAGACCAAACAATATCTGTGAGTTATTTATTCCAGAGCTGTGACTGTCATTTTCCAGCAGTGACTCATCTAACCGCTCATTCATTCTCCATATAAAGACAATAAAAACAAAGAGATTCCTCAGTCCACACAGATGCTTGAAAGAGGTCAGAGCAGGAGGGTGCTCAAGAGATCCAGGCGCTTCTTTTTATTCAAAGATCTGGATGAAAATCAGATTTTAAAAACATTTTCAGTTCATGTATTATACTCCATCAATTAAAGATGGGTAATCAGCCGCTCGTGTTTATCTTCACTTTATATTATCAGAGGATTTTCTGAGCGGAGCTCATCACCACAGGGCCTCGTTAACTTTAACTTCAGTAAACAGTGTTTATTTGCAGCCACTTCTGTGTGCACTGGCACAACTCTGAATGAAACCTAATTTAACTGATCACCGCCTTTTTAATAAATCTGGTAAAACCCGAAAATCTGTGACTTCCTCTGCACGGCTGCTGTATGGGCAGCAACATGGCTGCTGTGGATTTCTTGGTGGAATTGGGAGATGTGCAGTGGAACGTGATCTGAATGTCAACAGACCGCACTGCCAGGATTTCTCATGAAGGACTCTGTAAGTCAGCATGAACATGAGCTCAGACATGTTTCTACCTCCATATGTTTTAATGATGGCCTCTTATTCCTCCACTAATGATTCTCTGCAGACAGACTGAATGAAGCGTCCTCCTCTTCTTCAGGACTTCCTTTTCTTTGGATACAGGAATCAGATAAAACTACCAAACACTAGTTTCTGCTGTTTTGAGGTTATTATGCAACCACAGCACACACAGAGGTACTTGTTTCCCCATCACTCATTTCACATGACTCTAATTGGTTAGTTAATGGAAGAATATTTATATTATATATTTAACAATGAAGCTAGAGGTGACTGAGATGAGCAAAGATGAGAGTTGATGTGATATCAATGGATATGAGGGCAAAGGAGAGGAGTTAAAAGAGGCTGAGGTGATCTTAGGGGAGGTAAGATGAAATGAATGAGGAGAGGGGAGGGGAGATGACATAGAGTGAGACGAGGGGACAAGGTGATGAGACGAGGTGATGAGGGGGCAAGGGGACGTGATGTGAAATGAAATTGCATAAGATGAGGTAGAACGGATGAGATGAGACGATGTAAAATGGATCAGTCAGACTAAGAAAAGTGAGAAGGGGTGAATCAGTACGAGTGACTGGGTGAATCGAGATGAGATGCGACATTAGATGACCATAGTGACCATAGGTCTGATAAAATGACATGAGGTGAAGATGATGTCAGAACAGATGAGATGATGTGAGGTGGGTGAGGCCAGGTGAGGTAAAGTGAAAAGACATCATATGAGGTAAAACGAAATGATTTGAGATGAGATTAGGAAAATAGAATAAATTGAAGTGATCATAGGTGAGATTATGTGAGAGGAGATGAAGCGATGTCAGATGATATGAACCAAAGTGAGATACTGTAAAATGAGGTAAAACGAGATGCGATTAAGGGACATGAGATGACGGGATGTGAAGTGAGATCAAATAAAATGAGGTTGGAGGAGGCAAGATGAGGTGGAGTGAAATTAAATGAGAATGAGATGTAGTGATGAAGATGAGGTGAGGTAGATGAGATGAGAATGAAAGCTTTTCAAAATAACTTAAAAGCTGCAGTATTAACACAGTACTAAACCACACACACAGACACACACACACAATACGTCCGACCAACTGTACAGCTTCCTAACATGTCCGACTGAACAGGAGTAGGGTTTTAAAAATACACCACTTGTCAAAGGTATCAAAAGCAACGTTTCATCACAATGTGTTTGAGTCCAAAGTTTGGTTTCATCATTTTAAACCAGTGATTGATGCTGAAAGCTCCTGTCACACTAAAATAAAGAAAAACAGAATCTCAGAGAACCTTTACAGGCTGTTTGATCGATCAGAGTCTTTTGTTTTTTTCTGGTTTAGTGTTGTGATTGCGACGGTGGGTTTCATCTGGTGCCTGGCATCAGCCTTTTGTGTTGGTGGATGTCCCCGTGGAGATGCAGATTAAAGCTCTGAGATGATGTTCCAGTAGCAGCAGAGCAGTCTGCTGCACGCTCGCCTGTCACAGATGTTTATGGATCTCAGCTTCCAGCAGAAATAGACTTTATTGGTCCAAAAAGAGGTCTCTTCCAATTCACAGCTTTACCAGCCAACACGCAGCTACATCTTTAAACACACAATGTTTTACTTTTATTCATCCTCCCTCTGACAGATGAAACTACACCAGCATGTATTAATGTCCAGTCTCATTGTTCAGAATTTTTGATGTCCAGTACATAGGCAGAGGACAGTTTCACTTCTCTCCTCCTCGTCCACCAGCTCTGTCTTTACCTCCATCTTTTCATTACCCTGCAGTCCTTTCTCCTTTCACTGCTGTCCCACAGCTGGACTAACAGTCTCTGACAACAAGTGATGCTAAAGTTACGATTCAGCTTCGGCTGTAGCTGATCAATCTCAAGTAAGACCAAGAGTATCAGCGTGTTCATACAGAACACAAGGCACATCTTAGAGGAAATGCCTTTGCATACAAAATAAAGGCATTGTGTTAATTTCCAGGGTTATATTTTTATACTTGGACTCCACTAGAGTAGCTTTCCATGATTCATAGTTCAAAAATCCTTATTTATCTTAAACTGGCCCTTTATGCAGCCCCTCCACCCCTCGTTTTATAAACACACTGTAAACTAACAGTCATGTGTCATGCTTATTATTATATTTCTCGACTGTAACTGACTATAATCTGTTCTGCAACAAACATCCAATCAGACAGAATTACTACTCTATGCTCACTCTACATCAATGTCACCTAATTTTCGGTCTTCCTGTGAAAAAGCTTTCACTGCTTAAAAATACATGAAGATAAGTGCATGCAATGCTAAATGGTGGCACAGAGGTCACGCACATGTATGTACAAACATACAGAATCCTGAAAAATATTTTGTCCTCTGCACCATAAAGACATAAAGACACTTCTTCTCACTAGTTTTGTCTCCCTCCTGTGATAGTCCAAATATAACGCATTACTTCCTATGAAAATTTAAAAAACTGGATTTTTGAACAGACAGAAGCCTCTTGGCTGATAAGAGAACATCAGATTTAACAAAACAGTGACTGTCGGCCTGTCCATGCTGTACCCCGCCTCTCACACAATGATAGCTGGAAACGGCTCCGGACCCTCCGTGACCCTCAACTATAAGCGAATAGATGGATTGATTGAGAACTTCAGAGAGCGAGGTAAACTACACATAACAGTTCATTTCAGTCGACGATAAGAGATGTGAGATTGAAAAACCCCGATACAAAAGAAAAGAAAAGAAAGAAATGAGCAGCGTTGCATGTCTGGGTATCTTTCTCCCTCTTGCTGATCGCTTAAAGGAGCATTCTGCTTCAACTGGCAAAGACATGGATGACCTGAGGCTGTCTGTGTGTGTGTGTGTGTGTGTTAGTTGCACTGAATGAGACTCAGGTCACGCAGATCATGCTGAATCTCTGACTTCTCACACCTCAGTGCTTAAAAAGATCCGATCTGCCAGCAGGCTGAGAGAGAGACCTCTGAACCGTCACACACTACTGCTATACATGTAAATATTATATACTGTATATTTATATACTGTATACCGTATATTAGATTATTATTAGTTATCATAATCAGATTTTTTAACTTTCAAATATCAATGTTGGTACTATGGTACTATCCTCACAAATCAAGTCAACTAACATACAAGAGAGGAATGTACAGTATGATGTCCTCCAGCCAGTATTACAGGTGTAGTCACCACAGAAGATGAAGTGAAGAAGTTGCAGTGACAGAGCAGTTGGCAGCTGCCATGGAAACTGACGCCAAGAGGCCTAAAGCTGTCGGCTTTTCTTCAGTAATGTTTAAAAAACAGATTTATTCTCTTATGAAAAAGTATATCAGCACAATAACAACAGTATCTTCGTAGTCAAAGTTTCAGTTATTTGTTCGAGACATTTTAATCTGTTTCATTATCTTTGGTGTCTTGCTAACTCGTTTTCACACATCAGAGGTGCTGTTCAGGTTTTACAAATGACACGGACTGACAGAGATGCTGTGCAGCCTGTTGTAACTGGTAGTTTATTGGTTATTGTGAATATAAATGTAGAACTCTTCTGGGGATCAATGGATTAACTATTTGTTGATCAATCCAAACAATTACTAGCTAACTCAAATAATTATTGGTTGTTACAGGTTTAAAGAGGTCATCCAACTCAGAAACTTCATCTGTCCAGTATTTGTCCAATCAGTTCTCTACAGCTCTGATCTGAGACGAATATGGGAGACAGCAGAAAACATCCACTCTGTTCGTGGTTTAGATCAGCAGACACTGAACCTCTGATCATCAGCTGATGACACAGTCAGTGACTGTTTGAATCCATTTTTATCTCTTAGTTTCATCCCTTCATGTAAAAGAGTTCAGACAAACATCCACGACTGAGAACTAAAACTGACAGTCCTGAGACTAAAAGAAATCATCCCGTCTTATTCTCACCTAAGCAGTGACAGAACGTGCTGTTCATTAGCATTTTCCTAAAATAAATGTTTATTTTTGGGTCTGTATGTGTCTCTTTGCAGCTCAGGCCCTTTTTAAATAGAATTTACCTCTGGCTGTGTATCTAATGCCTCAGAGGCTGCGTGTCCTCGCAACATGAAATACATTTTGTAAAATAAAATGATGGGAAGGACGATCAATGACCTCCAAAGAGGCAGCAGACTGGTTCATCAATACACATTAACCAGCGGGATGCACAGCTGCAGCTGAGCCTTGTGTGTGTGTGTTTTGTGGTGTGTTTTGTGGTGTGTATGTGTGTGGTCAGGTTGAACTCTGGACGCTGACAGTCAGCTCGGTGTCCAATCAGAAGCTGATTTGATAGACTGAGAGTAAAAGCAGCCGAGGAAGAAACATCTCGTTATCACAGCCAGAGCAGTTAGCTGATACAGAAACAAGGTTAAATATAACTGTGTGAGGTAGCTAACTGCTAACATAATGCCTCTGTTACTGAGCTAATAAGTTTAGCTACCTGTCAACTCGCTGTGAGACAGTAGAGCAAGTTTTCTGTCGTGTTTCAGGATGTGAGAAACATGATTCATCTCAGCTTCAGCTCAGATCAGTGTTAACGAGCCCCTGAAGGTGAGAAACAGATAATCGCTGTGTAAACGTCAGAGTGTGTGTCACAGAGACACAGTACTAACTATTTTTTACATTATACCTAAATTAATTTTACATGCACGAGAGATTCACAGGAAGCAGAGCTGTGTTAAGGTACTGCTAATTCAAACACGCCACTTCATGCTGATGGTCGTCCTAAAATCCTTATGGTGGCTTCTATGGTGAGGCAGCCAAACGAAATGGAATGGGAACGTTCAATGGACTTGTCACCTTCACTCATTCACACACACATTCATGCACTGGTGACTGCCATACAAGGTGCTCATGTTGATACTGAGCTCAATCATACAAACACACAGCCTCACAAAGGCGGCACAGCCATCGAACAAATTGGGGTTCAGTATCTTTCTCCAAGGACTCGACCAGGAGAGCCGGGACTCATACAGACGACCCTTCAGTTATTGGATGACCCTCTCTACCACCTGAGTCACACTGACGTTACTGTCAAGTCTTCTGCTTTTTTTGGTGATTGTAGTCATTTCAATAGATGAGTGAGCTGTTTGATGAAGAGCTGCTGCTGACAGGCTCTACTGTCCTTTCTTTTTTTTTGAGGTATTTTTTGCCTTTGTTGGATAGTGATGAAGAAGAGGCAGACAGGAAATGAGGCTACTGGAATCAAACCGGGATTGGCTGCGACTATGTGGCCATGCGATGTAACCAAGAGGCTACCAAGGCGCTCTTCTACTACTTTTAAGCACCAGCACACCTCCATCATCAACATCAAGGTGACCGTGCTGTGCACAGCATGAAATCTGGCCAATTAAAGGCCAAAGGCCAATTATTGACTTCCTTTTCTTATGAAAAACAACAAGGGGCCGCAGTTTGTTTGGCTGCACTGTAAACACGAGTTCTTCTTCTCCTGTTGCATTTCTGGCGGAGTAGCTGCTCAACGTGTGTTTGCTTCTTCCAGAGCTTTCAACCGTATCACACAGTCTTCATCTATTGTCGTGGAGGTGGATTGTTTGACATGCAGGCTCAGTAGCTGTAACTTTTAAGATCGACTCTGAGATCCGTCTCAGAGACTGTTGAGAAAACCTAATCTTCTGTAACATGGTTGAAAGCTCTAAAAAAAAAAAACTAGTAAGTGAATTTTGGGAAGTACAATATCAGCCAACATGTACGACCACACTGATGCCTCTGTGAAAGACTCAAAGTGCCTGATAATGTTGGCCACGCGATGGATCAATCTGGCTGTAATACAATGAAGTCCCAATATGAACTTAAATATACCGTGATAGAGAATTTTATCGATTCGTTCGTCTCTTACTGCAAACCTTCTGCTCAGCACACTGTCACAAAGTCAATCAAAGACACACACAATGTGATAATCTACAACAAATTCCAACAGTGTAGAAGTGAACAACAATCAATCTCTACACTGGAACGACCATAGAGCATGTCACAGAATCATACATACTCCACTGAGTTTGCACGTCAGAGTAGGTTGTCGTACTTCAGCTTTTGAAATCAGTTAATGACATCATAGTGAGGTCATCCTAAAAATGTATGTTAGAAAATGGAGTTTCTAAACACAGATGTTGTTGTTGGTGAGGGACGTGGCACAGCAAACAGTACCTGGACTGAAACAGGACTCACACTCACATTAGTTAACTGTAACAGTCAATCATTGTGTGTTTGCCCTCAATATTACATTAAGGTTTCCCAAGTTTTTTCCCTCTCACCCTTCCCCCCCCCCTCTTCCTCTGCAGTGAAAATATAATTACAATTTCTTCATTAAAGTGAGTAATTCCTTGCGTTGAGGACGCCACTACAGCTGTCCTCTGATTACTAAATGGAACAGAGCAATGATCTATGGAGCCATTAGGGGAACGGGCTGGAACTAATTTCAATCCTGGAATGGACCGATGGTCACACTCACACACACACACACACACACACACACACACACACACACACACACACACAACAAGGATCAAAAGATGAGAGAGGGAGAGAGAAATAACAAACAGCAGCATGTCGGCCATTTTCTGGCCTCACATGAAGCTCTGACTGAAATCCAAACGGATGATCTATCATCACAAAATAAAAAAAGAGTGTGTCAGTCTTTTACCAGAAACATTGTTTGTTTGTTTGTTTGTGAGAATCATCATTAATGTTTAATGGCTCACACACCTCCTGATATGTGTGAATTTCTGTGTGTTGTAACTAGGGATGTCACGATTACCCGTTTTCACGATTAATTGCGGTATTAAACTTTACGATTAATTAATCGTGACGTTTCCTAAATACCGTCAATTTCCATTCGAGATTATGCTGGAACCATATTGGTACATCAGCGCAATTCGCGAAACGAAAACAACGACACAACAACTCAACAACCGCGTGTCACCCCTTGTGTTGCTTTGTTTTCGGTCCATGCAGTTGCAGACGGAAGCGTCCCAGTCTCACAGGAGGTAAAGCATGGAAGAGGAAGAGCTATTCCCTCCGAAAAAACGCTTAAAGTCAGCCGTGTGGGATTTTTTTGGTGTGAAATCAGGCAATACATCAAATATGTTTCACTACCTGTGGGATAACCACCCGGGGCTGTACGCCAAAGTAAAGGTAAATAGTAACTGGGTTAAGTCACATCAATGTTTACCTAACATAACAATGAACTGGTAGAAAATACTTAGCGTGTCATTTGCCATTAATTGTGTGCGACACCGATTCAGCATACAGTACAACGGGTCAAGTTAAGCCGCATTCACGTAACGTTACGTAAAGCCCAACATGTCTCATAGTAGTAAGTCGTCAAACAGTTTCAGTGGCCTGTATAAGAAAAAGTAATGTAATCTTCTAAAGGTCCTCAGTCAGTGAACAAATTAAAGGACCAAAATAATAGATACATATTTTTATCTGGCCACATAAGATTAGACAAACAAATTATTAAAATGATTTTAATAGCTTAAACATTTAGTATATATGACATTCCCCCTGAGGATTGATATTTGGTCCTATAAAATCACAGTATTATTTTTATGTTAAAGGGGCAGCTAAGCTGCTAATAGGCAGCTGTAAGCCAAAAGCTAGCTAGATGTCTTTTCCTTGTGTTTTCTCTTCACAGGTTCAAAAGAAATGTTCAAAAATATTTTTTGTAGTGTAGTTTACAGAAAGAACCCTCCTGAGTCCAGGTAAAGGTCCTGTAGTTTTCTCTGAGAGAAGTACATAGTTAATATGTAGCATTTATTGATTGTTTACAGAGCAGATGTGATTTTTGTTTAATTCCAAATGGGATTATCATTTTTCTTGTACTTTTTGGTTACTTTACATTGTTGCTATATTATTTTGCATCCAAAGAGGGAAATAAATTAAAATAAGACCTATAAGGAGTGTTCATGTGATTTTACTTTCATTCATGGTAGTGTGAAATTAATTAATGCAAAAATAATCGTGATAATCGTAATATCGTGATTATTTCTCTGACAATAATCGTACCAAGAAAATCTGTAATCGTGACATCCCTAGTTGTAACCAAATCAGAATCTATTTTAATAGTAATAGTAATACTCGTTCAATCATCATCATCAAGCTGCTCTGCTTTCCTTTTCCATCACCCGGCAGTGCAGCCATGGTCTTGGTTTGTAAACGATACTGTGTACAATTAAGCATGGTGAATAACTTGCTGTTGGGCCAAACTTGAGGAGGCACTGCCAGACTCATTCGCAAATTCAAATTAGTTTGGAACATCTCAGTTCAGTTTTGATTTTGGGGCGAAGACCAAAACGCCTCCGGACACAACTGGAAAGACCTTCAACTGTTTGAATGAAAGGGTGGGCAGACAGATCTGCCAGAACAAAGTTAAAACTGGATTAACTATAATTCATTAGTGGTCCAAATTGTCAAACAGATTTAATGAACCAACTGACAAACAATGAAACTTGGACTTGGTCTGTAGGACCCTGGGGCAGTTACCTGCTTTGCCTGGTTGGTATATCAACCTAGCCGATGATTTGACTGAATGAGATTCAAACTGCAGACTCTCTGACTTGATGATTCAAACCATCGATTTTGATATTGAGTTCCATTTAAAGCAGTGATTTGCAGCCCGTGGTGTGCCGTACTTGGCCACAGAACAGTTGCTACCAAACAAACAACAATTGTGAATAATAAATCCACTACTAAAATAGTTATTGTGCTATTATGGAGTATGTTTTGGGTGATAACCTTCATCAGTCATCTCAGACTTCATGGACAAAATATTGAGAGCTTGACAAAGCACTGATCGTAGATAAAGTGATAGTTTGACACATTTTGGTGTGTTGGACGTGTTCTTACCTTCTATAGGCGATGTTTTCAGGCGGCGGCAGAGGCCCTGCACATCTCCATATGTGTCTTGTATCTTGCCAACAGCCTCGGCGCTCCGCAGCTCCATCAGGTCCCTTAGTTCTTCCACGCTCACCCCAAAGTCCCCGTCATGGTTGCCCTCTGCAACCGAATTCCCCGGAGGGTGGTCTGCCGTGTTGTTGGCCATGTTGGTCCTCTTCACAGCAGTGTTGTTACTGTTATTGTTGTTCCTCGAGTGTCTTTGTTAAACTGATCTAAACGTTGAGCTGCGTAGTGAGATCAGAGGGTTTGTAGGTAGTGTGTAGGTCTCAAGATAAGCGTTGAAGTTAATTCCAGACCCAGATGTGCATGCTCCTCTCAGGTTACCACGGAAACATGTTCTTGCTTCTGCAGAGGAAACAGAAACAGGAAAACAGATATTTACAAACTAGATCTAGACAGAAAACTGTCCGGACACACGGCCCTTAAACATCATCATCAGCAGACAGATCAGTCCAGAACTGTTTTATTTTTACTAATTAATAGCACAGAAACTAATTGCGCCAATTAGAGGAGAGTTTCTCATCTCAGATTATTAAAGGAGTCAGCTGAATAACGGAGGTCGTTAAGATATAAACTGATTATTGGTTTATGCTGCTCCTACTAGACATGTAATTGGTTGGTAAATATCTGCACTCCCTGAACGGTCTGAGGGGTTTATGACTCTGATGTAGAAAGAACAGAATATTTATTTATGCATTGATTTATAGTTTGATTTCATTCAACATCAAACTAAAGCGCATGACCAGAAATCAGTTTTGTTCTTTTTTAATGTTTAATTCAAGTTAGAAAAATAAATAAACTTTCATTTAACACTCATTAACACTCAGATCAAAATAAGAACGAGCAGTAGATATTAATAAAAACCTGCCTGACAGTTCAGCATATTGTACAACTGATTAAATCTATAAATCCTCACTCTTCCTCTCGCAGCTCTGCAGTGAGCTAAACACACTTGAAGACAGGAGTTGGCTTTTGAATGCTTTACTAGAAACAACCGTGAAACTGCGAAAGCTGTCCTGGCAAACACTGAACTAACACACCAGAAAAAAGATAATCTGCTCGCATCGAGACAAAGGTACTGTAAAAATAAATGAGTAACAAGGAAGCTGGATTCTTTTGTGCTGCGGATGAAGAACCACAGTTCAGGACTGAATACACCGCAGCTCTGAGAGCCAATCAACACCAGGCAGAGGACAATACACCAGTGAAAGGGAGAACTCCACTGGGTCAGTGTGTAAGCGTGTGAGCCTGTGTGTGTGTGTGTGTGTGTGTGTGTGTGTGTGTGTGTGTGTGTCTGTGTGGGGCCAAAGTGTGGCTTTCCAGCCGATCAACACAGATTATGTAAGTGCACATCAAAGTGTGTCCTCCATTTTTCCCTGTTTAGTGCTCCGTCATGGACACACACACACACGCACACACAAGAGAAGTACTGCTGTTAGTGCTGAAGTAAGGGTTGTCCTGAGCGGAGGTTTGTGGTTAGAGGTGATGCAGTGCAGGGAGTCACCGGCATCAGTGGTTCTCCAAGTGGTGGTGGTGGTGGTGGTGGTGGTGGTGGCCGTCCTCTTTAAGCTGTCACAGTACTGATACTGTCATTCAGACACAAGTGACTTCCTGTAAATGTTCCTTTGTTCTGACATGACAGTATGTTTTTACGGAAAGTGTCAAATGTGAGAGTGGTGTCACTTTAATGACATGAAGAAGGAAGAGTTTTTTAATTTTATTTTTAGTGTGAGAGGCACACATGTGCAACCTACTGCCCTCCAATACAACAGCCCTGCCTTGACTATCTTCACGCAGCTCAGTGTTCAGTTTTTGGTGATTTCTTTCATAAGTTTAGCAGACCCTTAAATACTACAATACCCATCAGCCAAAATGCACCCTGGGATGATGGAGAGTGTAAATTCAAAAATCCCCAAATAAAATCCATTAATATTATTTTATTGTTTGTATTACATCCTCAGACCATTTTTTCTAAACCCGTCCTTAGACATGTAAATGCAAATTAATTGCATTTCTAAACAGCCCGATTTATTCATCAGAGAGACTGAATGAGATTTAACCTTGGGCACTAAAACATCCGAGACCATCACTGAAAACTGTTCACTTTGTTCCACTGTATCAGTTTATACTTCAGAGCCTCTGCTGGTGTCTGTCAGAGGGTTTTCTGTAAACCCCCAAAACCAAATCAGGAAGTCAAGTCTGGACTCATTAATTTCATTAAACAAACTCAATAGACAAGATATAAACTCAGGGACTAAACGTTGCTTATGCACATTTCTGTTTATGTTTCCACCGCATCTAAGGAATGAAATCATTGTTGTGCTGTTGAAATATTCATGAAGTTCATTGGTTCTTAAAAAAATATGAAAATGTAAAAAAAAAAATAAAAAAAAAATAAATGCCACAAGGAACCTAATTTCTGTTTAGTCTGTCTGTTGACCTCTATCCACCTCCATTATTTGTCTCAGATTTATTTATTTTCCTTGTATCAGGTTGCAGAGCTCTCTATTAGAGTGTGTGTGTGTGTGTGTGTGTGTGTGTGTGTGTGTGTGTGTGTGTGTGTGTGCGTGTGCGTGTGTGTGTGGGTGTGAGTGTGTGCATGTTACTTTGAATAAATCGGGACAAATGCCCGCTCTCTGTGTTTAGTAATTATCCGTCTGTTCATTGACCAGAAATCCAGTCATTATTATAACAAGACAACAGAGAAATAAAATGAAATAAACTGACCGCAGACCTCGCCACATCAATGGTTAATACACATTGTCGCACAAATAGTTGGTGATGTCATTGTGATGGAATGTGTTAATTATAGATGACGAGATTACTTAATTATACGGGCATTAAGAAGAGGAAACATACAAGTAGTCCATTAGAAGAAATAGGTACGTAATTCTACACGAATTATGCAGATTAAAGCAACAGAATTGGTTAGCGTGTTCTTATCATTAATGGGAATAATAATAGTACGGTGTCAATAATAATAATCATATATGAAGTTTCTAGAGCAGCCATTTTATCAGTCACATCAAGTAAAATAAATACTGCTCCGCTTCAATTTTTTATTTTTTTTTTTATTAAAATTGTTTCGCTTTTCACTTTTTTTTTCACTCTATAACTGACTTAACAAAGAGTCCAGTCAAGAACTTTGATTAAAGAAAACACTGAATCACTGGGGTCTGAATAAAAAGGAAAGAAGAAATGCGTCGGTCACACCGACAGAACTGATGAGCTATTGCTCGTTATACTAACTTGTCGACTTGTCCACTGAAGCACGGCTAGTTTGTGGTTGCTAAGTTGCAACAATGGGAGGGCGTGCATTTTATATGACTGTCATGACATGACATGACAAAACATGACATCATTCCTTACGGGTCAGCTTTAACTCTGGCTGTGGTATTTGTCAGTAGTAATGTGGAGATGGTATGCGGATGAGCAAGTGGTGCTAGTGGCTTGTGAGAGCACCACATAACTGTACCGCAGTCCATTTCTATTAGCTCCAGTGTTGTGGCTTTTAACTCCTAAACCCACTCTTAACCCACTCTGGTACGCTTGACTTATAGACTGGTAGGCTGCATCATAAATTATGACTGTGGAAGCGTTGAAGCATGTGCAGGATTTTCTGTTTCTATTAACACAGAAAAGAAATCAGAATAGTCTGAATCTCATAAAATTTGAGAGAATCAGATTTTAAAATGCTGAGGGTTAGAGTAAGAGTAGAAGTCAACTTGGGAAGATTAAGAAAGAAGGAACGATGGAAATGAATTGAATTTTGGGTGGGGCTTCACAAACATAATCCTTTATTGCTTATGAACAACGCCACCGCACCCACTGCAGTCCAAAGGTTAGCATTCCTATCTTTAAACCTTAATGACACGCCTGCTGACACACACAGAATACACAAACTTACACTCACCTTTTCCTGCCTGCCATGTGACTGAGTGTGTAGCTGTTATGCTTTAACGAGCATGTGTTTGATTAACGCAGAATAATATCTACACACACTCACACTGATAACACACACACACATCCCACTAGCTCTGCCACAGTTACTTCGCACTTTGCCTGACACATAGCAGTAGACATCTATTCAGAGGATTTGTAAAGGCACGAGACAATACGCACAGAGAGACAAGTGTTGGAGAAAGACGTGATCTCATGCTGAAGACACTTCCACTGCTTTATGTCTGACCACTTCAATCACTAAACTCCGTTCCTGTCAGAGGCAACCTGCGTCCAAACACCTGAACTCATGTCGAGTGATTCACAGGTCTGCTAGAGAAACCACAGAGCTGAAGTTGATGGTGGTGTTATGATGATGCTGCCTGCCTAGACTGCCAGAGGACTTCCCATAATGCACTGTACACATTCATATCCCATTAAATCATGAATCTGACAAGAATCTGAGGACTGAAGCGTTCACAATAAGACAGTGTGTGCTATTTTCTGTTTCTATTAACACAGAAAAGAAATCAAAATAGTTTGAATCTCAGGGGATTTGAGAGAATCAGATTTTAAACTGTGTTTAAACTAATTTTTAGTCAAACTGCGGGTCTGACTGGACCATCGTGTAGTTTACAAAGCAGACATTCACACATCTCTAAATGAATCCAAGTTGCAAACCACTTTTCAGATTATTGATTATTATTCCTACTGACTAAAACAACACAACAAGCCTCAAAGTACGAAACACTATTGCAACAAGTGTAGTCTACATGTCCCACTAACTTTTGACTATAAACCATCAACATACTGTAATTACTCTGAATGCTGAAACACAAATTTATATTTGCATGATTGCACATTAACAAACAAACTCATGCCTGCTTTTAAAAATGTCTGGTTGTACCCTAAAACAATTACAGCTCATGATGCGGTGACTTCCTGTTTACATGATTGCTTTTGATTGGTGTTTCCTAGCAACCAATTTACACTTGACTAAGGTCTAACAGGCTGATTTAGTAAATCACCAGTTTGAAAGTAGCTCTGTTTAATCCGTGAATTGAAGTTTGAAGTTTAATTTTTCGACAAAGACCAAAGAAAGAACGCCTTGATCAGACTGTACTGAGTTACAGAAGCTTGACAGGAAGTGATGTCAGGACTTCAGCTGTCCCTATTTATAGACAGAGAGTTTCAGTGTGTATTTCTGTGTGTGAGAGAGAGACAGTGTGTCTGTTCTTTGTCCATCTTATCTGTTTGTTATTGACTCCAGATGAAATTAAGCTGCAGCCACCATGTTGCCAGCCACTCAGCTTATATGTGTGTGTATGTGAGATACAATAAGCCTGTGCGCGTGTGTGTGTGTGCCAGCACGAGAGGAAAACTGGACCTGGTGATGATGATGACTCTCTGCAGACATATTTTATTGCTTTTCTTTTTACGTAGGATTTCAAATTCATGCGGAAATTCTGTGATATTATTTGTGCCATTTAAACATTTCACATTTTGTTATAAAACAAACCCCACAAGCATCCTGCCTCATGCTGTGTTCCTATCACGCAGAGATGGAAAGATTCCCGTGTTTATGACTCGTGTCAGAAATGTTCATTGTCATTGGATTTTCCTTCCATATTCTCATATAAATGTATTTATAGCACAAAACCCCGCCGTGGAGCAGAGGCTGGTGGAAAAGTCGAGGAAGAGAGAGAGATTTGGTTTCTATTGTTTTGTTGTTTCACAGTAGATAGAAACCTGAGAAAATATACAAACGTTTCTACTTTTCACGTGATAATCCATCTCGGTGAGGACATGTGTGTTGTGGCCCTTGTCCGGATTAGATTGGTAAAACTAAACAAACCCAGGAAGCAGAATGACTCATGCTGACATCACATCCACCGTGTTGTTACTGTTAGGAAATCAGATTTACAATAAAACAGAAGGCCGACATGCTACACGTGTACATGAAATGTCTTTCATGACTCTTCTCTGTCATGATGTAGTAAATACGGTGACTTCAAACCAGGTGACACTTGACTTCTCCTGTGATAATAATATTGATGCTATAGGACGCTCAGCAGAATTAAGAAACGCTGGGTCATAAGTAGGATCTGCCATCAATTTTGTAATAATATGTAATTGCTTAAAGTATTTCACTCATGCGTCCCATCGACCTCTGCTGCTGCACTGTGCATTAAGATGATTTCACTGGTTAATGCCTCCACTTAGCGGTCTCCTGTGTTTCTTAATACATCTTACCATCACTCACTGCTTTATCTGCTACACACTGGAGTCATTCAGTCACTTATTGTCATCACGGTATTCACCGCATTTGTTAATGGCTGCATTTATTTCATTAATTTTTCCTTCTTTTAAAAGGTTCCTTTCTTCTTTCCTTGAGGTGAATTTGATGATCATTTCTGATCAGTCCAAAACTGAGTGCAATCATTTTACTTGTGTGTTAACACTACATTATTTGGTGCCTCAGGGCGAGGCCACCTTCATTATTTGGTGTCTCTTTGTTATTTGTTAATTATTGTTACATGCTTTGGCATCCTCTGCGGTTCTTGCAACAGTATCAATCAGTTGTTATTAATAATTCAATAATCAAACTAAACAAACTGTTGTTAGATCTCCGTTTGTCCGTGGGAATCTTGTCTTGTGGTGTGGCCATTAGCAGCTCAAGACAGAAAATGTATCCTGCATTAGCTAGCATGGCTCGTGTGATAACAACAGCATTGTAAATCATAAAGCTTCTTATCAAACCCTTCACACTCATTAATCTTTGTCACCGTCTTTACACTCACTGCAGCCAATCAGCGACTCTCCTGCTCTGCTCCATGCAGGTATGAACCAACAACATTCCCTGAATGAGATCAGTCCCACCCTCTCTCTCTCCGGACACTGGAGAACGTCACCGTTTTATGTGTCGGCCTCAGATCGGTTAACAATCAGGCAGCAACTTTAACATTTTATCACTTTTCTAAATACAGTTTCATATTTGAGCTGACAAACTGTGTCACACACACACGCACACACACACACAAACACAGGAGGATTAGTTTCAGTTCATAAAACAGGTTTGTGGTTCTTCTATCTGTTCATTTCATTCAATCAGACCATCCCTCTGTTCAGCTGCTCTTATCCTCCTTCCTCTTTCCTTCTCGCTGCCTCTGCAGACACACCTGCTCTGCATACTAAACCAGCAGCCTGCACCACCCTCCTCCACACACACACACACACACACACACACACACACACACACAATCCCACTATGCAAACTCGCTGCTGGCCACACCTTCCACACAGAGAGGAACTTTTTTTTCTTCTTCTTCTTCTTCTTCTTCTTGCACCCAGCAACAGATCACAGGCACATATAAAATCCCACTGTATCATGTCACAGCGGCTTTACAGAGACATTTCTACATGCTGGGCACGTCAAACAGCCGACGCTGAGCCGGTGTGTGTTTGGTCTAGACAACGATGTGTGTGTGTGTGTGTGTGTGTGTGTGTGTGTGTGTGTGTGTGTGTGTGTGTGTGTGCGCGTGTGTGTGTGTGTGTAAGAGAGAGTGTCGCAGCATGCCAGACAGAGTAACAAGAGAGCGAGAGAGAAAAAGAGAGGCCAAGAATGCAGGAGACCACACCCATATCTGCAGTCATGTGACCAGAGGGGGAAAAGGAAATCCCCACACTGCAGAGAGACGAGGCAGAGGTCTGGACTCAATGTGGAGTGTTACACACACACACACACATTTATACACACACACATGAAACTTAAATCCAAGTGAATCCAGGAATCATCTCCAGGATATTTACCCTGACACGAACACACTGCTGTTTGTTTCAGCTCAGTTTGTGTCGGCGGTGTACCCAGATGGTGACACAGTATTAACCATTACAGGAGATCATCTTACCACTCTGCACACACACGACACACACTCAACCTCCGCACACACACACACACACACAAACTGGGTACATGACTCATCACAGGAAACTGTACAGGTGGAGATCTGCTGCCAGTTTCCTGTTTGTCTCTGTAGTAATTTAATGTTCACACCCAACTGAACTTTATTGGAAATGATGGAGAAGTTTTCAAACATACTGAATATGTCTGTCTGAATTTTGGTGACTAAAATGATGCACAAGCAGAAACCAGTTTAATGTTTACGCAGGCTGTGACACTAAGAGGGATGAAAGCAAAGAGGATTCATCTTGTAAAATAGATAAAATATCAACCTCCCAAATTTGCAGTGGCAGTTTGGTGAACAAAATTTAAACATTTATTAAAGTATAACTGAACCCACACGTTCTGCCTGCTCGCTCTCTGCCAGCAAGTTTTAAAAATGAGGACAGTCACTATAGGAAGTGGATTGACCAGCGCTCTGTGTAGCTGGTGGACAGAGCTAACTGAAGTTATTAGCTATGAGCGTCTGTCAAAGCATCACTCAAAAAAGGTTTGTGGCCATTTGTAAAAGTTTCTGTGTGATACCTGTGTTGTAACGTTAGCTGAGGGTTAGCGGCTCATAGCGGCAGAGCTAACAGACGCGAGTAGTAACAGAGAGTCACTCACAGCACAAGTGTTATAACGTTAGCTAAGGTAGCAGCTCAGAGAGGCTACACCTATGGCAGAGCATGGAGATGGCCAATAGCAAAATTCAATTGCATTAGTCATGTTTCAACCAGTAGAGGGAGGTCGCTGTGCATAGTTATAGTACAATATGTAGAATTTAAATCATTTTTCACTAAGCTGTGAAAATTTGGCCCTGAATCGATTAATGGTTGATTATATTAAATACCAGTATGAACTGGTTTTCATCACCTCTTGCTGTCATGGTCAGGCAGAGAGAGTGCCGTGCATTACAGCAGTAATCAATATCTGTTATGATAGCATGCACATCTGTGCTGGATATAGTAGGAGTGATCTTGGCTACATAACAATGAAAAATGGGTGGGGGTGGGTTTGAACGCATTTTTCCATGTTTAGGCTCTTTAACTTTACTTGAATATCAATCTCCCACACGCACACAGAGGAGGCTGCAGCTCGTCTTGATGATAAATCCATCAATGACAGCAGCTCCTATCTGCTTCCTGCCCGTTTGAGAGCCTGAACAGTACCAGAGTCAGGCTGACTGAAAACTGCCAAGCTGCTGTCAGTGTTTGTTCAAGGTTAAACTGGTGTCTTAACGATCAATGTTTCAAACGCTCTCACGCTTTGTGTTACTGTGATGAAGGTCGATCGCATGCAGCTGTATGAAAATAACATCACTCTCCACCTGACATCTGCAAACACATATAAAGACTTGTACATGTACATGTGCCTCCACTCCAGCACGAGATGTGTACACATAGATTTACGTGTACAAACACAAGGTTTGATCTTGGGCCTTCAACTGAATTATAAACTACAATGATCATTTTAATCTTACAACAACACACATCATATTGGGAGGGTCAGATTAAGATTGTGCTGACACGGACACATTATCACTCTCTGTATAGATCCATGTGATCGGCGGTCACATATCGATGTGTAGATGGTGTGTAGAGACAGAATTTGATCCATCCAGTGGACTGTGTGTGAAAACACACAGAGTCTTTGGTTTCATGTAGAAATCTCATTCCTGGGATTCCTGACGGCCCAGTTGGATGAGAGGACAGTTTAGACAACCTGAGGCCCCCCCCGGTCTATTGTACTAATGTGTGTGTGTGCTCTGAGATTAAGCTGAGCTCCCCTCTCTCTTCAGTTCTTCCATCAAACTACAGCGAGCTACACCCGTGTTAAGTGAATGTAGTCATCTGCCCATGTCGGCGAAGGTCTGCATGGACCGTCCACATGTAGCCCAAACTTCACAACCACACAGACTGAACACACCAACAAATATGTGAGCGCATCGGCCTACACAGACAATGGATGTAGAATAGTGTCAGCATGTGAGGGCCTGTCGACAATGATTCCCTGCCGTGAAGCAAGTTGACAGGGTGAAGGCACAGAGGCAGAAGTCTAAACTCAGAGGGATACAGGAGACGGTGGCACAGAGGACGTGTCCTTCATGAAAGAAGGCACCAGGGAGGAGAGATCTGAACCAAACAAAGCAGCAACATCTGGAGGGCGTCCAGAGATTCAATAATCCTGTTTACAGCCTGAAGCTCAGCCTATTCATCACTGCAGAGTCCTGATCCACACCGATCATAACAAATACATTGAAACAGACTTGGAGCAGCTTGTGTGTGCCTGTGTGGGGACACATCAGATACTGGTGGTGCTGGTCAGTCCCCAGGTGTGAATGTGTATGAGGAGCAGTTAGATAAAAGCCTCCATTGTTGGAGTAGATGAAGGAAAACAGGCTGCAAAAATCAAAACCCACAGCAGGGCTGAAAGATTTAGAGCACTGTCCCTTTAATGTTTGTGCTTTTCATGAAACAATATTGTCCATCGGGTAGTCCTCCGAGCCACGCTGTGAGCAGCTTAAAACACTGAATCAAATATGATTGTACCTGTTATTACTGAAGAAGAGCGTCGCTAATGAAGCTCTGCTAACTTAACACACTGAATTTCCTGTAGAATCTTCACATCACGGTCACGGTCTGGTGCACGCAGTTGCACACAGATGAGCAGAGATCCGCCCAGAAACCTTCAGCTGTACACCGTTAGCAACATGTGCCGTCTTAACTTTCTGTCCCGCTGTGCCGAAATCCCACCGAACCGTGACTCCTGTGTGCCTTTATACTTCTTTCAAATAAAAGCACCCTACAGGTTCGCAGGTGGGAAAGCTATTAATGTGAAGCTGGAACTTAACATTGATTATTTTGTCTCAGCAAAATAATCAATGACAAACAAAATAAACCCCTCCCAACCAGAAAACAGCTCACATGAACATCATAACACCAAAAAAAAAATTAAAGGACATTCAGCCTGATTATCATGATTATTAAAATGCTGTGTCATGCTCAGTAGTCTGTAGTCTGAGTGTTTTATTGATGAGCAGCAGAGTCAGCAGGTCTCAGGTGTTTGCCGGTCTCGCCTCACCACAAGAGGACCCTGTTTACTGTAAATGCTGCTGAAGTTTACAGCAACAAACACCACAACTTTTAAAAGGCCTGGGAACATTAGGCCAAAACACCTGTACACACTGTAACCTATCTAATCCTTTTCCACATGTGAGGGCATTTTTCTGTGTAAGCTGATAAAACGATGAGTCTGCTGGACTTGAGATGAATTCCTCCACATGTACTATGACAGACAGCGTGTAATAAATCTGCATGTTAACTAAGAGAGCGTGTGTGTGTTCACGTTCAACAGTAAACACACTGTATATACACTGTACACACACTGGAATGACTCACTGAAGACGGGCAGCACAAACGCTTGTGGGTCGGAGTAGCTGACAGAGTGATCTCACAGTTGGAGGAAGACGCCATGTTTTGGATCACAGTTGGCAAAAAACTTTGTTTTTGAAACAGGGTGGGGGGGTGGAGGTGTGGGCGGAGACCAGCAGTCCTCTACAGATACAACTCTTTGGCCTGACGTATTTGATAAGTGACGGTCAGATATGAATGTTCCAATCAAATTGGGGTTTCATCAAATCCCTCTCGTCACTAAACACACCCACACACTGCAGAAATAAAGATGCCCTTCGCTGTATTAAAGTTAATCTATAGTTTGTGGGACGCTGACTGTGATGCATCCACATAGTTTTGGTCATGTAGATTGATTTTAACAGAAGAAATGCCGCTTCTCTACAGGTGTATCTGTTCTATAAGGAAATAGTCCAACTATTTAACATGAGTTCATACATATATTCATGTTCCTCCTCCTATTCCCACTCTGACCTGTGCGCTCTTTGAAGGGAAACTCCTTTGAAGTGCGTCAACATCTGTGCAGTGGAGCCCCTCCCAATTAGCTCAGACGGCTAACGAGCTCCGCAGGGCTGTGAGGGCGGGGCGTCCCAGCTTTCACACAGCCCAGGTGAAAGCACCTTGCAGCTGGGGCCGGAGCTAGCTGAGCTCCTACTGGTTTGCACGCTAACAGGTGGAGCCCTGAACCGACAGAAACCCTCTGAGGCTTCAATCAAACACAGCTGCTGTTCTGACAGACACACTGATAATCAATTCTTACTGAACATCCTGGTCTGAGTCTGAATTTCCGATGACTCATCTTTTCTTTTCTTTTTTCTCCATTTACTGCTGGCGAAGAGATCAAAGAGGAAAAATGAGAACTGAGCTGTGATTGTTGTTGTTAGCTAAACCAGCTAATCACATTAGCCAAGCACCATCAGTAAGGAGAGAGGTACTGTCCCATCACACTTTAAATATTCACATCAGCTGAAGCTGACTGAACTGATTTCGAGAATTCACGTCTCTCACAGAGCAATCAGTCTGAAATCCATCTGTACATGGGCTGCCACAAGAATTAAGTCGCAGCCTATCCTGATCCTGTGGATTCATTCCCACAGAGAACACGGAGAGGCGTAGACGGTTGTAGGACAGGTTGTAGGACAGACCTGTCGTTCAGGAAATATTGATTGTTTTTATGCTTTTTTATCGAGCTGTGGTGAAATAATAGAAGCAGCAGATACAGAGGGAAGCTCGGCTGCAGTGAGTGCAATGACAATGAGACATGCTAGCTCTCCGTTTACGTTTACAACTCGTGCTTTTGTGTCAGTAGAAACAGTTTCACCGTGTTCTGTTCATCCGTAGAGCTTTCACTGGTCCACTAAGCCAACTGTACTGTAGAGAGTGAAGTTCTATAAAGTCAACATCGTTCAACCTGATTCAAATAAACTGGAAATAAAACTGGTGCAGTTTTGTGCCTGAAATGACTTTACATCACAATCGCTGAAACAGTGTCTCCGTTAAGGACATCACAAAGTAGATTTACAGAGTGCTGTCAGTGCTGTGCGGTGGGTGTGTGTGTGTGTGTGTGTGTGTGTGTGTGTGTGTGTGTGTGTGTGTGTGTGTGTGACATGGAGAGTGTCTCTAACACATTAGATAACAGCGACTGTCTGCAGCTCGTTGATAAGCAGAGCACACAGAGTGGGACATGGCGGCGTTTTCCTCACGAGGTAAATGAAGAAGAAGACGAAGCTAAAAATATGACAGCACGGGCCGACAAGCATCCTGACAAGATAACACAGAGACGAAGCATCGTACAAATTTAATATCAGGCCGCGCCCCTTCCTGATGACATCACTCAACATGTTACAGATATCAGACCCGTCATGGCAGTGTAAATACAGCATGTGTTCATTCACCCTTCATTGGCCTCAGAGCTTAAGATATCTGTGTTTCCACGAGTCATCATGTCAGGTGACCTCTATCTGTAACACTGTTGACATTACAGGCGTCAGGTGTCACCAGAAGCTTCATTTGCCTCAGTCTGCTTATCTTGGAACTGATTCAGACTCACTCCCAACGCAGCAGCTTCACTTCTGCATGTAACCTCTGAACAATATCTCGACTATCGTGTGGAAAAAGTTAGCACGTGGACTTTGAGTTAACATTGTTGAACTCGTGAGAGTCAGTGGTTTAGTTTTATTGGTCGCTAAATACTGTACTGACAGCGCCCGTCCCTGTGTGCTCAGAAATTTAAATACAGTGAGCGTCTGCATGACATAAAAGCAGCTTGAACTTAAACAAGGACACAGAGCACCTGAAGAAATAAATGAATATGCAAGTTAGCTCCTGTCTGACTCATTGAGCTGCTTTACATGTGAACATGCAGGCCCAGGTCAAACTGTATTGATTCATAAACAGCTGTAGGAAGCAGTTTATCTCAATCTTTCGAATTGTTAACTCTGTATTAGCCTGACCACATCCTCTAAGCATCAGAGGCACCCAGGCCCACTGTACTGGGATCACTGGGAGCAGCTTCCTGCTCTAAATCAGCAGTCGGCCGCCACAGCAGCTCAGATTTAAAGCCACTGAGTTTTTGCTGCTTATCAAGAAGGAAATGTCGAGCTGTTGTGTCGGCAATTAGATTCTTTCCTTCCTCTTTTGCTTTGTTTTATGTTCCACAACCAGCCATCACTCTCTCTTTCAGTCCGTCCCTTTCCCAACATACTGCTCGTACACACAGACACAAAGCCCAGAGTCACAGTCATCACCGCCAGCTACAGCTAACAGTCTGCAGGTTAGACGTGTTACTGCAGAAAAGCCAAAAACCGACAGAAGTGTCACTAAGATGTATTAATACAAACTGCTGCTATTAAACAGCTGCTTCAGACCACACCATGTCCTGACTGCTGTTTGTGGGTTTTCTGTGTGAGCAGTGGCACTCTAATTTTGTTGCACCCTCCTGTCGTCTTTAAGAACATTAAAAGGAATAGTTACATTTTCTTTCAGGGGAAACGAGCAGAGGCCAGTCACAGTCAGGTGGAAACGTGGAAACAGTCACATTTTATTTTATATGCAGATCTGTATAAATATATATACAGTGGCTAAAAAACAGCAGCGTTAACTTCATGTTTATAGGACCACGCCCTTCACAGAACAGCAAGGTTGAATTATTTTGATTATTATATATTAAAATAACCTTTTTAACTGATGACCAACACTCCAGCTCAGAAACAGAGGTGGTTTTTAGTCATCTCAAACAAGTTCTGCTATGTACAACTGACAAACTTGGTCTATCTGAAGTCTGACTGTTAAATTTGAGTGTAATGTCTGACACGGTGTAATCTCCACAGGCAGCTGTGTAAATCTCACAAATCTCCTGCTGTCTTATTAGCTGCAATGATGGATCAAGGCCTCCAGTTTCACTGTGAGCTTTCTGCTTCACTGGGGACACATAGATCTACAGTGGACAGGGAAATAAAATCAATGAATCAATCAATAAAAACAATTTCGTTCTCTTCCCACAACTCCTCACGGAGCCTACTGTAGGAGTATTTTTGTCTGGTTTTACTTGTCAATGAGGAATGAATGGATTGACACTTCAGTGGATCGTGAGTTTGAGTCCATTTTTGTGAAAACCAGCCCTGCAGTCCTCCTGAACAATTGTCTTTTAATGATATTCAGGTGACAGTTTTGTTGTTAACAAGCAGTGAAGCAGCAGCTGGTTGTTTTCTGTCAGACTGGACTGAATAACGATGTACCGACAGTTGGGAAATGACACAAACACATATACAGTCTGTAAGAAAAATATTCAAAGCAACATTTTCCTGTCAATCACAGAAATAAATGCACTGGCCAGTAAAAGAGGTCAGGTCTGTATCCGAGTAATGGAGTCATTATGATGACCATTATTCTTCGGTACACTGGTCCAACCAGCTCCGTCTCAGGAGAGTCCTGGAGGAGGATGGAGAACCCACCGGTCTCATTGATTGATTCTGCTACAGCCCCACGCGGCAGACTGAAACATCTTTTAGTTTAATATCCTCACAGTGCAGACTGTTAGATTCAGACAGCAAACACTCTATAACCTCTTCATCGACTCCTTGTCTCCATCGGCCCTACTTGATGATGATTAGTCAAGTGGAACACAGACGACTACAGCGAACGCAACAAGAGCAACCACCGTTTTCTGTAAGACCCATTCAGAAAACACACACACACACTTTGCTGTGACTTACATACAATGAATTTGCAATATTGTCTGAAACTTAAGGTAAAACCACTGTTTTCCTGCACTGACGTTTGTCCACATTCTGATGATTTCTTTACTAAAAGCTGCAGAAAGACTTAAAACATGCTGAAATTATACTTTGTAAGACTTTATGTGTAAAAGAGTTGAGACTGTGCACCACCTCAAAAGATTGTCACTGTTATGCAACACAGGTTATCACATACAGCTCTGGACCGTCAGTACCACATGCTTAATTTAAATACAGCATCAGGTTTAGAAATCAATTTCAGTACAGAGCAGACAAATTCATCTGATTCAGTCTGGTATCTGCAGACAGCCAGCTAACGAACAGAAGAGATGCGTGACACAGCAAAGTCTCAGTAAAACAACAGAGCTGTGGACATTTTTTCTAAGCTTAGATGCGTCACGATGTGGACCTGGAAGATTCTGCGTCAATGCAGTGACAACACATACTCATAAGTTTACAGCCTGCACAGGATTATAGACGACTAACATTGATTGTTGATTTTCCGGCTTCATTTTTCTATGTTACTGCACATGGCGGCTTTTTTTATTGAGATGCATCAAGAATCGTCGTGCGCTCAAATCATGGGTTAGGGTCAGTGAGGATTCACACCTCTAGTAAACAATGTCGTCCTATGAGTAAATTAATCACGAGATGAGATCGATCACCATCTGTCTGATTCAGGTCAGGAGGTTATTGATTGATCAATCACATCATATGTTCAATGTTTGTTAATCAGCTCAGTCATAATGTTAGAAAAGAAGACATTTTATGCTTTTATTATGATCCCAGGCTGAAGCCAAACCAGGGATGTTGTGGTTCATTTAACAGGACTCTCTGTGACCAAACCCTTTAATCAGCCTTCACCGTGCCACCCCTGTTGTTTGGCAACCACTGGTATCGTCAGTCACACTGACAGCTGGCTACATTTGAAATGTCCCAGTTTGTAAAATATAGCAGAGACACAGAAGGAAGAATATTCTGCCAAAGACTAAGAAAAAACAAGTTACAGGATAAATTCCTGCAGTAAAAAGACAATCTGTCAGCTCACACTTTCTTGGGTCCTAACACGCTCTTCTGTGCACAACATTTGTCTGGACATTTTCTTTCCCATTGTGCAGTGAGACACCCATCAGCCTCTTCTAGTCCTCACCAGTGATACAGCACATAATTCAGCCTCAGATGACTGCTGTCGGAGCATCTTGTGACCGGGAGCAGAGTGGGAAAAAAAAAAAAGCTTCACAGTCTGCTGTTTGTTGGACTGAAAACCAGTCGGACAATGTGACACCAAACATTCCTGGGTCTCCTGGCTGATGAAGAGTGGAGTCTGAAACACAAACTGCCATTCATGGCGACGGGTGGGAGGGGTGTATCTCACAGTCCAATCAGAGACCAGCTGAGTGTGACAGGCTCATTTACAGTGGAGGAATGTGATGCATGTTTGTCTCTCTGTGTTCAGTATCTACAGCCAGTACAACAGACAGTCAGCCTGCAGGTACCCGACCTAAGGATACAGCAGTGGTAGCTGTAACAGCAGATTTTTAGCAGGAGTATGGACATTTCATTAGATAACGACTGACGTTACATCTTATTAACAACTTTTAGAAACTGGAGTTAAAAATAGTACTGAGAAAAAAGTTCTGCACAGATAAAGTTGTTTGAAGAGGAGCAGAAACATGTAATTATGCTTAGAGGAGCCTTTTCTGTGTGGACAGTAAGTACAGCATCGCCGCTGATCACCAATTATCACAGGAGATCAGTACCACTTGTCATGACTCATCTCACACTTAGGGACATATACTAATTTTGTGTCCAATGAGATGCTTTCTTTAGCATGACTTGTTTAAGTAGCTAATCACTAAAGCGGTATCTGCCGTTAGCGGGCGATGGAGGCACGCTCAGCAGCCTCGCAGTGAACACGGCTGGACTGAGACAGACAGGGAATATGATCCACAAAGTTTCCTGATGGACTGATGGTTTATCTGGTACCTACGCTGTTAGCTCAGTTAGCTGTGCAGCTACGTTACATTAGCTGACTCAGCTCCAGGATGCCAGGAGCCGAACTCGGCAAGAAAACTAGCTCAGTATTGTTTTCCTCGTCAAACTGGCCTGCTTTGGTCCAGATCTAAAAGGACTCTTCTACAGTCAATGGGACCACTATTGGTGCACGCTGGTCGTTGTGTAACGCCCCTCCCCAGCTGCCTGTTTTTACAGCAAACACATAAATATGAGGAAGCAATCAGAGGCTGCTAGCCACTTCATGGAAAGATTTTTTGTTTAGACATGTAGCATCAGGCTCGCCTCATGCTGCTGAAAGCAGAACATAACAGTATGACACATTAAAAGTCACATGAAGACATGAAACTGTGTCATGTGGACAACCCTCAGCTCTCGTGGGCCTCTCCTCCACCCTCTCCTGCACGTTTTTTTTCTGGTGAACTTTGAAATGAAAAGCCACTTCAGTTGCGTTGAGCACATGATCTCAGAGCTGAGGCCAAAGGCACGCTGAGTGTACTGAGAGGCAAACTGTAAAAAAACCAACAAAAAAAACACGATCGCAGATCAGACGAACAAACCTTTGAATCGGATTCTGATCCTCAGACTTAGATGTCCGTGAGTTATGACGACATCCAGAGTTCAAGAAACTCAAGAGGAACAGCTGAGAATAAATTCAGCCTTCCAAACATCAGAGGAGCGAGCAGGTCTCTGTTCCTGTTTGATGTTTTTTATGTTTTGACAGATTTCATCTTGTCCTAGTCCTTGTCCTGGTAGAGTGTCTTGGCCGTGACAGCAGAGCGTGTGTTCAGATCTGAGAGCTGTGTGTGTGTGTGTGTGTGCAAAGGCCATGATGAATGGCTGCGTACCGATTTTGTTCGGTATCCATTGCCAAACAGAGCCACGCCCAGCACTCCAACACAAACACTGCATTCCACGCAACCCACTCCGTGTACACAGACCAGAAACTATGACCAGGACTGAGATGACTGATGGTGTGTGTGTGTGTGTGTGTGTGTGTGTGTGTGTGTGTGCAGAGTTCCCTGTCGGCACAGCTTCTGGTCAGCTTGGCATCACACTGACAGGAGGAAAGACAACAAACCACAATGGGGACTCTCTGCAGCGTCTGCAGTCTGAACAGGAACCAAGACTGGCTGTCAGCAGGGTTTCCCCACAAAACTGCTCAGCCATCAAGATCCTGACTCACCTTGTCTCGTGACAATATAAATATACATATAAATAGATAGATGAATAATACATCCATCCATTTTCCATGACCACTTAACCCAATCAGGGTCGTGAGGGGCTGGAGCCAATCTAAACGGACATAGGCGAGAGGCGGGGTACAACCCAGACAAGTCACCAGTTCATCACAGGGCTGACAGATAAGCCAGAGTGCCCGGAGTGTATCCACGCAGACACAGGGAGAACATGCAAACTCCCAGCCAACTGGGTTCAATCTCAGTCTTGCTGCGAGGCGAGTAATGATACATTTTATTGCAAAAATTTGTTAAAATGGGTCAGTGTCAGAAGTGTATCTATCCCTCTCTTTGATTCCTCTGAGTCAGATGTGGGTCAGATGTTTGATATCAAATAATCAGTTCATCTTTACATCTTTTCTCTTGATATTGCCACATGCTGCTCTGATTAATTACTAGGAAGTGGACGTACGTCGTGATTGAACATTGAGTCAGACATCTCGTTCAATCAATGCAGTTATCAGAAGACATTACTCATTAAATTCATGGCTGTTGCTGTGTGATGTAGCTCTGTCAGTCATTTTTCCTGAAGCTTAATAAGCTGAATATTATTTTTCATAAAGTTAGTGGAGTCACTGTTTATTTAAGAGGAGCTGCCTGCACTACAAAATATTGTGGAAAACTGAGATATTCAGTTTACTATTATATAATCAGAAGAGCTTAAAAAAAGCAAATATGCTGGACTGAAACGTGAGACACACACACACACACACACACACACACACCCACACACACACACACACACAGACACACAGCACCTGTTGGCTGTGTGTGTACAGGGAAGTGAAATCTTGACTGTTGCCAACACAACATGAGGAAACCATCAAGCCTTCACTTCCTGTTGGCTTTCCCTCCACCCTCCATATGCTCACTTCCTCCTCTGACCTACGCCTTTCCCTGTGCTGTATCTTTCAGAGGATACACTCACTGACAAAGACACACACGCACTCGCACTATAATCTTTGAGCTGAACCTGGTCTTAAAGAAGCCTTAATCCACCTGTAACACGCCCAATAAACATGAGTCTGGCACCTCTATCATTTGTTGACCGCAGACAGTCACTGATAGACTCTGAGGACGACGTGCTCAGGAGTGATGACACAAACATTCATTAAAGTACAACATTAAATACAAATTTAAGTCTTGACATTGATGAAATAATGAAGCACTAACTGTTCACTTGCAGCTCTGCGCTGTGGGTCTCCGTTCTGGCAGCCGATTGGTAAAAACCTCTCCGCTCTCGGATACACACTCTCCCCTGCAGCATCCCTGTCTTTATTCTCTCATCTTTATCAGTTGTTAACATGCTGCAGAGGGATGCCAAGTAAGCTGGCAGCAACACACACACACACACACACACACACACACACACACAGTGGAGTAGAGAATCTGCACAAACACTGGTCTGAATTACACAGCGGCTCAGTCCTGGACCTGAGTCAGTTTTCTGCAGTCTGTTTTACACACTGTATAATAGATGAAGTCAAACATACTGTCAGACAGCAAGCGGTAGACGTCCTCTCTCTTCATACAACTGCTGCATCTCAATGTCAACATCACGATACTGAATCTGAATAAATAAGTGAACCCTTTTAACAGTGGATTGAACTTTCACTGAACAACAACAAAAGAACAAAAGACTTACATCTGCACATTTTAAATTTACCCGTCAAAACACGAGAAAATTTGATAAATTGTTTTTACTGTTGCCCGAGATGGAAAAGTTGGTGTATCAATAAATGTCACCGAGCAGCAATTAGTCGCTCTTCTTCTGCGAGTGGAGAATTGGTGCAACCCACTGCTGATCTCAATGAAGCTCCAATATTCCCAAGTTTGACTTCCCTTGGAAAACTTCGACACAGCTCACACATAAAAACAACCTGAAGGATTACTGCAGCTCATCAGGAGATCCATCTGTGGAGATCAGCTGATAGAGCTCAGCAAACTGATAATTATTGATCCACACAGCAACTGTTGACGCACATCAACCCAAAGAGCAGCAAATACACTCGCATGTAACATTCCCACACACACACACACACACACACACACACACACAGCTCAGCTGACTGCAGCTCATCACATTCACAACAAGCTTCAACACCTCTCTGCGCTGACAGCTTCATCAGGAGTAAGACACACACACACACACACACACACACACACACACACACACACAAACGTGTCACAGCAGCACCTTCACCTTTAGGGGGTGAGGAGAGTTAAAGTTAGAGCACAGAGTGAGAAAAATAAGATAAACTGACACAAATTCCAGAAAGGTTTCAGATCATCGGTATATAATGATGAATCATAATAATAATAATAATATATTGGATTATAATTTGATTTCCTTTATAACCTCATGATTAAATAGTCTTCTTACTAATAGTTACTTCCTCTTTAAATTAAGAGCTTCTCTGTTTGAGCGTGTTCATCCCTCAGACTGACGTGTTAGTGTCAGATGGGCGTGGTTTCGACTACATTTGAATGTGGTAAGTGTTGACCTACATTGATGTCAAAAAAACCACACGTGTGCCTAAAGGATGGTAAACAGCAGCCTCTGAATCATTGTCCACATCTCAGATATTTGTTCCATGATTTAATGAGGTCTGCTGATGTGCTCATTGTTTCCGTGGATGGAAAACCAGCTGACCTTCAGCCCCTGAATGTATTTGTTTATTGTTTTACTTTGTTTCTTATTTAGGTCCAGTGTGTCAGATTTAGTGGACTTTAGAGGATGGCAGAAATGGAATACAATATATATACTTTATATTTTTGTAACCAACTTTCTACAGTAGTCCAGAACAAACAAACGCTGTCTATAAATGTGTTTTTCACATGTTTTGCTGCCATGGTAGTTTTTCCTTCACACTACAAAGAGATGATGATGCGAGGGGTTTGAAATAAGCAACTACACCTCCAGATGCCACTAAACCGTACACACTGGTCCTTAAACGTTAAAATAAAATGAAACATTTGAGTTTAACTGAGTCATGTAATTGTCTGAGTGGCGGGTCGAGGCACTGTTTCCAAAATATCTGGACTCGTTAAGCTAAGATGCAATGCTAATCTCTCATTGATCCTTTTACCACACTGTACTCACTGTTTTATATTAGTTGTAGATAATTAACATTAATCCCATAATGGTCAAACTAATAAATAATTCTTATTAAACTTTAGGCTGTTGAATGAATACACTATTACATCACATCTCACAGTTAACTTTTTAAATACGTATTAATTTCTATTCAGTTTCATATTTGTGAATCAGGGCCTCCCATATTTGGATCTGACAGATATTTAATCAACATTTCATGTCTTCTTTTTCATTTTCAGGTTGGAGGTACAGGTTGTCAACATTAATTAGGCCACCAATAAAAAATAAATGTGTCTGGCTTCTCAGCCAACAAAGGTAATTACAGATCTAAATTGAATCTTTGCGTTTTAGTTATTTATGACATTAGTTACTTGCAAATGATGAAAGCTGAACCTAATTTGATTTGATAAGCAGATTTAAACAAATGATACTGAACTCAAACCTTCATTAACTCATAAATACTCCAAGTAGAGAAGCACTCTTTGATTCAGTTCATCCCTTTTAAACAGTGTTTAGGAAAATGCTGTTGTTGAACGTTCATCCTGCTGCTCAAACCTCCCTGTCTGTCACAAACACGCACACACACAAACTCCCACATACCCACCCACTGTACACCTGCCAACCATCATACACACAAACACACAGAGGCGTTATGTAAGTGTGTGTCAGGAGGACACTCTCAGATGGTCCAGTTACAATCAACAATCCTGCTGACGCCTCCACGTCATCTGTGTGGATATTTCCAAAAAGCAGAGTGAATCCACAGACGAGGGGTCTCCATGTAGGACAGTCCAGTGAGGGGGCATGCAACACCTCAATGGGAGTTCATCTACTATCATCATCTCTTTGTGGAAGCCTTCTTTAAAAGTGTGTTTGTAGTCTGTTTAATCCACGGTTAGGTTAGTTTTTACGAGTCAGCTAACTGCTGCAGGAGCCTGAAGCATCAGTGCTGTTGCTATGGTTACCTGCACTTTAACATACGCTGTGGCACTGAACTGGTCTTAAATTTGATTGTGTTGCACAATCTGCTGGTGCACAAACAAACAAAGACATTTATCGTTACACATTATAATCAGTGTTACTGAAACAGAAACAGAATACTGAAAGAGTCTAAAGCGGCTGTATGACTCCATTATCTGTCTCTGAACAGTTCAGGCTCAGGTTAGCCTGTCAATGGAACACATTGAAAACACTGGTCAGAATACTGTCTGCATGCAGAACTGAAGAGACACCTGCCACAAGGTTAAATTTACAGATAGATAAATGAAACCTTACACCCTGTCATATTTCAGCTGAACTCTGTCCTACCAGCAGGGTTATAAAATAATGGTAAAGGCCAACAGCTCTATTATAACCATAAACACAGAGGCTCTGCTGAGCAGAGAGTGTTCATATCTTAAATATAGGACTGGGCCATTAATAATAGATGTTGACTTACATAAGATACAAAGTGTGTGCTGCTGGATCTAGTTTACAGGCAGGGATTCCTTCTGCAGAGGAGTTTCCACATTTCATTGAATTTTGAAAACCACCATCCAAACCAGCACAACAGCCAGCAGTTTGTTTGGCCTCAACTGTAGAGGACACTGTTCTCCAGCTGCAATAGGAGCATGAGTCTCTACAGGTGTAGGACAATATGTTGGAGACACAGTGATGGATCATTTACGACCATCACCTCCATTCAGATCAGAGGAAAGAGTCACGGAAGTCTACCTGTGACAGATTAACCAACTCATTGCTGAGTGGATTGCAATAAACTGCAGGCCACTTTCAGTTGTTAAAGACAGGAGGTTAACAAGGCTTCACAGACTGCGTCTTCTGACACCATTGACAAATACAACTGGATCCAAAATCCAACTCTAATATAATCTTTACGGATGCACCGATGCATCGGCTGAACATCGGCATTCGCCTCCTTAACTGCCATCGGCCATCGGCAAATAAAGATGACATTCACCGATGGCAGTGGCCGATGATTATATGTTGATTTACATGTCTCATGAACGCTGTGCTAAGGAGAAACCTTTCTTTTTTCCTTGGGCTCTGAAACCCCACTGCACACATCTCTGGCACGTCGCGTACGCGCTGCGGTTTTGGTCCGTCCTGCACGCGACTTCAAACCCACCGGGAGTGTTTCAGAAGCGTTTAGCCTGCCAGACTTTGTTTACTTGCTCAGATTTGGTCATTTTCCCAGTGTATGTTCTTCTAAATATGCTTCTACATGTGTAAATATGCTACGTAGTTAATTAGTTTAGGTTTTGTCTGTTTTTACGACCGCCAGTTTGCACGGGGTATTTTATTTTGATTTATTTTTTCTTTTTCTGTGTCTGGCTTTCGCCCGCTCAAGGTGCTCTGTGTAGATTAACGCGTGCTGCTCGCGTCAAAAATAGAACAGACGCGTATTCAACGCGTAGCCGAGCATAGATGCATGTAACATCGGCATCGGCCAAGTTGTTATTTTAAACATCAGTTTCGGCCCAGAATTTCACAATCGGTGCATCCCTAATAATCTTACTGCATCACTTTCTTATCATTGGCTATATGCGACTTTATGTGACTGAGCTCTTTAGGGGTAAGACTTTTGTCTCACATCTATGCCTGTACCTGTACCACACCATGGAGGTCTCAGATGAGGAGCCTACATGGAGAGGTTCAAAACTGCCTTCAAGAAAGACCTATCTGAATGGCAAGCTAACATCAATAATGTATGGCACAAGAAGACTTCAGCACTCGACCCACGTTTCAAGGACTTAAAATATCAGAACCCTCAGAGGAGCCAGAGAAGAAGAAGAGGAGCCACCTGCTGTGTGCTTCAGACTCAGGTTCAGATGATGAAATGGGGTCTATGAGTTCTCTGAACCTCTGTAAAGCAGAGCCCAGCTTCAGCATGGAAGAGCTCCCACTGCAGTGGTGGTCAACTCATGCAAGGGCACGTCTACAGCTGTCTGCCCTGGCTCGCAAGAATCCGGTCACCCCTGCCATTGCAGTCCCTCATGGGAGACTTTTCTCAGGCAACACAGTTCATAAGAAGAGGGCAGAAAATAGACAAGCTAGTTTATCTTAGCAACTGGCTGAAAGAAAAAAGAAGTATACTGAGGCTGATCTTCTCACTGCAAGTATTGGTATATGCGATTAATTTAGATGAATAAATCACAAAGCATGGAAATATATCCATTTCTTAAATCTCTTAACATCTGTAATAAAATCATGAAGTCAAAAACATTAAGCCTGAGTGCAATAAAAAGATCTAAGTTTGTTCACATGGATACAGCAGAGTAAAAAGATTAAACAAGATATGTACTATTATAAAATATGAACAAAAATTGCTCAGTGTGCTTCAGAGTATCTTTTTTGTACACAGTCCCTAATTACTATATGTACTCAAAAGTATTTTCAGTTTTACGAACAGCTGCGTGTGTGTTCAACTGTGAGATTCACAAACATGAACAGTACCGCATTATCATTCAACAGATAAACATAAACTAACAGAGGACTCCCAACAGTTCAGCAGTGAGGGAGGAACGAGATACGGATCATTGCGATGTGTAAATCATGTCACAGACGGTTTACACTCGCTGCAGGTTGGTCTGAGGTATAAAGGCAGCTGTGTTAAAGCGTATACACATGTAAGGGTCATCCAGAATTTTTTTGGTCCACTGTCCGCTGTGTGGGAACTCTAATGACAGAATTGGAATAGAATATATGAAAATAACAATTGTTTGTATTTGTTACATTTAAATGAGCCTCATATCTGCAGGTGTTGAGGGTCATCTATCACAGAGTCCGCCATGTTACTACAGTAACCCAGAATAGACAAACTAAGAGTGGCCACCAGAGTTTCTAAGTTACTTTAAGGAGGAGAGGACGAAACAAAAGGGTTGCAACTACACTGCTAGATAGCACTAAATTCTACACACTGGTCCAAACTAGCCAAATAACAGCTCATGATTACACCCTGAATACACAGGCACTTCAAAGATATTGTTCTTAAAGAACAGAATCTCTGGATTTAAACTGGGACAAAGACAAAACTCCTGTTAGAATAGACTTATAGACGCCATTTTGAAGCTAATTTGACACACAGGGAGAAATCCATCACTGAAGAGGAAATATATCAACCAGTTTCTTCAAAGACGACAACCTCAGTCACCCACAATTCACTGCATTAACACATCACATCAAAACACTTTACAGTCTCTTCAGTAAAACCCTCTGGAGCACCAGTAACAGAGGTGACACATTCAGTAAAGAATCTGACTAAATCAATCAAAGTGATATATTAATTAATTCTTAAGGAGTCTGAACCTGCGGGACGTTCAGAGGACAGACACAGAGTCAGCACTCGTCACTTTCTGTCCTCTGCAAAGAGGAGGGTCCATGTTGAGAATGAAGGGATAACCATCAAAATGAAAGCTGCATTATTTTCATTATATTCATTAGGATAATTTCAGCAGCATGTCATGAAAGGTAACTACTCTGTGTTTGCTTTGGAGCACAGCTGGCTCCATCCATCCCTCTATTATCTATACTTATCCATTATCCTGTGCAGGGTGTTTGAGGGCTGCACCCAATCCCAGCATACAATGGGCTACAGGCGGACAGGGCGCCAATCTATCACAGGGCTGACAAACTATAAATTCTCATATAAAAGCCAGTATCTCAGATAACAGCACAAACAAATAAAGGCCTAATGAAAAAAACATTATTATATCACGACATACTGACTGCTCTCCATTTCCTTTTCACGTTAACACTGTTTTCATTCTCAAATAATTTCCAGTTCTTTCATGTTGTTGTTCTTTCTCTCAATTATTTAGGCTATGAAACTTAACACTTCCTGCACATTTTTCACATTAAAAGCCAACCAATTAAGAAAGAGAGCTGAAAAGCTGAAGTGGAAACCACACCCATGGAGCACAATCCAGCACTGTGCCAGTCTGGTTTTGGATTTGGATTTGAAGCACACCCACTTATCATTTATTAAGTGTAACTGGAGATGTTCATATGCTCAACAGCAGAGTTTTCCCACAGTGTGTAAACTCCAGTCAAGAGGTATATTTACAGAATATGGCAATATAATATGCTTAAATATGTTTTCATTAGGCCATATTCAGACCAAATCAGGCACAAGGAGCGATTCACCGCAGGGTTGTGTGGCTGGGAGTGTCAACGTAAACCAGAAAATAATATTTTATTACTCAGATTGACCAGCTTTCTCGTTAGTGTCGCTCATTTCTCAAACAAACTGACACAAGCCAAAGGAAACTTCTTGGTGTCACTGTTTTGCAGCATAGAGCCAAGCCAGCCACAACAGATAGAGTATCACAGTTTAATCCATGAACTCCACCTGGATAGCACTCAGATTTGGTGACATTTTGTGGAGCAGTTTGATCAGTCTGATTGCTAGATTGGGTTGCGTTTCTCCAAAAGCTGATTCTGGTTCAGCTTCTTTGCCACAGGTCGCCACCTTTTTTCACCATACCCTGCAGCCTAAACAGACTAACCACATTCACACAAATTGAAAGACCTGCATCTTCGTCACAGCGTCTGAATTTGGTCTGAGTCGTCACCTGAATGAGTCTTATATCTACAGACACCACGGGTCCTCTTACACAGACTCTACCATGTTGAACCACCATGTTTCTACAGTAGCCCAGAACAGACAAACTAAACACAGAATCTATGGGTTACACAAGGTGAAGGGTTGCAGTCAGCAGCTGCACTGTTAAATCCTACAAACTGGTCCTTTATGCTGGAATTATGCTTCTCCGGGATGCAGGTAAGCAAACAGACTCGTACATGTGTGTTTCTTTATTTATGAATGTAAAAGTATGGAACAATGACAGAATGGGAAACAACATGTAGTGCCTTGAAGAGGAATTTAGTTTCTTGTGCTCTGCTAGAAGATCACTTGTCAGTATGCTGAAATGTAACAGGCAGAATCCCATCAGTCAGCATGCCTGACATGTAGATATGTACGGTGCATTGTTGAGGTTCGATTGGTGTGCCTGTCTGCTCTGCAGCAGCATAGGTTAGTAAAAATGTCACATGCATTTCAGCAGAAGCATAATTCCAGCTTTTAGATACAATTATTTCAATTATCAATTATCTGGTTAACATTTTTCTCAATTAATTAAATGCTTGTCTATAAAATGTCAGAACACATCACAGTTTAACCACAGCTCGAGGTTATTTGTCTGACCAAAAACTCAAAGACGTTTACAGTGTTAGAAAACAGAAAAGCGGCAGGTCCTCACACTGGAGAACTTCGGCTTGAAAAATGACTTCAACAACTGATTGTCACAACGGTTACCAATTATTTTTCTGTCAATCATTTTATCAATTAATCATCCTGTAGTTATAGTGCATGTAGGCCACCTTGCCTAAAGCGAAGAACACCTCTGCTAACAAAATGAAAAAACTACATTTTTATTAAAAAAAATTTGTTAACCTTCAGGGAAAAGAGCAGAGGTGCCATTTCTCACAGCAAATGCCATTACATGTAGTGAGGCTAATGTTAGGTTTGTTGTATGTTAATTAGTAATATCATGATGCATCAGGATCTGAGTGGCAGACCACCTCAGCTGAACCATTTCATGGAGGGGGACCCTGAACAGTCGCTATTAGATTGTACAAACATATCATCCTGTGAAGAAACACACAGAATCCTGCACATCGTTGTTGTTGGCTTAAAATACATCTCTAAATTTTACCTGACGAGGATCTGAGGACTCAGAGTGAGAGTTTTTGATCCAATGCACCTGCTGATGAGACTACAATTTTGTTGTAATTATATCGCTCTGCAAGGTTCCTGAAATCGTGTTATGTGGATCCATCTGGTCTCAGCACTCATATTGATCTGCTACATTAAATCAGTGAATAACTGATTATCTGATTTCTCCCTTAAATTCAAATGAAAAGAAACAGGTTTTGTTTGCAAATGGCAGATGTGGACTCACAGCTAGTGAAATCCATTAGTTAAAACAAAACTAGACATTTTTTCGTTTGGGATCTGGTAAACGTCAGTCACTGTGCCATCAGAATCTCCTAACATTCAACCAGTTTCTCTACACGGACACCGAAGTTTGCCTTGCTGCTGCTTTTCTTTGCAAACGGCTTCTCTTTTTTGGTGAATTTAGCAGCAGAGGAAAACATAAGGAGCAATGCCCTCGTTTGGAGGTCACAAGCTGAGGAGGAGTCACCATGAGCCAAGATGCGGGATCCCCCCTCCTTCCAAACGCAATAAGGCAGGACACACCCAGATAGAGAGGAGGAGGAGGAGGAGGAGGAGGAGGAGGAGGAGATGGATGAAACGAGAGGAGAGGAGGAAAAAGGAGCAGAGCTGCTACTGGTGCTCATCCGCCCATCTTTGCAGATGACGTAAGGACGGCTCTTCGCGAGCTCAACACCCGTTAATTAAAATAAAACGAGCTCTTGGTGCTCGGTAATGATTTTTTCCTCCACCCTCGTACACTGCCCGGCCGTCATTATGACAGGCCTGAAAAGGAGAAGTACTATTTACAATGTGAGTGCTAAATGTGGGCAAACCACTCCAACAAGCTCAACAAGCTGATCCTGAAGGCGCCGCATTCATGACAACAGTGTGAGGACACCACAGTGATGCACAAACACACACACACACACACACACACACAGTTTAATATCGAAACACGAGCGACAGCCGCAGCAACCAGTGTTCGCTAAAAAAAAGACAAGTTACTACAGACCGTGTAATTTCCTGATGACAAAGGGTTGTTTCGGTTACCGGGGAGAAATATCAGTCGGAAAACAAAACACTGCAGGCAGAGACTATGAACAAACTGTTTCCAGACACTCGGAGACATCCGCAGGCAGGCGGTCTGATTCCTGCCTCGCAGCCACCGCAACAGTCGATACGTGCCGTTGTGTCGCCCGGGGAGACCCGTCACAACAGCGCCATTCAAAATCTGACCGTTTAAATCACATTCCTCCGTTTGACGGTTGACATGACTGTTTGGTTCATCTTTAAAAAGGATGTTCGTAATCACTGAAAACCACTCTTCATATCGGCATGTCTCCTGCACACACACAAACGTCTCATTTGATAAAAATGATAACTTTTCCAACTGATACGCACTCACGGTCTCCTGGATGGAAAATTTGCAGCGGTGGGCGACAGAGACCAGCGAGCACTGCGTACCAAGTATAAAAGTTGATATTTTATCAGCTAATCAACTGAAATAAAGTGTTACTCGATACACTATAGGCGTGTTCATTGGTAAACGGTCGTTCAACGCCACAGTGTATGTTTTAACTGGCGTTGTATCTGTCGAAGGGCGCTGCAAACTGCCGTTTAACCTCCGCATTTTTGAATGGAGACTTGACGGCGTTGACTGCAGACGAGGGGAAGGAACTATCGGGGCTGTAACCTAGCTAACTGTCGGGACGTTTGACGAGAAGAAACGGGTGGAAAACGTGCCACGGGAGTTTGTGAGGCACGGTTGAGACAAATGTCGCAAAAACACAATAAAACCGAGGTTATAATGTCCGTGAACAGGACAGTTGAGCGTTCACACCTGTGGAAAATCCCAAATTCGCCTGTAGTTGCTAATAAGTGGGTGTCAAGGTAAAGAAACGGCAGTTGTGAACGTTACCCGGATGCTAAACAGTGCGGACAGCTGGGGACACGACAGACTCCTTAAAACACGTTTAAAAATCACTTTAACGGGCACCGACAGACACACGACGGCATGTCTCTCGTCTTTCAGCCACAAGCGAAGTGAAAGAAATCGGACTTGTGGCGAATAAAGTTTGAAAAACACAGAAATAGACCTTACCTCCACTCGGGGGGGGGGGGGGGATCCTCGATCAAATCACGTCCTGTGGTTGTGTTGGCGAAGCAGGGCAGCGTCTTCACTTTATAGGGGTTTGTCCATTTCCCAGCAGGGCGTTTAAACCAGCTTATTCTGACCGCACGTTAATGAACGTTACATTCGAACATCAGCTCCGGTCCTGCTAACGGCAGCCGCTCGAGGAAGGAACGGTCAGAGATCAATCCGTTTAAAGGAAGGAATAAAGTCCCCTTTTCTCTCTGCTGAAATAAAACCAGAAGAGGGAAAGGCTCTGATAACAAAGAGCCAGACCCGGTTCAATGAGGACTAGTCTTGTGTTTGTGTTGGAGAGCGGTGGGTGGGACTGTGGGGGGTGGGGGGGGTGGTGAGGTCCGACACATTCAAATAGGACCAGAGAAAAAGACCCAACGTCCGGATCAACGTCCTTTCCTGGCTAGCTGGGCAACTGAGCGAGAGAGGTGAACTGGTACTGGAGACCGCGAGAGAGGGAGGGACCAGTCCGGGATTACCCTGTATTTAAGGTGGATCTATGAAATAATTAGGTAATCAGGCAGAAACAGAGCCCTGCTATCGAGAACATCAGCCCCGGGGTGAAGATCCAGGCTGAAGCCCTGGAAACTTGAGAGAAGAAGACGAGATCCACATCTGGATATACTCTGGAGTCATGTATGGAGGCTCATTTCTGCCCATGGCAGAAAATCAAATGACGAGATGCTAACCCATTTATCATTACACAGTATACTCTATCTTATCTTTTTACAGTACAGTATTAAGAGTAAGGATTGTGAATTTATAACATGTGAAGCCTAAACCATTTATATATTAACTTATTTATATCAATAATTTCGCTGTCATAAATGCGGGTGTGACAGGAACCTTGCAGAGATACTCAAGACAAATTTTGGGAACTATAACGGTTGTTAACTATTACTACTATTATTATCTTGATTTATCTTTATTTAGTTACTGCCAGTTACAACTCAACACTGTATAATTAAAAATATCCACCATAATCTCAGCTGAGTTAAATAACAATCATTCTGCCATGAATAGCAGCTTCATTGATGTGTATTTAACCTTTGCAGAGGAACATATACTTGTCCTTTCATGGGTATTATTGGGGTTGATGGGTAAGTTTAACATCATTGTTTCTTACCTGCTGTTTTGGTGAAAAACTGCTCACATTAGCCTCTGACTCCCAGTGCACATCTGATATATGTCTGATATGTAGCTGCAAAAGAGAACGCAACATTATCAATAAGCGATGGAGATGTATACTGATGAGACCATGCTCATGTATGGCGAATATTTCTGGTCCAAATGCAGAACATGAACAAAGAATCTGAAAAGAAATCTCTCTCTCTGACTGCCAACTGGCCACTCAATCAGCTCTGCCTCCTACGCTATGCTAATGACAGAGAGGCAGAGAGGTGGTTAAAGCTGCCATTTAACAGCACAGTACACTGCTTCACTTTCAATAAAAAAAATGACTGCAGATGAGGGAGAGCTACTGATCCTGATTCTGTTTTCCAAAGTCACCATCAGTCACCGCCGACCACAGCTTCAGTGCAGCGTCCTGATCCCAGAGCTGCATATTCAGCCCAATATCACAAAACACAAATTTTCCTCGAAGCATATGACACGCTCTCTCCTACTCGACATCGTAAATTTATCATGTGAACAATGAGGATGAGAAAATTATATGCAGCGAAGGTGGAATTTCACTGTCTGTCAGTTAACATTGTTACCATTAGCAACTATACTTTAGTTAACACTATTGCTAACAATACAGGAATAATAATGCTGTAACACAGGGGTCTTCAACCAGGGGTCCACGACCCCCAGAGGGCCCGCAAGGGTACTGCAGGGGGTCCGCCAATTTTTGTCATAATAATTGACAGTTTTCACCAAAATGATGGTGACTGTGAGGGTGCAGATAATTGAAGAAATTACAAACAGCTCTTGGCATTTAATAACCAATAATCATTATGCATGAACTTTTTTTATCAATCCTAAACACATACAGGCTAATAATCCCAGTATATAAATAGGTTAATAAGGTGAAATAAAAGTTGAATAAAGACCCCTGCTGTAACAGTTAAATAATTTCCCCATTTTTATGATTATTTAATAGAAACTTAATGACACGTTGAGCAATGGTAGCTCTGGTTTGATGAATAAATCTGACAGATACAGAAATCCTATCGTTATTTATCATTTCGTAAGTATCTATCTATTTAGCTAGGATGGAATTTGAGTAACTGTCTGTCAGTTAACATTAACATGTTACCGTTAGCAACTATGCTTTTAGTTAGCATTATTATATAACACAGATATATTAATGCTGTAACAGTTACAACATTTTCCTGTATTTCTGATTTTTTTTATGGAAACTTAATGCCCAGTTGAGCAATGGTAGCTCTGGTTTGATGAATAAATGTGACAAACATTCAAATTAAATAGTTATGTAGCAAGGATGGAATTTGACTAACTGTCAGTTAATGTAGCTCCCATTAGCAACTGTACTTCGTTAGCTAATAAAACAGATATATTAATGCTTTAACATTTATATTTTCCCGTGTTTCCTGTAATGTGTGAACTCCACCTCAGTTATCACGCCACATTAATGCCAATTTAAATTCAAATGACGTGTGTGTGTGTGTTGTAGCTAAAGCGTTAGCAGTTAGGCTTACACTCGTCTACTCACCTGCATCAGCCGTTGGTTCAACGTCAACGGTCCGACCACGGGCAGCGTAAAATATATAGACGTAGTGTCCGTGACGTCACCCACAGCCATTAAGACGCTCTGGTCTTCCCAGCCAATCAAAAGGCGGGGGATCAGCGGCGGCGGACCTGAGGTCCACCTGTAGTCAGTCAAAGCGGCCACATTCTTAATTCTGCATCACTTTAAGCCTTAATATAATTTGAACAGGTGAGTTAGATATAAATTCAGACTCAGTACAGGGGAAATTAGCTATAGAGGCTGTAAACATGTTTATTTCTCCTGTGTTTGACTCTTACTGGCCTGAGCAGGCGCCACCCATCAGCACCCCATCAGTTATGCAGGTGGTATGGGGTTTTGTTTTGCAGCCAGGTAATCACTGTACATGAGTTTAGCTGCACTTATATCATAAATATCACACTAATAACCACTTGTCAGAGAAATGCACAACATCGGCAATTAAGATTACAGATTTATATATATATATATATATATGTGTGTGTGTGTGTGTGTGTGTGTGTGTGTGTGTGCGTGTGTGTGTGTATGTGTGTGTGTGTATATGTATATGTATATATATAGGTATATATATTGGTGGTACTGAGCTTCCTCGAGTGGGACAAATAACTAGAATATATTATTTAAATTAAATTAATTAATTTAGAAACATTTAACAAAATAATACAAAATTTTGAGTGCAAATTGAATTTGGATTGTGTAATTTAAAATAATGTTTATATTTCGCTTCAGTATCATTCTGCTCCGTAGTCACTTGCATGTACTTGCATGTCTCATGCATGTAGCACATATAGCACATAGCATAACGCATAGCATAACATATACAACCATGACCAGTTATGAGATAAAATGTGACGGGGAGATAAAAGTGGATGTAAATGGTTCAATAATACTCCAATATTAAATCACTACATACAGTCAACAATAAATTAGGAATAAATCTGCCTGTATTTTAACGTCTGTTATACTGGTGGTACTTGGAGAGTTTAATATTTTCTAATAAAATAAATAAATAAAAATAAGGTGGTATGAGATTTTCTTTTCTGAGGTGGTATTCAGTGTAAAAAGTTTGAGAAACACTACTTCAAACCAACACTCTGTTCTACATTTGTCTTTACAGGCACATGTGTGAGAAGTGACCTACAGAGCCCAGTGAAGTAGAAAGTATTTATTATGAGGAGCTACAGAGGTAACGTGCAGCCTGTTATGTAATGTAAACACTTACAGTAATTACCAGGATGTGCGGGTGGAAAGTACGATGTGAAGCAGATGATGTGAAACGTTAGTCAAGCAAGCATTTCTGGTAAGGAGACACCTAATTAATGTACAAATGTAATCAGATTATTAGTAGTTGCCCATCTGTTATCCTCTATGTAACATTTCAGGCCAGTTACCATGTGGCAGAAACTGACTGAAACCGGTACCATGTCGACATAACTGAAGGATCTAAGGATCTTCAAAAGTGACTCGAGCTAGCTACATCCACAACATCCAGGGATTGGATATGAAGACGGCGGGAACATACAAATACCTGGGTGTTCACCTCAACAGTAAACCCGACTATGAATACTGGATATTGTCTGTATATTGTGAGCTGCTGAATTAATTTCCCTGGTGTGGGATCAATAAACTCTATCTTATCATCTTATTGTACCATACATATACTGAATATCATATCATTTATACTGTGATCTCAACTCCATAATACAGTTTGACATTGAAACAGAAATGTGTTGCTTACAGTTATTATTCACTTGCTGTGGTTAAGGATTACTATGATGTTCAATGGACCCTTCTGCATGAAGGAGAAGTTTTTCATAAAAACCGAAAGAAAATGATATATTTACTATTAAATGTAAAAAAAATATATTCATATCCCAAGAATTGGAAATAATAATAAAGCCTGTCCAGATCATGTCATCCATCGAGGTAAAAAGTTTCTGGACACTGACACGTCTTCCTGTAGCTCGTCTTTCCTGATGCTGTTCAGGTTGTTGGGCGGCACAATGGTGCAGTGGTTAGCACTGCCGCCTCACAGCAAGAAGGTTCCTGGTTCAACTGGGGCCTTTCTGTGTGCAGTTTGCATGTTCTCCCTTTATCTGCATGGGTTCTTTCCGTATGTATGGTGTGGACTTCTTCCCACAGCCCTAAGACATGCAGGTTAATAGGTTAATTGGTGATGTAAATGGTTGTTTGTCTCTATGTGCCAGCCCTGTGATGAACTGGCGACTTGTCCCCTGCCTCTCGCCCAATGTCAGCTGGGGTCGGCTCTAGCCACCCGCGACGCTGATCAGGATAAGTGGTTATGGAAAATGGATGGATGGACATCCATCATGATTGAGGCATGACAAGCAATAACGTCCTCCTCTAATGGATCCAGATACACCTGAGCTTCATCAGGTCACTCTGTAAAACAGATTCAGTGTTACTAGTAAGACAAATATGTAGCAATATTATAGTACAAGTACAACTAACAGCCCCTTGTAGCTCAAAGTAGTCCTAATACAGTCACACAGAAAGTTCTTCAGAGGGAATCAATGATGGATCTGGGGATCAATAAAGGTTTATGTTATAGTCATCTGAGCATGAAATAAACAGCATCAAATATGAAATGTTGATTAAATATTTATCTGATGCACTTAAAGAAGAGTAGCTGCCTTCAACTACAGAAATACACAGTCCACTCACAGTTGTACAGTTGTGATGTTTCTTTTCTACCACAAACAATCTTTGACTTGAGTGCAGAGAGCCTGACCTCACCTGAGGGTGGCCCGTCCAAGCCCAGCACATACCAGACCACAGACCTCGAGCATGGACTGGTAACTTGCTTGAGCAAGGCACCAAATCCAAGGGTCATTACTGCCCATCACTCCACCATCTTTCCCCATTTGCATGCCTATGAGCCATGTTTGTGTGTGGTTGTATTTCAGGCCAGATAAACAGGTAGCTATTTGGTTTGCCACTTGCCCTGGAAGTTAGCTCACCCATAAACGTTGTTTTCTCAAAAGAAACTAATAGTCAGAACAATCACAATTATGACAAGAAGATCCAGGTTGGAAAATATCTGGGTCTTACCTTGAACTGGCACTGATACTATTTCCAGAGGTTTCTCCTTGATCAGTTCTGAGCCACTGTTAGGGTAAGATGTTTTGTGAATGGGGCCCTTGATCCATAACCTAAACCATCTAAAGCATTTATTTAGCTGCTGGAGGTGTTCCAGAGTCTGGATGAAGAGTGTCCTGAGAGACTCAGTTCAGGGCAAAAAAGTCACCTCTCCATCTGTTCATGGCTTCAAAGGCAGCAGGAGCTCTCTCTCACACACTCTCTCACACACACAAAGAAGCAAAGGAGACTGGTTATTTGAAATTTTCCCAAAATGTCTTTTGACAGCCACAGTAGCTACAACATGCCTGAGTCTCATATTAATTTTATGAGACGGAGGCGCTACGACCAACTGCAGTGAAAAAGCAGCAGGGAATGGAGACCAGTTTTCCTGGACCACTTGTCCTTCAGCGGATTCCCAGTTCAACTCGTACATGTGACCGATCCCGACAGTCTCATAAAAGTCCTGTATGACGCAGTTTGCTCGATCAAATCTATCATTTAAGTTTGTCTGCCTTTAAATCAGTTCCTCTCAGTTATTTCTTTTTGTGGAAATGAAACTTGTAGCTTGAATTCATCCTTCAACACCAACAATATTTACAGGATATAATTAGACATGTATGAATGATTTCTTTAGAGAAGTGTTAATGGTGGAAATCATTGTATTTGTTTAAAAGAAAGGCTTGGTGCAGTACAGACTGAAGGAAGGCTGCTGACTGATCTTGTTGTCGGCAGTGTAATAGCATCATACATCACTGTGTGATGTGTTATTGGTGCTTCTGCCCTGCAGTTTCACAGATACGAAAGACTGATTCCACCTGCAGCTCAGAGTTACTGCAGCACTGAGCAGCTGTGGCTGAATTTCATGGAAACACGACATTATATTTTCTGTTTTATTTTTAACCGTCTGGCTCTGAACACCTTTCAGAGTGAAATATTTTCATGAAATTAGGACGTTCAGGGTCCTCAGAGGATACATCTAATCTGGCTTTCCATGTAGCGCCACCAAGAGTCTGTACTGAATCTGTCTATGTCCATTAGATTTTCCAGACTTGGCTTCTTGGTTTACCTTTAATCTAACATGCTGCACAGGCAGATTCAAATGGGTGGACCACTGGAAAATTTAAATGTTAGAGAAGTCAAGGTGCAAAAACAAAAAGGGTGTGCCATGTGCAGTGCGGCCAACTTTCCTCACTACATTTTGCGATTGTAGACAACATTTCATTTAAAAGTATCTTTGTTCACATTCATTGAATATGTTCAGAGAGTGGGAGAGAGTTTCAGTATCTCTCAGACGGTTTGTGATGTTTGTGTAATGAGGGATGAAAGCATTTTAACATTTTGGGTGCGCTCGCTTTCAGTTTCACCTCTAAGAAAAGAAGTTAGATGATAAAACTGGGATGTGAATATGCGCTGCTGTAGTGATGTCTGGAGGTTAAGAAGATGTATGAATGAATCTTTAACACCAAATCTTCAAATTGAATTTACTAAACTGCCATTGTCAGGCAATATACTGTACAGAACATTGCTACTGCTTAGTTGAAAGCTAACTGGAAGATTTCCACAGACACAGTCATAATTAAAAATCAGATATTGTACTGAACTGAGCTTAAAACTGTAGACAAAATTCTGTAAAATTATCTTTACATTATCTCTGAATAAATTAAAATCTGGAAATCTGTAAAATAACAGTACGTCTCTGTAGAACTATTAGTATTGTCACTTTATTGAAGGTGTTTGATCATAATATTTTGGGGGAAATATGTTAAGTAACAGTGTTTAACGGCAAAACCTTTCAGTAAAAAAATCAGTAAAATTAAAGTTTTTGACATTTATTTCAATTATATTTGTATTTATTTATTTATACAGTGTTTTTCTGCTTTCTTAAATTACATACAAATGAATTTAAAATGACAATAATGATCCTTAATTAAATATGTAGCTCATTTTATAAATTTATATAATAAATGTCCATAGTAACAGCTATTAGTATTGTCAGTTTATTGAAGGTGTTGAAGGTATTTGTTTAAATTAGGATATTTTACTTTAAGTTTGCAGTCTTTGTTTGGCAGATGCTGATACAGTCATTTTAATATATTTTCTTTTACAACGCAGCAACAAGCAGTCAGATTGTCAGAATCAGTCATGGTGTTGGTGATCTTATAGCTCACAGCCAAGAGTGATGCGATCACTCATCTTAGAAAAAAACACACTGAACTGAATGATAACAATATATTTTAGTAGTGACATCACCTCATCCTCAGCAATTAACATAAGGCATGTCCAAAATCTTTCTCTACACTAAAATATGGTTCATTTATTTTATTTTATTTGAATAATAAGAGACATTTATACTCTAAATAGTGCCTTCAAAAATTCTCTCAATGGAACAAAACAAGTAGTGCCCTTGGCATGAACGCTCTCTCATGATAATCTTATGATGATTCATTGTCCCAAATTTCTACTGAGCGTTCACCATGTAGGGGTAATAAATGAGTAAACAAAGGAGTGATTTCAAACACGGCCTTTGTGAGTAAAATACTTTCAGCATTCAGGATAATAATGATGCCCCAAACTCTGAAAAGGTTGTAAAAAAAACAGATTTGTCTCTTATTGTTTTGTTGTAATGTGTTCACATTTAAACTGGAGGCTCTTACGATATGTGGGAGTTTTCTGTGGAAAGAGCAGGAGCCAATAGGAATCAGTAATCATGAAATCACTGGTCAGCAGTCCTGCTCGGATGCGGTGCAGTTTTCCAGAGAAACTTTTCAGTATTAATGTTAATTATGAAATGGAGGCTGTGATTCAAATCCATCAGGCTTATGTAACGCTGTGACTTCCTGGGGTCAGGATCCACCTACACTGTAGCTATCTGACAACACACAGCATTTAGACAACTACTTGAGGTGGAAACACATAAATCTCTCCATATATGCACTGACAAGGGTGACTGGATGTTGTATCCATGGCTACCTTCTCACGTAATCTGTATTATTTTTATCACAAAGGCTTTTCTGTTTTTTCTCCCGAGCCTCCTGCTAACATGATATGCACAGATTCAGTTCTATATGTGAAGGAACCAAAACTAAACTGGCTTAATAAAAGAGTTTTTTTTTTTTTTTAAATCAACAGCATGAACAAAGCGAAGTTCATTTGGTGCACAAGTCAGTGATTTCCATTTGTTCTCTGTTTAGCAGCAGTGATGAAGATAGAGTAGAGATAGAGTTTTTCCAAGTGACACATAACTTCTGTTTAAGCTGTTCTTTGCCTGCATTGGGGACCAGCTCCTGGAACTTATATCGGGCTCTGCTCAGGAGGTGATGCTAAATGCAAGTTCCAGGTGCTTTCGGGGGTCGGCTGCGGTCCTGTCAACCAATCAATTGTGATTTTTAGTCAGTCACCATCGTTTTTAGGACATCCAGTCTATTTAACAGTACAAGTTTATTGGCACAAAATAAAGCTGAGGCTTGTCATGTCATTATTTAAAGGTCCAGTGTACAAGATTTCATGGTCTTGCTGTTGGAGTGTTTTGGCTTTTCACCTTTCTGCCTGGTCACTGTCGATCGAAGAGGAAACTTTCAAGGACTGTGTCAGCGGCAAACCCCCAAAGCCTTTGACTGAACTTTTTACAGACAGGACGAGGAAGAAAGCAAGGAGCATCCCAGGAGATAGCTCCATCCTCCCTTCAGCCAGTTTGATTCTTTGAGCTTTGCCCTTCATCCCCAGTGCCATTAATATTATTAACTCTACAAAGTGACTGATGCCAGGTGACTGAGATGAGCTGTTTCTAAATGTGTAACATGACCTTGTCCTTGGGATTGCTTTTACTAACTGCTTGTCTATTTTTATAATGATGTGTCCTGTGTTGTGGTGAGCTGAAGACACATTTCCACCCCCTTGGACAATAAAGATAAAAATAAAGATAGTCTCTATTCTGTTCTATGTCCAGGACTGTCACTGAGGGGTGTTTGCTGCAGAGCAAACTGAAAAACTGCAAAGTGATTTGAATCTCTGGATGCTGTTTTTGGCCACAACCAGCTTCTACCAGCTTGTCACAAATTCTCACATTTTCTTGGGGTACGTTCGAATAGTCAAAAAAAAACAAAAAAACCTCCTAAGTCCTTTCCTAAACACTTTTCCTTGACCTTGAGGTCAAGGAACAATGTTAAGGAGGATTCATAGCACTTACACACCAGGATGGATGTTATTGACTGATCTGTCTGTTTGTCACCGTTAACAGACTCCAGTCTGCACTGATGAACTACAGAACTGTGGAGTAATACCAGGCTTGATCAAAGACACATATGTCCATATTCTTTATCCCATTTTTTTCTGTCATGTTGCACCGCCATGTTTTTCTACGGTAGCCCAGAACAGATACATGAAACACTGGTGCTCACTGAACATTTTTGTACAGCAAGCTTTATTCAGTTGGTTGCAATCTGCAACCTCCCCGTTGGATGCTACTCAATCCTACGCACTGGATCTTTGTGTTAGATCCAGCTTGTAGTGTTATAGGAAATTGGATTTTTTTGTTGTTGTTGTTGTTGCTGCCACAAGGATTTGTGGGACACATTATCTCCTTTTCTTTCGTAAAGGATGGTCCGGTGTGTCCTGTGCTAAAGGAGATAAGAAAGGAAGCACTAAGGCACCTTTCCTTACTCACAAGCATACTTACTCACAAAAGAAGCACATAAACCAAGGAAAAATGACTGAGCAAATTAAAGTCTGACGGTCAAAATGCTTCTGAAACACTCAAGTTGCGTGGAGAACAGACTAAAACAGTGTCGTCTACCTTGTAGTAACCCCTGTGTGGCTGTCATTCCCCATCACCTGACCTCCTCCACCCACATGCACACTTATATATTCAGGGTCACCTCCAGTCCTTTCCTTCCAGATTGTCTATGATCCTCCTGCTGTATCGGCCCAAGCCTGCCAAAGTTTTGCCTCCTGCCTGCCTTTTTGGACGGCTGCTCTCTAGCTCTGATCCCCATATTGGATAAATTTACATCCTCTCCCCTGCCTGCCTGCCTGCCTGTCTGGTTTTTGACTTCTGCCTGTTTTCAACCTTGAGTAAACGTCTTATTTTACCAGCTTGGTCTCAAGAGTCGTGTTTTTGGATCCAGACCTGTTTTTTACTGAGCCTTTACACATCTCCAGCAGAGACTTGGAAAGAAAATGTAACAATATCAGCACTACTTCATCCATTCTGGTCTGTCCCACAGACACCAACTTCGCTGCCAAACAGACCTACTGAAATACTGCCTTTTAAATAAGTTATTTATGAGAAAGTAGCTGCTGTTTGCTGTAAGAAAATTGTATTAAAGGAAAATTCTAATTGATTTCTATCAGTAATACAAACAAGTTAATAGTTTATCCATCAGTTTTCAGACCATCTTCCTGCTTCGACTGACTGGCTGTACTCACATAATAAACTGGAATTATGACCCAAATCTCCAGACTTATTTTGCATTGATCCACATTGTTCCAACTGGGATCCTATTCTGATTATCAGTGAAATAAAAAGCTCTGTTTGGCCGGGCTCACTCTGTACTGGCAGAGTTACATTTTCAATTATTTTAATGTAAGCATACAAATGTATTCAAATATATTCAGTTTAATCACGGTGTCAGCAGTTTCCCCGCTTGACGAAGAAGAAATACAGCCTTCAGGAGCCGAGGTTAAAGGTCAGGAGAGAATCCATACGAGGTGACGTTGTTCCAGATCGAACATTAATCCCTGTCACCTGCTCAGGGACTTTCCCATCATCCTCAGCGCCGCGTCTCCTACAGCCGGCTGTCAGCTGATGGATACCCAGGCAGAGGACTCCCCACCCTGGGCAGCAGCAGGATGAGACCTCCCTCCTGGCCTGGAGCTCTGCTGGTGGTCCCTGACATGGAGTCCATCCTGTCATTACTGCTGCCCGGGGGGGAGGGGCTGCTCACTGATACCATTAACTTTTCATCAGCAGCTCCAGCTTACAAATCAAATTTACTGTGCAGTGTTCTCTACCACCCAGATCTTGAAACATAATTTACGAACACCATCAAGTCTTTTCACGCTGTAAACCGCCTAGTTTAGCGACCCGCTGACTCGATGCATTGTGTTGTGTTGGGGTGGAGGAGTTTCATCGCCTCTTATTCACTCCTGTGCATATCTCTCCCATCTCTCCTTTTCCAGGTTACTGTCTGAAACCTGTAATTGGCTCGGATGACTCAACTCCCCCACGCTAAGTCTCCTCCACGGCCTTCAATATATCTGTCCTGGACGACTTCCTCCCCCACGTTCATCCCCTCCAGCACGTCCATTCATCCAGCCTCAGCATCCCATGCTTCCTCAGCTCATCCTAGTGAAATAGAAGGAAGTTTTTATTCCAGAAACCACCAGATTTATGAACAGCTGCTAAAAGAGACGGTCAGTTTAGTTTTGTATAGATAAATTAAGTTATTGACAGAACAGCAGTTGAACCTTCACATCTGGATATGCTCTGTCGCACAAGCACAACATCAAGTGGCAACCTCTGCGGCTGCGAAGTGAAGTCAATGTGGAAGTGCCAAAAACTGCAGTTCCTCAAACGTCCACTTGATGCTGGCTCCAGAAGTGAGTCAGTCTCCATAAGTCCCCATGTTAAAATGTTCAACTTCACAGCAGAAATAAACATGTTTACAGCCTGGTACAAAAAACTGTTTTGGTCTCTATAGCTAATTTCCCCGTTCATGACAACTGTACTGAGGGTGAATTTCATTCATTATCGTCACGGTGCGGCTGGAGCCTATCCCAGCTGACTTTGGGTGAGAGGCGGGGTACATCCTGGAGAAGTTGCCAGCTCATCACAGGGCACACAGAGACAAACAACCATTTACAACGGACAATTTAGAGTCACCAATTAACCGCATGTCTTTGGACTGTGTAAGGAAGCCGGAGTACTTGCTGTGAGACGACAGTGCTAAACACTGTACCACCGTGCCGCTCTTATTTATAGAACTCACCTGTTCAAATTATATTAAGGCTTAACGTGATGATTGACAGGTGGGTTTGAGCAACCAGACTTCATTCAGCCCGCCCTCAGCTCCACCCACACTGCACATCTTTTAGATTAGATTAGTCGGTGGAGGCAGGACAACCAGAGCCACCGTACTCTGAGCTCTTTAGAAACCTGTGGGTGACATCATGGACACTACGTCCATATTTCATACAGTCTATGCACCACATAAAGTATGTCTTCATATACCTGAATCTACCAACTTAAAATCTAGTTTTTGTTGACCTCGAGGTTTAACTCACCTTCCTGCAGTGATGCATTCACACCACTTACAGGTGCAGCAAACCTGGGACCAAGGAAATCTTTTTAAAATCAGATGAGCCAACAGCATGAATTTATCTTTTTACATCAACTCTGTACTTTAAAACTCTCCCTCAGACTGATGTGACCAGCTCATTGTTCTGTACTGAGACTCACCACGACTACAGATGTTTCACTGTCTGTGCATGGAAATTTTACTGAGGATAAAATGTCACTTTGTCACACCTCTTCGAAATGTCACACTTTGGATCCCTTAAGCAAAATTGCAGAAATCTCCAACTAAATTTGGTCATCATGTGAATCTTTTTGTCTTTTGTAAATGGCTTTATAACTCTGACTTATTTTTACGCTCTACCCACACAGAGCTGAGGTCTCCAAGAAGAAGGTCTACGGTTAAACTCTTCTCGCTGATCGAGGCCATCAAGCACAAATGATCCCGACGCACAATAAAACCTACAGAGTCTTGAGTTGTTTGGGGAGTAATCCCTCATTCCTACATTTTTTATTCTGCCTGCAGAGACTCAACATTAGTCCAACGATGGCTGACGGAGGTTTTAATTCGTCTGGGTTTAATGTGTTTGTGGGTTTGATCCTCCTGATGCTCTGCAGTGAGGCAGATCAACACATCAACACATCCAGCCTGTTCTCTGATTCTCCACCAGGAGAAGTGTGAAATGGCAGGTTGGGATTGTGTGCATGTGTGTGTGTGCGTGCGTGTGTGTGTGTGTGTGTGTGTGTGTGTGTGTGTGTGTGTGTGTGTGTGTGTGTGTGTGTGTGTGGGGGGCGGGCTCTGGCCTTTTCCCCTCCTCTCCCACGTCCTCCAGCTCTCTGCCGCAGCATTAGCATGCAAACAGCAGCTGCAGCGCTGCACCCCATTGCTCACTTCAAACAGCAGCACAACCTCAGCTCCCACACACACACACACACACACACACACACACACAAATACAGCATCACACTATGACCATGTAGTACAGTTCATATATCAACAGTAGAAGAAAAAGCACTTTGTACATGTCAATGAGATGTATTCATTTGGCATTCAACCCACGCAGTAAGTGACACACACACACTGAGTTAACAGCCCACACAGTATAAGCATTGCACGTACACACACACATACACACACACACACACACACACACACATATATACACCTGAGCACACACAAACACACACACACACACACACACACTGCTAACCTGCAGAACCCTTTCAGCTGTTCAGGTTGTTTCTTCACTCTTTTCCTAAAGAACAAATTCAAGCAGCTTCAGTGTGAGCGTCGAGCTGGATTCAAACTTGTGCATTAGGAGGTTACAGCATAGCAACAGAGCCCAGGAGCCTCTGTAGCTACACCACGAACCTCCATCAGAGCTGACCCGCACCTCCTCAAAAATAAAAAACTACACACACTGGGATACGAGCAAAAAATGAATGAACAAGTCTTTGGTATAATCCAGGTCTGTACTGATGGGTACTGCTTCTTCTTCTTAAGCCTTGTAAGTCTGAGAACACACACACGTTAAGGATGTTTTTTGGAGCGCACAGATCAACACAAACCAATCCGTTACCCTTCAATTATCTCTAAATCAATTCTGGACCCATTCATATATGACCTGACCCGACATGTCATCAAACAAGGGCACAGCGCTGCTGCCGGGCAGTGCAGGTAAAAAGCCCAGGGCGCCAGTGTACTTTCCACAGTGAACAGGGGGAAATCAATACATATCATAATAAATCACAGTGATATGTGCACATTGCAGATGTTTCCAATGGGTTCTATTCATCTATCATGTAGTCATTTATACAGAAAGTCTTTTCTGCCACATGACCATAACGTCCCGTAGCCCGGAGGTTCCCATAACCTGAACTTTAAGGAACCTGCAAGGCTTCAGTTCTCGGCTCTCCCTTTAATTTCCACTGTGTTTTTCACAAACCAGAATGTTATACTCAGTGTTGTAAAGGTGCCTGAGGAAGTGAGTGTACTCTTAATTTATACCCCAATTTTTTTCTACAGCACCATGTGACATGCAGGACTACTCTTGCATAGCACACCAAAAATGGGTCAGTAGTATTTGGATATTGTCCCATGAATTCTGCTGCTTGACTTCAGGGAGTAAGGATCATTATGAAATCATCACGAGCCACAGAAGAGGTGCAGATTATCTAGAAACAACTACATAATTCTGCATTTTGAGTATTCCTTATTCTTTGTTCCATCCGCTCATCATATCTGGACAACTAATACCTTTGGCATCGTAGCAAAAAAAAACATCCAGAATACTGTACACGATGATGTGCATCAAAGCTCAGAGCACCGGGGGAGTGTTAGTGCTTGTACCACAGGAGTTTTGGACCACCAGGTAGGAGGAGGAGGTTTTCAGGCCCAGGGAGCGGGCGAATGCTGACGGGGAAAGGAGCCAGTGTTGTGCCAGAACTGGAGCTGGTAAAACAGTAAGAAGGTAAGAAGAGAAAAGGAGAGAGTGACAGAGCAAGAAGCCGCCAGACAAGAGTAAATCTGGGACTGACTTTCGTTGGCGAGTCCTTCTGTCTCTCCATCTCTCTTGCATCTGTATTTGTATCTGTGACAGATCAAATCTACTGTAGTTCACTATGTGTTGTTCAAATTAAAAATAAGGTTTGTATGTGACCTGTTGAATGTCCTATGCTGTCTGGTAATGGCAGCTGAGAAGATTGTGTGGCCGATGATTATTTCCTGTTTGAGCAGCTCTGTATGTTTAGATGTTAGCTTGTTAGGCTGCTGAATTTGAAGATACTTCATGCCTCATTAAGACTGAGCTGTAGTTCAAAACCAAAGTTAAAGAATGAAACCCATCCTTGTAAAGACATACATGTTTATCACTTGGAAAAGCAATAAACAAAATTGTTTATTGCTTTTCCAAGTGATAAACATTCACAAACATACTGAACTTGTACCTCACCCTCTCACAGTAGGAAGTCGACACAATGAGGCACAAGACCGGCTCCAGATCAGCTCCCACCCCGCTGACCAGCTGCATCGTTCATCCCGAATCCCGAACAGCCCGAATCAGGAGATGTGGATGTGACGATGAAGAAACAGGTTGGAAATCATTCTTACCTTTACCTAAGTGTTTTGCTGCTCTGCCTCGATACTAAAAATAGCTCACTTGAAATGTGATTGACTACATGATCTAACCAGGAAATGTAGCAGAACACACACCGGATCAGAGTATTTAAACACACTCTCCTTGTGAAGCTTATCAAGACACATCCTGCTTTAGTAATCATGCCGTTTGCCATGTTTATCCCCCTGCGAGTACCTGGAAGTTGGATTCGGTAACACTTCCTGCACAGCGCTGAATTTAGTTCCAGGAACGCTCGTCTCCAAAGCAGACTGTAGAAACACTGAGCAGAAAGCAGAAAGTTATGTGTCGCTAAGTTCCTGTAATAATCAATCAAGAATCTCCTAAGCTATGAGACTGGTACTAATGGGATGGGAACCAGCACAACACAAAGTAGTCTGCAGTTTGTTGATCACATAAAATCCATGGATTCATGTGTGACTGACCTCAGGACTGATCTGCGCTTCATCACAGATGGTAGTTTCTAATTACACATTCTCAACATTTGGGGGGTTGGTGGGAAAAAGAGCACAGAGTACATTAATTAGCAGACACGTTCAGATGGAAGCTGCTCTTTTAATGAAGGAAGATCCAGAGCTGCAGATCAGAGCGTTGTTGTAGTTGAGTCATGTGTTTGTGAGTGAGTGTATGTTCATATATTGTGTAATGGACACATCGTTGTAATTGTTTCTTCTCACGTCACACAGTAACAACAATCTGTTCTTCACTGCTGTTTCCTGGAGACAACAAGGATCCAGAGCAGATTTATGTTTCCTGCCGAAGCTGAAATTAGATGATGGTGACAAACGGTGATGAGGTGGTTTGACTGGTTTGGTTCTGACAGACGGTGCAGAGAGCGGGTCGTCCACTAATCAGATGATCGGCTCCTCCAGTCTGCATGTCGAAGTCTCCTTGAGCCATTCTCTAGCAGGTGAGCTAACCCCTGACCCTGAGGGGCCACTTTTCATTATTTTAATGCTGCATTAACAGTGTCAATTTGTTGAATTTATCCAAATTTATCCACCCAGAAATTAAAAGTGAATTTTATATTTTAGATGCAGATCACATTTAGGAGTTTTCTCACTTGTTTCTGCCTGTTAGTGTTGCACGTGCCAAGGGCTGGGTACCAAATTGCTTCGATACTAATGAGTAACATCCATCCATCCATCATCTGTAACCACTTATCCTCATCAGGGTGATGGTGGAGCTGGAGCCTATCCCAGCTGACTTTGGGCGAGAGGCAGGGTACACCCTGGACAAGTTGTCAGTTCATCACAGGGCACACAGAGACAAACAACCATTCACATTCACCTCTCACCTAGGGGGAATTTAGAGTCACCAATTAACCTGTTAAATGTCTTTGGACTCTGGGAGGAAGCCGGAGAGAACCCACACAGACACATGACATGCGAGGACATGCAAACTCCACACAGAGAGGCCTCAGCCGAGGTTTGAATTTTGATACCTAAGGAGTTACTCTCATTAGCGTCAGAAATCAGAAACAGGTTTATTGCCAAGTAGGTTTTCACATACAAGGAATTTATCTTTTGTTGCATGGCGTTTCGATGCAGAACAAACATTAAGTAAAGAAAGATAAATATGTATTAACCAGTTCACAGCATGCAGAATATTTAAGTTTTTAAATTGAAGATATTTTTTTCCAGGACGTGTATCTCTAAAACACAGTTTCTCCAGTTGCTCCCAGGTCTTTGAACAGCTTCCTCCTGTGAACTGAGTAATTATACTCTAATGTGTGATGTAATTTACTTTTTATATTTATTTATATTTTATAAGATTGGCATTGAAAACGTAGCATTCAAGAACTGGTATTGAAGTCAAGGTTTTTCAGGGTTTTCCATAACAGTATTGAAAATGTTTGAACATTTTTAAAGTGCTACATGAGGCAGCTTGTTCAAGCTTGTGTTTGTTTCTTACTGAAATGCATCTTGGGAGTCGTAGTCTCAATTTTTTATCATCGCAGTCTTGTACCTTTGACTTTTATTTCAAAGCTATTTTCTAACACAACAGTTAATCTTATGAACTGATGATTTAATTTAGGAGAATCTGACACCAATCCAAGCCGTACAAGAGCTCACTTAACATCGTCTATGGGACTCCTATTTCCCAAACCAGGTGTGAAATAACTCCTCTCACTTCACACCTCTATTCAAAGTAGAAAAGTGCTTATAAACAGCTGAGCTTCTGCTACTCCTTACACATCAACGATGACGGGTGGTGCCAATGAGCTCATCTGAGGGGTCCGTGGGGGGAGAACGTCTGAGGTTGGGAACCATCGCCGTGGATCAGTTTGTTTGAGTGTTTGTTGTCAACAGCTGGCGGCAAGTGAACTTGGACCCAAGCTGTTTCCATGGCAACACAATCCAATAAAACAGCATATAGTTAGCCAGCTGATGAGCGTCTGATTTTATGAGACAAACTAGAGGACTGATAATTGTCTTTTTTAAACTGTTTTCTGCACGTTTATCAGTTGTTAGCATGTGTGCTCCTTTTTTAACTGACCCACCTACAACAACAACAACAAACAACATCAGTTCCTAGTCTGCATTAATTATTATTTATTTAAAAGTCAAACCCATGTTTTAGTTTGTGTCTGAAACAAAGACAAATAATATAAAATCTTTGCGTGTTTATTTTCTATATACGAACAGTAACTGTCAAAGAAGTGGAACCATTTAACACACAGCCAGCACACAAAGGCAGCTGATACTAAATACTGTTTTCTGTCTTTCCTCCCTCACTGTGACACACACACTTCAGTTATACAGTGTGTGTGTGTGTGTGTGTGTGTGTGTGTGTGTGTGTGTGTGTGTGTGTGTGTGTGTGTGTGTGTTTGATTCAGATGTGACTGTGCCACCTAAATCATGTAGGCGCTGTAGCAGAGTGTCAGATATCGACGCCATGGCAACAACACAAAGCTGCGCAGTTACATAAAGACGATCAGAGTTTCAGAGTGAAAAGACAATCTGCTACAAAAAAAAAAACAGACGTAGACTCACCTGAGCAGCCGCTGCCTTCGTCTGCTCTGAACTTGAACTCCATTTTTTAGACCCCCAAGAAGCTCAGAAAGAGTCACCGTCAGCTCATCTGTAGATCTTTGTGGATCTGTTGTGAAGCAGTCAAAGCTTCTCAGATGAACAGCAACATGTTCATTTTCACCTGTTTGAATGCTCTCTTAAAACTCTATCAGGACCAGGTGTAAATCCACCGTGATGGTTTGTGTACAACCATTTTGAAACCTCAAGTTTGACATTATGGACGTTGCCATCTTGCTTTTATGGAGACCATATTTAGACCATAGCATGGAGCTGATATGACTCATATTTGATGAGCACTGCCCTGTTTTAAAGTCTGAGTTTTGTGATCCCGGTGTGTTTGGGGGATTACTTGTTAATTACAAGGTGGCCACACCTGAAACTATGCCCTATCTTATATTTTACTCTAAATGGGACCATAATTTACTAAATGAACACCATGTTTTATGGAAGAAGACCTGAAACTAGAGATTGAAACCATAAACTCATGAGGAAACTGTTTACCGAGGTCATAAATCAAGTGAGAAGTATTTTCTCACAAATTTACATACAATTGGAAATTATTGTTGCAGCCAACAACACTGCCTCTGCTGCTTCACGCTGACTACACTTTTCTTGGAAGCTCCGTCTAATAATTATACTGTCAGGACTGTTTCTGCTATGTTAACTCACTGCGATCACTTCCTGCTGCTGTCATTTCACATTAAAAGCAGCGTATTGAGCAGATTATAACAAGAGTTAGGTATTTCTGCTGTTTATTACAACTGAATATTACAAACCCGCTGTGCAGTATTTTGGTGTTTGATAAACCTTTAAACTCGTGGATCTGATACTCAAATAGACTCCTGTCGTTGGGCTGTTTTTGCCTTTATTTGACAGTACAGCTGAGGATAGACAGGAAAGAGAGGAGATAGAGAGAGGGGATAACATGCAGCAAAGGACCACAGGCGGGAGTCGAACCCAGGTTGCTGCAGCGATGACTGAGCTTTTCATATATATTGGGGCGTAGCTCCACCAGTTAAACTACCAGGACGCCCCATCAAGGTTAAAATTTACCATGAAATCTGATCCAAACATTACAAAACATTACAACAGTCATATTTGTGGTTAAATGTTCTTCAGCTTTGAAGCTTAATTTTAAGCTCTGATGTGTTCACTTTGAATATATTGAATAATATGTGCTTAATATAAAAAAACAAGATGGGATATGAGTCACTGACGGTGCGGGACCGTGAGGCCGTCCGTCCTCCAGATGGATGGATGCTGCCACATTTTTTAAATGACCAGAATGAGATGAGGAAATTATACAGACAAGGTTCATGAAAACGGGAAAACACCTGCGACAAATTGGAAATTAAATCACAACTGTGTGTTTCTGTTTGAAGCACGGCGACTGATGACTGCTCCGACACTCAGCTGGTTTTGGGTTGTTGGTTTTTTTTGGTCCAAACGTCCCTCAATCACCCAAATTCCTGTCTATCTTTAGAACAGGGCTGTTTGTCAGCCTCTCATTCGCAAATTAAATGTACCCCTTCAGTGTAATGAGCCGTACACATAAACAGTGACGGGACTTAATCACTGCTGAAAATTTAATTAAATGTTAGGAAACAGCCCAAAAAATTTGACCCAGTAATGTGTTGTACAGTTTCTGGGCTGTGACCCAAACATAAACAACACGAGTCCCCAAACGACGGAGATTTTCACTGTAGATATCTGCCTCTATGACTGATGAGTTAATCTATAAAATGTCCAAAACAACATCAGATTAGAGCTGTCTGACTAAATACAAGAAGTCAAGGACAAGTATCGTCTTAAAGCAGCTATAATTAGTATATTTTTATAACAACAATGTATGAAATGATATGAAAACAATGAGAATGATTGTGACAAACCTACAGAGAATTATCACCTGAATCTGCAGCTCTTTATGGAGCTTTGCAGCGACTTTCAGCTCATTGTTTAGCTGTCTGGACACAACTTTACTTTTTTTATTCACTCTCAAAGCTCTCAGAGTAATTTTCAGCCTCAGCAGGGAGCTGTTTGCAGGTAAAAAAGTCCTAAAAACTACCTGCTCAGCAGCAAACAGCAGACAGACACAGTTAGCGACAAGCTGCTGAACATAGTGGAGCATTTAGCAGCTGAAGATATATCCCAGAGGAGTTGGTAGAGCTAAAAAAAGAGGGAATAGATTTACAATCATCAGGATACCAGTGTTACATTTAGTTCACGAAGTGGACCCAACAGCAGACATGAAGGTGAACACAAAATAACAAAGAGTCCAGACGAGTCAGGACAGAACTATCAAAGTGCAAACTTTATTACCATACTTCATCCAAAACTACACTCATTTCATGATAAGATGGTTGTCAGTGTACATTTGAAGCTCTGCTACCAGCCTGTGTAAGAGTAAAAGCAGATCCCTGGTGATGAAGATGTCCACACAGTCATTTAAATAAAAGTCCAGACAACAAACAACAAAAAAAAAAACTATTTGAGCTTGAGGTCAGCATTATTCTTTAAATCCAATCCTCTGTTTGAACAGTGAGAGATCACGGTGGGTGAATCATTTAAAATATCTGAAATTAAGAAGAAAGATAAGTTAGCTGTAAAAAAAGAAACTGCAGCTCATGCTGCTGCTACCACTTGAAGCCACTCTTAGCCTAATGGACGATGATAGACAGACGGTTCATCCAATCACCTGGCCTGTATTTTTGTTAAAGTGCCTGCCCTTTACAACTAAAACTGTAAAACATGGAGAACACTGACAGTATAAAACCTGGACGTTGTATCCGTGACGTCACCCACAGGTTTCTGAAGAGCTATTTTGAAGCTCAGTGTGTGGTGACAAAGCATTAATATGATTTGAACAGGTGAGTTCTATAAAAATTCACCCTCAGTACAGTTGTCATGAACGGGGAAATTAGCTATAGAGACCAAAACTGTTTTTTGTACCAGGCTGTAAACATGTTTATTTCTGCTGTGAAGTTGGACATTTTAACATGGGGACTTATGGAGACTGACTCACTTCTGTAGCCAGCTTCAAGTGGACGTTTGAGGAATTGCAGCTTTTTGGCACTTCAGCATTGGCTTCACTTCACAGACACGGAGGCTGCTGCTTGCTGTGAACATAAACTGTCTAAAAAGGCCAAAAGAGAGTGTAGTCTTTCTTAGTTCAAGCTGAAACTCCTGCTCTGTGGAGAAACTTTGTGGAACATGAAGGTCATCTTTTGTTCGTACCATTATATCTGCCTCTCTGTATATAAAATAATAAAGACAAGTATGATAATAGGTGTCAAAGCTTTTGACTTCTGTGCTTCAGCTGGAACATTTGTATGTGAATCCTGTTTTCCCGAGCATGCATCCGAACACGCTCACCTGCTTCCAGGGAAGAACTCATAAATAATTATTTTACATTTTGCAAACTCTCAAACATTTTTGCTGTGTACAGACCCTGGGAGCTGGCCTGATTATGCTGTTTGCTTGTTTACGAACAGCATTTTGCCCAGCAGTCTCTGCAGCCGCTCGCTTTTGACCGTCTCAGGGGGTCCCACAGCCGTCCGGATGATGCTGCTTCTTCATCCCCCGGAGCTAAAACAGACATCTCCTGTTCTCCAACAGAGTTCACTGTCGACGAAGGAGGATTTATCAAAGCTCTGCTTAAAAATGAAAATAAATTGAAAAAATATATTCATTGTTTTGCCTCTGGGATTTAGTTCCAGCTGTATAATAACATATGCATATGAATAAATCGTCCAATCCTGACACATGTTCTGCTTTTTTTTTTCTTTCCAGTTTATCCTCTTTAACGTTGACATGGTAACAGGAGAGAGGAGGAAAGTGTCAGTCTTCAGTGTGTTGTGAAATCAGACAAGTGGACAGTTGTTTCATATATCATTAAATAAATCCATGGAACAAGTGTGTCAAAATTTTGTTACCATTTATCCTGATTTTTCCTGTCCACTCTACTGCAGATGCTGCAGACACCAACCCGCCGGTCCATCTCACACTCCATTTTAACTTGTGAACAAGACCCAGAGATACTTCACTTTGGGGCTGATTATTGTACAATCAAACCTTAAACCTAATAAACAAGTCAGAGTTAAAACACGTCCGAGACCAAGACACACAAGACTGGAACAAGTCACAGTCAAGACCAAGACAAGAAAGAGTTCAAATGTCAAGTGGAGGTTATAGGCAGTCTATGTGGATGTGTATCCATTTTGACAATGAGTACTGGGGTAAACACTTGATGCTGAACCTCAGGTCTTGCCTCTCAGCTTGCCCGGCCCTTATATTAACAGGTCTCATCGAAGAAGGCTGCTCAGTGTTCTTACATTTGCTGCTGGTTGATAATACACCACCTACAATTGGAGGTTGGCATAAACTGATATTTGAGATATTACACAGCAAAATCTGGCATTTGGAATAAACTCTGTGAGTTCATCGATCCATTTTCTACAACTGTTTATCCTTATCAGGGTCGCGGGCTGGCTGGAGCCAAACCCAGCTGACTGACAGCAGACTATGTCTTATTTTTATTTATCACATCTATACAGTGTGTTAAAAGCTGCATGCTACATGGATATTTACATGTGTGATGAGTCACTTTTTGGAGAAAGTGCGGTGTAAACATGCTACAGCCAACATTCACCTTTAAAACAAACTGCAGTACTGCAGACAATGACGTGACCGTTGATTTTTCCAGCCCATCTACGCTCCAACCCTCACCTATGGTCATGAGCTTTGAATGAGAGAATGCAATTGCACATAGACAAGAGGTAAAAGTCAAAATACTCAAGAGATCGAGTCATGTCTGAGCCAAAACACCCATAGTGGCCGAGACAAGTCCAAGTAAACGAATCACAAGAAGTCCACAAGAAGTCCAAGATGAGAGATCATCTCCAGACCGAACTTAACACTGAGACTGAACTCAAGTACTTCAAATTAGTTTGTATATTTCAGCAGCTAAATGGCCTTTTGATCATTAATCTATCAATAATACGTCCAAGATTATCAGAAGCATTTTCTCCGTGACGTGACTGCAATGCTGCTGAACATTTTATAATCTGAATATGAACTGTGGGAAACAGTGAGAGAAAAGAGTGCAAGTCGATAAAAAGAGGAAGTATTCAGGGTTCACAGCTGACTCTGTGACCTTTGTTGACCTTTGGTGAACACGTTGCTGAGTGTGGGTGATGATGCTCCTCCGATCAATAACGCCCACCAGTCCCATCAACAGCCCGAGGAGCTGACAGCGGAGTGAGGCTGAGAGACGTCGTATCTGCACTGAGCAGCAACGAGGAAGTTTGTCAAGAGTCTGACTCTGTGTGTGTGTGTGTGTGTGTGTGTGTGTGTGTGTGTGTGTGTGTGTGTGTGTGGAATGTGAATATCATTCAGTTACAGGGTCTCATTCACACAAACATCTCCTCCAGGCTATGAGTCAGGTGAAGCAACAACACCATCAGTCTAAAGTCCTGCTAGTGTCCCCTAGAGGAGGCAGTGCTCATTACAGCCACATGATGTTGAACAGAATAAACAACATTTTTATGATCTGACGAGAATTCGGACTGCTGTGATTGAATCATTAAAGCAACATTGTGCAACTTTTCTACCATAAAATAACAGATGTTAAATCACGTTGATGTTACACTGACTTGTAATCAGGTGAATGGTGTCTCTGTCATTCGTACGTCTGTTCTCACACTATGTAACTTTGGGCTCCGGGTCGGGAGAAGTACGTAACGCTTTACGGCACTAAGTCACACACCACCAACTATTTCACTGATTTTGGTGAAACTGGATCATATTTTATGGAGAAAATGTTTTCTGGTTTTACCTCTGATGTCCTCCCGCTGCTCCACCTCAACTCTCTGTGATTTACAGAGTTTCCTGATGGACAGTGAAGTAAACTGCTGCCCAACTGTAGCTGCTGTTAGCTAATGTTAGCTCAGTTTGTTAGCCGCGGTGCCTGGACTGTGAGCTCAGAGCACCGGGGGGAGTGTTAGTGTTTCTACCACAGGCGCTTTGGACCACCAGGAAGAAGAAGAGGAGGTTTTCAGTCCCACGGTGTAGGGTTATACTGGCGGGAAGCGGGGTCAGTGTAGTGCCAGAACAGGAGCTGGGAAAATGGGCAATGTAACCGGGCTGTATGGATATAGAGGTGAAAAAACGTAAGAAGGTGGGAAGAGAAAAGGAGAGAGTGAGCGAGCAAGAAGCCGTCAAACAAGAGTAAATCTGGGACTGACTTTTAGTGGTTGGTGAGAGCTTGGTGAAATAAAAGGCTGAAAGACAGACGCCGAGCTGGGCTGACTGCTGTTGGACTAGTCAGTAATATTAGCTGGCTGCTATGTCTTGTGTTGTTGACCTTGTTTGATGTTTGGCTGTTAGCAAAGTTGTCGACTCGCTAGTTTTTGATCAGAAGTAATGTAATCAGAACAAATACATGTGTACAGCTGTCCGTGGGACTGACACTAAAACACCACAGGAGTATTCACATTATAGATAAATAACATCATATATATCCATTTTTGGGCATAGGCAGACATCAGCTCCTGGTTCCACTCTTACAGATTCTTACTCATCTTCACTTCACTACTTTTGGTGCTTTCCAGTTTTCACTTCTCATATCACTAATCATAGACTTATTTTAGATGCAGAAAAACCTCCACATCTATCTGTGCTGCCGCGCTGCTGCTGCTGACTTTAGATGGAAACACCAAGAGAGGATTGGTGGGAACATTTAGTCCTTTTATGGAGTTATTTGTGGAGAGAAATGTTCTAATTGATTGGCGATTATTAATTGGGACTGTGCAAACTGTTATTTAATTAATTATAACCGCAAAGTTTGATGTGAACACAAGCTCAGACATTTCTGTGGTTATTTTGCAACAGTCGGCTGCTGGCTGAACACAAACTGCCAGTGACATCATCAGTCTAATTAGAGAGCACAGATGGAGTAGATGCCTGTAAAGACAGGCACCAGGTCAGAGGAAACATTGTGATGCTAAGATGATGAAATAAAATGGTGAGCATGGTTAATATTATAGCTGTTCATTAGCTAAGTCAAGAACCGCTCTGCCCGAGTACAGCATCACAGAGCAGGACTGTGTCTCAGTTCGTATTCTTCAGTGTAGTACAGGGTAGTGTGTCTCAATTCGAGTACGGCAGTCGTGCACTTACTGGACTCGATCTCAAGATTTCACCGCTTCTTCTTCTCCACCATATTTGCAACCGGGCGGAGCATTAGCACCATCCAGGTACTCACAGTACATTACATTTTGCCATAACTGACGGTGTGAACGCACTTGTGGACTCAAAATATCAAGTGTAAGTATGGAAGTATGCAAACTGAGATCAGTCTTTGTCCCAAATCCAAACTACTATCATGCAGACTAAATACTGTCGATTTTGCTGTTGATGCACACAAAGGAAATGGAGGAGCTACTCACAGCTTGGGGAAAAAACAAACTGTGGTGAAAAATCTTTTAAAATCTAAAATCTAAAAAATGTTATGTTTAATCGGCAGCAGCTTTCCAAAAGTCTTTGTGACTACACGTCAATCTTATAGCGCCTCCAGCACTGCAGTGCACACTGTGGACGAAGCTTTTATTCTCATTTGTTTGAATACTCTCACGCTTTTTGCTGCACATCCCAGTGTAATGAATCTTCAAGCGATGGGGTCTAGTCCAGAGTCTGCCAGCATCAGCATGACCAAGCAAACAATATCAACTCCCAGCAGTCACGACACTCAAAAAAAAAAAACACTCATCATTTTTTTCTGGAGGACTTGGAGGCAAAACTAATTGCAACAAGAAAGCAATTCGACAAATATGACACTCAGAATATTGGAAATAAACAGATAGAGAGGGGACAGCAGCTGAACAACAATTCAATGTTTGACAGAGATTACCTGACATTCATTTGGAAATCGATGCAGGGATTGAATTAATGTTTTGTGGACTGTGTTATTACAGTCTTACAATGAGCAAGCTACAGCTGCAAAAGAAGACAAAGACAAAGAAAGCCTCTATATCATAGATTGTACAAAACATGGATGTTGTATCTGTGATGTCACCCACAGGTTTCTGAAGAGCTGTTGCGAAGCTCAGTGTGGTGACTCTGGCTGTCGCCATCTTGGCAGTCCTGTCTTTTCCGGTGCCCGGCTAATCCAAAAACGGGCAAAGACATGGATTATTGGTGGAGGTGACGCCTGGGTGCTCAAACAAGCCATCTGTAACGGCATCACCTGTCAATCAAAGTGTCCACACTGTTAATTCTGCATAACTTTAAGCCTTAATATAATTTGAACAGGTGAGTTCTATATAAATTCACCCTCAGTACAGTTGTCATGAACGGGGAAATTAGCTATAGAGACCAAAACTGTTTTTTGTACCAGGCTGTAAACATGTTTATTTCTGCTGTGAAGTTGGACATTTTAACATGGGGACTTATGGAGACTGACTCACTTCTGTAGCCAGCCTCAAATGGACGTTTGAGGAACTGCAGTTGGCATTTCCACATTGGCTTCACTTCACGGACACGGAGGTTGCCGTTTGATCTGTCGACATGCATGAATGTATGGAGAGGAGAAAACAAAAATCTAAAACCTCTGTTATGTTTATTTGTCAGTAGCTTTCAATGCAATTGACAACCAGTTTTAGTCTCTGTGACCACACGTTGATCTTATAGTTACCAGCCCCTCCATCACTGCAGTACACACTGTGGACGAAGCTTTTATTCTATATCTCAGTGTAATAATCTTCTGAAAATGGGGTCTAGACCAGAGTCTGCCAGCACCAGCATGACCAAGCAAACAACATCAACTCCCAGCAGTCACGACTTGACACTCAACAAACCACACACACATCATTTTTCTGGAGGACTTGGAGGCAAAACTAATTGCAACAAGAAAGCAATTCGAACAGAGAGATGTCTGAGCGAGGGGAGCACAACTAAGATAAGAAAGATGATTCACTAAGATGTCTTCGGAGGAAATGTTCTCCGATCACGGATCAAAAGATCAAAGAGGACTTAAAGAATCAAAGCGACAAATATTGAAAAAGTTTACTATGAAATTAAATCATATAGTGGGAAGTTTACAATTAAAAATCAACACTTACGGAGAACCTTCAGCTCTAAAGTCCACGTTTCTTTCATTTTTTAAACCACTATAAATCGATGAGTTGAGCAGACAGTTTTCTTTGTCATCTTGGACGTAATAAGTCGTACAAAAAAGGAATCCTACGAAGCCTTGTGGAAAAGATGATGTTCACACTGAAGCCATGGATGGCACAGTGTCTTTTAAAGGTATCCCCAAACTAAAAGACGCCCCAGACGAAGCAGGAAGTGGAAAGCCATCCTGTTTCGAGTGACTTACCTGCTTGTTCATGGGGCATATGGATTTGATTTGAGAGGGCTACATGGCGAATACTTTCTGAAAGCATGCATGACCGTGAGTTAGCACAAAGAATAACAAAGAACTACAGTTGTACTGTACTACTTACAATTATTTCTAAAAAGCTGACAACGCCATCTAGGTTTTAAAAAGAGCCTAAGACTCTTACATAAAATCAGGCTTGAGCAGAGTTTAAAACCACAAGGCAACATTTAAAAGATCAGTGTTTATTAAAGTGATAAACGGATTGTACTTATAACACCTTTCTAGTCTTCCGACCACTCAAAGCGCTTACACTACATATCCCCGGAGGAGCCAGGATTCGAACCGCTGATCATCTGATTGGTGGACGACCCACTCTACTTGCTCTACCTCGTGAGCCACAGCCGCCCAAAATTATCATCTAAAAACAAAAACCCTGCCCAAAGTCTTGCTCGGTAGTGCAGCAGCCAGACTTCCGCCAACACACCAACTAGCCTGTTCCCTCATTCCCGCCTGGCCTCGCAGCTGGTCCTCCGGTGTCCCCTGCTCCAGTCTTAGACTGGTACTCACTATCTCCTGGGGGTCAGCATCCTTCTATCCCCCCAGGCTGCAGTAAAATGCCAACAGACACCGGCTGCTGCTGTTTTTGGTGGTGACTGGCCCTTGCGGGCACTCCCGTGCCGGTCCCTCCGGGGCTTTGTGTTTCCCCTCTGTGCTCTTTGTTTGGTCACTGTTTTAAATCCTCCCAGTGCTCCTTGCACACCTGACGCTCCTTGATCTCCTTGATAACTGCCAATCAGTAAGGCTGTGTGCAGTTCAGGGGTCATGGGAAAAACAAACTACATGCGAAACACTCATGCATGCATTGTTTCACAAAAAGTGACCCCGTCACACATGCACAGCAGTTTAGGCACTGTAAGTTAGCCTAGCATTCAAGCCTCACTCTTAGAGTGGTGGATGCATTTTAAATATTTGATATAGTTGTAACCAAGGTTGTGAAATTAAGTGAAGAAGACTCGTCGAGAAACCACTTTCTGCTGCTTCTCCAGCAGCTAGTTTGTCTTTGACTTTCCCTCTTTGCTGGATATTTGAAAGAACACCGTCAGCTATGTGACAAAGCTGTGAGCCGCTTCATCACACTTACAGAAATATGACGAAGGTGTTGACATGTTGTGCATCAGACAGCCTTCGACCTCTATCATGCTCTGCAGGCCCGAGCGGAATGCTGAAACGCTAACAGGAGCTGACTCGGCATCTTCTTACACTCAGCAACTTAAAACAGCAACACGTCACGGAGACAACTTACAGGCAGTGAAGGATGACCTCATGTCCACCTCCTCTAGCTCAGGTCTCACAGGGGCAGCTGATCCACATCCTGCCACATCTGCCTGGTAGCACGCCTGTTAAATCTCTGTGCCACCTCAAATCACAATCACGCCGTCTCTGTCTTCAACTCAGTACTCTGTGTTCCTGCTCGACGTCGCCTGTTTCAGCTCCGTTATGAAGCATGAATCCATCAAAGTAAGCCTGGTTTTGTGAAACGCCCCTCAGGACAGAGTCACGAATGTTAGCCTAAACTCTGACAGTAGGTGTAATCCAAAGCCTGACTGACTGTTTGTGTAATTATTAATAAAAATAATAATACATTTTATTTACAAGCACTTTTCTGGATACTCAAAGACATATTAAATATAGATATCAATAGACTTTCAGAGGGAGGAGGGCAGCTACAGACGCTCTACCACCCCAGGTTTGGTGCTTAGTCCGGAGGTTTGTATCGGAGGAACGAAGGCTGCAGGACAGAGTGTAATGGTGGCCCGGTTATGGAGGGCTTTGTGTGTGTGACGAGATGGATTTTAAGCTGTGGGACCAATGGAGGTTCTGGAGGACAGGGGTAACGTGGTCATGAGCGCGGGTGTGGGTGAGCAGGTGAGCAGCAACGTTTTGGATGTACTGGAGGTGTGACGCACACTCTCTATCGGATGAAAATGAGGAAGCAAACAGCACACACTTTAAGTGCGATGCTAATCAGTGACACAGGCTAATTAAAAACTAAATTAACAAATAAAACCTGGTAACTCTGTCACTAAATATCAGTTCTTCGCTGCTGGCTGCAGGCAAAAACACACTGAGCCTTCAGAACCTGCACACACACACACACACACACACACACACACACCATTCAGTCTGATTGCTAATTAGTCTAAATTGACTGCAGCTTGAGTCCAGCAGGTGAAACTGAAACAAACTAAGTGATTCATTGGGGGCCTTTTTAAACAATAAAGGAAACATGCACTGAAAAAGAAGCATATGATTGAAATGATGTGTTGTTTGTTTGGTCCAAAACTTCACATGAACGCTGAAATAAAAGATCAGTATGAAGAAATCAACATAGACGATAAGCATGTTTAGCATGCTCTGCTTGTTGTATTACTCGCTGTTGAATGTTGCTGGCTTTTCCATTCTTTGTGACTGAGACCGACTACAAATAGAAACTGTGATGACTTGACGAGCTTGACAGACTTTAAAATAACTGTCAGACGTATATCTGAATCTATTTATTTCCTTTATTTCCTCATAGTTTTCATGGCGTCTGCTGACCAGAGAAATAAAATAAACATTTACAGTCACTTTTCTGTGAATACATGCTGCAGTAAAAAAACTGTTTAAGATCAGACAGTAGTTTGGATTTGGGACACAGACTAACGTTGTGTCTCAATTTGCATACTTCCATACTTATACTTGAGAACATAAGTGCATTCACACTGTCAGTTATGTCAAAATGTTGTGTACTGTGAGTACCCGGATGGTTTCACTGATAACGGTTAAAACGTTCAGTGTGGAGCGTTGGACACTTCTCGCCCTCAATGATCACCACTTTAGCTACATAGCAGAAGGGGAGGGACCACCAGCATTGTGAAAATGTCTGCTGGAGCTGAAGTGGTTGCAATGAATACCACAAAATAGAAATGTAAGTTTAAAACATTTGTTTTATATTTAGGAAGTCAGATTTTGGTGCTAATGCTCCGCCTGGTTGCAGCTCGGCGAAGAAGAAGCGGTATGCTGTGATCATCATTTCCAGTAAGTGTACAAGGGGTGTACTCGAAATGAGACAACACTATGCTGCTGAAACACCAAGAAGTACATAGTTTACACAGTGTACTACATAGACGTGTACCATTAGAGGTATAAGACACAGCAATGGTTACATTTTTAAAAGGCCTACTGCTTTGTGTTTGGCATTGCTGTAGGCGTTCAGACTTTGAGGCTCTCTTCTTACCTGATATTGTGGTTGACGTATGTTCAGTGCAAAGTGGGAAAGTTCTGTGTGAAGGTGAATATAGGGTGGAGGTGATTAACAAATCTGCTTGCAGACAGTCACAACACCGGTGTCATCGCTCTGAAAGAAACAGCCGAGCCAATCGCAGCGAAGCACGACGACAACAGCTTAACAAATGAAGGATCAGCTTCTCCAGGAAGTCATGGTGTTGTCTGGATGTTGCAGTGTGGAGTGTCACGCTGTGAACACACAGCGGCATGAATCTGCAGCCAGAGGCAGATGGTGTCAGTTTTTAAAACAGTTAATTAGTTCAATGGTGGTAGATTTTTTTTAATTATTATTAAAGTTTGCCGTGACGCACAGGATTAATGAACTCCGTTAATGTGTCGACTCTTGCATAAACACGTAGAGATGTAACCAACCAGTCTGACGTGTGCAGCAGTGTTTGGTTATCTTGTAGCAGACTGGTGTTATTTCCATGTAATTTAATCCAAGTTATAACGCACAGTGTACAGTTGTGCGTAATGGCACCGCGCTCTGAGAAATCAGTGGCTGCAGATTTATCAACATCTGTCCTTCTGCCTTCAGACAGCTGCAGGGATTTGATGAACGGAAGAAGGAGCTTTTCATGCAGTATGAAGCAGCTGCTGGACAATAAATACTGTAAGAATCACTCAGAAGAAAATGGCCTTTAATCTCCACTTTTAGTTAAGAACGTTTCTCTAATCCTGCGCTGAATAACAACAAGAGGTTTCTAGTTAAGACGACCTTTAAAACATCAGATTACAACGGAGGTGAACTCCAAGTATCTGCAGTAATACATTAATAGTAATTGCACATTAAACAACACCACCGAGAGTGTGTATGTGCACACACAGAGTGGTACATTTTGTACTCCGCGGCACGCTCCAGCGGTACTCTCCCCCCACCCCTACTGAGTCGACAGTCCCATTGGAAATCCATGCAGCCGAAGCCTCTTCCCCCACGGCTGCCTGCTCATTGATTACCTGTCAGAGGGAGAGGAGGGTAAGAGAGCAGGCCTGGGTGAGAGACGGAGGGAAACACTGACAGAGAGAGAGAGGGTGAGAGGGGGAAGCTGACAGGACGAAGCGGAATGAGAATGAGGAAGAAGAGGAAGAAGAGTTTGGTGGAGTGAAATTGGGAGGCGATGTGAATTGCAAGAGGAAGTGAAGAGAGGTGAGAGGGTGAACCCAGCAGGAGGAACCTGAACCTGAACCACAGCACTCTGCCGCTTTTATCTGTGACTTCTCCACATTTATTCTCAGCTTTGGTTTCATCAGACATGTTGGAAATTAAAGCAACACTGTGTAGAAATTGGTATTTTTGCGATTAAGCACCCTCAGTTTCAGAGTCTAATACCACTGTGGTAAATATACACAGCTGTACACGTGTATTTGTTATGATTATATTACTTATGTTCAAAAAATAGCGAGTTGACAACTTTGCTAACAGCTAAATATCAAGCGAGGTCAACAACACAAGACATAGCAGCCAGCTAACATTACTTACTAGTCCAACAGCGGTCAGCCCAGCTCGGCGTCTGTCTTTCAGCCTTTTATTACACCAAGCTCTCACCCACGAGATTTACTCTTGTCCGGCGGCTTCTTGTTTGGTCAATTGCTGCTTTTCTCGTCAGTCTCCTCTCCTCCACAGAGGCAGCTGAGCCCAGTTATATTACCCGCTTGCCCAGCTCCTGTTCTTGCACGACATCGGCTCTGCTCCCCATCAGCATCCCCAGCTTAAAAACCTCCTCTTCTTCTTCCCGACAGAAAACATTTTCTCCATAAAATATGATCCAGTTTCACCAAAATCAGTGAAATAGTTGGTGGTGTGTGCCGTAAAGCGCAACACTGACTTGTGATGCATGATGGATGAAATGATTTGTAATCTGTTATTTTATGGTAGAACAGTTACACAGTGTTTCACATTTCACTGTCAATGTTGTGTTTTTTAAAGCGTGACCACAGCTGTTCCACCAAGGTGTTATTTTTCTGACCAAGATCCCCGAACTCCTAACAAAGTAGACTCGTCATTTGAACCCAAACTGTGGTCTCAATAGCTTTATCACATCACCAGTAAAAAGAGAAGAAGATCAATGTCAAATCTGAGTGAATATTTATGCAGTTATTCATGTTGAATTGAAAAGTTTGTCTAGTTTTTTTGTTTGATTCATCGACCTGCACACCCGTCTGCAGAGACTGGGATGGTGCAGAGAGAGAAAGAGAGCTGCTCAGCGATGGAGGATGAAGAGGGAATGTAAATGTCAAATGTTAATGAGATTAGAAAAGGCAGAGGAAGAGTTGAAAAGAAGAGGTGAAGCAGCAGAACGTAGGGGTACTGTTTCCCTCTGATGTATCCCAACTATCATATCTGAGCTTTAATGATTCTCTCTGGATGAAGGAAAGAGAGACTAAAGAGAGATCAAGGGAGCTGAGGGGGTGAGGAGGAGTGGAGGAGGATGGAGAGAAAGAAAAAGCAGTTAAACAGCATAAAAAAAGACAGAAGTGCCCTTCAAGACATACTTATTCTGTGCATCAGGGAGCAGTATCTCATGGTCATTAATGAAATCCTGGAGTTAGATTTATGAATAAATATATGGGGTGAAATTAAACTCTAAATCACATTTTCAAACCGTTAAACTGTTTAAGTTCTTTAAAAATACATAAGATTCTTAATTTATTTACGAACCGAGCCTTTATTTCACATTTCTACATCTATATTTCTTTCAAAGTTTTTATTTTTTATTTTTTATTGATTGCCAATAGTGAATAAATCTGTAATTGAACAGGGAATTTTTTGTTCTCTCCTCCAACTGCCCAGACAAAAACAAACACATAGATGATATAAATTATGGATAAATAACTTAAAATCATAAATAACAATGCAGAGAAAACATCTATTATAAACCGTAACAGGAGAAAATAAGTTTCTGCTGCTGCTATGGAGAAAACTGTAGCTGCTGTTAGCTAAGGTTAGCTCAGTTTGTTAGCTGAGCTGCCCGGACTGTGAGCTCAGACCACCGGGGGAGTGTTACTGTTTGTACCACAGGAGTTTTGGACCACCGGGAAGAAGAAGATGAGGCTTTCAGGCGAATGCTGATGGGGAGTGGAGCCGGTGTCGTGCCAGAACAGGAGCTGGGCAAGCAGGCAATGTAACCGGGCTCAGCAGCCTCTATGGACGTAATGGCAGATGCAAAATATGATCCAGTTTCACCAAAATCAGTGAAATAGTTGGTAGTGATTTATAATCTGTTATTTTTATGGTGGAAAAGTTACACAATGTTGCTTTAAAGTTGCACAGTCTCACTGAGCAGCTTTCATGCTACGTCCATGAGCTTTAAGGTCCACCCTGGGAGATTCAAGTGGATAAATGGGTCAACAAAACATCTGAGACATCAAGAGACAAGAGAGGACGTTGATGGAGGAAGCTAAGAAGAGAAAAGGAGAGAGTGACCGAGCAAGAAGCCATCAGAGTAAATCTGGGACTGACTTTTAGTCGTAGGTGAGAGCTCGGTGAAATAAAAGGCTGAAAGACAGACGCCGAGCTGGGCTGACTGAAGAAAAGAACAGAAGAGGAAGCTGGATAGAGATTTATGTGCTGTGTTTCTAAAGAAAATGTCAAGCTGTATCACACTTTGTAAAATTTACTCTCTGTTCTCGGGGTAGAATAACAAATTTTCTCTGGTTTCATAAAGGACATGATGTCTCTAATCCAGTGTGAGTGGGAAGGAGGGGCACAATCCTTCCACTTAAATTAAATATCTTGTCAAGAAGCAGAGAAGTAACCCGTGTTCAGTTTTGTTTTTTTGGCAAGTCCAAGTCTGAAGCGACGCCAACAATGTCTGTTCATATCATAATAAGATCTGATCAGCTCTTCTTTTAATGTGTGCACCACTCTGATAAATTAAATTCTTAGAGACTGACCGCTCAGGCACCCAAACATTTAGGTGAGCACCAAGCCAAAAACATCACAGAGACCACGCCCATGTTTTATACTGTCTATGGTGAGCAGTCACACCAACCCAGGGAACAGCAATCACTCCAGTCAATCACAATGAGCCGTTCCACAGATCCCAGCAAACCAAACCACCATGAAGTTGGTCATGAGGCCGTCACTTCATTCTCTAAACTGCTTCTACTTATCTGTTCTTGTGAGTGGGTGCAACTCGTTTCTGCCAGGCTTTTATTGTGAAACAGCAATAAAAAAACAACAACAAAGATGACATTTGAAACTCAGAAATTATTTGAACACTGGCTTTTGTCCAAGAATTTATGATAGTGAATGTCATGTTCCTGTTTTCCGCTTTCCCTCCACGTCTGTCTGTCTGTCTGTCTGTCTGTCTGGGTGTGACCATCTAATTATCTTCCTCCTGCTGCAACCTGCACATCTGCATCTCATCCACCAATCAAGACTCTGCTCGTTCCTCCAGTCTGTCCCTTATATGGTACAAATGCTACAACCAAATCAGTATTTCTTGTTTGATCTATTCACTTCACTTCATCTCCACATTCAGTTCAATAAACGTTGAATAGACTAAATCTCAAAGTTTAGTCTTGTTTTTTGGGTCCAGATCTTGCAAACCTTAACATTTCAGTTCCTAAAACAAAACAACTCCAGGAATGAGGTCGATAACGTCGCCATTTGTGCACCTCACCATGTATGCCCAGTGTCACCTGTACTGTATCTTAACCATAGTTCATGTCCCATAACCACGATCCTTCTCTAACCTTAAACACTCTGTAGTTTCGATGTTCAAATATAAGACGTATCATCGCCTTTTGAGTTGAAATGGTGAACGTGTGTGCAAAGAGTAACGTTGTCATTTATTTGTAGTCATGTCTCTGCCCACCTGATGAATGTTTCATGCTCTTTTAACATTGCTCTCTGCCAACTCCTGAGGGACTATCTGTCTCTTTTGTTCGCCAGTTAGTCGCTAACTGTGTCTGTCTGCTGTCTGTTGCTGTGCAGGTCGTGTCGACACCAGTCACACTTTCACATTTGGTGTGACATGCATGATTTTTATCTCTTAAACGCGTGGTACAGATTTTTATCATCTCGTAGCCTGAACTCATCACCCAAACTCACCCTAAACACTGAGATTGTAAACTATTCAACATAAAATGAAGTTCTCATTAATTTTTTTTTAACTCGTTGTCTCTCTGCGGTGGGCGGGCAGTTTGACTGACAGGAAAACAACGTTAACCGATGGGAATATGCTGCGTGAGAGGGGGATTCATTAGCACTCTCAAAGGGACGCAGTCATTTATAATTAAATGCTGAGGCTGTTCAATAATACATGACCAGCAATGAATGTTTTCCTGTGAGATAAAATACAAAAAAAGAAAAGGAGGAAGGAGCAGAGTGCAGGAGCTGTAAGGGACAGGATACATGAAGCGTACAACCTTCAAGATGGCTGAAGCTAATCACACATGAAAAATAACATTTTTGTGGAGTTAGCGGCTGTTACAGCTTGTAACCTCGGGATCACGGCTTCATCTCTTCATCTTGAGATAATAAATTGTCTCTGTTCATTTAGAAAAACCCGTTGACACTCTCACCTTGCTGCCCCCTAACCTTAAACATCACAGCTACATGTCTCAGACGTCAGAAAATACAAGGGGGGGGCGCTGCGTTACAGTCATGTCATCCTTCTCTATGAGCAGGTTTCCATCCAGATGTAGCTCAGATTTTATCTGGAAAATCAGCAGAAGAAAAAGTAAATGTGCATTATCGTCGTTAAGAAGAGGGTGCAACCAGATGATAAACAGTGTCAGTCAAACCTTAAATGATCCATGAATAAAACAGATGCCGATTATGTTTGTTTGATGTGTTGATTTAAAGAACGTTGCATCGCTCCACATGTGATGTTTCATCATCTTTAAGTCACTTTCTTCTTTTATGACGAGGCTGTCTCACTCCAGTGTTTTCCCTTTACTTGTGTTTCAGTGAATGACAGTACAAAGACAGGAATTAGCCTCCGTGACGTCACCCACAGGTTTCTGAAGAGCCGCTATGAAGCTCACAGTGTGGCGGCTCTGGTTGCAGCCATGTTGGCAGTCCTGCCTCTGCCACAAAGACGTGGATTGCCGGACCGAAACTGTTTTTTGTACCAGGCTGTAAACATGTTTATTTCTGCTGTGAAGTTGGACATTTTAACATGGACGCTTATGGAGACTGACTCACTTCTGCAGCCAGCCTCAAGTGGCCGTTTGAAGAACTGTGGCCGTTGTGACACTTCCACAAAGGTTTCACTTCACTGCCACAGAGTTTGATGCTTGGTTTCTGTCCATCTTGTCTGTTCTTCTTGCTAAATGTTTTCCCTCTCACCTGCCAGGTCACCTCACCACCTGTTCCTCATCAACCAATCAACCGCTGCAGTATTTAAGAGCGGTTCAAGCTCCCAGATGCTGCCAGTCTATTTTTGTGGTCACAAACACAGAGGCCGACTCTCGTTTCTAATCTGGTTTTGTGCTCCAGGAATATCTCCCTGCCATCCACCAGCCCTGCACCCGCCTTTAGATTCCCTTTTCTCCGCCTGCCACCGCACATTCACCTCTGTGATCAATACACTGTTTTAACTGATTCCTTGGGTCCACTAAACGTCCAACTTAACATCTTCATGCACATTTTTTTCCAGATTTAAGTAGTTAAACAACTTCTTCTATCATAATCTGGTGCCTTCCTGTTGCCACACTACACGTTAATTTAATTAAGTTGATCAGTCAAACCTTGTAACACCATGGCAACCACCAAAAACACACTAGTGACCATCCTGTAAACACCAAAAGTGGCCACAGAACACCCTACCAACCAGCCCAATCACCATCGTAACCAGAGTCACTGCAGTCTCATCACAAACCTTGTACATTTACACGTTTAAATGTAACCAGGACACCTTCAGGTATAATTGTAGTCTTCATTTACATGCAATTCACACAGATTAAAGCCTGAATCTGCAGAATCAGATAATTAACATGAGAGAGAGAGAGAGAGAGAGAGAAACATAGAAGCTTCGTATCTGAGGACTGAAGAAGAAGAAGTCATTATCTTCACGTCTAATTTGACCACAGGGAGACGAATGAGATGAGGATCTCCTTTACAACCACCAGGGGAGGTCTATTATGGAACAGATGCAAGGTCACCGGCTAAATTGGTAACGCTTCGGTAGCCGTGATGATATTGGTGCTGTCAGAAACCGCAAGGGAGCAATAATGCAAACAAAGCATAATTCTGCAGAAACATTTCTACAGGGCGATGCGTGCCGACAAACGTGTAAAAGACGAGGAGGCTGAAACACCGTCTGAGGGAGGAATTCAGCGACGAGAGAAGCCTTTACTACTCATTTCTTGGAAGTGTGTGTGTTGATGTGTTTTCCCCCTCTGTGCTCACTCACTGCAGCCTGCAATGAAATGCTGACTGGCAGCCATAACTCCTCCAGCGGCAGGACACATTTCATTCGTCCCTCCCCCTCCTCTCTCATGTCATTTCTCTCTGGTTTCATTCCCCTCTCTCTCTCCATCAACCTCTCTCCCTAACCCTCATTACAAATTCACATCTACATGGGCGGAAACACCCGCACGGGTTAGATGTGTCAAGAATGTTGTCCTCTCACACAGATGCACATACACACACGTGTTGGTAAATTGTGGAGGCAGTACCACACAGGGCAAGATCGGCTTTCTAGTGGGTAAAAATGAGCTTCAGCCACCATCACTTCAGTTAGTTTGTGATCATTTGATTTATTATAGAGCAACTTAACACCCTGTTTTAGATTTTTAAATTAAAGCATGAATGCATAAAAATCAGACTGTATAAAACATGGACGTAGTATCCGTGATGTCACCTACAGCTTTCTGAAGGTTTCTGAGTGTCGTGGCTCTGGCTGCCGCCATCTCGGCAGTACTGCCTCCACCATCTCCCAGTTGTTAATCTAAATATCCACCAAGGTGTGGAGTGTGGGTTGAATGAAACCTGGTTGTTCAAACAAGCCATCTGTAACGGTATCTACCTGTCAATCAAAGCAGCCACACTGTTAATTCTGCATAACTTTAAGCCTTAATATAATTTAAACAGGTGAGTTCTATAAAAATTCACCCTCAGTACAGTTGTCATGAACGGGACAACGGTATCTGAGAGTTGTCAGAGCAATAAAGAGATTTGATTTGATTCAACGTAAATACAAATTTGAGGTAGCAAAACATCTGAAGTTTCATTGCCAAGCGTCCTAATATTTATAAACTACATCACAGGTGGAGGTTTACCCCAGCAGGTGGGGCGTACAACCCACGCCCATCTTTCTTGGTCACCCAACATTATCTGTCTGTTCTGTCCTCATCTCTGTTGACTGTTGTCTTCCCACTGCTGGGAACACACAACAACAATTATCAGTCATATTTCATAATATCATTCAACATGGATAGAAATGATATATCATAACGTTGTTCTTGAAATTACACATTCACATCGAGGACTTTCCACCACTACCAAAACAGTTTTTTGTACCAGGCTGTAAACATGTTTATTTCTGCTGTGAAGTTGGACATTTTAACATGGGGACTTATGGAGACTCACATCTGGAGCCAGAATCAAATGGACGAGAAGAGGAACTTCAGTTTTTAGCACTTCTGCTTTGGCTTCACTTCGCAACCACGGAGTTTGGCACTTGATTTAAAAACCCAGAACTGTTTTATAGTGACTATTTTCTATTGAAGAAATAGTTCCTCTATAAAATTGGGGTGAAGACAGACACAGATCCCAAAACCATGAAGAAAAAATGCAGAAAAATTCCCTGATTTCATACTTTTAATGAATATTTGCTGGTTATCTTTGTCATAAGGAGTTGGGTTTATTCAGTGGACTGTTAAGAATAAAACTCTTTTTGAAGACCTCACCTCAGACTCAGCTTGGGAAATGATGATTATTATTAATAAATAATTATTCTTTGCTTTTTTTGTGACAGCTTTTTATTGACAGGTTTCAGAGAAATGTCATCAGTGAGCCGCACACGCTGGAAAACAAACTAGATTGACTGACAGCACTGACAGCTGCTTTGGATGGAAAAATGCATCGTGTTTTTACACTTAATAATTTTTCAGTGGAAAAGAAAAATTCAGCCAAGTGTGCAGAGTGTTCATGATCCTGTGTGGCTGATAAAAATGATTATTTATTAAAGACTCTGTGTGTGAGTGAGCGAGGCTTTGCCTGCATACTGCAGCCACCTCCTAATATGAGTTGTTGCACTAACATAACACATCACATGTATCGAGTATTTTTAGGAGAAAGCAACATTTCGATGAAAACACGATATCCAGAATCAGTGTGTTGTAGAAGAAGTGTTTTTAGCCCGTGCTGCCTGTTGATAGTTTGAGACGCTCGGCTTGTTTCTCACTCCCCGCTGAGCTGCTTTGTGTGGCCCGTGTTGTGCGTTATCACGGCTACCGGCTGCCATTTCTCACTGGAATATGCGTCACGTTAACTAGCTGTTAGCAGATGTCGACCAAAGGTGGCATGTGGTTAAAAAGGTAAAATAAATGCTACCAAAAAGTGTTTCCACTAGTTTACAGCAAGTTGTTTTATTATAAATACTCATGTATAAGTTGTGTTGCAGCAATAGGTTTTCTACCCGCTGCTGCATGCGCACCCTGCTGAGCTGAGCCCGGTTACACTGCCGGTTCTGGCAGTGAGATGTTCAGATTGAGATCAGTCTCATGTCTGTGTGTTATAAAGACTGTAAGCAGGGGGAAATAGCTAACCTGGCTGTCTTCATAGTTTGAACATACACCTACCAACATCTCTAAAGTTCACAAGTTAACATGTTGTATCTTGTTTGGGCTCCTCCACCATTATAATGTGCATACCTGCGCCTGAAATCAGGTGGGAGGTAAAATAACCAGTGCTAATGTGTTCCTTCAGTATTTTAATGAAGAAATCAAACATATATTCCTTTTGTTGTTGCCTCCATGTGTCATTGGTGGGACTTTTCTCTTTTCTTATCACTGAGGGATGCAGTACATTTTGGCGTACAGATGATATTTACCCGCTTCATCCTCTTTCCCCGAACATGTTTTCTCAGGGACCTTCAGGTTAAGCTCCTGTTGCTATCTCCAGGTGCTATGGATTACAGAGGGAGCTGATCTCACACATGACCTTTGCACAGTTGTGTGTAAACATGCAAATGTATGCACTTACTGAACACACAGATAAACACTCACACCTACAGGAAACCCTGGGAAAGCCCTGACCTGACCTTTCTCTCAGCAAAATCAGCAGTTTTCATTTTCTTATTTGTTTATTTTTTTTTGTCTCTCTAAAGTGAAAACAGCTGAGTCGATTGTTCTCACAAACTGAAGAGTTGTCGGGACAAAAGGGAGGAGTGAAGTGTGTGAACTCTCTCAGGCTACCATGTTCTGTTTTTAATTCAAAAGAACAAGGTCCAATAAAGAGACCACATCACACCTAGAGCTGCAGTTCTGGAGATGCTCTGACCGAGTCGTCTCGCCATCAAAGTTTGGCTCTCGTTAAAGTGACGCTTGCACATTTCTCCTGCTTCTAACATCAACTTTGAGGACAAAATGTTCACTTGCTGCCTAATATATCCCGCCCACTGACAGGTGCCATGATAACGAGATAAGCAGTGTTATTCACTTCACCTGTCAGTGGTCACAATGTAACTCGGCGCATATTTCAGAACCTCTTACCCTCTACAGAACCACCAGCCCCCTCACATCGCCCCATTTGAAGGCCGAAAGTCCGGGGGGAAGGGAGTTCACGGTGGCTACAGTAAGCATAATAGGACTTAATACTGACAGCTGAACATGAGGCTTTAATGACGGTGCTGCCAACAGTGCGAGGTGTTCAACACAACCAACAACTGAAATTTATCACGCTTCTCAAGGAAACAAATCAGTCCTTTCCCAGTCATAATTCTTCACGTGACACATTTATTTATACATATATACATAATACATATATTACTTTTAGGCTGAGCTGTTCTAACCAACAGATTTAAACAGATTTAAATCATGTTGATGCTACACTGACTTGTAATCAGGTGAATGGTGTCTCTGTCCGTACGCCTGTTGTTTGTGTGTTTCACTGATTTTGGTGAAACTGGATCATATTTTATGGAGAAAATATTTTGTAGTTTTCCCTCTGATGTCCTCCGGCTGCTCCGCCTCAACTCTGAGTTTCCTGATGGACAGTGAAGTAAACTGTAGCTGCTGTTAGCTAATGTTAGCTCAGTTTGTTAGCTGGAATGTGAGCTCAGGAAGAAGCTCACTGGGAAGAAGAGGAGGAGGTTTTCATACCCGGGGTGTGCTGACAGGGAGCTGAGCTGGTGTCATGCCAGAACAGGTGTTGGACTCAGCAGCCTCTATGGACATAATGACAGAGGCAAAGAGACCGAAGAGGATGACGGAGGAAGCTAAGAAGAGAAAAGGAGAGAGTGAGCGAGCAAGAAGCCGCCAGACAAGAGTAAATCTGGGACTGACTTTTAGTGGTTGGTGAGAGCTTGGTGAAATAAAAGGCTGAAAGACAGACGCCGAGCTGCTGTTGGACCAGTAAGTAATATTACCTGGCTGCTATGTCTTGTTTTGTTGACCTTGCTTGATGTTTGGCTGTTATTACACTCTGAAACTGGGGGCGCTAAATCACAAAAACACCAATTTATGCTCAGTGATGCTTTGAGCCTGTCGCATGTTTAACTACTGTTTGAATATGGAATATTTTCTTTGACTAATGTTCAATTCTTCAAGTCTTTTTAAGGGAATATAAACTATAAATACAAATATTATCCAAAATAATGACATTGGCACTACCTTTTTCAGCCCTGAGTCGTGTCTGCAGGTGCTCTTTTCAGCTTTAGAGGAGAAAACATGTCAGCAAAGTGTTTGCCACCACAGCACTCGCTCCTGCTCAATAAGTGTATTCCTCTGAGCACACAGTAATAACTGCAGACTGATGAAAATATAAACATTTTTATCATCTCTCATCTGGATGACGGCGACAGGACAAAAATATGACGACGTTCAGGGAGACTTTAGTAAGAAAACCGACCTGTAACAATAAAAATGAGGTGAACAGTGAGGCCGGCGCCATCCCCGGTGGAAATTACACCCTTACCGTGTGTTAGTGTTCTAATTTTGTTATTGTACAGTAACAGCAGATCTTTATTTAACACCATAGATAGAAAACTTGAGGCTTCTTCCTGAGGAACATTCAGCCTTTACATTACTGCTCACACAGCACGACGTAGCACTGAAACAAGCCCACAACCTTTCATGGCTCCACTGAACTGAGCTACAGAGTGTGGACGTGTTGCACAGGAGGGGATTCCTGCCTGGTGGGTGTGTGTGTGTGTGTGTGTGTGTGTGTGTGTGTGTGTGCTACAAAGAGAATGGTGCAGTACTTATTTATGTGTTCATTGCGGCATCTAGCTTCGGCAAAGTGCTGCAGTCACCCTCCCCAAAACACACACACACACACGGTGCCTTGTTAGAGCACACGGTCATGCGATCAGCGCTGCATGCTGCTGCATGTGTCAGGGCTCAGCTCCTATAATCCACATTGATTCATGGTGGAGAGAGGAAACGGCTCCCAGGAGGGAAACACTCAGGGCCGTTGTGTCCATCAGCTGATGTTTGTGTCTCAGAGTGTCTCTCTGACAGCTTCTTTGTTTCTAAAAGTGTTGTTTGAAGACGTCAGCACAGAGCTGGGTGGAGGTTTGGGGATTTGGGAGTTCTGGGAGCCAAATCAGGGAGTGTGTCTTTAAAAGAAAAGCTTTGGGGTTCGTGCCGGGAGGAGTTTTCTTTCTAATCAATCATTTGATTTTACTTGAACATTATCAACTAATTATCCGAGTACAGTGTTGTCACCAGCGGTGTAGGCGGTTATATAAAAGGGTGGATGTGTTTGACAGCAGCTCTGTCGAGCCAACAGTGAAAAGAAACAGATTCAAACAGATATTCTGACACAAACACTCTAACATGTTCACAATCGAGCTTCACTTGGTTTGTTTTTCTCTGAGCAGAGACTCTAATAAATATTCAGCCAGCTCCTGACGCCCATTCACACAGAGACAAACAGCAAGACGGGTGGAGGTGGAGGAGGAGGAGGAGGAGGAGGAGGGAGGAGGCTGTAAATCTAGAGTTTATGGTCTGTCCATGGACCAGTAAAACACTCCGAGCTGCAATATCAGTCAGCAGGTCAAAGAGAGAGAGAGAGAGGGGGGGGGGAGAGGGAAACAGGTCATCATGGAGAGAGGGAGGACGAAGAGATGGAGATGAAAGAGGGGAAAAGAGGTCAAACTGATGGAAAAGAGGGGGAGGAGGAGCTTAGTGGGAGCATCCTCGTCTTATTGTGTTTCTTGCAGCTCTTCCTGTGTGTGTTTGAGCGTGTGTGATTGTGTATCTTTGTCAGCCGTGTGATGAACTGGCGACTTGTCCAGGGCGTACCCCGCCTCTCGCCAAATGTCAGCTGGGATTGGCTCCAGCCTCCCGTTGACCCCGATGAGGAGAAGCGTTTATGTAAAATGGATGGATGGAAGTTAATTTGTGCAGCGTTTGTCCTCACACGGTCCATTCAGTTCAGTTCATCATGTCACATGATCTTCCTCAGCAGATGGAGTTTACCCAGTTGTTGCCCAGGATGAGAATTCCTCAAAATACGCTGAGGAAGTTCATGTGACACCACTTAAACTAAATCGACCGTGTGCTGAGATTGTTTTTGTCAGGAATGCCACACGGTGACACATTCAGCATGACCACAGTGTGATCAGCTGATCGCTGGAACAGCTGGGTTGATGTAGGCGGTGGTGGTAATGAAGGAGGGGGCTGCTTCTCAATCTCTAACCCAGATTTAGAGGTTATATCCGGGGGGATTTAACTTCTAACCTTCAGGCCACCACTGCCCAATTACTGCCAGAATGTTGCCAACGTTGACCAACAAATCCACTGTGCAGATGTGTTCTGTGTCCATGTGATCCATGTAATGCTGAGTGACAACAACGGTCATGTTACAAAGTGTGTCAAGTTATCTTATACAACTTGTAGACGGTGGAAGTAGCAACACAACAGAGTAAAAATACTCCATTACAAGTAAGTCCTGCATTTAAAACTGTACAAAAGTAAAACCTCGTGTTGGGACGTGTGGAAAACTTAAATTTAGCCCAGAGGACACGATTAGAAAAACAATTTGATATGTGGACTCATCAGTCTCTTTCTCTTTGCATGGTCGAGTCTTAACTTGCATTTGTAGAGGATCAGTGTTTATTTTCAGCCCACTACGTGCAGTTTTCTCTGGATTTTCTGAATTTTTTAATGATATTCTGGATTATAGATGGTGAAAATCTATAAATATAAATGTTTCCATACATTTATAGCAACTGTGTGTTGAGAGATGTTATTTAACTGTTGCTTTTGCTTGGCAACCTGTCACCAATTAACCTGTTTACCCGTGGAACGTTCCAAACAGCTGCTAGTTACATCGTCTTTTGGTACATTTTGGTTTTGTGTTTGGACCCAAGATGCAGTGACAGAGGCCAACACAGAGTTTATCATGAGAATGAAGACAAAAAGCAGGTGATGGTGGCTGAAGGCTGGCTGGTGTCGCAGGTGGAGTAAGGTAAACAGATCAGAGGATTCACTGGAGAACGCTGACTGAACAAAGCGACGTACAATGGAAAGATTGTACGTCGCAAGGGAACAACACGAGCAGGGGTACGGTCGAATTGTCAAACCTCCTAAGTTCTTTCCTAAACACTTCTCCTTGACCTCAAGACCTCAAGGTCAAGGAGAAGTGTTTAGATGTGAAGGAGTTATTCTTTATGAAAATAAGGAATATTGTACTGGAAAAAGTATTTGTTATGCAGAAAAATGACCCTGTGATTGCAGTTTTATTATCGGATTATTGTTAGTGGTACTTGTTACATAGAGGTACATAGATCCCATCTCTGGTCATAGATTGTTACCATATAAGCTGCAAGTTCTCACTAAGTTTTTATATTTTAGTGTCTTTCTTTCTCACAATACTGAGAAAAAAAGACACTAAACAGGATTAACTGCTTTCCACCAGCTCGTAGTTTGTGATCACGTCTGGGAGGAGACGGTAGAGGGGAAAATCTTCGGAGATAAAGCTGCATTAAACAGCTTTGTTGCAGAGATGTCGTGGATCTGCTCTGCTTCTGTTCACAGTGAAGGCGAGCCGCAGAACGTGAAGGGAGGAGAGCGGACATCTTTAAACTCCTCCAGGCTTGTGTGAGAAACTGATGTCACTGTGTGAATAATGCATAAGTCATATAAGGGGTTCGCTCTTATGGCTATGCATATTTGACCAAACCTGCTGCTTTTGAGCGGCAGAGAGAGCATGCAGCACTCAACATGCAGTATGTATGTTTATATGCACACACACACATACACACACACGTTTGTGCTTACTTTTAACCATCACAACAACAACCTCTGCCCTCACTCTGACCTAATTCTAACTGTGATGCACGAGTCTAGTTAAAGTCTATATTTTTATTGTCATCAAATAAAGTATTTAACAAAGTTAATCTCCAAAGCTGTGTGTATCTTTGAGGTCTAACAAACATGTTGAATGCATTTCTTTGCTCACATTTAATGACTTTGAAACATGCACAAACATCAGCATGTTGTCGCATGTCATGTGGAGCCTGTTCGCCTCCTCCTTTCCCTTCCCAGTGTTTCCCCTCCTCTTGTGTTTCCGTCTGTCTCTCTCTGTTGTGTCGCTGGGTGTGGTCTCTGGTTCACCTGCGTCATCCAAGCGACAACCTCCGTAGCTGTGAAGTGAATCCAATGCTGAAGGGACAAAAACTGCAGTTCGTTAAACCTCCACTCGAGGCTGGCTACAGACCGAATATTATCCATCCAGTAACCACTTATCCTCATCAGGGTCATGGTGGGGCTGGAGCCTATCCCAGCTGACTTTGGACGTGAGGTTGGGTACATCCTGGACAAGTCGCCAGCTCATCACAGGCTTTGCTGTGAGGCGACAGTGCTAACCACTGCACCACAGTGCCACACTAGAACGAATCATATTATATTTAATATTATCAGAGGTTCTCTCTCTGGCAACATCAGGAAGTAGGCAACTAGTGACACAAGTAAACATGGAGGGACCAAACAGCAAACTTCATGGCCGTGAAGTGAAGCCAATGTGGAAGTACCAAAAACTGCAGCACCTAGAACATCCACTTGAGGCTGGTTCCAGAAGTGAGTCAGTCTCCGTAAGTCCCCATGTTAAAATGTCCAACTTCACAGCAGAAATAAACATGTTTACAGCCTGGTACAAAAAACAGTTTTGGTCTCTATAGCTAATTTCCCCGTTCATGACAACTGTACTGAGGGTGAATTTATATACAACTCACCTGTTCAAATTATATTAAGGCTTAAAGTTATGCTGAATTAAGAGTGTGGACGCTTTGATTGACAGGTGGGTGCTGTTACAGATTCACCTGCCTCATCCACCCCTGTCTCCTCTCCACGCACACATTATTTAATTCCTGCAACCACCGGCCCTGCACCATCCTGGAAACTCCATCACTGGATCTCCACGTTCCCTTCATGAATTCAATAAACCTTTTTCTGGTGCTTCATTTCGTTTCTTGCAGCATTGCCACCACTGTGAAATAATGAAACGCCGTTGACATTAATTTGTATCGCATCGCCTGTGAGCTTGTGCTGACGTGCCTTTCAGACAGAGGTAGATGTAGTCGACGTTCAGCACAAGGCGTCAGACTAAATTTCGCCATGGCAGTGGGCTGGAGTGTTGAGGAACCAAAAATAAAGAGCAAACTGTCAGTGTGTTCTGTACTATCTGTACTAACTGTAATATTTCAGTGCTGTGCACTCGGATTCAATACTAACAGGCAGCACAGCTGTGACTTGCCTTCTTCCTGGCATGCAGCAGCAGAGGGATCCCCCGTTAAGATGCTGCCTGTAATTATTGGATTATTGAAGAGTGGAGGAGCCGGTGGCCAACCTGAGCCTCTCACACTCATGATCACAATCTCAATACCCTCCTCCATCCCTCCCTACGCTGCCATCCATTCTGCAGCCCCCCTCCTCTCCTCAGACTGCTGAGTGGAGGAGGCAGAGCTGCTGGGAATCCCACAGTCATACATTATATAACCAGCTCTGTGCTGCAGTCATGGTGCTCAAGCTGTGACACTGATTAACTGGTGGCTGTTCTTCTAAATCTAGAAGATCAACCTCCACATGGAAAAATTAATCATTTTTTCCATCTACTTTTAAAGGCACATTCTCTGATTTAGCTACAGCACCCAGTTTTGCTAAAATGTGTGTTAAGACATCCGTCAATGTCTGTCTTCACGCACTGACTGCCCAGGAGGTGTGAAAACTGGCAAATTTAGATCTTCTCCGTTAGTTTTCATGCGAGTGTGTGCAGCACCGTGAGCATCTTAGAGGAGAAACCGTCTCAAAGTGTGCACTTTTTTTTAATCCACATTTGTATGATTCATCACATCTTGTCCCTCCGTGTACCACGGCAGGCTTTCACTGTGGACTTTTAGGACAGGTACGGTCGGACATTTCACATTAACTGCTGTGTGTGTTTGACGCATACCGTTACGCAATCGAGGTGTCACAGCGGTTCTCAAACTTTGCTCTGTCATCTACGCCCACCGCTGAAATGTAATAGCTTCCTGTGCTTCCTGTAAGTTCAAATTTAAGGTAACTGTCACATATAATCATACAGAATAAATAATCATAGTTATTCTTGAAGTAATTAGATAATCTTAACAGTAATGGAGGTAAATTCATCCTGAGCCTCTCAGTTCTGTCCTGGTGCATCCAGAAACTTCTTCCTGATCGCAGCAGGGAGAAAAGGCCGTTATCCGTGTGGTTGGGATCCTTAATGATTCTTTATTTTTGCAGCATCTGGTCCAGATGTCTTTTAGGCAGTCTTTGCAGGGCTTTGTCGGTGTTGTTTCCGTACCAGGCAGTGATGTACTCAGCGGTGCAGGAGTAAAGATTCCTCAGTGTTTTAGAGGATTCTCTGGATTTTCCACAAGCGTCTGAGGTGAAACAGTCTCTGCTTTGCCTGTCTCACCTCACAGCAGAGACTCTCACCCCTGACATGCTTCATTTCTGACAGCAAGATCTTGGAAGAAACTACACAACTCTCTTTCTGTTGTATGAAATTACATCTTTGGTTGTAAGACTAAATCCTGTTTGCACTGATCAACAATCGAGAAGCTGCTCAAAATCTGTCTCTGCGTTCATATGCAGATATTTGTTTATAAAGTTTACTTCCAAACATAATCGAGGCCTTGCTGCAGGAGCCAAGTAGAGTTGTCAGCTGATCAATAGATGGCGTTCCAGCTGATTACTCTGCATTGATTATTCTGATAATGTCACAAAATTAAACTGTTTGCAAGACTGGACATCAACAAATAATATCAACATCCCAGTGCTGATTCATTTGTAAAATCAGTGTGAACATGAAACATAGAGAACTAAAAAGTAATAAAACTACATATTTTTTAACTGCAGGTCTGAAAGAAACCTTAAACATGTTGATAGGCTAGCTTGTTGTCCCCTCATTCAGGCCTTGATGCTAAGCTAGGCTAACTATCCTGACTCTAAGATGCAATTTCTGTGGCTGTGAAGTGAGTCCAACGCGGAAGTGCGAAGAACTGCAGTTCCTCTTGTCGTCTACTTGAGGCTGACTCCAGAACGAGTCAGTCTCCATAAGTCCCCATGTTAAAATGTCCAACTTCACAGCAGAAATAAACATGTTTACAGCCTGGTACAAAAAAACAGTTTTGGTCTCTATAGCTAATTTCCTCGTTCATGACAACTGTACTGAGGGTGAATTTTTATAAAACTCACCTGTTCAGATTATATTAAGGCTTAAAGTTATGCAGAATTAACAGTGTGGACACTTTGATTGACAGGTGGGTGCCGTTATAGGTGTCTTGTTTGAGCAACCAGGCGTGATTCAACCCGCCTCAGCTCCACCAATGTCTGCAAGTCAGCAGCGAGACTGCCAAGATGGTGCCACCACACTCTGGGTGACATCACTGAGTCTAAGTCCACGTTTTATACAGTCTGTGCCTGACTGCAGCTTCTCGTCTTCCTCGAGAAACTGTGTATTTTCCCCAGAAACCTTCCTCTACGGTGAAACATGGAGAAGAGAGAGAGAGGGCAGTCCCAACTCACTCGCTCCTGACAGTGAGCACTTTATCATCATTTCAGCTTTATCACCACATTCAGTCATGGAGGAGGAGGTGGTGTTTTTCTTCTTCCTCCTTTTTTATTTTTCAACACTGAAGCACTGGCTGAGTGCCGAGGCTCGGCGAGAAGCGAAAACAGCAGACAGGACGGAAAGAGGAGGGAAGGGTTAATGTATAGGAGGCTGAGCGGTGTGGGTGTGAGGTCACAGCTATAATCAATATGAAACAGTTGGAGAAAGTTAGAAAGTAGAGACAGACATGAAGGGGGCAGGTAGAGAGGGGGTGGGAGACAGTAAAGCTCAACTGATTTGAATTCTATTCATAATTCTCTGCTGGGAGGCTGGTTAGCTGAAGGCGGCGGATGATGAGAGATGGAATGAAAGAGGGGGAGAAGGTGTAGGAGGAAGAGAGAGAAACAAAGGGAAGGACAGGATGGGATGGAGTGTTGAGTCTCTGAGGGGGAGGGAAACTGGGAATTAAATACAGCTCAAACAGAAAGGTAGAGAGACAGGCAGAGTGAATGAAAGACAGAAAGAGAGAGAGAGATGCTGTCTCTGCTGTGTGGAGGCAAAGATCTTCTATAATAGAAGATAATGCAGAGCAATCTGTGCCAATGATGTGAAATGGTATACACTTCCTGTCTCCTGAGCGGGCGTGGTCTGTTTGGAAGTTAACTAATGAACTAATGTTTGGAAGTGTTCAGAAAGTTTGAGTTCAGCTGTTCAGATCATCTTTGGTGAAATCAAACAGATGATTCAGCACCAACAGAAGGAAGAGACAGAAAGAAGTCTCAAACAAAGTTAATTTTCTCCTGATTTATCTGAAAAATGTCATTTTAGTGTCCGAGTGTTCGGAGGATATGTGGCTTGGGGGAAAATGAAGCTAATATTTACTTCATATGACTATGAGGCAGAAGAATCGCTCATAATCTGAGCTCACATTCACTTCTACCATTAGAGTCAATGCACTCAGGACCTGCTGCTGGTCTCTGGCAGCGGTTAAACCAATGACACTATAAAGAATGGACAGAGCCTGAGTGGCGTCACGAAAATATCAGCAAAGATGTGGCTCATATGTGGACCTGAGGTGGGCCGAATGATGCCTGGGTGCTCAAACAAGCCATATGAAACGGCACCTACCTGTCAGTCAAAGCAGTGATGCTGTTAATCCTGCGTAACTTTAAGCCTTAATATAATTTGAACAGGTGAGTTGTATAAAAATTCACCCTCAGTACAGTTGTCATGAACGGGGAAATTAGCTATAGAGACCAAAACTGTTTTTTGTACCAGGCTGTAAACATGTTTATTTCTGCTGTGAAGTTGGACATTTTAACATGGGGACTTATGGAGACTGACTCACTTCTGTAGCCAGCCTCAAGTGGCCGTTTGAGGAACTGCAGTTTTTGGCACTCCAGCACCAGAGGTTACCACTTTGGTTAAACCCATGTGACACAGATACAGGAAGTGATTCTTCAGTGAGGCGTCTGTTTTCTCTTTTATACAGTACATTCACATTTATTCATGCAGTGATCCCTCTCTTATACTTGTATACACTTGACACTCGTACTCGTAACTTTTATATAGTACACTTATACATACTAAGATAGACCACTGATACATATTTTATTTTATTTTGTTATATTTTATTTATATGACTTCAGTTTTTATGTTTCTATGTCGAGAGCTGTTACCAGAAATACTGCTCTTAATGCTGAGCTGACCTGTTTTTCCTCGTCCAACACATTTCATTGTACAATATGTACAGGTTGTGTTAACCTGCATATATTTTCTAAACTATCTTTGGCGGAGGATTGGACGCTGATTTAAAGAAGCTGCTCAGTTTTTATTACAGGAACATGAACCGTCATCCTCCACATGTCGTCGTTTTGGGTTTATGGTTCAGTATTTCCTGTTTTATGTTGAAAGAATCATTCCTGTGTCTTTTGCGTTACTTTGCTTCCTGTCTTTGTCTTTTTCCCGCCTGTTTTCTGTGTCACCTGTGTTTAATTAGTTAATTAGGTGTCTTGTATTTAGTCCATGTGTTTTCCCTCTTTCACTTGTCAGTATTTTCCATTGTTGGACTTCTGATAATAGGATTTATGTTGGATTTAGTTTGTTTTTTATCTGGAATCCTCAGCCACCCTTTAGTTATTTTGTGTTCACTAAGCAATTAAAGTTACAGTTTGAATCAAACCATTAAACTGTATACACGCACACAAACACACACACACACACACACACACACACACACACACACACACACACAAACACACACACTTATATCCTGAGCAGTGGTCAGTAATGGATTACAGTACAGGTAGAGTGACAGTACAGTAGCTGGGTTGATTCAAGACTTTCTGAATTGATATTTGAATTTAAAGTCCTCTCCTCCATCTATCTTTGTTTGTTTTAAACTTCATCTCCTAACACACTCCTCCACACACATGGACCATCTATACTGATTACCACATCCCTCATTGTATTTTGTGTGAACAGTTATGTTGTTTGTTAAAATAGAGCCTTCTAGAGCCAGGGCGTGATAATTAATGTAGTGCTCACGATTTTAGTCTGCGAAGTAAGTAATGTTACCTAACTAACAAAGAACTAACAAAGACCACACCAATGTGGATTTAAGTATAGACAGGTTTATTGCATGTTATGGATAAAAGTGAACCAAGATGATGTGCTGCAGGAAGGATGAGAGGAGAAATCGGGGTCATTGGTTGATGGAGGAGGTCGGAGTTCAAGGCGTGGTCCTTGCTCTTGAACCTCGTCATTAAACTCCATTATGTTTTGTTGCTGTTTGTTTGCCAGCAGGATTACCTCAAAATTACTTACCCGATTGTCACGAAAATTCATGGAAGGGTGTATCATGGGCCGAGGAAGAACCCATTAAATTTTAGAGTTAGGCAGATACACTAATTAATTTCTACTTTAATTAACATTCAGAGTTATTGCGGTGATTTTTAATTGCAGATTTGCATATCATAGAGGAAAGTTTAATTGGTTGTGGCGGAGGACTGCAATCTCTGAGTGCCTGTATAGTTTATAGAGTTATTTTGGGTCTATTTGTGTGCTGTATTATAGTTGTTGGGCTTGAAAGATTTCAGCATTTTACCCTCCCTCATGAACAAGACCCTGAGATACTTTAACTCCTTCACTTGGGTGCAACAACTCACTCCTAACCCAGAGTGAAAAATCAATAAGACATGGCCTCAGACATGGAGGTGCTGTCTCTTATCCCAAACATTTACACTTTGCCCCAAACTGTCTGCTCGAGGTCTGATGAAACCAACAGAACCACAGAACACAACACAACCAGAGCAGCCTCCCTCCGGCTGCACCTTTACGTCTAATCCATGATGATCACAAACAGCATTAGTGACGGGTCAACCCTGACGGAGCCTCTGAAAACATTTTGGACGCACCTGTCACTCCAGTTAGAACGGACCAAACGGTCCCAGTACCACATGATCATACGTCTATAAAACATATGTAGACTGGATGGGAAAACACCCGTGAACCCTCCAGTAACCGTAAAATAGCAAAGAGCTGGTCCACTGTTCCAATATTGTCCTTGCTTTAAAAACATGTCTTAACTTTACAAATATGTCCTCACTTTCCGAAGATGTCTTAACTTTACAAACATGTCCTCACTTTACGAAGATGTCTTAACTTTACAAACATGTCCTCACTTTACAAACATGTCCTCACTTTACAAACATTTCTTAACTTTACAAACATGTCCTCACTTTACAAACATTTCTTCACTTTACAAACATTTCTTAACTTTACAAACATGTCCTCACTTTACAAACATTTCTTAACTTTACAAACATGTCCTCACTTTACAAACATGTCCTCACTTTACGAAGATGTCTTAACTTTACAAACATTTCTTAACTTTACAAACATGTCCTCACTTTACGAAGATGTCTTAACTTTACAAACATGTCCTCACTTTACAAACATGTCCTCACTTTACGAAGATGTCTTAACTTTACAAACATTTCTTAACTTTACAAACATTTCTTAACTTTACAAACATTTCTTAACTTTACAAACATGTCCTCACTTTACAAACATTTCTTAACTTTACAAACATGTCCTCACTTTACGAAGATGTCTTAACTTTACAAACATGTCCTCACTTTATGAAGATGTCTTAACCTTACAAACATGTCCTCTCTTGACCTTTCTAAAACTCTGACTTCTCCTCACAAAGTAATAGCAGTAAAGAGCCTAACCTAAACCTATAAAAATAATTTTAGCTAATCTGAACCTTAAAAGAAGCAATAACTTTGTGAAGATATGTGTAGTCTCCACAATGTGACTGTATCAGTGCGCACACACACTCACACACACACACACACACACACACACACACACACACGCCATATGCGGGTATAAAATGCTAGGTTGTGTCTGGTGTCTCACTTCCATAAACAAGTGGAGCTGTTGGACATGCTAAGAGTCTAAATATGGAGGTTGGGAGCTGTTCTCTGTTAGGAAGCTGTAGGCCTCCTGTACAAACATCCAGCCTCCAGATCCAACACACACACGCACGCACGCACACACACACACACACACACACACACACACACACACACACACACACACACACACACACACACACACACACACACACACACACACATCACACTGAGGAACACTGCACAGTGTTTAAAGAACTGCTGATGGAAAATACTGCAATAATTTTCCATCTGAATTAATAGCTGAGAGATTTAATGTGCCGTGGGTTTTAAATAAAAGAAACAACACACACACATTAAATCAACACCTCTTTAAAATTATAGTGTTCACAAAGGCAGGATTTATATATGTGTGTTATATACAGTCATGTTGAAGTCATGCAGATATCTCCAGATATCCGGCTCTGCTAATAAACTGTTATCTCTCTGGAAAACTGCAGTCTCTGTCAAGTGATAATTCTTGTCTGCTGTCTAAATCAAACTAATGATTACGTACTTTTACAACACAGCGACACTCATGGACCATATCTGCCATTAATCCCAGAGTTCCTGCCTGGTATCACACCATCACTGTGAAATGGCACTGCCCCCATGTGGCCAAGAAAAGACATACAACACTTTAAATAATTACAATCCTGATGCAGACCAGCCCTGTGATGAGATGACGACTTGTCCAGGGTGTAACCCGCCTCTCGCCCAAAGTCAGCTGGGAAAGGATGGATGTAGACCATGAACATCTCATCATCACAACAAAAAAATATCAGAATTCATCATTTTCACTGATATTTACTACTACTTTTTACTTTACTACAGATTTACTGTTACCAGTTACTTTTCATATTAATTTTACCTGTAAAACATAATCAGTGAAAAAATATGATGCATTCTTATTCTTAAGTAACTACATAGCAGTATATTAGGTTGTAATTCACTGTACCTAAATAAAAAATAAAATGCTGCTTACATAAATGTATCAGCAGTAGTTGGCACTGTCGCCTCACAGCAAGAAGGTTCCTGGTTTGAACCTCGGCTGAGGCCTTTCTGTGTGGAAAGTTTGCATGTCCTCTCCGTGTCTTCTCCTGCTTCCTCCCACAGTCCAAAGACATGACCTGAACAGGTAATTTGGTGACTCTGAATTGTCCGTAGGTGTGAATGTGAATGGCTGTTTGTCTCTTTGTGCCCTACGATAAGCTGGCGACTTGTCCAGAGTGTACCCAGTCTCTCGCCCAAAGTCAGCTGCATAACAAATACTTTGATACTTAAAGTACATTTTGATGCTAACACTTTGTGCAACATTTTTACTATCTTAATACTTCTTCTACCACCATTAAAAATGTGTTTTGTAGTAGTTAGTAGTTAAAACAGAAAGGTCAAGAAATGCTTTATGTTTAGAAAATCTATTGGTGGTAATAAAATGTATTTACAGAAAATCTGTAATTGATACATTCACAAAACTCGTGACACTTTGCTCTCCTCTGCATGACCGTACAATAGCTGCTTGTAAATTAAAAGTATTAGTATTGATGGTGGTGAGTCTGGCCCTAGTATAACCAAATTTAGTGGTATTGTTCCTGAAAGTAGAAATACATATACACGTTGTATGTTGTTGCTTTTTTTACATATATTTAAATAAACATCTTTATCCTTTGTTCAGCTTTGTTGTCCTCTTTTACTCCTTTCTATCTTCATGTAAATTGTTCTTGGAAACGTGTATTAAAAAGTACACTGAGAGCAACTTAAAACCAGTCAAATTCCTTGATTCTGATTCTAAAGAAGAGTTTAATTTGGGGTAAATCATTTGATCTTTAAAGACCACCTTCAGATTTTGGCTGTTTTCCTGCTTGAGCTTTGCCAGCTTAATGAAAGATCTGTTTGCTCAGGATTGAAAGGGCCCCCCAGAGTTTATTTGTAGGCCTCACTGATGTTTCCCATGTCCTCTTAAAGAGCTCAATGAGGAAGTGATCCAGGCAGTCCATCCACTGCCTGCTGTCTCACATTGACGTGGCTGCAAAACAAACCAGTTTCTGTGATGTGGTGACGGGGACATGGAAGCATCCGGAACCTCTGGTCCTGATGGGAAGCTTATAGCCTAAAAAGTCTCTGCTGGATGCCAGCATCAAGCAGAGACGGGCCTAGCATCCTGTGGTGTACATAGAAGAACTGTTAATTAAAGTGTTAAAATACTGTATACAAGTAAAGTCCCAGAGGTTACTTCAGTAGAAGCACATAAGTATCCTCAGTAAAATGTATTAAAAGTAAAATTAAACATTATGCAGAACTATAAAAGAGTTATTTATCATATCATTGGACTATTATCATTTATAAGTAAGCAGCAAGTTTTAACTGGTCGACGTGTGGCTAGTTTGAATTACTGATTTTATTGTCAGGTATTTTAACATTAAAATGTATAATATTGTATTTGTTGATTGTATGTTTTATATTTAAAATGTTAACCTGCCAAATAACTAGTAACTACGCTGTCAAATAAGCAGCTGTAGCTGCAGCAAGTATAAAATGGAAATACTCAAGTAGTACAGTTACCTCAAAGTTACCTCAAGTTTCCACCACTGGTATCATGTGCAAAAGTGTATCGCAACAGTTTGCTTTTGTTGTAGTAGCAAACATATTAATACACACTAACATTTTACAATGTTTACCATCAATAGTAACTCGCAATTTGCAACTTAAACCTTGGGTTAGGGTTAGGGTTAGCTAGCCTTGGGTTGGAAATATGCTTCTTTAAATGAGAGAACTGAACTCAACCTCATGTCTGTATTTTAAGTATTGATCTGGAGTCAGGATGTTATTAGCCTAGCTTAGCATCAGGAGAGGAGACAGGTGGGAACCAATGACAGTATAAAGAATGGACAGCGCACGAGTGACATCACCTGCTGTTTTGAAGCCGAAAATATGCGGCGCTGGCCGCCACCATGTTGGTTATCCTGTCTCTTCCGCCTCCTGGCTAATCTAAATATCGGCAAAAATGTGCACCATCAGCGGACCTGAGGCGGGCCGAATGACGCCTGGGTGCTAAAAACAAGACATCTGTAACAGCATCCACCTGTCAATCAAGTTCCAATATGGAACCAGCTACTGGAACCAAACCCAACATGTGTTAAGATGGTAAGATAGTCTGAGTGCACTCAAGAACATGTCAGCAAAATCAATGAGATTATTTTTAATACTTAATAAATAATGGACAGAAGGCCTCTCGGTATCTGAGGGGTTCCAAGCAACCACTCAGTTTGCTGATGCCTCGTGCTGGCTCTGCATCAAGTCAACAGAGAGCTCCACTGGTGGACAGGACTGTGTTAGCATTGCTGATTAGCAGTGGGCTGTCGTCTTGGTAATGGTTGCTGCTAACAGATATTGTGCTGTGTATTTCCTGATCCTGCTGAGGCTGGAGGCAAAACAAGTCATGTATAAATAAAATAACTGTCAGAACACACAGAGGACAGCCTGGACATCAACACAATGAGGCCCAAATGCATGCAACGCTTTTATTTTGAAATGCTACATGACTTTCTTTATTCATTAACGTGTTATTTAGAGACCAGGGCAAGTATTTTACATGCTTTCACCCATTTACTACACGCCATATGTTACAGGACTGTGATAATGCAGTGCAGACAACATCAGTTACAGTATATGCATTCTTAATATTCATAATACCTCCTGCATCCTGAGGCCTGACCACCATACACTTGCCGGCAAGCTCCCCTCCCAGGCCTGGCTCCAGGGGGGGCCATGAACTCCTTAAGGTCCGGCAGCTTGTTGAATTCTGTGCCATAGGGGTCTTTGTAAATCGCATTCCCCCCCGTGACCAATTTACCTTGGGAGACCCTACCAGGAGCTATTACCCGCTACAACACAGCTCCAAGGATCATAGGGCGAGGAGATTGAACAACCAGGGGGAGCTCAGAGTAGAGCCGCTGGTCCTTCGCATCAAAAGGTGGTTCGGGCATCTGATTAGGATGCCTTCCTTTGGTGGTCCAACTGGGAGGAGACCCCGAGGGAGATCCAGAACCTGCTGAAGGGACTACATAGCCTGAGGATTCCCCAGGAGGAGCAGGAATGTGTTGCTGGGGAGAAGCTGGAGCACCCTGCTAAACCTGCTGCCACCCCGGAAGCAGAAAAGAATGAATGGATGGATCTTTGGACTGTGGGAGGAAGCTGGAGTACCTGGAGAGCAAACTCCTCACAGAAAGGCCATAGACGGGGTTTGAACCAGGAACCATCTTTCTGTGAGGTAACAGTGCTAACCACAGTACACCACCATGCTGAACATTTGACGGTGTTTTGATCAGACACACATATCAAACTAACAAACTGATAAAAGTAATCACATTACTGCAACGTCTCTGTCTTGGAGGTGGGAGGAAAGCACCATGAACGGAGCAGAGTCTGCAGGCCACAGTCAGGTTCAAACCCAGGACGTTGTTGGTTTTAGGCCATACTGCTAACTTGAGGCCACCACGCTGCTGCTGTGTCTCAGCTGGTCGTCAAGACAACCAAGAAGAGAGGAGTTTGGGTTTTGGCTTATCTGGGTGGAGCGCAGCAGTTTTTCCTCCCCTGCATCTCTGCCCTCTTTCTTCTCTCTCTCTCTCTTCAGTGACTGGGGCAGCTGGTGGGAGGTGGTGGGTGTTGTGTAGCTTAGCAACTCCCTTGGTGGATAGCGATTGATATGCAGCTTTGTTCAAGTGTCTCTCTCTCTGAGCCAGAGAGGGGGACGCCTGAACAAAGCAGGCCTTATTGAAGCTTCCCCTCCTCCTTCTCTTTGCCCAGGCACAACGATGTGGGAGGACAAATATTTCAGCTCAAAGGAACCGAGACTCAGACTTACAACAGCGGTCCTGAAAGTGGAACTCTCGGAGGGGGGCTACCGACATCTGTGAAGGACCTCCAGGTGTCCCCAGAAAAATGAAAGCATCAGGTCTTTATAGCATCCAAATAGTGCCACAAATTTCGTCTTAACTCACTCAAAGTAATCAACCGAGTAACAAGTAAAACATCTTTATCTGATTAAATGTGTCTTTGGGTCTGTGTTATCAAAATTAGTAGAACCTCCACCCCCAGTTGATCTCCCTTTGTGTTGTGTTCGTGTATCTGGTGCTTGTTTGATTTTCTCAGAGTTGTGGAAATCAGGACCCGAGACTGAACTTCAACAGTTTATTGAGTAAAAAGCATAAAATTCAATGTACAGTCAACATCAAACTCCTATCCTTTAAAGTCTCCTTTTAAAGGAACATTTTGTGAAACACTTTTTTTTCTTTGTGAGAAGATTGATATCATTTTCATCTCTGTGCGTCCAGTACAGCGATATGAGTTACTTTCATAAAGATATGTTGGATTGATTTATGGAGTTAGGTCAGGTTTGGATTAGTATAAGAGCACAGAAAAATGCACAAAAAGAAGAAAAGTAACTAATTCATATGAGTACCCACATTTCCTGCCAAACCAGGCCAACACACTTGACTGCTTTCTGGTCCCCAGAGGACAAAACAGGAGCCGACTCTGGCCCAACCACAGCTGCCAGGTTTGGCTCAAGTTTAGGGGAGTTGACTTGGGGCAGATTTGGACTGTTCGGCTGCAGCGTTCAGGCCAACTGAGGCCGTGCAACCAGAACCAGACCAAGGAAACTTAGCAAGCATGCCAAGCTGCCTTCCGGAGGTGATGTCTTTATTATGTAGAAGAAAATTTAATTTATTTTGGGGGGGGTCTTTTTAACCCCTATTGTATACAGGAAATTAGGAAATTCAGGGGAGAGAGAGGAGCGACGATAGCCACAGGTTGGAATGAAACCATGAGGCCGACTTTCTGCCAGGTGAGCTACCTGGGCACCTTCAAATTATTTTTTAAATGCTAAACCTTCAACTTGTTTGAATCCTTTTTTCCCTATCTATTTATTTCTGGTTTCTAAACTGATGCTGAAATGCAACAATCTTAAAATAATTCACAAAATTATAAAATGGGAACAAGGTAACATCTGTTTTGCTGTCTGTTGTCGGCATCAGTACCTGTATTGTTAAAAAAGTCACCAAAGTGAGTGACCAAACCCTCATCCTCCTTCCTCTTCTTACTGATTCGCTCATTGCTGACTTTCCCCAAAATTTCTCTGCAAAGCAGCTTTACAATTTACAATCAAGCAATTAAATTATATTTTGTCAAAGTTAAACAACAGAGATGTGTCACAGCTTTTGTTTTATTCTGAACGCATGAAGAACCTGCTAGCCTGGTGCTATCAAAAGAGAACAAACACCTTCCAAAAACTGTCAAAATCCAAAATGAGTTACACGTAACAACACTTGTAGAAAGAGAGAAGAAGCCACATTTCTACTTTATTTTAATATCTTGAGATCCATATCTTGGGAACAGGATATTATCTTGCATGTATGCTGTACTATATCTTGTGCGTACAAGACAATAAATGGATCAAGATCATACAAAATAATGTTATATTAGACCTGATATCTTAATCCATATATTATCTTGCACATATCATTACCAAGATATGAATCTGGTCATAATAATATATTGTATAGTGTATATGTATTAAGTTTTTAATTTCTCAGGGTTGTAGACAACAATCGATTTATATCAATGTACTAAAAACAAGAACAAAAAAGCTGAGAAACGCCTGAAAATACTTGGTTAAGCGAGAAATTCTTGTCTGCTCTCCCCAGCAACTGGTCACAGAGCGACTGTTTATTATGTCTGCAGAAACTCAAAGGCCAACTGTTATTGTGAAGCTGTGACCTTCAATAATTGAATAATGAGAAAAAAGGAGCGTCACAGTCAGTCGTGAACAGCTTTCTCCTTCAGTGGGTGTTGGGAGCACTGCTGCGTAGCATTCCTTCCAATGGACATCAGAGTTTAACACGAGCCATGTCTCCTTTTTTATTTCCAAATAAAATGAATCCACATTAAGATTCTCCAAAAGTTCTCGGATAATTTAGGAACAAATGCATCTTTCCACTATCAGAAAACTTTTCCTTTTCCCTCTCGTGGCCTGTTTTTCCTTCTTTGTTTGGAAAAACAATAACACTTATCCTCCCCCATCTCTATTGTTTTTTTCCCCTTTTCTCCGTTTTCTTTCCGTCTTTTCTCTTTGTGACTTTTCTCTCTGACTTTCTTTGTACTCGTGCTTCGGAGCTTAACATTTGGTTTAACTCTGAACCGGACCTGGATGACACTTTAGAACAAAATAAAAGTTTAGACAGCGCTGACAGGCCGCATTAATTCCTGCACTTTGTTAAACTGACCCATCTTACAGGATATGGCTTAAGTTATTTTATATTTTTCAGATTTGTCAAAAAATCCCACATGCAGACCAAAACCAACAACATCTGTCTCTGTCTCTGACTTCGTCACTCTGTGTGTGGCCTTCAGCCTGAAGCCCACCAGTTCCCACTGAAGACATAAATCTTTTAAAATGCCATTTTTGCTGCATGTCATTCCCCTTCTCTCTCTCTCTCTCTCTCTCTCTCTCTCTGTCTCCACTTTCCTGTCATTCTTTAGCTGTCACGATGTCATAAAAAAGCTTCAAAAAGCCCCAAAAAACTATCTTTAAAAAGGCTCAGTAATTTCTTAAAACAGCTGGTCACTGCAGTTTTTAGCAGAAGTTACTCAAACAAGAGGTGCATCAGTGCAACAGTGAGAAACATTGAAGCTCTTTTGCACAGTGGAAGAAGATATATCAGGTTTTGAACTTGTTAGCGGGATCGATTCATTGTTGGTTTGATCTGCATGTGGGACTTATTAACAAGGAGAAAAATATAAAATATCATCATCAGATTTGTCTTTTAAGACGTGATTCCTACAAACATGACTAGTTTTGATTAAAGGAAATCAAAACCACCTCATAAAAAAGTTTAAAAACAGTTAAATTCATATTTAAACTCATAAGTACGCCAGAGTTTCATCTTCTGAACAGACTGTGAAAAGTGTAACACATTTCTATTCCAGTGATTAGTAGAATAAAATGCTCTGTAAACACAGATGGAGCATTCAGCTCTACTTTTTGTATCAGTTAATAAAGTGTGTATCAGACATTAAAAAACACACTGAGAGGGCATTACTCACAGGTGACTGAAGGAGAACTAAACTTTACTAAACCAAGAGTCATAAAACAAGTTTAAAAAAAGTAAAACTTCACACTGAATTGTTTCACGTAGAGTCAAAATGTTGATTGTGTGATGTCTAATGTCTCATCCTCACACTAAATATCCAGTGTAAGTCAGGTGAATGAGCAGCAACAGCAAAATAAAAAAACAGCTCACGAGGTTCACAGCAGTCCGTCAGTCTGCCGACAAAAGTCTCAGTGTGTTCTTAAAACTCAAATTATCCAGTGTTTCTGTCTAATACAGTACTTAGAGCAGATCGTACTAATGTCCTGATGAGCATTAGAAAATGATTAAGACTTATAAAATGTATCTAAAGAAATGACGAGTCCTACAACAGGATTAAATCCATCACAGGTGAACGCTAACCTTAAAAAAAAAACATTCTCTATCGTTTAAAATCGTCTAAATCTAGTCAGAGAAGTTTCTGCTGCTACACCATCAGTTCATACAGACTGAGATTAAAGGATCATTACACTTTATTACAACTCGGGTCTCATTTACTTACAACTCATTTAGTTTTCTCCATCATTTCTATCAGTTATAATAACACTGTTTTCACCAAGTTAACAGCTGAGATCGATGACGATTAGACAGGCTGGAAACAAATCTGTAGGCTGGACAAACTTCACCAATTAACCTGTTAAGTGCATGTCTTTGGACTGAGGGAGGAAGCAGGAGAGAACCCACGCAGACAAGGGGAAAACATGTAAACTACGATAGAGCGAGACCTTTTCAGCCAAGGTTTGAACCAGGAACCTTCTTGCTGTGAGGTGACAGTGCTAATTACTGCACCACCGTTGCAAAGGTTTAGACCAATGACAGTATAAAGAATGGACAGAGCTTGAGTGACGTCACCTGTAGGTTTCTGAAGTGCTGAAGAATGTATTCTGCCTCCCATCTAATCTAAATATTGGCAAAGAGGTGGATCATGGGCGGACTTGAGGTGGGCCTGTGAATGATGCCTGGGTGCATTCATTTCCCAGCACCGGAGGTTGCCGCTTGGTTTAGACACACTACATGGCAGAGGGTATCTGAGAAACCCAACTGAACATCACCCACATATACTGTGTCAAAGGTGAACACGTGACACCAAAATCACGAGCGTTAACCTGCTGCTCTCTTCTGGTTTCAGACTCTCAACCAGAGATTTAAGATGCTGACTGCAGGGATTTGCTCCCATTCAGCCACAAGAGCATTAACGAGGTTCAACACTGATGTTTGGGTGAAAAGGTCTGGCTCTATTCCAGTTCATCCCAAAGGTGTTGGAAGAGGTTGAGGTCAGGACTCGCTCTAGTTTGTCGACAACAAACTGGGAAAATTAGGGAAAAAACAGGAGAACAGACTGACTCTGATGGTCTGCTTGTGTTTCTCGACCCATCAGACTTAATTTTAGTGAAAACACTGTGCCTAGATCTTCACTATTAACTTGGTGAGTTCAATATTAATATAACTGATAGAAATGAGGGACAAAACTACAAAAATAAGACCCAAACTGTGATAAAATCAAATGATCCTTTAAAGCTACATGGGGTTAAATGGGCAGTTCTGGACCTCAGCAGGGCGTCCCGAGAGCTGTTGAGGAGTCTTTCGCTCTGTCATAACAGACTACCGGTTCTGTCGCCAACATGCTCTTCGTCTCTTCTTTGCTGGAGGGAGACAGGGAGGATGGAGAGGGCGATGTGGGTGAGGAGGAGAGGTTGGACGTGGCGGTGGTTGAAGCAGATGAGGACGAGGAGGAGTTGCCGTCGGGCAGGCACTCTTCACAGCAGCAGCAGCAGCAGTCCATGAAGGCCTGACCCAGCGAGCGACACAGGAACAGCAGCAACACCGGTGTTGCCGAGCAACGCACAAACAGCAGGAACTGTCCAATCAGACCCAGCGCTGGCAGAACCAGAGCCGGGAGCGCAGCGGAGACGTGGTCGGAGATGTACGCCAGGGTGATGTTACAAACGCTCTCCGGCAGGTTGCATGTGATGTACAAGACGGTGAGCGCCATCACAGTGGAGCGCAGCCTCTGCTCCCTCACATGCTGCTTTTTCTTTGTCGAGGAGGAAGACGAAGAAGAGGAGGAGCATCTGCTGGTCACCTTCTCACCGCCGGGTTTCTGTGGCAAACGCTGGCCTAACACTTGCCTCGTCACCAAGTCGCAGGCCAGAGTGAAGAGCAGAGGCAAACAGATGTAGCACCCAAAGAACCACCACATGCGGGCCTCATGGTAAGTCAGCACCAGAGAGTAGATGCTGTCTGGGAGCTCCACAGATGGCTCGCGGACGCAGACATCCACCTTAAATTTGTCTGCTCGGGCCCTGAAGGCAGCCATCAGCGAGCCTCCTGGCTGGCCTTGCTGCAGGTCAGCGGGGACCATCGGCAGGCTGACGGTCTCCTGGACGAGCTGCCACAGCAGCAGCTCAGGGGCTGCCAGCACCAGGGAGCCCACCCAGATGACGGACAGCTTAGAGAGGATGGACTGGCAGGGCTCCACCTTCGGCGTCTGTAGGGGCCCGGGGCCAGTGGCTGCATGGAAGCGATCAATACTCAGAGCACAGAGGCTGAATGTGGCCACACCTAGAGAGGTCACCTGACAGAGAAATGACAACAGATGAAAATAGATGAGGTAAAGAACATAATTATAAAATCATAAGAACAACTTTTGGGTTGCAAGGTCTAGAAGAAGGTGATGATCCCCTCCAGCATGGCACTCCGCCTCATCTCTCTGTGATTTACAGAGTTTCCTGATGGACAGTGAAGTAAACTGCTGCCAACTGTAGCTGCTGTTAGCTCATGTTAGCTCAGTTTGTTAGCCGGGCTGCCCAGACTGTGAGCTCAGAGCACCGGGGGAGTGTTAGTGTTTGTACCACAGGTGTTTTGGACCACCGGGAAGAAGAGCAGAGCCGGTGTCGTGCCAGAACCGGAGCTGGGCAAGTGTAACCGGGCTCAGCAGCCTCTATGGACATAATGGCAGAGGAGAAGAGACTGAAGAGGACGCTGACAGAGCAAGAAAAGAAAATGAGAGAGTGACTGAGCAAGAAGTCGCTGCACAGGAGTAAAACTGGGACTGACTACTTCTTTTTTTTTTTTATTGAACTTATGCCGGCTTATTCTTTGCAGGGTTGTGGGGGGGTTGGAGCACCTGGACAGGTTACCAGTCCAATCACTTAAAGACCATCATCACCCTTGTTGCTATGTAGAAGAAGCCAGTCAGAAGTGTAAATGAAAGCTGTATTGAATTCAAACGTTTGTCATTACAGTTGTGAACAAATCACTGTGTCAACTCAGTTCTTAGCTTGAGTTAGTTGCGGCTCACATAACACACATTTTTATGTCCACAGGGTCATACCTCTACTTTTTTTAATCAAATGAACAGATATTTTCCAACACAGTTGCTCATCCTTTATACTGATTATTCAACCAGGAGAGCTGCTCAAACTGTGAATCACCTCGCACTGTCTAAAGACATTAGTTACAACTTTCATAGAAACCTTTTATAAAGGCTGCCTTATTAAAATACATTTTTCAGCACTGAAACTTGCTACTCTACTGGCATAAAAAAATCTGGTATAATGACACCCAGCTCTGCTTTTAAACAGTACAATATAATTCAAACCATGAAATACAGTTTTTTATAATTCAATATAAACTTTTTGAATACTTTTATTGCAGAGCTTCTTCGATGTTTAACCTGCAGGTTGTTGCTCGCACCGGATTCAGACGTGACCTGTTAGCACAACCGAGGAAACAAAACCAGACTTCATGCAGACGGTCTAAACTGAGCACAGGAAGGTGTTTTGTTTTGTTGCTTGAACAACAGATTTAATGCTTTCCTGTGCCTTGTCAGGCCTGTAGCCTATAGGCCAAACTACAGGAATAAGACAAAACGTCTTTAGAATACAGAAACAGGGAAATAAAAGGAGCCCCAGAGGGACTAGAGAGTCATTATGTTACAACAGCTCTCAGCCTACAGACTGGGGACAGTTATTGGTGCCTCATGCACATTAAAGTCGGTGGTTTTGGCCAAAAAACGCAGACTATCATTACAGAGACTTGTCCTCCCTCTGTGGGTGCTTAATGACCTTGAAGACACAACTCAGGATAATTAACACAGAGCTCTAATTAGCATGAAAATAGTTTAACTAACAGAGCGCAGGGGCAGCTGGCAGCCTGACCTGCTTTCACCGCTGCTCAATACGACTCTCAGAGTACAAACTGCTAAATGGCACTTCACAAAAAAACGTTAATTAATTAGCAAGAAATGCATTCTCTGATTAGCATAAAAATAGGTGAAGAAACAGAGAATAGAGGAGGCCGGCGGCCTGACCTTGTTAAAGACTGCTCCACACAAGCTGTTATTACAAATTAGTAAAACTCCAGTGATTTAGAGCTCTGTAGGCGGACGGAGCTGCTTCAGAGACAAAAACAAGGGACTCCACAGGCCGGCAGAGTCTGTGTTGAAACAGGAGACGGATGAAGCCAATGAAAGTCCAACTGTGAGGCTGTGAGAGCTCCACATTATTACTCTGTGAGAGTCACTCAACCTCTAAACTGAGATACTGACTGACAATTAATCGACTAATCGATCGTCAGAAAGATAAAAACTATTCTGATAATCGATTACGTATTTTCAAGCAAAAATGAGAATAAACTTTGAAGTTTTTCAGCATTTAATATTTAATATTTAAATATTTTTAACAAACTCAAGACCTACAGTGACTTTTTAGTCTGGCTATACAGTTTTTTTTAGTTAGTTTGTCTATTCTTTAACACGATTAACAAGTTTTTTACTTTTATTTTTGTCTATTTATAGATTTTAATATATCATTATATCATTTATATTTATTATTATCATCATTATTATTAGTTTTTTCCTTACTGCAAAATCATAAGATAGTGTTTCCTCAGTTTGTGTGTATAATACGTGCTATACAAATAAAGTTTGATTGATTAATTGAACTGTTGCTTAGAAAAAAACAACTGAAGACCCATTTTTTACTTTTTTTGACATTTTATAGACAAACAATCAAATTAAATTAAAAAAATTGTTCGATATGATTTCATCTTGTCATCGTTTTACGAATTTATGACGTCCAAATCAGTCATTGTGGGAGGGAGTGGAGAGCAACTCAGTGCTGATCCATTAATAAAAGGTTTGTGGTTCGATTCCCAGATCTCCCCGACCTCCCACATCTCACATCAGTGTGTTTTTGAGCAAACACTGAAGCCCAAACTGCTCCAAATCAGTGTAATATAATATTGTGACATAGTGTTTCAATATCTAACAATATTCTGATGAAATCAGTTCTTTCATTGGGAAGTTGAGTCTCTAAGTTGTTTCAAAGCTTTCTCCATGCTATCAGGAACTAGGGAAACACGGAGTCTTAAAATAACCTATGAAGGTTTGTTTTATAATGTGGAGTTCAAACTCTCCCCACCTCAAAAGCATAACTCATTTTCCATGTCTTCAAGCTGCTTCTGATCCATCCTGAGCTGTTTTTTTTGTCCTAATAATGAACTAATCAGACGGCCCTGTTTACATTAGAGGCAGCATTAATGTTATTTTCTCCTTGATTCGTTTTGGACCTCTGTAAACAGACATCCCAGTTCCCGATAATACATGTCTGTGTTTCATTGTTGAGCTGGAGAAGAAGAGTCGCTTCATTGCGGGGCCCCGCCGGCCTCCCCTGATGGTTCATAACGGACAGCTGAAGAGGCCAAACAGACCATAACAGCACGTTTGTTCAAAGTAAAGACTGGTCTGAGTCTGAAGCTGAGCAGCAACAAGACACAAACAGGCCATTCATCACAAGCCTGCATGTCTCTCTGTTAAACTGGAAAACATTTACAATGAGTTTAACATGAGCTGTAAAAACAGCACTGTGTGACTGATTAATTATCATCACATTAAGATGTTTGTTTTAAATGTTTGACTTGTTTGACATCTCCTCACAATGACTAGATGATTCTGTAGCAATAACTCATGGATTGGTTCAGTTACACGGTGAGTTAACCAGTGCTACACTGTTAAAAATCACCAGGTTTTCACAATAAATTCTCACTATAAACTACTTTAATGACACTTTTGCATTATGGGTAATTATGTGGAATATTATAGAAAGCTGCTGTGAATTTGAATCAAATCGGCTTTCCGCAATCTTTATTACTGTGATTAGGGTAACAGCACCATACTGTAACTGCAATAAAATAATGTAATAATGTAGTTTTACAGTAATGTTGCCATTGTTACCATGAAAACACAGTACATTGCTGTAATGTTACTGTAGGTTGTTGTGAACTTACAGTAACTACTAATGATTATTACAATATCATAATGTAATTTTATCTATTACTGTAAAATAATTACTATATGTTTGTGTGGGTTTACTGCAGTTATTAGGCAGTAATTTACTATAAAAGTACAATAATATATATTACAGTGTAAAATGAATGGTCAATAACTCAAAGAGATTTTTGTGTTTAATTGATTAAAACCTTTAGACCACCTTGGATTTTGTGAATATATTATACTATTATATATGGTATATATTTTAACTGAAGAAAATCAATAGATTAATCAAAAAAATGATTGGAATAAAAACCCTTAGTTGCAGCACTGGAGTAACCAATAAACGTAGTAATTGTTGCTATAGTTACCTGTTGTTAATTTACACTGTAAAAAAGTAGTAGATGTTTGGAAAATACATTTTTACAGTAGTTTTCTGTTTTTTGTTGTTGTTGTTTTTTTTTATGTATACAAAACTCTGTAAAATTATGGACATCATCTGTAAAATAAGGAGGAAAAAAAAGAAGATGATTTACTTTATTGATCTCTTAAATAAGAAATTATTTTTTGAGTCAGGTTTTACACATATAGGCCTGAAAAACAACCACAAAGGCACCAAGGCAGTGCCCATGTATTACAGTTATAATACTATATTATTTATACAGTATTTTAAAGAACATTTAAGATTTTTGTTTGGCAGTGTAGAAAGGTGTTGACCAAAACTTTGTCTTATAATAAAATAAATATAAATAAAAAGTTTTGGGCCTAAATATATGAATTTCTTACATTCATTTTAATTAATTTCTTTTTTTAATTTATTTCATTTGATTTAAAGCGGATTTTTTTTTGTATAAACGGTATTAAATGATAAAACAATGATTTAATTAATAAAACTAATATTTCTTCAACTTTGCCACCTCACCTCCAAATAGGGCACGAGCCGGCAAGACAGGTCTCCTAGCAACCTCGTCAAGGTGAGCTCGTGGAAGACGACCACCGGAAGGCAGAAGAAGAGCACGAGGAAGTCCCAGAACGCGAGCCCGGCCAGGATGCAGTTCCACGCGCTCTTCAGGTAAAAGTTATGCCACACGATGCACATGAGCGCGAGGTTACCCACGATACCCGCCGCGAACAGCACGAGCGCGAGCAGCATGACTGCGTACGCCCAGTAGGAGCCGTCGGTGACCGGGAACAGCGGGTTGTGGATCCCCGACCCTTGACCCGAAGAAGAGTTACCCAGCCGGGCGGAGGAGTCCCGTTCGCTCCGCGGTGTGGTGAAGTAACCGCTCGGGTCGTCGTACCTCCGCGGATGCCCGTGACTGCTCGGTGTGTGCGGGTCTCTTTTCCCGAAATGTTTATCCTTGGCTCCCCGGGCGACTCGTTTCAAGTTCTCACTTTCAACCGGGAAAGTCCTTTCCGAGGAGGGAGACTCCTTTGTCTCCTCAGCCGGTGTGCCAGCATCCTCCGCCCGCTGCACCTCCAGCGCTGACCCGGGCTGGAACTCCCGGTGCGTGTGGACATGACGGAGCTCCGCGGTCCGCAGAAACAGAAGCAAAAGACACAAAATCGGACTCATTTTTACCGCTGAACTAACTGGTCCGTGTTATTTATCTGTTTCACAGACATGTGCTGCAACAAACATCTGACTGCTGCAATAAAAACGTCCATAAAACTGTCTCACAGTCCGACCTCCCTCTGGTCCTGATGGAGAAGTTTGGAGTCTGCTGCGCACTTCAGCGCCTGTTAAAAATCACACATCAACACAGACTGAATACAACACAGAGCGTCTTCCGGTTAGACATTTCAAAATAAAAGAAACGCCTATCAATCTGAGCACAGAGATGATACACGCCTGTTTAAATCTAGACATTTATTTAGTGTGAACTACTTTGCTCTGCATCACCTCACCTGTATAAAACATGGCATAAATAAATTATCATTGTCTGAAGCAGGTGCTTTATGGGACAGTTTCAGTCAAATAACTTCGACACAGTGATGATAAAACAAATGTTTTTAATATTTTGAAGCTGTGATTGGCTGCTGCTGCTGCTGACTGTCCACAAGTTCATTTGCAGCATCGTTTCCAGGGCAACCAACGAGAAAAACCAAACCGGATTCACTTCCAACAGGAAGCTCTGACCACAAAATATAAATGAACAAAATATAAATCTGACTCTCTGATGATCTTGAAAGTTCACTCGATGTCTCCCAACTGCTGACTGTAAAAAATCAGTCTGAGGCACAAAATGGCACCGAGAGGGAGAAACAATTCAGTCAGCTCCTGATCGATGTCGTCCAAACTGAAACACAGAGACATCCCATAATCCTCAGCTCTTCTGGGAGGACTTCAGCTTCCTCCTGGCGTCCTTGTGTTTCTTGCGGTACTCCTGTGGAAACAGACAGGAAGTAGAAATCTCTTTAAGTTCATGGCTTCACTAAGACTTCTGTTGACACTCAAACATTTTAACACTGTGTGAAGGTTTCATCAGGTTTCACACTTGACAAAGTAAACACAGTGAGACTGTTGTGTACCTGTCTGAGCACGCTCCTCCTCTCCTCCCACTGCTCCCTCTGCTCCTCCAGGTGAGAGGAACGACAGAACAACCCGGGACCCTCTGATGGAGCAAACACAGCGTTCAGACCTCACACACAAAACACACTTGCTCTCTGTTAAGTTGGTTTTAGCCCAGGCAAACATTTAGACAGTCCCAGTGGAGTGCTGAGGTCACTCATGGGGATAACGGAGTCGTAATAAAGTAATAATTGTTTGTACTGTACCTGTCAATCTGCTGTCTTCAGGGAAGAAGAAGAATAGATCTGCCTTTGAAGGAGTCTCCTCTCTGTGGACAGTAACACACATACAGATGACTTAAAATTAAATTAAAGTGTCCTGATCAGTGACAATGTGTTAAGGCCTCAGTATACTTCAAACATACTGCGTCTGACGAGTTTTGTAACTTTTGATTGATTGTTTCAGTCGTTTTTTCAAACAAATATTACAAACATTGACTGGGTGTGTTTTCTCAAATGCTGCTTTTCTTTGTCATAAATGAAACTAAATTAAATATAACTGGATTTTGGGCTGGTTGCCAGATAAAAAAGGAATCTGGAGCACCACTTTGGGCTGGAGGAAACAGCTTTTTTCACTTTTTTCTAACATTTTCTAGACAAAACTATTAAACGATTAATCAGGAAAATACTCAGATTAATCAATAATGAAAACAGTCGTTAGTTGCAGCTCTTCTAGCAACGATGACGTGGTCGGACAAACAGTCTACCTGCTTTAAAAACACAGAGCAGTTATCAGGTTTAATCTTCATTTTTCTTACTGTGTGGTTATAGCGACAGCGCTACTTTGCTCCTCATTTTCCTCCTGCTCTTCCTCATCCTCCTCTGAGCTGCTGTCATGGAAACGTGGGTCTTGTTGCCATGACACCTTTGGCGCTTGGATGCTCTCTACCTTGTACTCTTCTGGCAGAGAGAGAGAGAGAAAGAGATGTAAAAATTGGGAAAACTTCCTGCTGACCGTCTGAGATATCTGAGATATAACTCACCTGTCTCTTTATTTTCTGTTTCGGCGTCGTCGCCAAAGAAGGAGAATTTAAATCCAGACGACTCCTCTTTCTCTGCGCTGGGATCAGCTGAGAGGAGAGATGACAGCGGGGTCGGCTGTTCGTCCTTTGTTTCTTCCTCCTCTTCCTCATCTTGGTCCCAGTTCGTCTTCTGTTCTCCTTCAGCGTCGTCCTCCTTCGTCCGACCAAACACGGCCTTCAGGTCGCCGGACACATCATAGTAAATCTCCTTAGAAACCTCCGGAAGTTTCTGAGCCTCCTCCCTCTTCTTCTTCCTGGCTGACTTGCTGTGAAGACAACAGATCACATGACAGATGACAAGTGTTCGATACCATTGTATCTAATGTACTGTTACTCAGGACTCCTCAGAAAACAGTGTTGATCAGTGGATTACTCTGACAAATTCTGTGTCACTACTAAGCACATTTCATCTTCAGTGGTGTGCCACAAGGCTCCCTCCTGGGTCTCATCACATTCTTAATATACTGAGTACAAAGTATTCAGACCCCTTCACTTTTTTTTGACACTTTAGTGTGTTATAAAATTAACTGAGAATGGATTAAATTGACATTTCTGCTAATTAATTTTGCACAAAATACCCCATAATTAAAGAAAATTAGGTCAGTATCGGTGCTGATACAAACAGATCAGATCCGTGCGTTCATAGTTCGTACCTTTCTTTGGTCTCATCGGTTTTGGTCTCAAACGCAGCGTGTTCCTCTCTGCTGGGGTCGTAATGCAGCGCTGAGACGTCTCTGCAAACAGACATGAAAATAAATGATTTCCTATTTAATATCAAACAAATATTCCAGCTCAGACACCACGGCGGTCTACATGCTTGTGAGTGTGTCAGTGTGTGGCTAACCTGAAGGTCTTGCCCTTGGCGGCCGCCTTGCTGCTGCAGGTTTGTTGGCTGCTGCCGAGGACACTCTGCAGGATGGACAGGTTCTTCTTCCTCTCGTCCTCCAGGGACTCGTCTTCCTCTGTGACGCTCCTCTTTTTCTCTGAATCACAAACAATAACTTTATTCAGCAGGAACAGACACGAGAACTTGACTAAACATCCCGCAGGATCATCTCACACCATCAGGCATCAGACTGAGATGTAAAGGTAACAACTTGTGCTTTACAATGAGAGATAAATGAAAATATAAGCTGTGACTTCAGAGTGAAACACGAAAATTTACAGGACAATTATAGTGATTAAAATGAGCCATCTAAATAATTAGTAACTTAACACACACTCTGTGTTATTGTCACAGAACTGTCATCCTTTTCTTCATCCCCTCTTCATTCCTTTTCTACAGATTGTGACCAGAAGGTACCCCCACCCACAGCCTCACCTGACTCCTCGTCTTTGTCCTCGTCTTCCTCCAGGAAGCGAGAGTCCATTCGGAAACGCTCGTCTCTCCCGAAGCGAGACTGCAGCTCCATCAGCTGGACAACAAACAAATAAACAAACAAACGACATCAGGGGCAGACGTCCAATCATAACACAATATTCGAATGATTTGAAATCTGGCTCAGACGTGAAGTGCCCACAGGATGAATCTCTGACTTTAAGCACGTTAAACTTTTTCTTAAAGATCAAAGTATTAAGTTCCACAAAATATATATAATATTTAAATAGAAATAAAATATATAAATATATTAAAAATATGAAGAATACAGGTAATAAACATGCAGAGCAGCGCTCTGTGAACTCTTCTTTCTCACCTTCTGTCCTGCTCGACCTTCAAACTGAGGCCTGATGTCAAACCTGCTGTCATCTTCATCACCATCCTCCTCATCTTCACTGCCGCTGAAAAGCTGAGGAACAGACGGCTTCAGATGCACCTAAACAGAAACACACACACACACACACACACACACACACACACACACACACAGATAAACCACAGCTGAGTCAGGGTTTGATTTCCTGCCACTTCTATAAGAAAGATAAAACTCTTGTTAGATCGCCGTCATCTGTCTGACGTCGTTCTCTCTCAGATCAGTAACTCTTCACTCACCTTCTCTTTTATTGTGTCGTTATCTTTGACCGTGGTCTCGTCTTCTGATTGGCTGTCCTCAAACAGCGTCTTCTTCGACGCTGTGACCTCTGAGGTCGTCTGCTGCTTATCTTGATCATCCTCATCATCGTCATCATCCGAGCCAAAGACGATGTGTTTTCCTGCTCCTGCTGTCGGAGCATCCTGATGAAGATTAACACTCCAAGTTAAAGATGACTTAAAATGTTACAACAAGTACAAGTCAGTTCCTAAAAATTAGAGGTTTATGATTCTATCTTTATTAATCTGTTACCTCAGTTTAATTTATCATCTTATGAATATTAAGTTTAAATAAACTCTTTCCTCTCTTTGCACCCACCAGCTTGGCGAGAGCTCCCTGGATCAGCTTCTTGTGTTCTTCAGCCTCTTTCTGCCTCTGCTGGACGGCAGCCAACCTCCTCATGTTGGCCTTCCTCTGACGCTCCTCTTCCTCCTTAGCTCCTAATGGTGCCCGAGGAGGAGCCTGCTTTTCCTCCTCTTCCTCTTCCTCTTCCTCGCTGGAGGAGGTGGAAGACTCGCTGTCAGGAGCAGGAGGAGGTGCTGCTTTCACGGCAACTTTGTCAGAAATTAGCTCGTCCTTATCCTCGTCCTCCTCAGCCGAGGAGCTGGAGGATGATGTTGCTGAAACCTTAGCTGTAAGAACTGTGTGACTGACCTTCGAACTCTCCTCCTCCTCTTCCTCTTCCTCCTCATCACCACTGCCTGAGGAGGAACTAGTCTCAGCTTTCTCTGTGTTTACTGCAGCTTTAGTTGGAACCACTTTTAAAACTTTTGTAGCAACCCTGTCCTCTTTTTTTTCCTCTTCTCTTCTTCTTCTTCTTCTTCTTCTTCTTCTTCTTCTTCTTCACTGCTCTCTGAAGTCTTCTTCTTTGTTTCCATGTGTTTTGCTCTCTGGTTCAGTTGAGGAGCTTCAGAGTCCAGCTTCTGTTTTTTCACTTCACTCCCTCCTCCCTCCTCCTCCTCGCCTTCTGATCCCTCGTTCAGCGCTCCCGTCCCCCGGAAGGCGGGCAGCGGCGTTGACACGGCGGCTTTTCTTTTCTTCTTTTTCTTCTTCGGTTCGTCCTCGCTGCTGTCCTCCTCCATGAGGGCGGCGAGGATCTCTTCCGGCGTGGTGCCTTTCTTGGGAGGACGTCTCGGCGTGTCTTGTTCAGAGGAGGCGCCGGGGGTGCTGGGATCTGTAGTTTGCTGGGATACTTCAGCCAGCCTCTGTAGATCAGCCAGGGAGATCTCCAGACGGGTGACGTTAGAAAACATGGCTTCATAATCAGAATCTGAACTTGAATCAGCTGATTCTGACTCCTCCTCCTCTTCATCCTCATCATCTCCGTCATCACTATCTGATGATGATTCTTGGACAGGAGGTTTCACCACAGGGGGAGCTGCCATCTTCTTACTTTTACTCTGTTTACCAGAATCCTCTGTGTGCTGTATGGAGGAGGGTTTCCTGGAGGTGAGGTGATCTTCATCATCTGCTGAATCATCCTCTTCCTCTCCAGCTTTACTCTTCTTCTTTGTCTTTCTCTTCTTGTCAGTGTTGTTTCTTGAAGGCTGTTCTGCAGTGGACAGAGTCAGTCTCTCCTGAGGTGGTGGTGGAGGAGGTTTCCTAGAGGCGAGGAGTTCATCTGTGTCTGCGGAGTCGTAGTCATTCTCTTCTTCGTCATCTGGACCACCTGAAATCCCCCAAAAATTTAGTTTGTCACATTTTCACAGCGTATTTCAAACAGTTTATAGCCATAATTTATTGTCACATCTGTTACCTTTCTGCTGCTGACGGGAGCGTCCAGACTTCACCAAGTAGTCAAGTCCGACCACTTCCAGGTTATCTTCGTCTACTTCCTGCCGCAGTGCAGCATGGGAGGTGCTTTGAGCCGCGACCATTCTGCGGATTTCCTCGTCCGAATCGATATCATTGTTGAACACCGCCCCCCTCCTCTGAGTCAGTCTGAGGCTGGCTGGTTGTTCATATCCGTTGGTGAACTGGTCAGCCTCAGTGTGACTGACAGACTCAACGGTCTGCTTAAATCTAAGAGGAGAACAACAAGAAGGAGGAGATGGGAGCAGAATAACACTTAGTAAAGACCCCAGAGGTGGGATCGAGCTAAGTTAAGAAACTCCTAAGACCTTAACTTGACCTTGACCATCAGGTCTTTACCTGCTTCTGCCCACGGAATTATGGGAGTTGACCACGTCTGTCCGACTCTTCTTGGGTCTCGATGGCTCAAACGGAGGAAACTCTCCCCGCCTCTTCTTGCTGATGTCATCATCGCCTCCCTCTAACTCCCAGGTGAGCTGGGAGATGGGTGTGGGCTCCTCTGCGGTGGTGGAGCGGTCCAGCTTGCGGATGTTGTGGCTGTATTTGGACGGGTCGTACTTCAGGGTTCGAGCTCTGCTGCCTTTCTGACACTGGAGCTGAAGGACGGGGAGAACTCGTCCGAATTTACTGACCACCCAGTCCTGAAACCAGAGCAGCCAGAGGACAGTCAACACCTCCAACCTCACTTCACCAACCTGTCCAAACCAATCTGAGATACTGCTCATCATTCACACACATACACATCTGATTGAAACAGGAAGTGGTAGATGACAAGATTACGAGACCTTGTGTCCTGGTACTTCGGTTCCTGGCACCGCAGCCTTCATGGTGAAGTTCTCCACGCCAGCCTTGCTCAGGGAGTCCAACATCTTCTGTCTCTTGTCCTCAGCTGCAGGCTGCTGGAGACGCTGTTCTGCTGCCTCCTGACGTTCCTCAGTCAGTCTAATAAGATAGAAATATCACAAACTCAACACTCACTGGGATCAGGAAGAATCCATGAATCACAGATTATCAGTGTGTGGCTCAGGGAGGTGGAATATTTTCTATTTAATAAACTTTCTGCTGCTGTGAAGCGAATCACTGGAATCTGTTTTAATGTGGAGCGTTCAGGACTGATGTGAAGATGAACCGATAATAAAAATAATTATTATTTACAGCCGTAATATGTGAACTTGGTCTCGTTCCAGAGTTATATACTGACTGTCCAAAGACTTTCATGGTGAACACAGCGCTCTGTACCTGTGCAGGAAACTCTCCTTGGCTGTTTCAATCTGCAGAGTTCCTCCTTTCCATTTAGACTTGTTCAGCACCGTCATACCTGCAGAGGAAACACATTAATCTCATCTTGATGATACAACACAAACTCATATTATCTCCCCACACTGACAGGATATTCTCCTGTTTTAAATCAAATAAGATTGGATGACTGAATGATGTGTTCAAATTGATGGTTCTTACAGTATGACAGCTGAGGTGTTTCACTCACAGTCTGAATAAACATCAACTACACAAAGACTGACATGGTTGTTCAGCTCACTTACATTTCTTCAGGTCAGCGTCTGAAATGTTGATGTTAATGTAGCCGAAGGTTTTGTAAGGAACACCTGAAGAAGAACAAGCAAGAGTCAGAACACATGCAGGTCACTGAGGAGTGTGAGGAAATTCTCTAGTCTAGTATTTATTATATCTAGAGGTCACTGTAGGGACAGTGTTAAGTCTTAGATTGTTATGAGGACACTGACTTCATCTCCTTAAGATACAGAGCAGCTGTATGTTTGTGTTTAGGAAAGCAGGAGCCATTACTATGGTAACTGAGGTCAGTGTGTGTGTGTTTTGGGTTCCTCACCCTCGTCGTCCCTCCTGGTCCGGAGCTCCACATCCTCCACTTCTCCAAACTTTCCGAATCGATCCTTCAGATCCTTCTGGGTGACCGTGTGGCTCAACCCGCCGACGTACAGCCGCCGCATCGCTCCGTATCCACGACAACACGGTCACTGCACGGACAACAAACATCAGAGTCAGCCAGCTGCCTGCCTATCAATTCATACGCTCATTATAAGATGATGGGCAGATGAGGTTAATAAGGAGTATTTCATCTCAGCTGTGCCAAAAAGTTTTGATTAATCGATGATTATGATCGATGACATTTTTGATAAAAGATTAACTGTCATTTCATTTCATACGGTGAAAACAGAATATTTTGCTGCACTGCTCTTTACATTTTAAAAACATGCAGTATATTAGACATATATAAGTTAACTTGATTCTTGAGTTCTGCAGTATCTGCTTCTCTTTTTCTTTTATTACATTTATTGTGACAGTCATCCACCAAAATACCAAAGTAATACCAAAATTCCTTGTGTATCAAAAAATACATGGCAATAAATCAGTTTCTAATTCAAGTTTTTGGACTAAAAAAATATCTATTTATATTCAGATTTTGCATCATAGCGCTCTGAGATTCACAACTGGTGACAGCTTTCTCTGTCGGCTAGAAGAGATCTGCACTCTTTAGATATAAAGATAGATATAAAGTCCTTGTATGTGGTGATTAAACTACAAACTACAGCCTCATAAATGATCATAAAGTGAAATGAACGCCTCTCTACCACAGTTTTAACACAACCTACATATACTATATTATAACCTTCATGAAGGCAGATTAACTACAGAGCTGTTGTTAGACTGCATTAACTGTAGCCAGGTGGACCTTATTAACATGACATGAACCATACTGTCTGCACGCACAAGTCAGACTAAGAAACAAGCATGTTAAAGAACTAGTGGACTTTAACGTCTCCATCCAGTCTTTAGAGGAATTAGAACAGCGACACGCAAAGTTTAAAGACACTAAAACATCTGAATAAATTCACTTATAGCCGAGCTGAAAGAGCTTTAACGATCAAACTCCAGTTTTAGTTTAAATCGACAGAAAAACCAACAAATGTTTACCTCACATGTATCCAGCTGGTGTCACCGTTAATTCTGTCCGGAGCTGCACTCCGGTCAAATTTTCTCTTCCGCGGTTGTTTCCGCTGAACCGCGAAGGTTCCGCCGTGAGTTAATTACGATGAGATGAACAGCTTTAGAAAAACACAAATAAACTTAGTTTTGTTGGTACGTTTATCTATAAAAATGTTTAATTATGACAGTTAATCAATGAAGACGTTATTATCTTTCTTTTTGTTAGCTTCGCTAGCTTTGAGTACCAACGTTTGAGAGTCACGCAGTCTGAACCAAATTACGACGGCGACCAAGGTACGTTTAACCCGTTTAACCGTTAAAACGTGTCGGTTCCTGCTTGTGTGAATCGTACCGAAAAAAAGAAACCTTTAAAACCTAAACGTACTTTTGTCTGTTGGTCTATCTTACCCATAGAAAGATTAAAACTCTTCACAGAAACAGTCCACCCCCCCATCCGAAACGTGAATATTGGTACAGTCCAGAGGGCGCGAGTCTCCAAACTGTTTTGGTTGTCAGCGTGAAGCGAGAGCGAGACTCAACCAGGTGAGCAAAAAGTGTTTAATTTGACTATAAAACCAACAATACTATGACAAATAACGTTTATTTAAGTAAGTTAACATTATAACGCAGGCGAACGCGCCAAGTTTTGTAATTCTTTTTTTATAATTCAGCCTGTCAGCGACGTTTTTAGTGGGTGGAAACACAGAATGGAAAAACGTCCTCAGTGTTTATAAGTTTAGTTTTCAGAGTCCTGCACACTGACTGAGGAGACTGAGGTCCTCTGGAGTGTGCAAGGACAAAAACTTCTATGCAGTAATCTGCTGGAGACTTAATAAGGCTCAACTACCTGGTCAAGCTGTGGAGGAGCTGAACATGAACACCTCCTCTCACCTCCTGCATGAGACTGTGGAGGACTTAAACAGCTCCTTCAGTAGCAGACTGCTACTCCCACCATGTAAGAAGGAGCGTTACCACAGGTCCTTCATTCCAACAGCTGTCAGACTCTTTAACACCAGCATGACTTCTATAGATTTATGATTTGGGAGTCATTTCTTGTCCACCTTGTGTATACGAGCTGCTGTGATTGTGAATTTCCACAATGTGGACTCATTAAAGTCTGTCTTGTCTTATCGTATCTTGTCTTGTCTTGTCTTGTCTTGTCTTACCAGACTAATAACACAACCTTATTGGTGCTGGATGGTCTCATATTTTCTAAATAAAATCTGGATAAAACACCTGACTTTACTGATAATTCCCTATATAGGAACCATAGCTGAAGCAAGTAAGAACACTGACTGGATTAATTACATTTAGTACAATCAGCAGTATTTTATCAGCTGTACACATGATGCCCTCAAAGGACTTGCTGAACAACTCTGCCACATTGCTCATGTCATGGCAAAATAGAATGGCACTTGACACTGTCAGTATTTTCTCTTCATGCCTCTTCAGGGAGTATTTGGTTCAGCTGGTCAGGAGCTTTTCAGTACACAATCGTGTCTATCATAGCATCCTCTCACCTGCTGCATGTTGGTAGATCTGTTTGACAGTAGATCTACCACCAAGTCCAGTTGCCCCAGATTTAACTCTTCTTAAAGAAAGATGAAATGGACGACTGTGAACCTTCACACACTTGTCTCAGCCTGTTTATGTTGCTTGTATCGTATTTATTGGTGTAAAAGTGTTTTGAGGCTGCTCATTGAAACTTTCAAATGTTTTCTATTTCTTACTGATTCAGTCGTGTGTTTGTCCTTCAGGATGGAGGAGAAGATGAGCAAGGAGAACGTTGAGGAGGTGAGGGTGCTGGAGGCTCAGATCGAGCGCCTCCAGGCTGAAGTTGCAGAGTTGCAGAGCCAACAGCAGGAAAACCAAAAGGACATGACGTTCCAGCTCAGAGGAAAAATGCAGGATGCCATGTGAGTTTATTTTTTTTAATATTAACTTTTAAATCTCTGTCACACCCTCTTTCACTTTCAGCCTGTAGCACTTTCCCCACATACCTGTTAAACATACTTTTAAGTACACTTAGCTGGTGCAGAGGCGTGCTGTTAAGTAGGAAATGTGTGTGTAAACAGAGGTGCTGATCTGTCGTATGTTGTCCGTCTCCACAGGTCGTACATGTGTGGACGCAGACAAGGTGGAGGGAAGGAAAAGATGCTGTTCATGCTGAAGGAGGAGGTGGAGGAGATGGAGGAGGATCTGAAGCGGCAGACACAGATGAATGGCATCAGTCTGACCGGCTGCACAACAAAGACTCTACAAAGCAGTAAGAGCATTATCTGAATCCACAGCCTGCTCTGTTTTCTGATATTTTATAGACGAAATGATGAGAAAAACCAGCAGATTAATGAATCAAAACAAAGCTTTGTTGCGGCCCAGATTCTACAGGATATTGCTTCCTTTAGTTATTCACAGTGTGCCCATAAAATACAGTTTGGTTCATTGTTCCCATGTTAATTATTAACTATCAATCACATCAAATAAATCATTTTGTGGTTTTAAAAGCACCCTGTGGAGATTTTGACCACTTGTAGTGCTGTGGAGTAATATTCTGAATAGTGGGGCCTCTAATTTTATTTGTATCATGCACAAGCTCCTGCAGCTTTCACATTATTCTACTGATTCACAGTTGGCAGCTGTAATGTGCTAAGAAACAAAGCCAGAGGCAGAGAGGAAGAAGAGAGCTGCTAGCATGTAAACATGTGCAATTACAATCAATGCAATATTTTAAATATTTACGTCTTTTTTGCCAAAATTTTATGAGGAAAAATTAATTCAACGCTGTTGTTCGACCTCAAAGACACACACTGCATTTTAGTGACAAACACTGGATGTACAGCTAACATTTGTGTGTGTTTGTCTACTAGGTGGCAGTGAGCTGGTCCGGCAGCTCTGTGTCTCAGGCCACTGCTCTGATCTGGTCTTTCAGGTGGAGTTCCAGCTCTCTGAGGTCAAGGTGAGTCTTTTTATTGTTGAGACAGAGGCTCTTTGGTGTCCACCATCTGCAGGTTGCTAAAGATGATCCCTCGGTCACCCCCTTACCAAGACGTCTGACAAGTGGAGTTGGTTGATTGGAGCTTTTAGGCTTTCTGAATGTATCTAATCATCGCAGCTGAAGTGAGATCAGTCAAATGTCTTTAGAAAATGTTGCCTTTTCTAGTTTCCATCTGTTACTGTATATATGTGTGTAATCTGGTCTCAAGTTGTGTGTTATGGTTTGTGGATTGAATCCATTTCTCCATTCTTATTTTTGTAGTCTGTTTTTTGTGTTTTCCAGACGGATAAATAATTCATCCAGCTTCTCCTTTGATTTCCGTCATTTACAACTAGCTTTGTCTCTGCTTCATCTCCCAGTACCCATCCAGTATCAACTAAGCAAATAATCTAATGGATTTCTGCTCTTTGTAATGTGAAATCTCTGTCTGATGTTCCAGGAACTCGGCCAATATTGTCATGAGTAGAACACAGTATTATTGTTTAACTCTAGCTTATAATAGATTTCAGTATTAGCCTCAAAAATCTATTATCAGTTGAGCTCTACTCATGATGTCACCTTACCCAGATGTTCAGATCCAGTTTGGTCATCAAACAGAACCAGAGCCAAAACCACAACCTCAATAAAGTTAAAGTTTTCCACAGTGTTGGTAAAAACTATACATTAAACTCAACAGCTATATAGGCGACCTGCACAAGACTTGAAAGACTATTGTCAAGCAAAGATTAACAGTGAATTTACACACATTTTTGAATCCAGCACATTTTGGATGTGTGTTCACATGATAGTCTATAAATCTGTCGACTTACACAAAACTTATGTTAACACAGACATTAGCCATGTTGGAAATAATTCTGGTAATCTGTTAACAGATGACACCCAGAAAGACACAAACCTTTGTTGACTAGGTGTTGGTGCTGGGTGCAGCCAGCAGAGAGCGACAGAGGGCCGTGTTCAGTGCTTCGCCGACGAGGCATCAAGTTTAGATTTCAGCAGCTCCTCAGAGCTCTGAAGCAGCTGTCAGACATGCAACACGCAGAGAGCAAAGAAAAATCAATGTCAGGTCTATAATGTCATCCATCAGTGCCTCAGAGGAAGACACAGTGTCAGGTGGTGTTAGGTAAAGTCATCTCTTCAAAATAAAAGCATGCCCCCTTTTATTGTTCACGAACAAGAAATATGTCAAACTTTCCTCCAGGCAGAGCCGGGTATGCTTTGGAAAAATCTGATTCTATTGCTGATATGACACCCGAGTTTCATTAATGATACCAAAACAACCTTTTTATCTGTACCGTACTTTGAAAAACATTTTTCCACAAAACCTCTAAACACAAGCAGTGGTACACAATCTCTAAATAAAAGACAACAAATTCTGATTTAAATCAGGAACTCTCTGATCAAGTTTAAATTTCAGGATCATGAATCTGACCAGACATCTGATGCCAACATTTAGTACTCAACAGTGTCTAATATTTGGACACATTTTGGTCTTTACCAAAAAACTCCGGGCCTGTTAGAGCCTCATTTTGTACCGTCACAGTTTGACCTTTGACCTGCTTACTTTTATCCATATTTATATTTTTCTCATACTATGTGTATCTCTCTGCATCATAGCAGATTCCTTGTATGTGAAAACCTGTTTGGCAATAAATCCTGATTCTGACATCAGCCAATACTGTATGTAAAGTCACCCGTAATTGTCATTTTATTGTAGGGAGATTCCCTATTATCGTGATCTGTAAACTGGCTTCGTGTAGGTCCAACAGTCTTCTGGTTTTCATTCTTCATCCCAGAACAGCTGGTTTCATTGAGTCACTCTTGCCTGGCTCATGAAGTGTCATTAAAATTGTGTTTTGTGTTTTTTTTCTTCTGAAGCTTGAACTTGTTTTGATAAAAGTCAATAATTATTTGGCTATGTAATTTGGAAACAGTCATTTTGTAAACACGCACTCTCTTCTTACTCTTTGTTGCAGCTGGATTAATTTTCTTTTATATTGCAACACGACGTATGATAGTGCAAATTGCATTAACCTTAAAGTGTTTCGTTTATGTTGTGACTCATTCAAAACCATTCACAGGAATGATTTAACTAATGCAGCTTAATACAGCAGTCCTTTGTTTGTGGTCATAAAGTTCAACTTTCTGTTGAAAACATTTCAGACAGCTGCCTCCTCTTCACAGCACCAGATCATGTAAATCCTCTGAAAAGCTGAAAATATACTGGTTTCCTTGAATCCTTAATTCGATTAGACTTTATCATTCATCACTGCAATGACACGGAGTGACTCAGTGTTCTTTTAAACTGAGTAATTGATGTCGTGTTTGTCCTGCAGGACGGTCAAGCATGTGAGAAGACGATCAGTGATCTGAACGTGGTGATAGACTCCAGTGACCTGCAGAACTTCAGCAGTTTCCTGTCCGGGTAAGAGAACTAACATTGTCTAATTTCACATTTCTCAAGCTCAGAATCGACCTTAATGATGATTGATTACTTTTTATAATCAACACTGGAACAGTTCAAAAGAACAGTGTAAACTTGCATCATGTTCATTTCTGATCAAAAACTCAGAAACACACTAAGTGTTTGCTCACATTTGTCTTCGGCACTGAACCTGATGTGATGTCGAATCCCTGCAGCCAGCCTGAAACCAGAAGAGTGGAGGCTGTTGTAGCACCACTGTAATTAACATTGGTTTGAAATGACACGTTCAGCTATCACATATGGCCAAAATGTTCAGGTGTCCGCATACTTTTGGCCATTTTAGTGTATTTTCACATAAATCAGCAGCCAGGTGTGCACTCTGTTAAAGTAAACTTCTATCTATCAGACTGTCGTTGACTTTAGAAATTGGTGCGCTCTGACTGGTGTGTTTGGACTGAAACTCAGTGGCTGGTGAGTTTGTCATTTATTTACACTGCCTGTCTGCCGAGTCCAGCTCTACATAATTAACACTGGATATTATTCCTGTCAGGACGAAGCTGCCTGTTTGGTTGAACTCAAGTGTTTATTAAAGCGGAAGAAGATGTCAAACTCCGCGGCTGTCGTCCAGCTGAACGTCCTCGCTCACACATCCACTTGTTCTCACTTTGTCTGCTCTTCACTCACAAACAACAAGCCTTTCTCACAGCAGACATTTTGACTTGTCAAACACAGGTGTAACTCATTACATTCATAATGGCTTCATTCCATTTTGGTGTGCTGGATTACTGGCACCCCTACCTGTAAATGGAACCGAGCCATCATTAATATTAGTTACACCTGGGTTTTCTTTCTCCTGCTGTAAGTGTTCAAAGTATGTGGGCTGAATCTGTTGAGGTTTACTCAGTAATGTCTGCAGCTTCAGTCCTACCAGGTGCTTTTCACACTGCAGGGAAAATGTTCAGTATGATCATAATTACAAATGACATCTCAGCACAGAATCTGTTTCACCCTCAATCAGATTTAATCAGAAGTGTGAAGTCATGTTTCAACTTTAGTTGAACCTCTATCAGCCGCCCAGCTTGGAAAACAGTTTTCTTTCACTGTATATTATACAGCTAATACCATTTTTATCAGTTACAATGACCATTAAAGGAAGGAAAACAGAAGGTTTTTATATTTGGTGGTTATAATTCCACAAAATATGGTGTCCTACACTGGGACTTAATACAGTAGAATTCAGTATTGTAGATAATCAAATGAACGCAGTACGGTAACCTTCAAGGACAGCACACATTTATAAAAATGGCAGAGTTAGCCAAAAGGCCACTTTTTAAATCTATAGTCAGCTGGTCACGATCAGATCAGCTCTGGTACAAAATTCGGACCACAATTTCAACGTTAAGTCAAATGAAGTTTGTCTGAAGTCAAGATTCACTGTGTATAAGCACAATAGGCTGTGTTTTGTACTCCAGTTGGGGACCGTGACCACCAACCGTATAAAGAATGGACAGCGTATGCGTGACGTCACCCGCAGGTTTCCGAAGAGCTATTTTGAAGCTCAAAATTTGTCTGGTTTCTGCCAGCTTGGTAGTCCTGCCTCTTTCACCTCCTGGCTAATCTAGAAATGGGCAGAGACGTGGATCATGGGCAGGCCGAATGAGGCCTGGTTGCTCAAACAAGCCGTCTGTAATGGCACCCATCTGTCAATCAAAGCTGCCACCGTGTTCTGTTTGAGGAACTGCAGTTTTTGGCACTTCTGCATTGACTTCACAGACTCTGTAATCTGCTGTCGTCCTCTCTGCAAACTGTTGTTGTTCTTTTTGTTGGTGCAAGGTGGAGGAAACTAGCGAGGTGCTGCGACCAAAACATCTGACAATTAACGTGTAGAACAGAGCCGACACTGGATCTTTGACATTTGGTTCCCTTAAAGTATTTTTTTATAGAGGAGTAACTGATGTCGTGCTCTGTGGTGGACAAACCATGTAACTGAGACAGTTTCTGAATGACCTAAAAACATCTTTGACATTTCTATCAATATATCTTACTTATCAGACAACATACAGTTTGCACTGATACATTATCTGTGATAAAAATAAACAATATATCTGCCCCACATTATCACTCGCTCGCACAAAGTATGTGTGCCAGCTGGTCTGTTTCCACTGCCCCTGAGGATGTTACATGAGTTGGCTTGGCATCATACACGGCATACCTGTAATTGTCCTGTTTTATTTGTATGACGCACTCAGAGTCTACTTGGTTCAAAGGCTCTGAGAACTCATTTCTGCATTTGCGTTCTTTTCTCTGTACTCGTCTCGTCGCTTTGAAGTCGAGGGAGCTCAGATAGAAAAAGCTGATGGCATGTATTTATGTGTTCTAATCAGGATTTAGCAATATTTAAATCTCGTGACAGTTCGGCAAACGTTTGCTGTTTCTAGGAAGACGCCAATGTCAAACAAATCTAAACAAACAGCGGCCACACAGTCAGGGCCACATAATAGACCTCAGAGTTAGAAACCGAACCAAACTGAACCAAAACCTTCAGATCTACGCTGACTGAGCAGAAAGAAATCACCTGGATTAACATCATGCCAGCAAGAATCTATGAGGATTATGTGTACAGTCAAAAAAAATCATTCAGTGTGTAGTCTTTTCTTCACCTGGAGTACCCGCTCTGTTCTTGACTCCAAACAAAGCCCTCTTAATTATCTGTTTAAACTTAACTAAACTACATGTGTTGTAGGTGCTCAGGTGCATTTTCTGTCTTGATAGTCAATCTGCCAGAAAGCATCTGTTCTGTCAGTGTATCAGCACCACAAAGCAGAAGTCTGATTTGCTCTATATCTGAGGCCAAACCACATCTGGATTGTATGTCTGCAGAACCTGGCAAACAAGAGATGGAAAAATACTGGAGATAATGATTCTGACACACTGCTGCCTTCTCCGTGTGTGTGTGTGTGTGTGTGTGTGTGTGTGTGTGTGTGTGTGTGTGTGTGTGTGTCGTAGTTTTAAAGTCCAAATCAGACTGATAATCTTTTAAATCAAGCAGGTCTAAACTCTTAAAGATAATCGCTAACGCAGTGATTTTTATTCAGCAGACACATGTCATTTCCACATCTGTCCTCCTCTCTGCCTCGAGTTGTCTCTTAACTTTGTGTCTGTCGCACAGCACTTAAGATTGATTGCCTGGTTAACATGTAGTATTTATGAGCTGCAATTAAACCTCTAGTTTATATTCTTCAGCTGTCTGACAACCAAACATAAAATATGTAAACGAGAACAACTAAATCGTGAATTATTCGGTATTAAAATACAATACAGGTCAGGACTGGAAACCCTGGAGTGCATGCACATTGTTTTAACACGAAATTGGCCTTTTAAAAATGAAATGGCTTTGTGTAGACGTAGCTTCAGTTTAATCCAACTGTAGCCCAACAGTCAGTAAGTGGCTGCGATGTGGAAACGCTGTCGATGCGGTGCATTGTGGGATGAGCTTGGAGGACCCGAGGCAGACTGGACTATGTCAAACTTCCTTTTGAACCTGTGCCATAAAAACACAGCACCGCTCTTGTCACGTGGGAAATCAAGCCAACTGATCCATGAACCGCTGTGACTCCCAGCCTGCATTTGAAGAAATGCTGATCCAGGCTGTCAAGTTTCTAAAGTGCAGCTCATGAGCCAGGCTGATAGTGTGAAGCCAAACTGTGCTGAGGTCAGGGCAGCAGGAGATATCAGTCAGCTCAGAAGCTGAAGGCGATGTTTAAAACTGTGGTTTCTTTAAAGCAACAGCAACACTTACAGCATACATGCATATATTTTGGACAATGCAACACTTTTTGTGGCTAGGATGCAAAGGACATGGGGTCATCTTCAGGGGAACATGAATGTGCTCATGTGTTAATCATATAGTAATCTAACCATTAGATTCTCTTACTTAATACGTATGATCAACTTGACTCGAATGTGATCCAGATCCAAGCTCACGTCTCAGATTTTGTGGTGGTGTTGTGCTCATTATCGGCTGTTTCCCCGGCGGGGAAATCAACCCAAAGTGTTATTAAGTGGAGATGTTATCTTCCCTCGCTCGAGCCAGAGACGTCTCCACAAAAATTATGAGTTTGGTTAAGTAGTGGAAGAGTTGAAGAGCAGCTGTACAGGTTGTTGAACAAGACTTTCAGATGTAACAAATCATAAATCAACATTTCTTTGCTAGACATAACAAACATTGTGTCTGGTGTCCTAACACACAATGCCACGGCTTGTGTGTGGACTGAAAAAGCTGTTGACCAATTAGTTAACTGGCTGGGGCTCATTCTAATACTAAAAAAATGAAGGGGTGAACTGAACATTAGGAATCATTTTCCTGGGACCATGAACATCCAAAGCAAATATTACAGTAATTTGGTCATTAGTTATTGAGATATCTGGCTTGTGGTTTCAGATATGTTTCAGAGTGCTGTCCATTTTTACTTGAAATGATCTCTCCAAATTAAAAATTCACCGTGTGCAGCTGAATATTGTGTTACTCTGATCTCATGCATGAAGCAAAGCCAATGCAGAAGTGACAAAAACCGCAGTTCCTCAAACGTCCACTTGAGGCTGGCTCCAGAAGTGAGTCAGTCTCCATGTTAAAATGTCCAACTTCACAGCAGAAATAAACATGTTTACAGCCCGGTACAAAAAACAGTTTTGGTCTCTACAGCTAATTTTAATGTTCATGACAACTGTACTGAGGGTGAATTTATATAGAACTCACTTCAAATTATATTAAGGCTTCATAGGTAGCTTGTTTGAACACCTAGGCATCATTCAGCTGCCTGAGGTCCACCCACAATCAACGTCGTCCACCACACTTTGAGATCCACAACGGCTCTTCAGAAACCTGTGGGTGACGCCACAGATGCGACGTACATTCTTTATACCATCTATGCAGTAAACTTAGCTATTTTTGTTGTCTTCAATGGCACAAAGCTGTGCTAAACAGATAATAATGACACCAGATCTAAGTCCGTTTATTAGCTTTCATTCAGTGAGACAGTGGAGGCACCTGAAATGAACTTAAAGGAGTAAGCTACGTGGATTTTGTAACATTATTATTTAACATTGTTATTTGTTGTTAAAGTGACACCCCTATTGTCTGCAGGACTGGGTATCGACCTCAATATTTATTTTTGGTACCAAACAAAATGCGTTGTTGGCAAAATGGCCAATTATTCTCGTCAAAGTGTTTAATTTGATCTTTTTTCCGCTGTTTGCTACAAACAGATTTTACTGCTTCTTTGGGATGATGAACTGAAGCCACTAAAACTTTCCAACTCAACACATCTCATTAGAATTACTACGCGATAAGGTTTTTGCATTCGCAGCCAGTGTGGTTTAATTGATTCTGCACTGAAGATATAATCAAACTGTATCATTCACAACCAGCAGGACCAAATCAGTTCAATACAGTAATATCAAACCGGGGATCAGTCTCTCTCTGTCTTTTTGGTCGTGCTCCATTATATGGGAGGGTGCTGCCATGTTTCCATCAGCTCTGTGTGGAATAACAGTCGTCTGGAAACTTCACCCGGCTGCCGTCTAGCCCTGGGCCCCCATGGAAAACTCTGGAAAGCCTTTCACAAAATGTCCCAGGCTCTCACAGATGGAGCGAACAATGAGTTTTTTTAGTATTGCATTGTGATATACAGCAAGCTGCATATAAGGAAGCAGAGTGTTTGGGCGGCTAGTTCAGGGTTTACCCTGCTGCTTTAATGTATGAATTTAGTGATACAGTAAGGTAATTCTTTTGGACATATTGTATTAATTATAACAATATTTAAAGAGGCTTTAATAAGTCCTCATTAAGTCAATTAAGATTTTACTGTTTGTGTTTCTTATTGTGGGAATAAAGTCTGAAAAACGTGGCCTAAACACCTCCAGTGTAGTCACGCTGTAAGAAACTACAGTCTAGTTAACTACAATCAGTCGTGAACTCACACGGACTGATGGAACAAATACATTCCTATTTTAATCAGTCCAGCTTTATATATCGTACATGCAGCGTAACTGCTGATGCTTTGTATTCATATTTTTACACTTCAATTCTTTTCAGTTCGTTTTCTTCTGTTTTACGTGCAGAACTACAGTGATTATGTGTCGTGATTTACATGCTTATTATTGATTCATATTTTCACATTTTTATAATGAATATTTTGTCGTACCTTTACTGATCGACTGAACTTTGAGTGGGCAGAACTCATAAGATGTTTTTTAATGATGTCATTTCAGGGTGGAGGAAAGCAAGGATCTTCTGCTGCTCTTCAGGAGTCTCCGAACTTTCTCAGACAGATGTGACGACCGGTGCAGAACCTTCCAGCACTTCCAGGTAAGTGAAGACAAACCTGCTCTTCACCCTAAAACAACTGTTTTCATTGGTGCTTCATTATTTGTGTGTGGTTGACACATGACAACTCTTTGTTCCTCACAATGTGGAGGGCTGACTCTGGACTTGGATCAGGTTGGACCTTTTCTCCAACACCACTGAGGATAGGTTTTTTTTTAAACATGAGTCAGAAATATGAGGGAACACTTTTGACTTGTTGCTCATTGACTTGCATCATTTTTGGAGGACAAGATGCATCAGTCCACCATGAATTCTTTCAGTGGAGAGACCAGATGGTCCATCAGTCAGTGTCAGGGTAGACAGACCTAAAATGGAAAGTTTTGCTTTCTACTTAACCCCTTTAACCTCCTCTTGACTCACTTTCAACCTCATCCATCAGTGGAGGAGTCTTGTTGTCTTGTCCAGCTTAGAGGCCACAGGGTCAGTCCATAAGACAGAGTTTCTCTTTGTGACCCAGGAGGGACTCGCTTCAGGTTTTATAATTCAACCGCATAAGATAGACTACACTTGCGTTTTTTGGTCACTGTACCCCCAAAAAGAATGCTCTGGTGTCAAACTATTGTAGAAGTCTTAAAACATGGCCTGCCTTCACATCAGTTTGGGAGTCCAACGGTGTAACTCTGATAATGAGGTTAAAGGGTTCATGAAACTGGATGTGGGCTTTCAAACCAAGGTAAGAAAAATCCTTCTGGAGAGTCCTGCTGAAATTTTGGAAACATTTTACCTCAACCTGAACCTTAATTTAGGTAAGAAAAAAGAGATACAGTGGCTGATGGATGGCTGGATGGATGATCGTTTGGACAGATAGATACAATTCGATAGATACGATATAGGATGGATACTCTGGATTTTAGATGTTTACAGCCTTAGCCTGTGGATGTGGGATTTCTTTTGTTGTCCCTCTTGCAGAGACTGTTGTTTTAAAGTTAAAAGATGGTTGTCAGCTCTATGTCAACCATAAAGACAAAATGACACCTCTAAAAAAGTGCCACTTCGTACAGGGCCTGTTGTTTGTACACTGCTTGGATTCAGGCTGATGAAAGAGAAGGTTAATGCAGTGGGTGTGAATTGGTGTGGGCATGTTAAATGTCAGGGTGGGACTTTATTGAAGACGTACTGTAGCAGTAAAATGTCAAATAGTAAATCAAGCTGCAGCAGCAATATGGAACCTATTCTCCTGTTTACTCGGAGAATGTAACGTTCTGCCAAGTTGGCTGGACTGAAGAAGGAATAACCCACATTTTCCATACAGGCCTGTGTGCTCTAAACTCTTATTTTGCTTTAGTTGCATTTTCTGCAGTGTTATTACGGAAAAATGTAATTCCCATTGTAACTGTCCTGCTGTAATGTGGGCAGTGCCTTATATGCCGATTTCCATGCTTTAATGACACATGAACATGTATTTAGAGGAACAAACAAATAAAGATATAAAACACACAAAATAAATCAGGCCAAGAATCTTAACATTTCTGTTACCACGACATTAAGCATCCAGTCACTGAAGGCGTAAAGGACTGCAGCTGCAGATACAAACCACAGACATTTACAAGCTTGTGGCCAATCACTGATTGGCATTTCTCCATTGAGGACACACTAGTGTTACATGTCTCTGCACACAAATGCACAAACATGTACAGACTCTATAGTCAGTCTTGGGTAATGGCTTGATGCACTTAGTGTTTTTGTTGTGCTAGCCATGTGGAGTAAAGATGATATCAATTGGTAATTTCAACACTTTGAAAAGGCCAACAACAATGTTAGCTAGAGCTGTAATGATATTTAGATTTGGATATTAAAAGATTGTGTTGAAGATGACTGTACGGGACATTTTACAGTGTAAAAATTCTTCAGTGCTCTCTGGTGGACAAATGATGAAATTGTAGATGCTCTCTCTAAATAACCTCAAACAGGTCTGACATTGACGTTGAGTTGAGGTGACATTTCTTGGTGTTTCTTGTATGACATTTATTTGAGGTTGTGCTTTCTACTGAAAGTAAACTCAATGACGTCAAACAGCCATCGTGAACCTCTGCCATTATCAGTAACTTGTATTCCACTTTAAGTTAAAAACTGTGAGGTGTAATGAACATCTCAACCTTATAGGGCTGCTTGCAGGGTTTGGGATATAACGTGGATGTTCAAGTTATACTTTGACCAAAGGAATAGCCGTTCTTTGTGCAGGCGTGTTATAGTTGTGATGACACTTAAGTTTAATGTGTAGTTCTGTGTGAAGTCGATGCACTGTAGCTGATGAGTACATTTGTGGCCTCTGTTGTTCATTTTTGGATACTTGTGTTTTCTCCTGCAAGTTTCTGATGCTGGTGGACACACATTGTCATAGAGCTTGAAGAAGGAAACATAAATCTGACAAAGATTCGCAAACCTTCTGCTAACTTCTGCACTGTTTATATCTCAGTGAATGAAAGAACTGATGGGAATATAATGAAGCCGGAACAAAACCTTATTGTGTATGAAACAGCCACTGTTGTGTTATTTGGGACAGTGCACATAACACAAACATTTGTGTAAATGTGCCACAGTTAGCCAAGAGGCTGTTTTTCATCTATAGTCCTTGGAGAGATGTCACAAAGTGGTGTTGATATCAACAGGTGTAATCTGAAGCTATAAATCTATAAATCAAAACCATTACCACAACAGTACTGACATAACCACCGCCAAAACACCCTGCGTGAAGTATAATTCTTGTTTTCCTTTCAGTCAATACCTATACTTAATGCTAAATATTAAAGACACTAGGCCACTGGTTCTCAAACTATGGTACGAGTACTGCTGATGGTACACGAAAGCCCTCTAGTGGTAAATGAAAAAATCTCTGAATGTCTTTTCTTTTTTTTTTTAAAGATGAAAAAACATTACGCTGACAAATTACTTCAAAATTTCAAATGAAAATAAACTAGGACTACATTTTTTCATTTCCTAATTTTGTTTCAGTGTCAGCCTGCTACTTTGTCATGTTCATACATGTAGCGTCAGCATACATCCATGATTAGTTCTGAAAAAAACCCCTGCATTCGTGACTCCAAATGGGAAGTATATGGGTGTGAACCCCTTTTCCACTAAATTAGATCTGGGTCTTGAACTGGTTCTGTTGAACAACCGTCAACAATAAATAATCGTCTTCTTAGGAATAAACCTGCCTCCAGTGTGAACTATCCATAGCTGAATAAGGTCGACCTACGCTGCTGTATTTCAATGTCTGTCATAACGGAGCATGCATGATACGTGAAGCAGACTCGAACTATGATTCCAAACACACTTTAATTAAAAAAAGTTTAACTTTATTAAAATATCTTAAAACATAGCGATGTCACATACACATCTTCCTGTACACCACTGTCTTATTCACATCAGTAATAATTTCTAAAGTGGAAGGAAAGAGTTAGAGACACAAGCAAGACATTTTAAAAGCAGACAAAATAAAGAGGAGTAACTTTCACATTACTATAGTTCATAGATACATTGTTCCCCAGTTCACTTCAACAGAAGTCTATAAATTAAAAACCAAAGTGAAGCTAAGTCACAAAATGCTTAAGAAAGCCTGAAGTTGGACAAGTCTTCATGGCCATTGCCTTCATGGAGAGGCGTTTTAATGGAATAATTAAAAGTGAAGTTAATTCACACAAAGCAAAACCCACAGTGTTGTGTTCGTTTCTAGTCTGAGAGAACAATGAGACAGTCATGTGACATGCCATCAGGACTCTATAAAATATTAACTGCAAAAAGTACTTGGATTGGCATGTTTCACCCAAAAATATCTGAAAACAGTGTCTGTTTTTTGAAACACTTTCATTCACTGGTGACAGTATGTCGGACAAAACTTCTTCTTTTTTTAAATTTTTTTTTTTAAAAACTTATTATTTTTACAATGTGTTAGCTTCAAAGACAGCCACAAACTCATTTTCTCTACATTTTTAGTCTGGAAATCTTAAAATGAAGCATGCAACAGCATTAATACACATAATAAAAAACTGCACTTCAGTCATGTATTCTTGCAATAACTTCTGTCCAAATGAAATTCCTGATGACCCACAAGAAACGGGATGAAAACTGTGATCTCGCTTTGTAAGGCGAGAAAAACGTGTTGTTAAAAGCACCCATTGGACATTTTACTTGTAGTAACCTAAAACATATTTAGTTTTCAATTTAATGCAAAGTACAAGATGTTAAGGTCGGCAAAAATATCCCAAAGATTGCGGTCATAATCTTGTTGTATACTGTATAAGAAATGCTTCTTTTTGAAAAATTAATTCCACAAAGCGTGTAGAAACATCGGCTCCTTGTGTTTTTAAATTAACGTGTACAGGAATTTACAAGCCTGTCGACTTGTGGCTGTGTGTTGGTTCAATGCAGTTTGTGTAGTTTCATTCATCTAGGTAGTACAGCGTCAGGTCAAAATGAAACAATAAATTGGACTGTGGTTGCAGACGTTGTTGATGCTTCTCCACTCATTCATGGGTTCACATCAGTTCTACTGGCAATACGTCACCTGTAGTGTCTTGTGAACAGGTGGCCTAAATCTTCCAGACTATTTGTCACTTACTGTCCATTTGCCAAGGCTTCAGTATGCTTCAAACAGAGTGTTTGTCAAAATTATGAACAGCGTTTGAATCCCACTTTCCTAAGGTGGAATCGAAGGCTGTGTTGTACAATTTCTGTTGTCCGAAAAAGACAAACTCTTCAGCTTTAAGCAGTGATTGGCCGGGTGTGTGGATGTGTGAAAGTAGGCAGGGTTTGAAATCTTTATTAACCTCTTCTTCCATGACGTTACTTGTAAACATCTTAGTGTAGCACCATAAAAGTCTCTGAGGAGAGACAGTCTGTCTGAAAGTGCGCTGTTATACCCATTTGTGTGATTCAATGCATCACGTATACAACATGATTCAAAAGACAGACTTGTTGTGGAAAGTTTAGAAAAGCAGTGTGATGAAACCACGAAGAGGCTATGACGGCAGGTTATTCATGACTTTAGACGTGGTCAGACAAATTGGTCGGTTTGAAGCATATTGAGGCCTTTTTTTCAAGTGTTTTTACACTAAATAACGTGACTGTAACGCTTAAATTTCATGTGCAACTTCCTAAAACGCCTGGTAGTCCCCTCCAGTCAGTAGAACTGAAGAAGACCAGAGTAGAGAAATTCCTTCAATTCTACACCTGTTAGTCCAGTGAGTGGTTTCATTTCGACCTGACAATGTCACAAGCTGTTTGTAGGTTTGCTGAAGTAAAAACATTGACAACTTTACCCCCACCATGGGACCAGCGCCCCAAAAATCCAGAACGTCACGCTATACCCCCCAGCACTCTGTTGTGGGAAAACTGCTCCATCAGCAACAAAGGGGCTACAGTAAAGTTTCTGTCTCCTCAGCGGTACCGTCCGACAGGCAGTACCTTCATACAGGTGAAGCTGTCTGGGTACTTGGACAACACCACGGGGTTGCCGTCCATACGGACCTCATTGAGGCTTGGTCGTAGGTAGTAGGTGTCATTGGACCTGCAGAAGGTGTTTATGTTGACCTCAGTAATGTTGTTGTTCTGGAGGAAATGGAAACAATGTTGAAAAATTAATAAAATGATAAGAGTGAATAAAATCTTAGCTGCTAGAGTCAAAATCCTCAAGATCAGGTAAAAAAGAAGACACAATTTGTGTAACGATTAGGGAGCGTCGGTAGTCTGAAGTCAATTTATTTGCGTATATTTTAGCAGTAAAAGATACAAACCTGTAGATGTAAGATCCGAACGCTCTCAGGGATGTATGGAACAGCTTCCAGCTGGTTGTCAGCCAGGAACAGGTTGACCAACTTGGTCATTTTCTGTTAGGGAAAAGAATTTACACCATGGGAACCCAGTAGATTTTAGCTGGTTTTGTTAGTTGTCCTGTCACTGTGTGTAAAGCATACATGACTATAAATCAATCTGTTGTCTGTACATTAAGTACAAAGCTGGTGTCAGGATGTGGTTAGCTTATCTTAAGACTGTTAAGAATTAACGTGTTGTATCGCGTTTCTTTAGTATGCAGAAACAGAAATGTAAAAACAAAAGTTTGTAGTAGTTTCTTATAGCTTCTTGAAGTCTTGTCATCACACTGAGGTCACCAGGTATAGCACCATCGTGTGTGTACAAAAACCTGGGCTCACCAGCTATATCTGGTTACCCATGCTATAGCTGGAGCTGCTGGGCGGATGGATATACTGTCAAGAAGGACTCGCCCTAAAACCACAAACTTCTCATCTCACTCTCAGGAGAAAGAAAATAAGCACATTTTTCCAAACTGTTGAACTGTTGAACTAACTAATGTAGGTGAAAGCTCTCAGTTCCTGTAATGTTTTTTTTATAATATGTTTGGACAGCCTGCCTTCATCTTCATTACAATGACATTACAGAGCTCTAATGGCTTACTGTCACTTTGTTTGTTTTTTTTACAATAGATAAATAGTTCTGTTTTTTATTTATTTTAAACACGCCTTGATTTGGCCCATCCTTTAGATTGGGTTAGAATCATTTAAAAAGTTGGGAGGTGATGCGGTGTACCTTGAAAGCGTTTGCTTTAACACCCTTGGTTTTGAGGTTGTTGTTGTTGGCATTGAAGGCTGTGAGTTTGGCAGGGAGCATCGGAAGTTTAACCAGTCTGTTCTCAGCCAGAGACAGTTCCTCCAGCAGGCTCAGCTTAGAGAACGCCCCGTCTTCAATCTCTGAGATCAGGTTTCCTGTCAGGTCAATCCTCTTCAGAGTCACTGTTCATGAGTACAAAGAAAAATCTGTTAACAGTTTGGCCATTTTGGACGTCTCACTTTTAGACTGTTTGGTCAAAACATGTGCTATGATTTGTGACCATTCTGTTTTGGTTCAGCTGGTTCTTGTTCAACAGAAATCTATCAAATTCTTCTTTCAGTGTTATTGTACTTTTGGGGATGTTTGTAGTCCAACACAAAGACTTCTTACAATGAAGTGCTTGTTTTAAGACCAAGACCGACCAGATGACTTGCTAAAGACCTATTGAGTGTGGCGTCCCTAAAAATATTTTTGAAGAACACATGTTGGTGAACTAGTCTTCCTGAAGGTTTTTTTGATTAGTTGTAAAGCCACTTGACAAAGTGAAGCCACATGGGCCAATGTCTTTATCATTTTCACATGCAATCCGTCTGAACAGCAAATATTTAATGTGGTCACTGATGTTGCTTGTTGGAGCTTGGAAATTTTTCTCCCAGGAGATTATTCATAGTAACAGCAAAATGTTTTGCTGTCTCACATTAATCAGACTTTGACTAATTGAACTCTGCAGCTAAATTTGCCTATGAACATTTCCTTTTTTGTGACGTGCTGCTTTCATTAATTATCAGTAAGTGTATATATGATGTGATTGAAATCACTGTCACTTGCAGAGCTCCTGGCAGACAGGTCAGGCAGTGTGCCTCCACTATAACATGCTGTGGGAAACCTCGAAACTATCAAATGCATGCATCTATACTAACAGCAAACAGCTAACATTTTTCTGTCCTGGATGTCACTGTCATCAGAACTGAAGCTGAACTTAAAATAACAGTTCAGATTGCCATAAGTTGGTGTGAGTTACTCAGTGGTAGTGATGTGCTCGAGGATTTACCAGCCAAAAAACAAACAGGGCTAAGCATATTAGTAACTAAACTACTACAACTACAACTAAAACCATCAAGAGAAGCTGATATCTGGTGTGTTTGTTATGTGTGCTAATAGAAAGTAAAAAGCACCTAGTTATCTTGTTTTTGAAAGTGTTAGCATTACTATAACATCTGTAACCATCACTATGCCGATGACACACAGCTATACTTCCAATTATATTAGTACTCCAGTGACTCCAGTGACCTTCAACAAAGGCCAAGATATCTTGATTTTTAGTTCCAAGTTTGGGTTAAGCTCCAAAATCACTATGTTTACCATGTTTATTATGTTTCGCACAATACAGTTTAATGATGTCTTTTAATTAGACCATCCCCGTTTGGTAAACCTCCAGTTTGTGATGCAGGCTCTCTGATTTAAATTGGACGACCATGCTTAGGACGAATCATGACTAATCTGACTGATCTGCACCTGTGAAAGTGTTCCTTCAACACAATGACTACAAGGGCTTTCTCTAAATAATAAAATAAAATCAAAAATTTCAATCAGGAAACATCTAACGCCTCAGCTGGCTGGACAAACTCGGCTGAGCGATCAACAGCTGCTGGTTTCCAGACTTACCAATGTCAGAAAAGTCTTTGGTGCTTATCTTTTTGATCTTGTTGAAGCGGGCATACAGGTAGGCCGTCTCTTTTGGCAGGGCGGGGACCGTGGTCATGTCTGGACTGACCTCCTCACAGTACACTGAACCAGTCAGACACACACACAGCAGGCAGGTGGGCAGGTCTGCAACACAGAGGCATCAAACAAAACATCAACCCATCTTCAGAATAATCCTTTATGGTCTTGTTTACATTTATATCAATGGGGACACATTGCAGCAACATTGGTCGAACAGTTAAGGTGATGATGAACCAATAAAAACCCATCATATAAGACAAAGAAAACAGATACATCTTCAATGAGAGATGATGGATGTTTTGTATTTTTATTTGTAAAATTATTTAAAGAATACATTGATTATCAAAATAGTTCATTCTGTTCATTGACTAATCGATCAGTTGCCTCTTTCATATGACACAACAGAATACCAAACCATCCAGTCAAACCCACATTTTTCTACTGGTGTTGTTTGAAAGAGTTTTATGTACAAAATAAACAGTTTTAATGAATAACAACCATCTTGCATTCTCAATAAATTCACTACTGTAGTAATTCAAAAGACACCAGTGAGACTCCACACTTGTACTAAGAAGAGAGACTTTATCGCATTGGCCTATCTGAAATAGTTATCAGTGAAAGATTAGTTTTTAGATTTGTATTTGTCTTTAAAGGCCAGTTCCAGTTCTCCTTTCAGACCACAGATCCTCAGATCAGTTACTCCTCAGATCAGCATTCCCAGTCAAAGATGAATGGTGACAGAGCTTTTTACATTGCTCCTCCCAGACTGGAGCAGTTTGTCTCACACTGTCAGGGCTTTAACATCCTGTCACCTTTTTTTTAAAGTTGCCTCTCAGTCCTCTTATTTATTAATATAGTGATAAAAACTCAGCAACACTAATCTGATGGGTATGAGTTTCCAAGCTACAAATGTGGTCTTTGAGATGGATATTATGAACCACATTTAGAGACAACCAATCAAGCTATTGTAATTACTGCCAACATGTGTGAGTTCATACCAAACAACTTATCAAAAATCAAAAAAGTCAGTGCCTTTCCCAGTCCTTTTTAAACGTTGAACAGTTTAGACTCCCTCTGCAAACTAAATTTGATGTTCTTCTGTGTATGACCAGGTGGAGAAAAGGTAAACAATCTTTCTCTTACCAGCGCCATCTCCTCCTGCGATTGGGCTGTCATCAGGTTCATCAGCAAGAGGCAGCGCCCTCTGCAGGAGAAAACACGGCCTGTTCATATACCGGCCAGCTCATTGGCTAGAGCAAAACATTGACACTGCCAGGGTTAGGAGGTCAGTTTTGGAAATATGGTAACACATTACACCGTGTCACATTTTGGATAGAAATCAAACACACTGCATTGTGATTGGCTCAGTCTAGAGTCTGTTTGCCAGCACTATCATATAAAAGGTAAAAAGCTAGATTAACTGTTCTTCAGCAAGTGCAGTTAACAATGCGGTTGGGTTTTGGTTGGTTTGATGTACCGGTTTAAGTGAATAAATAACTAGACACCAACAGTTCAACAGTTTTCTCTCACAGCCACAGGTATGTAGACTGGGTAAACCTACTGTTTTATTTGGAGAAGACAGTTTACATACTGACGATGATAGCAGTGATATTTAGCCTGATTTGTAATTAATTAATTGTGAACAGCGAGTGTGGTAACTCAATGCGTGATGTTAATCACTGTAGAATAAGAACTTTTATTCTGTTAGGGTCTAATAAATTAAGGCTAAGTGGGCATTCAAACCATAAACACTGTGTTTAAAAACAATACTAGAGTCTGTGTTGGGCGTGTTGCCTCAAGCCGAGACAAGAAGATGAAATATGATCCACAAAGTCTGCTTTGTAATATATGAGCCAGATTTTCTTCAAGTCTGGAGAGTTATCATGATAATCACTTTATCCTCCAGTCATCTACCAGGAATGTGTGCTTGGATGTATTTGATTGTCCAATGTCACGCATTGTTGGATGATGCTTCTACGAAAGGAGTTTTTGGATGATGTTTCTGCAAAAGCTCAGTTTAGTCAGGTTCTTTTTTGCTGTGGCCAAAACCTCTGCATCTGTCTCCTACTGTGCCAACACAGTAGTCTGATTAAAATGAATGAGGAGGCTACTGTTTCTGACATAGATCCATAACGCGGACTCTCATTATTGGCGCCATCGTTGTCATCAATCTGACATTTCCAGGCTATATTGGATGGCAGATCTTTGTGTAGCAGTCCGCATTGTGTGACACAACTGGACACAGTGAGCATGATTGAAGTCAGTTGAGCTACAGTGTTGAAGAACTTGTTTCGAGACCTTGTATTTGCCATTGTTGCCACTGTCCTGAGTTGCTGGCTTCTTGTTCCTGATATTCAGCTGTTGTGAATAGGTAACCGTAACTGGTCAATATATCTTGACTTCTGAGCTGTCTTTGTACTCATAGTGACCCATGACCAGACTTTGTAAAGTGTAATTCTGCAGTAAAGTCATGTGGGAGCCAATGAGAACCAAGTTGGTTTCAAGGTTTTGTGCATTCTTAGCCCCTGACCCCAGATGCCTTTAGACCTCTGGAGGTTTCAATCAATTTCATCCCTTCGCCTGAGGAGTTTTGAGCCTGTGGATGCCTCCTGGAAAATTCAAATCTGTCAACTGTGGTTGGGTGGGTAACATTGATAACCAAGTAGCCAATCACCATTGAAGTTCATGAATCTGAGGGCTTTTCCGTAGGGTTGCAACCATAAAGCATCTTCGTAAACATTCAGCGAGAGAGAGGGGAAATCGGCCGCCAGTGAAGTAACTATTAATGACAGTCGGATCACCAGTCAAATGGGGGCTCAGGGTTCAGTCTCCTTGAGTCTGCTGCTGTGTCTCTAATCTAACTGACTGGCCTTCTAACAAACTTTCCACATTGTGGATTGAATACTTAGCCTAAACGAAGCCTGTGGTTAATTGAAGCAGCAGTATGAAGCCTGTCCCTGAAGGGTCTGGCACTGACAGCCTCTTGTATGAAAAACAGCTGGTCCCAAATTAAGTTTTCACTCATTAAAACTGGAGTTACATCTCATAGCCATATTCCCTCAGACTTCCCTCTCATCCTCTGGGTTGTTTGTGGGTTTTTCACTTCCTGCAAGTGTTCCCCGAAGGACCAAACAGACCAGGCTTTGGTTTTGGTTCATCCAAAAATTTCTTGAAGAGGTTAGTGTGGTTAGTTGAGGGCTAGTGTGGTCGATTTAGGATGTGTGGGTGTGTTGAAACTGTAAGCTGAATGAATTATTATTAGGAGGATGGTGAAATCAAGTGCTGACAGTTACTGTTGTAAGCAAGATGTAGAACAAATTGAATTAAGCCATAAAGTGGATTATTAGATTCTAGACTAATCTGATCATTTATTTTGAATATTGCTGACTATTAAGCATGATCCAATCCACCCTAGGGATTAGTTTTATCTTGTATTTGATCCCTTATCTTCTTGTTTTAATGATCTCATCTTGCCTTATCTTATCGTCTTCTCGGAATCAGAGAATTTATTGCCAAGTAGGTTTTCATATAAAATCATATACATTTTTTTCTTGGAGTTCTTGGTGCATAGTTGTTAAAGTAATGTACAGTGTATTTCTGTGCCCATATTTACTGTAACAAGAGCAGAGTCTTTGATTTTAATTTAATTCTATACATAGAAGTGCATATTTTTTATTTGAGTTTAAAAATGAATCCTAATCATCTGAATAAATCACCTTCAATTATTATGTTACAATGATAATCACAAAGGCAAGTATTAAAAAGAACTGATTAAAACAATTTACTTGCTGACATTGGACTACTTTTAGAAAAACGTGGAGCAAATTAGTCAATGAAAACATTCCAAGCATGTTTTATATGAAAGCATTTGTCAGAGTTATTAAAGAGAGCGTGTTTTGGCAGAGAGGCATGATGTAAATAAAAAAAGTTCCTACCCTAGCCCTCCTTGATTTCAAATTGTCACTGAAGTATCCGTTCAGCTCCCTGCCAGATAGAGATCCCGGTATCAGCTGTGAGTCCTGGTCAGATCTCCTGGCCGAGGCTGCCACAAGCCACGGCACCAGCACACAGGTGAATAAGAGAGCCTTCATGCTGTCCAAAGCAGTGTGACGCCGACACACCAGCTCGCCTTAAAAGCCTGAGTTTGGGTCAGCAGCTGCTTGCTACGAGCCCCTGTTGGGATGTGTCAAATGACTGTATTTAAAGGCTGAACCAGTAGCTTCCAGCAGACTCTTAAAGCTGAGTTTATAGAGCAGAGCACTTAACCCTTCCCTGACCACCCACCAGTAAGAGAGAGAGAGAGACAGACAGAGACACAGGCATGATGTACAGAAAGAGGCATACATGCCAAAAAGAGGTACATATGGAAAAAGACAAAGACTCAAAGAGAGAATTAAGTGTCAGTGTTTTCTGTTAAATGTCACTCGAATGTGCACAGGAAAAAATTCACACAGCAAAAACTGCAGAGAAAGCAGAAAAATTTAAAGTTGACAACCACAGTGTGAGTGTGTTTTGTCAGGAGGAATGTCTGTGGTCTCTGCCCGGCCACTCAGTAATGACTCGTAATAACCAACCTATCTTTCATTAGGCTGGATGAGTGGGGTTTTTTTTTTTTTTGCTTTGGCTCTGTTTTTCTTACGGCCGTTGGTCAGACAACACATTTAGCAGCCGTTACACAGACACTGATTATAGCCTAAAATTTTTGTGATTACTTTGGACTGACCAATAGTCGAATAACTGAGGTTTCAGGTTAGGGTTATTACTCACTTCATTCATATCCTTTAAATGATCAACCAATGAAGCTGGAAAAGCAATGGTTTCTCAGCTAAAATGAGGACAGTACATATGAATGTGATGTGCATACATACAGTACCAGTCAAAGCTTTGGACCTTCTCGTTCAGTGTTTTTTTCCAGATTCACCAGCTTCACAAGGTCACCTGAAATGCTTTTCCAACAGTCTTGAAGGAGTTCACATATATGCCAGGCTGCTTTTTCTTTACTGTGCAGTCCCACTCATCCCAAACCATCTCAAGTGCATTCAGGTTGGGTGATTATGGAGGCTAGGTTATCTGATGTAGCACTCCATCACTCTCCTTCTTGGTCAAATAGCCCTTACATAGCCTGGAGGGTGTGTTTTGGGGTCAGTGTCCTGTTGAAAAACAAATGATGGTCATTCTAAGTGCAGACCAGATGGGATGGCATGTCTCTGCAGAATGCTATTGTAGCCATGCTGGTTAAGTGTGCAAATCAAAGGATTCAAGGTCTAATAGTATTTTCAGGAGGGATTCAGTTTGAGCTGCACCATAATTTCACTGTGTTTCTATTTTTTTGTTCAGTAATTATTATATATCATATTTCACAGCAAAACGGGTCGAGTCAAGGGATTCTTTAAGAAGTACTGTGGGTCCTATAAGAGGTTCAGGTGGGCATCAAGGAGGTTGTATTGTGTTTCTTGGAGTCCTCTAGGTTTTAGTGGTAAATGAGGAAGTTCTAAGATACTTCATGAGGTTTTAGGGGCCCTCAAAGAGGTTCTTGTGGTTCTTTAGGAGATTCAAGTGGGCCTTTAGGAAATTTAAAGGGTTCTTTAGGTGGTTGAACTGGTTTTGGCGAGACATGGTAGACAGCACTCTTTCCCACCATCATCAAAACACCAAGTGATGGAATATCGAAGAAGGAGTTTGGCAGACTTGGAGAACACTGAAGCTGTTTTGGAGGCTCATAGTGGAACATCACCATACCTTAGTGTTGTTTTTGCATTTGTCACCAATCTGTATATAGTCTGTAGTTATGGGTATGTAGTAATGGACTAGGTACTATGCACAGATTAAGTGCCTCTTCCTCAAACTTACAGTTGTCTTGTAGGTTTACAATAGACTGCTTCATTGATATGATTGGCGATACAAACTTGTAGGCTATAGGCATGGACTAAAGCATTTGTTTCACTCTACATGAAGCTTAGTTTTAAGTAAATGAGTGTCCTGTTTGAATAAAAATGTCACGTCAGAAGGCTTAATCTGTGTTTCTGACATTAGATACTCTATTTAAACCAACTGAAGACTCTATTCATGAGACTGGAGCTTGGACAGTCCCTCCAGCAGTAGCATTTGGTTTCATTATTGCTTCCTTCCTGATGTTGAGGTGTCTTGAATGATAATGTTCAAAAAGTTCAGATGCTTCTCATCTTTGAGCATTACTGACTTTCTGATCTGCTTTCTTTTGTATAAAATTCATTTGGTCGTCTTACTTACTTAACAGTGTTACAGCTTGTTCAGTCTTTGTATTTATTTTAATTAGTGGGTTGATTAGCTGTGAAATAGTGAAGTAGTGACATACAGAATTTACCATTGTCAACACTCCTTTAATCAGTCATATGATCTTTTCAGGCGTATTGTCAATGACAGGACTCAACTCATCAATTACAATCTTACTAAAATGTTTCTGGTTGTGTTCAAAATCGTCTACAATTATCCTGAATAAATTGGGATTGATTGGCGCAGTCACACTGCAGTTGCACTCAGCCGCTCAGTTATTTTATCATGCCAGGTGTAGAAAGACATCATCTGTGTTAAATCACATTTAGGTCTAATATTCTTGGACCTTTATAGTTTTGGCAACATCCATGTGCAGAAAGAATGCATCATCATCATCATCATCAATGCCTGCGAGCAAAACAGATGAAAATTTTCCATGATAGGACACTGGATATTTGTTGAAATAAAAAGTGAAATTGCTTGCGCGTTTAATAGTTCAGTTCTTTCTAGTAGATTCAGTCTTGCACTCTTTTATGTGGCCTACTGGCTGGATCTTTGTATGAGCGTTTCACACATTATTTCACACATAACCAATCTCACACATCAACAAAACACGAGATCAGGTGTATTTACTTTTCTGGTGTATTTATTCTTAAAACTGTTCGATTTAAAAGATTATTTTTTACTCTTTATTGGACAGTGAAGTGACAGGCATTTAATGGATACATGACATGCAACAGGTCTCTGGCTGGAATTGAACAGCGGACATTGTGTTTATCTGGCATGCACTTTGATTTGTGTTTGGCCATTGCTGGGTCAGGAAGTTGTGATGATTCCCAGCATGCAAAGTCTGAGACATAATTTGAAACAGTGACCAGTGTGGGAAAATAATCATCAAAATCATCCATCAATGTATTTTCTTTCTTTTCAACATCGGATGGGGGCGGGCGGGCTGTGTCTTACCATTTCTGTACCCACTTCGAACTGTGATTGGCCAGTTGCGCCGAGGCCCAAACCTTCAGTGCATACAGCTGCAGCTTGCAGCCAAGTGTGAAGCGGCTGTGATGAGAATTGGCACCAAGTTTGAGGTCATGGCACTCTGCTGTAAAACAATGAATCCCCCCTTTTGGATTGAGTGGGTTGCTGCCCTAAGTGAAGGAGTTCATGTATCTCATATAACTTAGCTAAAAATACTATTTGGCAGCCAATAAAACTTCACGGGAAAATGTGAAACGTTCTAGTTGACTTGATTGGTTGATGAACAATTGGATAATGAAAAAGGTGAACCATTTCTCTGTGGTCTGAGTGAACTCAACCAAAACAATGATCCAAGGAAGATATTGTCATTAGTCATAACTTAGCTTTTCATCTGTTTAATCAATGCGTGTCAATGGTTTAATATGTATCAGACCTCTATAGCTTTTATGAAGAGTTATGAAGTACTGTACGGGCAATAACACATCAATAAATAACTGCTGATATGATCAACACAAAAATGCCAGAGGCAAATCAAAAACAGAATTACTGGAAATGACAAAAAAAAAGCCAAGAGATTCTCAGTAATAAAAGGAAGAGTCTCTGTTCACTCAGTGTGTTCAACAGCTGCTGAAGTCCAGCTGTTCTTGGGCTGATTTCAACCTTGGTTGTCAAACCAGAAAGATGTTGGGCTTCCCCAGAGCAGTTCTTAAGAATTTGCTGTGTTTTTTAAGTGTTGTCCCCAGACATACTGAAATGAAAGAAAGGAGGGGGAAAAAAACCCCAAGAAGAGATAGTACTTCTCTATAAACAAGCAGAGCGAGAGAGCAAAGGCTGAAGTTTAACAGCAAAACTGTTAAATAGAAAACATGTGGCCATTTCAGCGTTGAAGAGGAGAGGAAAAAGAATGGGGCCCAGATATAAACATTCAAGGAACATGAGCCCAGACTGTTACAGGTGTGTTAGCAATTATGAACACCTTTAAACTTTTATGACTCTGGGAAGAGGGCCAGCAACTGGAGAATGTTTTTACTGTCACTAATTTTCTATAGCAGAGTTTGGGCTGTCAGGGTGGTTTCACTGGTATTCCACTCCACAATAAAGGAAGTCACTGGGGAAAGCCACCCACAACAACACACTAAACACACATTATTCCTGTCATATTGACTAGCTTGTTGAGTTTGTGAACACGTGTAAGTCTTTTTTTTTTTTTTTTTTTAAAGCTTGGAACTTGATAATCTTTGTGTTTTTGGACACAAATAGACTCTCTAATGATAATAGTTGCAAAATTTGGATTGGATTGCAGATAAATTAGGAACAACAAGGACTATAAACTCGGAAAGAATTGGACAGAAGATAGCTTCATGAGTCATACATGATTTTTTATCTCCCAACTGGTTCAGACTGGATTTAGTGTAGCTTGGTCCAGTCAGTTGAGATTCCTAAATCAGAAATACAAATTGCCACCTCATTGTGATTTTTGCGCTCCCCTTAAAGGTACCCTGTGGAGTTTTCTTGTAAACAAAGAAAGTTATGTTTACAGTCAGTGTTTCTCACCAGAGCACATTGTGTGAATCTTTGAGGTCCAGCAAACATGTTGAATGCATTTCCTTCCTCATAAAACATTCGCAAAGCCGATTCTTTTGAATATTTTAAATTCTGCGTTGTTTACATTTATGTTTATTAGCTTGCAGTCTTCTTTTTTCACTGCCTTTGTTGGTTCATTACTTTGTGTCTTTGCGGGTTACCACCGGCAACATGTGTGTCCATGTGCGTATGCAATACAAAATGAAATGGGGACCGACTCCTATAAACGCAGTGCAACATCAATAATGCTTTCAAAGAGAGATGTTCTGAAAGTGTGGGCTGTTATCTCCATTTTTACAATTAAAACATCCATTCAGGAGAAGTGCTGTATAAACCCTTTAGCCTTTAGATGTGGTCTGATAGTTTGTTTGTAGCATAATGACACCTTTGCAGTTGTAATCCTTAAGATTTGAAATAAAAATTTGAAATAAAAAAAAAAGTAATCCTTAAGATTTCTGTCCTTGTTGATTTAAAATCCACACTCCACGGGCAGCTACTTACTACAACCTACCAGAAGATTTCTGATTTCATGCTAGAGTAATTTTCCACACAACATGAAGGACAAGTAATAGTTGTTGGTTACCTTGCTTCAGAGTTGGAGTTGTGCAGCCCCGTTGCCTGAAACTTTTCATCTAACGCTTCACTGTGGCTGCTCATTCTTGTGTCTTTACTCCTTGCAATATCTGAGTCTAGTTCTGTAGATACACTGTTGATGAAAGATAAATACAATAATAGTAAAAGCCTCCCAAAGTTTCATCAGTTGTGAAGCAGCAGCAGTGTGAATGTTTACGTATAATTAACAGTGGCTACAACAAACAACATCATCTGACCTGTTATCCACCTAACCACTTTAACTATCCATACTGTCAAGTCAGTTTTACTTTTATTCAAATCTTCCCAGCCTGTAGGGACTTAGCTTTGGAACCGGAGCGCAGACTCCACACATGGAGGGTGGACTGGTAGCTGGAGAGGTCTCAGTTCACCTCCAGGGCACTGCCAAGGTGTCCTTGAGCAAGGTACCGAACCCCTGAAGGGCAACGCTACACGCCTGCCTATTACTCCTCCATCTCTCCACATTTGCACGTCTATAAACCCTTTGTGAGTGTGTGTGGTTGTATTTTGGGCCTGTATATGATCCCATTAAGGGATCAATAAAGTAAAAAAAAAAAAAAAAAAATCACACATCTATTTCAGGATGCGAAACAGTAACATATAAAATCCGCGACCCTTAGACCTCAAACCTCGGTCCAGATCACAACACTCACAAAAAATAATACCATAAAAATACTTCTTTTTGTTGTTGGAGTATGCTTGAGTAAAACCAGTTGACTTGTGTTATAATCCTTGAGGTTTCCTGCTCCAAACCTACCACTTTTCTCTCATGTAAACACAATCATTATAACTGTAAACTTTTTTTCTGGCTTATTTCTTCTGACACCTGTGGTCGACGTGACGGTGAGCCGGGTTTTAGGGTGACAGGTGTAAGTGAGCAAGGCAGACTGAAGCCAGCCTAGACAAAACAACATACGTCAGTGGATTTACTCCACACACAGACGCCCATTTGACTGCAGAAAATCATTCGACGTACTGGACCACCTGGCTAGGCATTAAACAGCCTTGGTCTACATGGGTCTGGCTGACAACTGACATGATGTATTAACCCGCCGCTGAGAGCTGTGTGTTTTGGTGTTCCGACATAGCCACCCGCTAACTCTAGTTTACCGCCAGCAGCTGCATGCCTGACAGAGAGGTTTTTTTATTTTTGCTCAGAGACTCGTTATGTAATGAGTGTTACATGTTTTTTAAATTAAATGGTTGACACAAAACCACTACTTTTAAATCCCTTATTAGCCTCCATGTGAAACAAAACAGAGACGATTCAAACTGACCTGCAGAAAAATGATCACCCAACTCTGCACCACTCTTATAATTTTGGCTTTGCGCAACATTTACTGTAATGTCTCAGTCTCAGCACTCTTAGGAAAGCTTAAGCTCTGATAAAACCCAACTGCACACTACCTACCCAGCACCCAATCATAGAGACTAGCTTATTTTTAAGGAGGAGTTAGTGTTGACTACACATGTGAAACCAGAACTTTCAGCTGTACTTTGATTAAAGACCGCTCCAAAATTTAGTTCTTAGTTGGCGCTGAAGATGAAAAGTCTTATTCCTTCCTCCTATCTTAAGCATCCTGTCACAATAATCCGCTCTGACACTTCCTCTGTACAGATTTTATAGAAAATATTGCAGCACATACAAAATATAATAGGGAACCATCAAAGGTTGTGGCTCAGGAGGTAGATTGAGCCATTAAATGCAGGTTTGGTTCCTGGCTCCTCCAGTCCAGTGTCAAAGTGTCCTTAAGCAAGACAAGTTGCTCCAGTGGGCAAGCCAGCACTTTGCATGGCAGCTCTGACGCCATCGGTGTGTGAATGAAAGGCAAATTGTAAAGCTCTTTGTCTGTTACGGTAGAAAAGTGCTGTGTAGAGTCCATTTATGAAAGGTAATTTATATTTTCTTCAAGCACAGCTACTGTATTTGAATGGAATGTTGCTCTTTAGTTTAATCACGACAACACTGCTTTAAACTGAGCTCTGTCTTTCCAACAAGAAGTCACCTCAAACAGAGGCTTTGTCATGGGCCCTTGTGACCGCTCATTTACAGTAATTTATCCATGACTTTATCTCACGACATAAATGGTCACATTATATCGTAATTAAAGGTCCAGTGTGTAAGATTTAGAAAGATCTCTTACCAGAAATTTAATATAATATTCACAAGTATGTTGTCAATAGTGTATAATCACCTGAGAATAAGAATCACTGTGTTTTGTTACCTTGGATTGAGTCTTTTATATCTACATAGAGAGTGGGTACTCTTCCACGGAGTCCGTCATGTTGCTTCACTGTGTTTCTACAGTAGCCCAAAATGGACAATGGATTCTCCTACACGCTTCAAAGGGCAGTGTGAGGCAAGTAGTACTCATTTGGTTGCAATCTGTAACCTCACCACTAGATGACGCTAAATCTTACACACTGGACCTTTTTAATGTTATACAGCAACGTTTTCAGTGTAATGCAATGCAAGAATAAAACACGAAAAACTGCTTCTGTTTAAGACACAAATAGTTGAAATGGCGGCAACCGGATAAATTAGGCTCGATAATACAACCTCTACCAGTTAAATCGCCAGAATACCGAGTTAATGACTAACCGATGGGTCAGATGTCTGTCGAAGTGTGTGTGTGTGTGTGTGTGTGTGTGTGTAGTTATTTTTGTTCCAAGAATTAAGTTTTCTCTTGTTGACAGAATTACCTCACTGGCAATGGAAACAGATGGTTCTGGGATGTCTATTCTTAGCACAATGTCTAAGACCCAGTTTCTCCCAGTATACCAATGACTCACGTTGCGCTGCCTCATTTGAATGAATCTCTTACCTGTGTGTGTCTCGTCCCACCTGTGCCCTGTATGTGCCTAAATACCACACAGGCAGGGAACTTCAAGGTCTGGAAACTATCAAACTACGGGATCACTGCTTGAGCTGGTCATTGTGGCGCCACAAAAATAGCGTGGCGTTTTTAAAAGTTTGAGCCAGTTCCAAATGTCTGACAGTTAGCATCGGTTTATCAGAAGCGGTCTTGGCTGGATGGTCAGATATGGAACCTGTCCTGGACATGTATTTGACATCCAAAAGTTCATGGGATGTTTCAAGTTTAAGAACCTTTTAAACTCACTAGCTGATTGCTTGTATGACTCATCTTTTATCTTTAGTTTTCATAGTGGCATTAATCTTTTTAAGTATAACAGTCATTCCCTCAAACTCTCCAAAAATCAAGTGGTTCCAACGGTTGAGTTGCCTGTTTTACAATGTTAAATTAAATTAGTCCTTAGTTCTGTAGGTCTGTTCTTTTTTTCCCCTGTAATCTTTTGGAAGTAAACCCCTGTCCAGGAGAGGTATTCTGTCTTTCTATTTACTGTAGAAGTGAGTGTTTTTCCTCATGCCGAGCTTTGGTTCAAATACTGGCATTCAGCCTTGGAATTCAGTCCCAGAGGATCCGAGGACGACCTGATGGATAAAACAGAATGACTGCAGCCTCCACAAGGAGACCACCACCAACAGGTTATTTTTTAATTTCTACAACTTTTTTTTTTTTCCAGAGAGGTTAAAGGCAAAGGCTGTGTTGTTTTTCTGCACATTTAAATGGTCTCTTCCACATTATATCTATATTACACTGAATCTCTTAATTTTAAAAGCTTAAAATTCTGATTATAAATCCAGTTTTTGTGTTCAGATAAAATTAAATCAGTAGGAAGGAACATGTGTTTTTTGTGGCTGATTGCTTTGACGGCTTGTTTGCTTGATGTGTGTTGTATTGTGAAGCTGAATTGAAGAATATTGTAGATGTGCTGCTGTTGGAAACTTCAGTATTCCCACTGTCTTTGTATGGTTCCTGTTGTCAGGGCCAGATGCAGAGCAGATGCTGGGGATGCATGGGGAGGAAGGCCAGGATTTAAGGTTTGCTGTTGCTCATACGACTCTGTCATGCAACAAAAGTCCTGTGTAAAACATCTGATAAATTGCTGTTAAGCTGAAACTAGTGTAGTTTCAGAAATTGATGTCAGACCTGGACTGGTGCATGCTTTCAATTACATCCCAATAAGTTTGATGTGACAGTGATCCTATGCCAGCATGTTGTCCTTGTTTGAATTGTGAAGAAACTCCACATGCTGAGTTGAATGTGTACTATTTCCTGTTTTGTTTATATTACATGCTCAGTTCAAGAGATTTATTTGCCTTCAGGAATAATAGGTTTTTTTCATCATTATTATTCCGTCCAGGCAAAAGGGAGGACTTGGAGTCTCAGTGCAGAGATCGAGTTCTGTTGTTCTTTGGTTTATTCTTCACCTCAACCTTCATCAGGAGCCATTGAATTCAGCTGTGGTGAATTAAACTGGATCTTTGGTTAATGTCACGTTGTGGACATCTCGGGGTCTGCTGTATGTTTGTAGCCACTGACTGTTTACTGTAAAGAACCCTTCATGGTTCTCTGAGCCTGGAAGCTCTTATCTCAGCATGAGGTTTACTGTCAGCTCCCCACTCCAACAAAACACCACAGCACCCAGGGAGGAGGGTCTTCGGGTAAGTCCCACCAAGTGTGAGTGGGATGGGTGGCCAGGTCTGTGTTGTTATTGCGGTTGCTTAAAGAAGTGACAGGAAGAACTAGAACCAGAGCTAAAGGACCTTGGAGGCCAGGCTACCTACAGAGTCAGAATAAACTTGTGTACATTGGCATATTTTAAACTTCATGGATGCATTGCTGGGTAAATGCCATTTATCTCTAAACCCCCCACCCTCCAAAAAAAGGGTCCAACCCAGATCCTGAGTTGTTGATGTTGACTTTAGATGGATGAATTGGTTGAGGGTTGAGTATGTTTGTGTGAACAGTCATTAACCTTCACCACCCATGAAACAAGTAATACCAATCAAACCCTTCTTTTGCACTCAAGGCAGGAAAAACATTAACTGGTCACTTGGTGCTGCTTTTAGAAAAGCATTTTATCAAGTTTCTTAAACAGTGACGTCACTACTGTCTCTTCTGGTATTACGGACAACTCCAACTCCTAACCTGTTGGCAGCTTAGATTGATGTACCACAGCCCACAGAGGAAAATCCTGCATGTGCAATACTGCACAATATATCCACACTCAATGTTCTTTTATATCAATGTATGCTCTTATAATATCATTCTAACATATATACATTTATTTTTTGCTTGCTGTAGCTTGCTGGTGTTCTGTGTCTTCTATGCAAGTGTCTGACATTATGGAATGAAAGTTAAACATCAGATTTTTGGAGGATGAATGTCTACTTTGTGGCAAATAGCATTTCATCATTTCAGTGTCTCCCAGGAGAATCTCTTCTACTGAATGTCAGTGTAGGAAACTTAAGCAATAACTCTTCTACTCTACTAACTCTACTCTGATCCGGCATGAATAGGGATTCATGGATTCCTGATAAATACAGGGCCAAGAGTCAGTAACTGTTAACTCATATTGGGATCTAAAGATCTCAAACTATAGCAGTCAGAAACATTAAAAATTGATTTTAAAACTGTCAGACAGTCCTGCATGCTGACAACATGCAGGAACAATATAATCTCTGTCTCGCTAGATGTACTAAAGGGGCATCTCACTGGGCTTCTTTTAGAGATTAGAAATGCATGTCCCTTCTGAGAAAATCTGAATATCATTACAATTTGAAGTCTTACACAAACCCTGCACATCTAACAAAAGCAATTCAGCTGCCTCCCCAGCTATTCATGTCAATGTTAATGATTGGTTAGATTATTATCAGATTCAGATCAGTTCTGTTTTCAATAGACACTTTGCAGAAGTTGGTCACATTTTTGTGTATGTGGATCATGGCGCTGCTCCTACTAACATTGACTAACCTGCTTTAAATCTTGACTATGTCTCCACTCCAAGTCATGTCTCTCATATATACTCAGTGTGCTCTTCAAACCACTGATCCAAGAAATCAACTGGTGAAGACAATTTTGGATCCTTTTCTCGTTTGGCTCTACTAATTGCTGAACAAATGCTTCACGTTTTTGCCCTTTTTCTATTGGTGATATTCCCAGAGTCTGGAAAACTGCTCACATCGTCCCATTCCTTAATAAGGGTAGAGAAAGGAGTTATTCATATAATTACTAATATCCAAATTATCCTGTGGAGCTAAAATCCTTGAATTAGTTGTAAACTGTCAACTTGAGGAAGTTCTCACCAGTTCTTCTGGGCCCACATCAGTCCACATTTAGGTCTATGTATAACACTGTTTTTGTCATCACTCATCAGAAAATGTACTGCCATCTTTGTGTACCTCTCCAGGAGGGCATTTGAAATTGTTGACCTTACCTTACATATACATAATTCAAATAATGTTGGTTTTAGTTCAAGTGCTTGTGCATGGTTTGGGAGTTTTTCACTGATAACTAAAGGTGTTCCACAAGGTTCAATTTTAGGTCCATTACTTTTTAAAATGTATATTTACAATAAGAAATAAACCAAAAACTCTTAACCTTCTCTAAGCTGCACTTGTTGATCATGAACTTGTATCGAATGCAAAGAAAAGTTTGTTTTTCTTAAGAGCAAGAGGGTTATTGAGGCTGTTTTTCTCTTCTTTCTTTTTATGCTTGCCTCTGCCTCTACTCTTAAGCCTTTGTATGCCATTTATAATTCTGCTCTTAGGTTTACTATGCGGGATGTTGAAAGCACTCATCATTGCATCCTGTGTTAAAACGTTGGGTGGCCTTTTCTGTCTGAGAGACGTGACAAGCATATGTATTTGTTTATCTACAGGTCTCTTATTGGAAAGTTGCCAGTCTATATCTTCCATGCGAGATTAGCCATATATAGAAGTTTCTTGCATTGAGCTTGAAAGATATACTTCTAGTTTCTATACTCTGACTACGTGGAATGGACGCACCTGCCAAATCAATACTCTTGTACCTCTTGGTGAATTTAAATGGTTTTGCAATTACAGCAAATGGCACTGGTTTGTTTTACAGAAGAGACGCGTACAAGTTAAAGAAATGAAACAACCGATTTGTTCAGCCTTCGTGTAGAAATTTTGGCAAATAAAACAATCACTTTTGTTCCTTCTGATCACTGTCTTGGCGCTGTGTTGTGTCGGCAGTGTTAGTGTCTTAATGATGGTCTCTGTCTGTTGGTACTGGACAAGAGACCGACACTGATTAGACTGTCAACTGAGACATGACGGTTTGGACTAAACCAGTATGAGACATATGGAGTGTATTACTGGCTGACTGGGTTCCAGTGTGCGGTGGTATTGGATAGTTGTTCTCTGTTCTCTGATGACTACTGGATTTGTTATCCCAGCATTCCTGGCATTTTCCTTCTCCCAGACAGAAACTGAGAGACAGTTAAACATTGGCTTAAAAGTGATTCATGCTAAATTTGAAACCTGTTGAAATACTTGATTTCAGCCCAGTCTTTTGGTTCTAGTAACCCCGTGGTGTTTAAAGTCTTCACAGTGAGTGTCATCGATCATCAATCTGAAGATAAAGGCTTACTTACAGCTAGAGAGAGAAGAGAAGAGAGCGATATAAAAACAAATGGAGCACCAGGATCAACATGTGTTTCCAGGTATCGTACGTCATCTATGGACCTGAGGCTGCTGAAAATGAAAACTGTATTGATGGAATAATTCAGAGTTAAAGGCTTAATGTTGATAAAATCTCAGTGAAGATGAATGATTCAGCTTTTTGTTCGTCCTCCTCACTTCTAAACTTTGTGCACTGCTTACTAAGCAGGGCTTTTCTTGGCTGGTTTCTCCCACAGTAGAAAATGTTTCTTATCCCAAAATACATAGCCTGTGCCGTTTGTCTTTATTCTGTCACAGTGTTTAGATATGAAAGCAACATTTTGTAGAAATTAGTATTTTTCTGATTTAGCGCCCCCCAGTGCAATACTGCTGACCTAAATATGGACAGCTGTACACGTGCATTTGTTCTGATTACATTAAAAAACTCAAGACAACAACACAAGACATAGCAGCCAGCTAATATTACTTACTAGTCCAACAGCAAGAAGCCCAGCTTGGCGTCTGTCTTTCAGCTCTCACCAACGACTTAAAGTCAATCCGAAATGTACTCTTGTTTGGTGGCTTCTTGCTCATCCTCACACTCTTTTTGTCTGTTTTAACTCCCCGTCGTTGTCTTTGGTCTTTTCGCCTCTGCTGATTATGTTTATGATATTATGTTTCACCAAAATCTGTGAGAAGAGTTGATGGTTGGTGACTACGTGCCGTGAAGTGTTATGCACACAGTCCAAAGTTATGTGGTGAGAACACACGTACGAGGCACAAAGTGGGAGCAGTTATCCCGATTACACATCAGTGTATCATTACACTGATCTGTTTTTAAGTAGCATAATGTTCAACTGAGAAACTGCAGAATGAAGGTTGTCTTGTCTCTTTGGTTGCCCAAAACGAACAGCTGGTTAACATTGTCAGTGGATCTCATTAAAACTAATGAGCCTCACTACTGGCTGACTGACAGTCCTCAGTGACAAGTGCAGTGTCATGAGACTAATTGAAGGCTTGTGATCTACGCAAGTGTGTGGACCAAAGCGTAATGGGGCATATGGAGAGTGTTACGTGTTGAGTGGGTTCCAGTGTTGGGTGGTATTGGATAGATGTTGTCTGTGCTCTAATGGCTACTGGATTTGTTATCCAGACATTCCTGCTGTTTGTCCAGACAGGCGGTGGGATGAGACGGACAAAAACGGGTCATACTAGTTACAAGGTGATTATTTTCACTGAGAATCACAATGGGACACCAAATTCAACGAACAAATGTTTAGCACTTGCTCCCGTCCTTATGCTAACAGTCTGTAGACGTAGACTGTTAGATGATAGTCATTACTGATAAAAACAAACTGTCAGGTTTATGTCAGATTCCACGTGTTATTGTTTTCATATACGTAGCTCCTTTAGGCAATAAGTCGTAGACTCATACTATGTTTGAGTGTTTGGGTGACAAATATTTTCCACTGGCCTTTTTGTGATGTTTCAGATGTTTGTACAAATTTACAGTTTCAGTTACTTTTTGGTCACAAAATAACAAACTGCCTCAAACTGTCATCTTTGTCTTTGAATCTACAGACAGCACAGCACAGTGTTTTTGTCAGAAACGGGGGCGTATACATTTACATTGTTGAGTTTCATTGCTTGTTTCAAGTCTTACTAGTTTTAAGGTTAGATAGTGCTGTGTAGGTTCCTGATTTTTATTCTAAAAAGGTCTCATCAAGTCTCATTTTAGTCTACACAGTTCTGGGGATGCAGACTATTGTTTTGGAGAAAGGAACAGTATTATTAGCCGTCATTACCTCCATTTCTTTGGTGATTGTCAAGTCTAGTTCAGTTGTGTTGGAAATGCTGTTGCCATTTGAGTTTTTCTTGGCTGGTTTCTCCGTGGTGGTAAAACTTAGTGAAACATTGTCTAGCTTGTCAAAAATAATAATATGAACTTATCAAATATTAGAGTGCGCCAGAGCTTCAGCAAAGCGTGGCTACTCGATCGCTTGCTTCACCAGAAGTGACAATAGTATTATGATACGGATTCTTTAATGCATGTAATTTCTGGCATGACAAGGCCTTGATTCTTATTGCCCAAACTTGTGCTGAGTGATAGGGCCCTTAAATAATATCATGATATTACTGAAATAAAGATATTTTTGTCAGTCAAACAGGTTAATTGGTAACATGTGATAGTTTTATGATTGGGTACAACAGGTTCATCCTCAGAGCTCAGTCGTTCACGAGCAAGGATGGGCCGAGGTTCGCCACTTTGTGAAGAACAGCATGGGCAAATAGTTCAGTGGTTCAGTAAGTTTCTACCATGCAAAGAGAATTTTTTTTTAAGAGAAAAAAACTAAACTAATTAAGAAAAACTTGTAAAATACTCTATAAACACGATTATCTGATTGCCATGGCATCACCTAATGGGGATCCTTTTAAATAAACAAAAATATAAACACACACCTGTGACTGCATTACATCAGTATTACTGCACAGAACATTTTGTTGTTAATTATGATTTATTGGAACTGGCGACTTGTCCACGGTGTACCCTGCCTCTCGCCCAGTGCCAGCTGGGATTGGCTCCAGACCTCCGCGATCCTTCTGTAAGGATAAGCGGTTACAGAAATGGATGGATGGATGATTTATTGGGTGGGCTAAGCGTGAAAGAGTGTGAGAGTGGATGGATGGATGGATGGAGGAGGAAGATAAAAAAGAAAGAAGATAATCTGATTAATGATGAGAAAGCCTGGAGCTGTTAAACGGTCTGCAACAGTATGCAACACTGTGAACAAAAACCACGATAACACAAAAGAAACAAAGAGAGCCTATGAGGATTTATGTTTAAGCAGCCAGGGAACCCGCTATGTCTTGTCACATTGTTGGAGAAATACCTCTTGTTGCTGCTGCCCAATCCACTGGCCTTTTTTCTCCATCCAAGGCGTACAACAATCTGTGGTAAGTCAATGATGTAACTTTAACTAGCTCGCAGTCCACACCAACCACTGCTTGTGAAGCAGCATTGTACGCAAACCCTCTGATGCTGGCCTAGAGGCACGAGAAATCATGTCAGTGTCAGTGATGTGCTGGAGCAGTATCCTTATTTCTGGCACCGCACAGTTTAACCACTCCTGTACCAGCGAAGAGGAGTGCTAACGGAATTGAACGCTACTTCAACAGCTGCACAATTAATGGTGATATCCAAAATTAACGTTAATAAACACCCCAATCATTTTTTGTTGCTAAATGTTTGGAAAAATTGCTCCTGTTTTTGTGCTTACATGCAAAAGACTTGAAATGAGCAATGTCTGCATCCAGTGTGGTGAAGTAACAGCACTTTTTAGTGTTAACTCGCACTAGCAGTCAGTGTGTGTGAGATCTAGATCTCACAACAGGTGTCTTAATTTTCCTGTATTGAACGTCAGAGCTAATCGATATTACAGCCTCCACTAGCGCTTGTTTAACACCGGGTTTCAGTACCCATCCCTAATTGATGCCAGCATTTGTGATTCTATAAGGGTGTGTTAGTGTCCATCGCATGGCTAACTTGCACATCTGTGAAGGCGCCATTAATGCTGAACTATATATAGTTACGTTTTGGAGCAACATATGCTGCCGTCCAGACAACAATTAGAGATGTGCCTGTTTATCTCCGCAAGACGATGCCGAGCCACATTCTGCACGTGTTCATAGTAAAAGAGTGCAAATGGACTGGCTTGGCTGCAGTCCAGACATGTCTCCCATTAAAAATGTGTGACGCAAAATATGACAACGGAGACCCCAGAACGCTGAGCAGCTGAAGTCAGTGGGAAAGAATTTCACTTTAACTTGGACAATTAGTGTCGTCTCCCAAACGCTTAAGAAAAGATAACGAAGGTAACGCAGTAGAAAACTTTTTTGGAACGTGTTGCAGGCTTTCAGAGGAAATGTATATTCACAAAAATCAGTGTAAACATTGAATATCTTGTCTTTGTACTTTATTTAAATGAATAAATGCAAATCTGCAAATTTTACTCAGCGTCACGACTCTTTTGGAATCAGGGTTGTAAAAAGGTGAATAAAGTATCTTGTTGTTCAGCTGTCGAAAGCACCGATTTCTCTGGTCTATTATATTCTAGTTTGCCTCAGCTTAAAGGTTTTAGGCAGGCTGATGTGCATGAGTATTAGACTGTAAAAACGGTATGTAGTCTTTCTTTTTTTTCTCAGTCGATGAATCATACCCGTCCAGTGGTACAGTAGCCTACTCTGTCTTCTCCCTACTACAGTTACAGTTCATCTATTCATCTATATTATTGTTTGTGGTCAGAGTCAATGCGTTTTTCATGTGTTTGTGAGGGCAGGGGAATTCTGGGAAGTTCCCATGTTAATGTAATTATGTCTGTTTAATAGGACATTGTGGTCTTGAATGTTTCCCTCTGTGCTAATTGTGATGAGGAGAACACGGCTGTGTCCTCAGCAGCAGACTCCATCTGGATAAAATCTCTTTTTATTGGACGGCTCTTCAAAAGCTCTCGCTTTAAGATCGCTACTGGCTAAAATAACAGTGTCTGTGATTCTGTCTATGACTGTCTGTCCGTCTCTGTATTTCTCTGTCTGTCTATCTCATTTCTGGTCTCCTGTCAGTCTTTGTACATTTATTTATACAGCACACCATTAACACATTTTTTAATACAGTTAGTTATAATTTTTATATCAAAACCTTCAAGTCATCGTTTATTTGACTCTTAAGCAGAAAAACATTGTTTAAATTATACAGTGTACTACAGTTTTTGCAAAATTTGCAATTTTGTTTATTGATTTAACATGTATGCACCTTAATGTAAGGTATTAATAAATCAGTGTATGTAAACTAATCAACCTTATACACTCAAATAGAATCTGAAACAGCAGAGAAAACCCTGGCACTTTGAATTTAGACCATTAAATTCTTAACTGCGATAAAAGCAGCAGGCAGGAGAGCTCTGATCATCCAGAGCTGACAGGATGATCCTGGATGATTAGTAGTTGAAACTGACTCATGTCCTCTTTGGTTGAAACAAACCTGGCATTCCATGAACGCTTGATAGAAATACTCCGACCTTTTTCAGATGTAACAACAGCCACCACATCACAAGAGGAAATGGTAATAGACAAATACACATTTTCATAAATAGAACCATCATAAAACACTGAGCTGAGGCGGGCTGAATGAAGCCTGGTTGCTCAAACAATCCGCAGGTCTCTGCATCCACCTGTCAGTCAAAGCGTCCACACTGTTAATTCTGCATAATTTAAGCCTTAATATGATTTGAACAGGTGAGTTCTATAAAAAAATCACCCTCAGTACAGTTGTCATGAACGGGGAAATTAGCTATAGAGACCAAAACTGTTTTTTGTACCAGGCTGTAAGCATGTTTATTTCTGCTGTGAAGTTGGACATTTTAACATGGGGACTTATGGAGACTGACTCTCTTCTGGAGCCAGCCTCAAGTGGACGTTTGAGGAACTGCAGTTTTTGGCTTCATTACGCAGAAATGTGTAACTCTTCAGGTGTTTAATTCTGTAAAATATTTTACACCAAGATGAAAGATTTCTAAAATCTGTTGTTATTATGACCTCTATGTGTGACATACAGCAATCTTCAATCAATAAATGATTTTGGCTTCATGCAATAATCACATTAGCTAGTTCACACAGTCTGTTTCTGTCACTAGTCCAGAGGGATGCACCACAAGAAATGTCGATCTCTGTGACGGTGTTACAGTCCGCTTGCCTCATTTGTAGTGTAAGTAGAGATGATGTACTGAAAGTGTGTTTAGTGGGAAACTAACCAGTTACATTCAAACTTAAGATGAAATCTAAGTTCAACTGGTGCAACCGGCAGCTGGAGTTAATGTCCATGAAACATACTGCTTCACACTTACTCACTATACTTGGCACATTATGTCTGAATAAAAGACATAATAAAAGAACAGTAATGACAGTTAATTGGTGCTTTTAAGACAAAAAGGGATTTAGCTGGCTTTAGTGTAGAAACTCAAGTTTGGAACAACAGATTGTTTATTTGTCAACAGGTACGGTTTTACTACTTTTTACATTTCTGCTCTTATTCGACTATTTTGTCTACACACTCTCTCACACACACCCACTCTCACACACATTCATCAAAGGCCTGGTTTTTCCACTCCAGAGCCAGACAGCAATTGGCTCGTCGTCGTCGTCGTCGCTCATTTTTCATGTCAGTCTTTTCCCTGCAGAAAGCATCACTGCTGGGATTCTCTCACATGAACAAACAGGCCTTTCAGTCAGTCTTTGCCTCTAAACATTTTAATTTCTTTGGCCTCATTTAGCCTTGGCTCTGCTCTGGATGAGTCGGTGGTATATGTTTTTAGTTTTGCGTATGTTTTTGGACAGTGAACGTGTGTTGACTGAGCACTGACAGACTAAATGTTCAATTTTGTCCAACTTTTGAGAGTTTTTTGATTTTGGCATTGTAAAGTGTTTGATTCCTCTCTGAAAGCATCCACTGCAGTCTGGGGAAGACTGTTTGCCTCATTAGTTGTTGTAGGTATGTTGGCAGTAACTTGTTGGCAGGATTTGTCATAACTAAAAAATGATGCTCTGATGGTTGAGAAGGGCTCTGATTGGACGATCTGTGATAATTATGTTTCATATTACCTGTCGTTATCTGTTAAATTAACTTTTTGAATACATGAATGATGGATAAGGATAGACATTGGCCGGAGTATTTTCATTATTCATTTTTTGGTAACCATTCATTTGGATAATGCACCTACAGATATTTTGATGCTTTGTCTGCAGATGTTTAACAGATTATCTGAAGAGTACATGTGAACGTTGCAGTCCATCAGGACCAAAAGCTCACGCCACAAAAACAGTTTTTTCCGACTGTCACTCGCCTCATCAACAAGGTCCAGGACCTCCTCTGACACTGACGCTCAACCTCCACCCACCCCAGATCATTAACACACACCTTCTATTTACCATCTTTTGGACTACTACGGTTTGTTATTCATATCTTGCACATTTAAAATATTCTGCATACTGTGAATTATTGCATGTTACTGCATACTGTGCAGCTCATTTCATTTTAAAAACATCTTGTACATATATTTATTTATATCTTCTATTACTTGATTTATTTATTTTTTTTCTGACTCTGTGGAAGAGGATATGAAGGGCTAATTTTAAGACAACAAAAACTAATGAATCATTTATTCCATTCCTGCTAATAGATACTATTTCACACAGCGACACCACAGTGGTCTCAGAAGACGGTTGCAGAATCTCGGCTATTATCTTTTAAAATGTTACAAATACTCTTAAAACCTGTAAGTGGACTATCCAAATGAAGTGTTACCAGTTCTCGTTATGTATTTGAACATTTACTCATTACTCATTTTGCGCTTCAACTTTGACCTAACGTACTTGCCACAGCTGTATGCACACAGTTTTCCTTTGCATTGAGGAATTATCTCTTTAGTTCACGCGACCCTCGTCTTGTACATTGCACACCTGAAGTGTTACTGCTGTATGGGCTTTATTTATCTTCTGCTCATCTACACCTTTTCAACAGGAAGCTTGAGATAGCTGGACGAAGTGGAGGTAGGTGACCTTTCAACTCTTTGGGCAGATTTGGGCTGTTAAGTCTTTTAAAAGACGGATTTGAAAACACAGACATTCTTCTTGCTGGAATGTTAATGAGAATTAGAAGGTAGAGCGATATTTCAGTAGCCTTGAATTCATCAGTGAGTTGTGAAGTGATTGATGAGGATTTCGGGTCTGCATGGGCTGAAAGCAGTGGCCCACTCCTGCTTAATGACTCTACCATTGCCCACTTTGTCCACAGTTTATACTTTGGAAACCTGAGCTCCCCCTGTGCCTCCTCTGCCTCTTTTGTTGGCCTCTAACCAGCTTCTTCCAGCCTCACTGTATAACCAAGGTCACTCACTGCATCTGAAGACAAACATGTCAAAGATAATGTTAGAAAACGGCAAACCGTAAAAACGTTTGTTTGATGGAAAATCTTTCTGACACTCTGGGCATCAAATACCTTATTATCATCAAACTGACGCTCAGTGAGATTTAGTCTCATTTTGTTCTAACCACCTCAAAAATACAGCCAAGTTTGAAAATTAAACCCCTTCAACTGTCAGTGTAAAGTCAATTCATTATGACAAGTCAGATTGGATTATGAACATCTGACACTAATCTAGGTTCAAAGAGCACTAAGCTATGGTACGATTGCCATTATTATTATACATAACTGTTTTGATAAGATAAGGGAGGCTAAAGAAATGGAAAGAGGAGGATGGAAAAGTGATCTGAATTTGTTGTTTTTGGATATAACATATTTGAACAGTAGAGAGGAACAGCTGATTTATCTCCTGAGGCGGCCTTTAAAGTTGACACGTTCCTAAGAAGGTACAATAAATCCAACGCACATCGCTGATTTACAGTTTGAAGAGCGTGAAGGAAAGAACGTCCAGCAACTTTTCACCTGAAAGAATTTAGTGAAGCCCGGTGAGAAGGAGCCGACTAAAAGAGGAATCGACTGAGACTTGAGTGATCTTTGTGGGAATATTACACCATCACAACAACACATGCTTCAAGCATGGCTTCAGAATGAAGGATGCAGGTGAACTTTTTACTGAAGTATCCCAAAATTTCAGTTTGGACACTGATGATTGACAAATCACTTTCAACATAATTGAATGCAGAACAAAGACGAGATATTTATGTTTAAACTAATAACCTTTATTTTTCGCAGATATACACTATATTATATATATATTGTAAGTAAACTATTTGATGTCTGCAACACTCAGTAAGCGTAAGGCAACTGAGGACACTAACGGTTGAATTTTGAAAGCAAAATTCCTCCCGTTCTTGCTGATAAACAACTTCACTTCTGGGGTCTCTGTTGCCATATTTTGTGCTTCATAATGTGGCACACATTTTCAATGGGAGACGGGTCTGGACTGCAGGCAGGCCAGTCTTTTACTATGAAGCCACATAGTTTGGCTTGGTATTGTCTTGCTGGAATAAGCGGGTATATCCCTGAAAAGCATACGTTGCTTCAAGCATTAAGGGTGCCTTCACAGAAGTGCAAGTTACTCTAACCTAGACCATCACAGATGCTGGCTTTTGAACTTTGCACTGGTAACAGTCTAGATGGTCCTTTTGCTCTTTACGTTGGAAGACATGACCTCCATGACCTGTCAGACCACAGGATACTTTACCAGAACATCAACTGTCCATCTCAGGTGAGCTTGGATCCAGAGAAGTCGCTGTGTTTCTGGATGTTGTTCTTAACTTGTATTTGTATATGCAGTGACAAACGGTGTCCGGGCAATGGTTTCCCGAAGTGTTCCTCAGCCAATATAGTAAAATCGTTTATCCTGACAGATCAAAGGTCACGGGCATTCAGTGCTGGTGTCCGGTCTTGCCTTTTACATGCAAGATTTTACATTGGGAAAGCCTGAGTCTCTCGAGGATGCCCCTTTTCATTCACCTCCTATTCACCTGTTACCAATTAACCTGTTTATGTGTGGGATGTTCCAATCAATCTACTGTAATTCAATTATAGTTTGTCATTTATGAAGTAAATATATGAATTACCACCCTTAATACAAATCCAGTCAGCCAGTTAGTTAGTGTGAACTTTAAATTAACTCGATACAGACTCTAAAGCATGTTCAGCTGGTGATAATCAAACCTGCAGTGCAGCTGTGAGTCATTCCTCGCACATCTCCACCTGATTTAGCCGTTTGTCTCGGCTTTATCCAAGTTGTAAAACCTTTCATTGCCATGTGTTGTTCTGATTAATTATGGCAAATCACATAACAATAAAAAATAACATGCAAAGTGATCCTCAGACAATCACCTGCCGAATCAGAAAGCTCCTGGTGCATCGCAGCTCAGTTTAAATGTAGTTACTAGGTGACAGAATCACCTCGCTTGTCTAATATTTGGCTTTTGCTGTGTGAACTGGACCGCTGCTTGTTTTTCCTGAAGATTACTAAGCCTAATATTTTATTAGGCGCCTTATTTCAGGTGTCACAGGAAGCCTCCCTTGACTTGGGTTTCTTCTCTTAGCCCTTGGATTTGGACAGACCTTGTTGAGTTATTATGTTGTTATATGTTATTAAAATGTCTTAGAATAGCTATGTTATATATTTTAGTGAGCTGTGTACTCGAAATGTTTCCAACACCCGAGAGAAAAACGTAATTTTATTCAAAGTATGTTTGATTTGGTTGCCTGTCAATGGCGTCATATCCCCTTTACCCCGTCTACTTGCTATAACTTGCGTCAGAGAATAAGGAAGGAAGGAAGCAAACGTGGCTAAACATAATGGGAATAAAACTACATATTACCTCCTGCACGAACATGAACGTCAGATATATTGACATCGGCAATGGTGAACAATGAAGATTCATGACGTCGTCACACTACATCTTTTGTTATTGTTTTGATGTGAGAGACCTCTAGCGACAGAAATTACAGTGTGCGTTTTTATACGTACTTTACTTTAACATGTAGAGCATCTTCATATTGCTGATGAGCATATTTTCCTGCCTAACTTCTCGAGCTGAAGACTCGTCTGTGCAGGATAGAAAGCTGGTGGAGAAAAGTCGGGGGTGCAGGACAGAGTGGAAGACAGGCGAGAAAATGAAATGAGTAAAATAGAAGATGGAGAAGAGTTAAAGCAGAGGGTGAAGAGAGGTAAAAGCCCTGAAGTTAGGACTATTTTCTGTGTGTGTGTGTGTGTGTGTGTGTGTGTGTGTGTGTGTGTGTGTGTGTGTGTGTGTGTGTGTGTGTGTGTGTGTGTGTGTGTGTGTGTGTGTGTGTGTGTGTGTGTGTGTGTGTGTGTGTGTGTGTGTGTGTGTGGCTGTGAGACGTGGCAGAACGAGGCCTGGCCAACCGGCAGATCTGTTCCATATGTTTCCTGGAGAAGGAGAGAGAGAGGCAGCTCCCCACCACCCCACCCACAGTACAACGAGTCTTCATTTAAAAAGACAAAACAGTCTAGAAGCAAATCATCCGCAGCACTACGTCGTCGTACTGTACTGTACTGCGGCTCGGCCTCATTTTCTGCGGACTGTAGATATCAGTTTCAGGTAAAGATGGATCTGACAAAGGCAGCTCGCAGGTGTTGGGTTTCTGGAAGTCTGCAGGGAGCTGGCTGCTGTTTGACAGGGGCCTCCCAGAGAGCCTGCGAGGGCAAAGAAAACACACACAGCTTGTCACGTTTTCACATTGGTTTCATCACATTCATCATTCCTGTCCTGTGTGTGTGTGTGCGTGTGTGTTTCACTGTTTCAATTGGTTTTGTCAGGGGGCCAAGAATGAAAATGTTTTTGTGTCAGCACCTCCCAAAATATATCTCAAAGCAACTTCCATAGAGACCCATTATAACGGAACGGTACCTGAATTTACAAGAAAATTGTTGAATCACGATGCCGTTCTCTCCATAACTGAAAACTGATCTCACATTCCTGGAAGTTGTGATAATGAGTGAGAATTATCACTGGACCTGTCCAAGGTGTACTATGCCTCCCGCCTAATGTCAGCTGGGATCAGACATGGATAAGCAGGCATGAAAAATGGATGAATCATCACCAACTCTGAGGTTCCAATCAGGGCTATAAAGTGTTTTAGCATCTTTCAGCCTGTTGTTTTGAAATCACGACCTACAGGTTTACTGTGTTGTTTCGTTGTCAGTGCTCTTAGCCGCCTTGTCTTCAGCAGCAGCAGCAGCAGCAGCTTTTTCCAGCAAATCTTTGCTCTGATAAACTCACTGTTCACTACCTGTCCAGCACCAAACGGCAGACAAAGTCAGGGAGACTGGTGAAGAAAGTGGAACATCTGAGAGCTAACCCTCCGGGGCCCAAGCAATTGCTCACGATTGCAAAAGCAATTAACAGAGCCATTGACAGAAGTGTTGAGAAGTAATTGTTAGAGCTGCATGGTGAGAAACACATCTTCTGTTAGACTTCCTCCGGCACCGGAGCTGTTGTTTGAACTACAGATTTCTCTTCCAGAATTGTTGCATGCCCACCTCCATAAATTAGATAGAGAGAGCAACAAACTTGTTCATTTGCATATACTACCCTAAATCAGAAAAGTTTCCTTTTAAGTAATTAATGTAGGCGACTCCAGTGCCACCAACCAAGCAAAATATCACACGTGATGCGCTTTAGCTGACCCAGAACCCTCTAAAGGATAAGCAGCTAATGGATAAATGTTGAAAATAATACTGTCCACTGCTTTGGTCTCATCTGTCATTATTAAACAAATAACCAAAAACCAAAAAGATTACATATAATTCTCTGCAATTTATAGGCTTTTATAAATGACTTAATTTAAATCTAAACATGCCGGGCGCTCAAAGTTAAACCAAACCCATTCTTGTATCAGGACAATTTCCAACAGCATACAAATACTCATTATGAAGTGAAAAACTAAAATGTGCAGCTCAGTCTGCTGACAAGACTTTTTTTTCTTTTACTGGTTTTTATTGATGAGTCTGTGCAGACCTCCAGAATGTGGTCAGGGTGAGTCCTGTGCGCCATCTGTTCATTAAAAATTGGGCTGCATGGACACTAAATTGTGTTGGTGGATAAGTTTGAAATATTGGGGGGAAGGAACAGTTTAAAAAGCACTGAGCTGGTTAGATGAGAAGCCGCAGGGTGCTTTCTGCAGTTTGAGTAAATTCACTTTCCGACACTTCATCGAGACAGGAAACACCTTTTACTTTGTACTTCCTTGTCTGACCTGTCACGCTATGTTGAATCTTTGGTTTCTTGTTGGATAAAACCATTTTTTAACTCAGCAAGAAGGCAAATAAATCCCAAAATATCAAACTACACCTTTTGAAGTCGATACAAACCATGTAAAATCAAACAAGGTGCAGGATTTCTCCCTGTCATGGTTGAAGTGAGTTATGATTATGGACCTTACATCATTTTTTCCCCCATCTTATTAGTCGCTGCAAAGATTTCCTGCCAGCCAATGAGTTTGTATTTGGCAATTCAGAGATATAAGACAACAGTCCTGGATCAGGGCTACCTTTAACGCTGCCAAACACTTCAGCGGCTCCATCTTCAAAATGACATTGACAAATTGGCATTATTCAAGCTGCATTATTGTAAATTTAAGTTCTAAATCCAGAATATTTCCATGTGATGAAATAGTGCAGCTATAAAAAGAAATCAATAGATCGTTATAGTATTTACAAGACCTCTCATCCTTTCACTATTTTCCACACTGGTCTAGCTACTAGTGAGTTATATAGTAGAATAGTTCCTTAATTTAGAAGAAGTGGACAAACCTGGCAACCAGAGCAAACTTTAGACAATGTACTGTGTTTACTGCAGCCTCTCAGAAAGCCACATCACTCCTTGGGTTCCTTTGACTTCGTCTCCTGACCTCCACTGACACCAAGAGATCTACCTGTGACTCTTTAGTGTGCAGCGACATCTGCTGGTGGATGAAGGAGTAGCTCAACTAATCAGCCACCTACCAGGGAAACCAACACTGGTCCCATTTATAACGTTTAGCTGGAGTGAGAGTGGAGAACTTTAGTTTTACTAAATTAAACAAGGTAATCCTGAGGACAATATAACAGCTAAATATCTTCAGACTTGAAGTTAGTGCTGAAACATAAGTTAATTTGTTGATTAGTTGATCAAAAAAATAAGTTGATAGGCAATAATTTTGAGCATCTATTCAATTGTTTGATATTTCTTCTTGAAAAATATTAAGACATTTGTTGGTTTCAGCTTCTCCAATGTGAGAATTTGCTGGTTTTCTGTTGAAAATAGTTACGTATAACCATTTATCCATAGATTTGTGAGTTGCAGCTCCTCTACGAAATCAATCCACATATGAATCTTTGGTTTGAGATGTAAAGTAAACAATAATTTCATGAGTTGATGAATTCTAATCAGTAATCAACCTTTTTTCCTGCCAATATCTTGACAACCAGTGCCTTAGCCCATTGATTTTTGCAGATACTTTATTTTATTTAAGCGTTATCTGATATAATGAGTCAAATTTCTTCATATAACCTAAAATCACAAGTTTGTCCGAGAGATGTTAATCAGATGTTAACCTTCCAACACAAACCCAGTTTCATTTTGACAAAAAGTAAAGACATGAATGGAGAGGTGTTTCAGTTTTTATTTAAAGATACTAAATAAATATAGCACCATTTCAGAGGAGATATCACTGGAGGAAACAGGAACATGTTTGTAAGGAAGAAGCCATTACCTGCTTATAATTTCAATGATAACTGTAGCTCACCTGGTTGCTATAGTTCATTAAAACAATGTGATGTTTTTGGGTCTATATCAACAACAATGTATATTCCAGTCTGACATGTAGCTCTCAGGTTCTAAATAAAGACAATACAGACATGCAGTGAGATAATATAAAACATCCACATGAAGACAGACATCGGGCTTCAAAGTGACTCGTTGCACTAAATGATGCCACCATCATTCGTTGACTGTACAGACTTCTGCTGGGAGGAAAAGGTTTTTAAGCTCCTGTTATGTTACAGCTCTGGACTATAGTGACTCTTTAATGATAATTTCATTCTCAACTTAAAAAAAAAGGCGTAGATATAATATGTAAAGAAAAAAATGACAAAAGAGGGAAAAAGACTATTTTGTTTGTTGTTCAGAAGTGTTATAAAGACAACTTAAGCTACTGTATCTCTCTGTCTCTACTGTCTTATTCTTATACGAGAAAGGAAAGAACTAAAAAAAGCCTGTAATGCTACTCAAGTCAAGTCATTGGGTGGATTTGTTCAAAAAGTGACCAGAGGGAGGCGCTTTATTCCTGGGAAAGTTTACACAGCAAAAGTTGAGGGACAGAAGGTAAGCATGGCCTCAATGAATGCACCTCGCAAAGGTAGACAGGGCTGAATTTCATTATAATGTACAGCTGTTCATGGTATTATGTCCACCCCCCCCCCCATATTTTCAGCACCAACATCCATTTTTTGACCTGTCCAAGAACTTTTATGTGTAAATTGTACCAGCATTCAACAACATGTACTACATTTCTAATATACATCAATATAATGAGTTTTCTCTCGTTTCCTGAACAGCTAACACTTTAGGAGTGCAGCTTCATCTTGTTTAATCTATCAGAATTATTCCCAGCCCCTTCGTTATACTGTAACAAGGACACTGGCAGTTTTCCATTTCTGAGCTGTCTGGAACATATCACTTTCACTCCCTTCTTCTACTTTCTGAAGTTTCCGAGCTGAACGCCCCTTCGTCCGGTCACGCAGCGAAAGGTGGCTGGCTGGACGTCCCAGTATTTAACAGGGTTGGCAAACAGACTGATGCCTGTATACAGGTTCTTCTTGATACTGGGCCTGATGGGACAGAAGTCGTTGACTCCCACGCTGCTGATTTTGTTGCCATGGAGGAAAATCACCTAAACAGACGAGAGAGGATTTGATCAGTTGTTTTCCTACCTTGTCTGTAAACCAACCATGTTTAAGATCTCTGTTCTAATACTACATTTAGACCACTGTACTTTAGACCAGGAAAGAAAGACTGGAACAGAGTTACAAGATGAAAAGTTGGACATCATTTTATAGCTCCAGAAACTTACGTGTTTGAGACAGCTGAAAAGTTATAATAACATATTACTGCTACCCTTAATTCCGTATGTGACAACAGTGTAGTATAAGTTTCACATCAAGGGTTGTTCTAGGGATCAAGGGATCTAGCGGTGTAGTTGCGGATTGCAATGCTGTCATCTTATCCTCTCCTTCCTCGCTTGTGGGAGAAACTACAGTGACCAGGAACTGCATGGAAAACGTAAAAGGCCCTATGTAGAGCCAGTGTCGGTTTGTCCGTTCTGGGCTACTCTAGAAACATGGTGGTTCAACATGGCAGACTCCGTGGAAGGGGACCCTCCATTGAGTAAAGTGAAAAAGTTTAGGTATCTTTTGAGGGTGAGACGGAGCATGAGGTTGACAGGTGGATGGAGGACTTTGGTGGTAAAGAGGGAGTTGTTCTGTCAACTAAACCCAGCTGAATTTGTCAGTTTTATGACATGCACTTTAATCTACTGATACTGATCAAAGTGCCAGATTCGTTACAGTGTCTGTAACTCACCTGGAGGTAGCGCAGGGAGCTGAGGCCTGGTGGGACCTTTTTCAAACGGTTGTTGTCCAGGTGGATCTCACGAACGTTCGGGATGGTGGCAAAGCTGCCATTTTCTACAGACTTGATCTGGTTAAAGCCTAGTCTTAGCCTGCAAACAATAACAAAATATAGTTGACAGGTATCAGTTTACAGTAAGGAAGAAAAACACTGAAACCTGAAGACGAGTCTGCAGAAAATGTTGACTGATTGGAAAATGTTAGTTTCTAGGATGAAATGTGGCTTTTCACCTCAGCAGATTTTTATATCTGATGAAGTCTTCTATTTCCACCTTGTTGATCTTGTTGTAGTCCAGGTTCAGCTCTGTCATAGTGGTTGGGAAGTCTGGGAGATACAAAACAAGCTTCATTTTAACAGAGATTAGCAGTGTTTATGCCTCATTTAGCTCTACAGTTGGAGTCCAGTATAGTAAAACTGTAGGTGGGTGACTGGAGGAGAAAAAAAGAGTTTTTAAGAGTGTTTAAATCATCATAGCATGAGCTGAGTGATGTTCTACCTTTTGGTATAGCGGTTAGTTTGGCCTCCGCCATACCGACGTACAGGGTTGACAAGCCGTTAAATGCTCCCAGCTCGATCCCACTGTTGGTCAGAGGGTTGGCACCCAGCTCTGTTTGGACAAGCACAAAACATCTGGTTTAATTGTTAATGATCCATTATATCTCCTGGTTACGTTAGAAAACACACATCAAGTGAATTACTATGAGTTGCTCTTAGAGACCTGGTCAAGTTTGTTTCCATGTGTGTAAATATAATTAATCAAGAAAGCATCTTGGAAAAGCCTTGATAAAAGTAATCTGAATGATCTATCGATAACAAGTAAAAGTTTGGCATTGTTTTAAATAAAATATTCAGTTCAGCCAGTTATTGTCGATAGTATTCTCTCAGTCTTTCCTTCTTTCATTAGTCATTTAAATGTAATCCAATGTACTTGTTTTAATTAAGATGAACTCCCAACACAGTTGCATGATAAGTAACACTTTACAAATCCTTTTAGCCAATGATTAATTAGACTTAATTCTAGTATAAACACATCAGAGTCCCTGATATACTCTGAATCAAATGTGGACGTGAACAGCAGGGCCAACACGAACATGTTCCCATACATGTTGTCTGCGTATCCCTCAAGAGGGCCCTTCCAGATGTGACCAGATGAAATTCACATCATGACCTTCGCAGATATGCAGATGCAAAAAACACAATGTGGACCTGTCATGGGAATAATACTCAATGTGTCATAGACAGAAGAGGTTATTATTGTTGCTGTGCAACTCTGTCCCACTCAGTAGATAGCCGCCCACCTTATTCTGCTCGAGATTTCTGCCTCTTAAAAAGGAGGTTTTTCCTTGCCACTGTCGCCAAGTGCTTGCTCATGGTGGGAATAGTTGAGTCGCTCTAAATAATACTATAAAATGTACAGTCAAGACCTGCTTTATATGTAAAACACAATCTTTTCCTTACCTGCCTGAGTTTAATCATACTTTAACCAGTCTGACTTTGGCACTGGATCCAGTCAGTGTTGTTTATTTTTACCAGTTCCACCATCTTTCCCCTAGCCTCATGCCAGCCTATGTTTCTTGATGTGTTAGTACTTATCTTCTTTATAATTTTGTTTATTGTGTACCAAAATACAAAGGCAAATTCCTGAATATAATGGTGGCAAATCAGGTTTTAGGATAAGTCAGCTTATCAGTGTGGAAGTTTATTCATTACTTCTCTCCGGTTAAAGCATCCGTAAATCAATGAAATGAACTGCTGCAGTGTTTGTTTTGAATAAAAACCTGTAGACTTATTCTTGGTACAGAACTGGACACTCGAGTACACTCCAAATGGCCTTCAAGTACATTAATTATGGCTGATCTGACACAGAAAGCTTAAACCAGGTCTTACCCAGCACATGGAGTTTCCTCAGGCCTTTAAATGCGTCCTTCTGAATTTTGTTGATCTTGTTTTCGTGGAAGCGGAGCTCGACGACATTGGGAGGCAGGTTTGCGGGGATCTCAGTCAGCAGGTTGTAGGAGAGGTACAGCAATCTGAGATGGTTCATGTTTCTGAAGGCCTTGGGGTGGATCTTAGAGATCTTGTTGTTGATCAGAAACAGGCCCTGTTGTAGGAGAAATGAATAGATTTGAACTGGGTTTTACTGCATTTCTTACAGCAGGTGTAAGAAGGAACGGTTGATGACAAGTCTGTGTTTAAGCACAAAGCTGTGGTTGTAGATTGTTCTCACAGTTTGCTTTAATACAGTACAGTGTAATCCAGAGCTATAGGCATTTCCAACTGGAAAAACATCGGCTCGATCAAAGACAGACCCGCTGTTACTGCCCCTGCTCCTCAACTGGGAGTTTCATGCAGAGCCACTTTCATCTCGTAAGGCTTCATTTAGATTTAGACCGATAATACTGAGCTGTTTCTTCTCATCCGCTTTAAAAGCTACAAGATGGTATTGTCATTCACATGTATCTTGAGTCTGAATGTAACTCATTTAAAGTTCTCCAAGTCTCCAAGGTATTTTTTTTGCCATAATAGGAAGTTGTGGAGTTCTGGATCTCTTTTGTTCTGTTTTGTTGATGTTGGCTCAAAATATGCCAATGTTGGGTGTAGGAGTGGTTAAGAATTCACATGAGGTTCACATAATATTTGCGATTCTTATCTTCTACGATTCTGAATCGATTCACGGATTCCAAAAATGGAAGAAAATAGCTTGTTCCAGTTTAATTTTGAAAGACTAGCAAGTTTACAGCATTGTAGATAACAATGGGCTTCACTTGTTTTCATGTTCCTCAGAACGCAGCAGAACACCGATACTCGAAAACACATGGACCAACTTCTGTTTTATAACACACATTTGATGCCAGGGATATTAAATCAGCAAAATTCTGGTAGTAGTCAAGTAAGTGAAGTAATAACTTTTGTGGATCTTCAATCACCAGGTCAACATTTTCGTTTATAATGTGAAATTTCTCAGCATAAACTCATTCAAAGACATTCATGGTTCCCAGACAATGCATCGTTTAGTCCACTGGTTCTCAAACTATAGTACATGCACCACTGGTGGTATGCGACCTTCCTCTAGTGTAACGTGTGCATATATTGATGATTAGCTACGACCCAAAATGTGACAGAAAGATCGTATGCGTAGGTAAAATTAAACTCTGCAATCCAAATGGAAAATATTTGTGTGTATCAGAAGTACCCCTTTAACACCAAATAAGCTCTGGTTCTTGAACCGGTTCCATTCAGGATTGCAAATAAACCCGCCTCCTATGTGAATTGTCCATACACTGATATATTTTAACAGCTGTCATGATCATGGTAATTGGAAAGATGATATTTTCTGAGGTGGTACATGGAGTAAGAAGTTTGAGAAACACTGGTGTAGACATTGTCTGACTTTACTTCTGTCACCACAAGACATGTAAACAAATATTGGAGAAGGACTCCCATTAAATTTTGTGCTCATCATGTTCCCCACATAATGACTGTGGTCGTTCTGACTTATTATCTAGTGCCAACATCAGTTCAAAATATCAGTTTGTCCAACACTATAAGTTATGAAAAACCTAAAAACAATAACTTCTGATTCCCTGCACGCTCATGCCTCACTTCACGCATCCTAATTTGACCCAGATCGAGGACTGAAGCTTCTGCTGCAGCTTTGCTAACGTGCTGCTCACACTATGTGGGCTGTGTAGACTCAGTGCTAACTTGTCCTTTCTTCAACTAGCTTCTTCTTTTGTTATGTGGTATATGGCTAGGATTTCCTTGAATTGGACAAATTTGTGGTCTAGATGCAGTGAAATAGAAACTGCACTGTGCTGATGTTTGGAACTGGTACTTATTTGCTCATGTAGATTGGTTTCATCAGATGGATTGATGTTGTTCTTGACTTTTTTAACTTCAGACATGTCCTGACGGTTAGGTCTGTTTAATGTTAACAGGGGTTGTGGTGTTCATTTCTACATGCAGACTAAATTAGGTCTGAAGGTTTCTCTTACATAAAGCTTGTGGAGGCCTTTAAAGTCGTCCTCCTTGATCTCGGTGATATCATTGTTTTGGAGGTCGAGGATCACAGTGTCTTCAGGAATCTTCTCAGGAACAGAGATCTGACCTGTTGGCAGAAACACAAATCTCTGATTAAAGACCAGAGACGGACTGTAAGTGATGAAAATCAGAGCATACGTAATCATACACAACAATAGAGACAATGCCACAAGCCACTGTTGGCTGTGCGCTATGGTTTAAGAAAGTCTGGTTTGATTGTGACGTGACTGATGTATTTTTAGTTAGTTTAGTATCATAGGGTTAGCTGGTAATGTTACAGTAAACAGAGTTTCATGAGATTAAAGTCAATTATTGGGTGAGGGCTCTGCTTTCCTGTGAGTAGACGGTGGATGTGATAATTTTATTGGTAATAAATGATAATTTTATTGACGTAAAAGCAGTGTAGTACACACAGATGCAGCTTCTCCAGCCTGAGCCCTCAGTAAGGGACCCAAAAAGACTTTTTTTCCCATAAATTCATAGAAGTGGCTGTGAAACAGTGGATGAAACCACTGCAAGTTGACTCGTTTCACTATGAGAATTCAAATTAGCCGAGGACTAAACTGGAAACTGTTAAGCTGCTTGGCCGGGGGAAGTGTCTACTGTGTTTGTTCAATGCGGAAGATTCAAGTAGTGTTATGTCTGGAAATCAAACTTCTTTGGCTTCATGCGCCACTGAGCAGCTTCCACAAGAAAGGATTGAGCCTCCAACGTTGTATCTAATTCTCTATACACATCCGCCTCGCTCTGTCAATTTGAAATGGCCATTGACCTTACTATGTGCAGTGTCTTTGGTAAGAAGTTTGCTGTAAAAAACCTCTTAGGCTTCATTGCCTCCACGACCCAGAAGAAATCCTTGTCTACAGTAATATGTGGATCCTGGTGTGTTCATACTGTGTGTGTTCTAACCTTGGTCGGAGCATTGCATCACTCTGGGTGAGCAATGGCAACCAGACGGACAGTCCTCATCTTCATCATCAAGATCATCGTCATCGTCTTCTTCTTCTTCATCGTCATCATTGTCGTCCGAATCAGCCATCATGATGTCATAGTGTTTCATGAACTCCATGACGTTGATTGGCTCGTAGGGTTTGGCGTTGCCTAGTGCCAGCAGGCAAAGCAGGAGGAAGACCCTCATGGTTAGACCGGTCAGTCAGACAGCAACCAGGGAGAGCTGTAGGAAAACACAGATGTTAGGTCAGATCTAAAACTAATGACCAAGCAGTAGAAATGGTTTGCTTGCTTGTTTGTTTGTTTGCCAACATAACAGAGCAGAGATGCAGAACACTGGAGAGTGCCTCAGTTGACATTGTCCACATGAATGAGATGTGATGGTTTCACAAGTGAAAAGTTTGCGATAGCTCCAATTTTACAAGCTGTGACGTATAATGGCTCCTTTTAGAAATGTTAAATTCTGTTGAACTTCTTGATGTGGATACTCTCAGCCGTTTACTAAATGTTTTTTTAAGCCATCTTGAGAAAGACAAACTCTTACTGTACACAACATTCACAGCATCGATTTCGCATCCGTCTTAGCCACTTCTATGCTGATCATATTGATTTAAGAGGTATTCATCCTGATCTGATATACATCTGCATCGGAAAATTATTTCATCAAGTGGTGTAGTTGTTGATTGCTTTTCCTGACGCCCTCTCCTGTCAGTGTTTAGTTTGTCCTTTCTGGGCTACTGCAGAAACATGGCTGTCCAGCATTGCAGACTCCATGGAAGAGGCCCCCTAAATGTTACAGTGGACCTTTTACAGCCTGACAATCACTATTATTCTCATGCTTCCTTGTTTTTTGTCATCTAATTACTTCACTAATTCAACGTTGAAACTTTTGCATCTTTAAAACTTTCTGAAATATTTAATGTGAATGGGAGGAACTGTCTGAGTCACTCAGTTGCCATCACTGTTGCAACTGTTGTGCAGGGGGAGTGATGATTGAGTTTGCTGATTAGAGTGATCTGTTGTGTCACATTAGCTTTAATTACAGATATATATGTTTATATACAGATACAGACACAGTTGTTGCTTCCGAACATTGTAACATTTTAAACTTTAACTGTTTTCTGAGCTCCTTTCATTGCTTCCTGCCTCTCATGTGAATCTCCAGTTAAATGACCAGCCTGACCCAGGAGTCCCTCGGCAGTTAACTGCAGTTTGTGGCTTCTTAACCGACATCGCGTACACGCACATGCATAGACACACAGGCACACAAACAACTAAACTGCTTCCAGCTCTTTACAGTGCTTGTAGAGCTTAGAACTGAGCTGTTTTACCTTCAGTCCAACTGATGACACCTCAGCCCCTTGTTAAGTCGTTACACAAAAACTCTCATTTCAGCACTTTTCATCGCACCCTGCACACATAGTTATTACTGATGCATTACTATGTAATCTTAAATGTTGCTTGAAATTGAGCTGATATGAACTGCTTATATAGTTTTATGTACTTTAATCTATAATATTACATTATATTTGAACATCCTATCACATGTTTTGTATGTAAAATCTTCTCTTGTAACTGTAGCTGTCAAATAAATGTTAGAAAGTTCAATATTTCTCTCTGAAATGAAGTACAAAGTAGCATAAAATGGAAATACTCGAGTAAAGTACCTCAAAAATGTAATTAACCACAGTACATTCAACCACTGGTGGTTACCATGGTAACGTGATGCAAGCATTTCAACATTTTTTTTTGTCCCTGTGGCTGTTTTTCCTATAAGAGCTTTTTAGTCTACTTAGTTGCAGCTCTTGAATGTTGGAGTCACCCTGTATGAAACTCTGTGAGCTGCTACTCAACAGTTAAAGTCACCCCAGCCTCCAAATTAGCCTGATTTAGGAATGTATTGCTAAAACAGTGAATGGTGAAAGGGCGTGCAGAGTTCCTGAAGTGATCAGTTTCAGTAAGTGCTGCTCTCTTTCTTTTTTTTTCTATCAGCGTTTCCATGAGGCTCTGAAAAACCTCGACTGGAAAGGAGCTCCTGCAGCCAACATAAATGTTTCTCCAGCTCTCACCTATTCAGCATCTGTGGTGATTCACAAAATGATTTATATATCTTCCCCTATTACACACTCACACAGCCAGTACAGAGAGAGAGAGGGGCTGAGATTGTCTGGTTGCGTGCTTCTAGTAATCTTGATGGATTCTGAGCCCTTCAGTGGAGCAGTCAGTCCACCCACAAATATGTGGTGGTGGTCGAGCATCGTGCTGCGACAGCAAATACCACACAGCGTTAGACCCTTCCTCTGCACCCACACTGTCTTTTATTCCACATGTGCTCATTTAAGACAAAAGAGGTTGTTTCCTTTATGTATGGTTTGCAGCTTAGATGGGTTCTGCTTTAGCAACTTGGTGGTGGAGATAATTAGGTATAGATTATTAAGCTGTCAGAAAATTTCCATCCCAGTTAAACAAAGCTCAAGATGTGATGTCTTGTTTATATCCGAGTAACAACGTCCATTTCACAATGATCAGAAAAACAGCAAATTCCCACATTGTGGAGGCGATGCCATTAAAATAATCAGCAATTAGTTGATATAAAATCATCGGCAGGTAATTTGCTGTTGATTGACACTAGTGTTTGAGCTTTCTGCTTTGTAATTGAAATAATTTGGGTAATTTGAGGTGAGTCAGACAATTTCCTTCATGTGTTTGTATTTACGTGATTGTTATGACTGTACTCGTGGAAAATTACTTAACATTTTTGTCAAATGAGATCAACATGGACCAAAACTCCATGCAAGTAACACATGAATGAACACAGCATTCAATGTAAATCCCAATTATTAAACATCCTCTTCCATTCAGATCATGCATTTCACCTAAAATATGACCCACAGACGTATAAACATTCCTGTAAATTGAGCTTGTTGTGCTCCACAATTTGCATGCAAATATAAGTCACTCAAAAATGATTACATTTGAATTATTATCCATTAAAATGCATCAGTTTTACCCACAATACAGACACAGATCAGCTGCTGAAAAGAAGATTTGCAGACTAACATTTGCAGCCTCGTCCTGTGGCTCCACAGAGACTCCTCCACCACCTTTTAAAGGTATTCAGCACAAGTCTTACAAACTGACCTAAACATCTCAGAGTTGCTGCATTCTCTGCAAATAAAACATGCCAGATCGACCAGTTATAAATTTTAGAAGATGATTTTGTTGTGTGTGTTAATAAATCCAGGGTGTGTCCTACCTCAGCCGTCAGGTGTGTTTGTGTCCTGGTTTAAACCCCACACAGTGAGCAGAGGAGAAGCAGGGTCCAGCTGGAAGGCTGAGAGTTGGATCCTCAGTCAATACATTCCCACTGAACAGAGAACAGCATCACCCTCTCTCTCCAGAAAAAAAAAAAAAACGGCCCCCTGAACACCCCCGCCGACGGAAAACCTCTGCTGTTAGGGTGAGAGGTTCAGTTTCAGTTAAGAGCTCTTGACTCTGTCTGAGATCACACCATCTGTACTTCTCAGGGACTAAGATTGAAAAGGCATTGTTAGGACTTCAGTCATGTGCTTTTCATCAGGAGCTTTGAAGTGATGCCAGGATAGTTAGCTTTAGACTCCTGAATGCTCAAATCTTTATATAGAACATACTGGTTGGTCTGTCACCTCCCCTCTCTTCACGGACGACTGCCATATTAAATATTTTACATCGACATGGGTCCTACAGTAAGGCCTGTTGGCATTCAGTTAAACATGGAGAGTGGGTCCATACAGCTGCTGCTGGAGCTGTTTGGGATTCTCAGTGAAACATCAACAGTGGCTCTGGATGACAGATGGAGGTGAGCTGAGTTTTAGGGATGATGCCATCTGTCATTTTGTTTGAGGAATTCCTTCGTTTGGCTGCTCCATAGTAACCGACTTCCCCAAACAAAGAGCATTGATAAAAATCAGTGACATGAGGACAGGAAAGGATTTTTGATTTAGCGACGCTTGTCATCAGGTAGCAGTCAATCTTAATGATTAACAGGACAGCAATTATTGAACCCTATTATAGTACTGTTCCCAAAATATGCCAAGGAACTGCCAAGAAACTTTTTCATAAAAGTCTCCATGGGAACTTGACCAGGTCTGACTTCTTCATTCCTGGAAGAGTCTCATAACCAAACTATGAAAACTGGCATTATCACACAGTCAGTGAGAACTGGTAGCTTTCTCCATGTGTTGCTAGAGATGTCCTCCTTAACTGGAAAGCAGAGGTGATGCCTCATAACATCCCGTAAGGATTACAGGAACAGGAAAGCCTAAAGCTTTATGTTTGCAGAAATGAGAAATACCTCCCAAGAATGGAAAAGCTAACAGGATCTCGCTCCCTCAGGGGCTCACGTGTTATACTATTACTTTTTCCATTCTGTGTTGGTATTTTCTGCTGAGCTGAGCTGGAACGGCATTCTGAGGCACAACTTATGGCAGAGCCAGACCATCCAAATATTCCCTGGTTTGGCAGTCAGACCAACCAAAATGGGGAGCGGGGTCTGTGTTCTGGTTTCAACGCATCTACTCCATTGGGAAATCATATTTTCCAAACCATCAGAGATCTGGTTAAATGATCATCTCATCAACAAGGAGCCTGCTGAACACTCCCATGTTCAACATACTCTTTGAAGAAAATTTCCAAACCCTGTAAACATTTTAAGCTTGTTTTTTCTCACCAGTGACTCCCAAACTGAAATCACTAATTGCATTTCCAACAACATTTATTTAAGGTTGAATCACATTGACAGACTTCAGTTTACTCAGTTTCAGTTTACTATTGTTTCCTCTGCTTATTGTTCCATACCACAGCAAAACTATTGTCTCCCCATCATACAAATGTTTATGAATTATTCTTACATGACTCATTTTAAACTTCATATTCAGCAGCTTGAGAAACTTTTCAGCTTGAGAAACAACTAAGGATAGATAGTAGCATGTTTAATTTGATATTATCCCTTTATAGACGACATTATTTTATTAAATCCTGTATTCTGCTTTTTTGTTTGTAATTTAAATTTATTCCACCAACAGTAAAAGATGTTAACACGAGACAACTTGACCTGAGTTATTTCTACTCAGCATAGGTGCTTCAGGTCTCCACCATAGCCTCATAATACCAGTAAAAGGTTACTCTGGCCAGTAGGTGACCTTCCCTCTGTTGAAATGTTTATTAAAGGCTCTCTTTTGAAGTTTGAAATATAAAATATATACAGGGCATAGACTGTATCAAATGTGTTAGCTTGCAGGTTGTAGAAAATTAAATAGAAACCGGTAGTTTGGCATTTTGTAGCCCTGTTTAATGGTTATTACACAGAAACTACCACAAGTGTCTCCAGGTAAGAAGTACAGCCTTAAACTTGTGCAGTATAACCTTGAAACAAAAGTGAATGTGTTGAATATAAACAGTGTTTCACATTAATTTCCTGGACTGTGTGGGCCTGTCATAGTCTAATTTGTCCCGCCACAGTTTCATAATGAACCAAAGATATTTTTACATTTCATTTGGAACTTCAGTTTCACTTTCCGGTGGAACGAAATCCACAGAGAGACGATTCATGAAGTTATTATAGAGTCTACAATTACAGACTGTAAAAACATCAACCATTATTACCTAATTTCTAAGGTTATTACCCAATTAACGTCACTATATTAACATTTTTAATCCAAATATGACACTGAGATGTTTACTTGTTAACAGACTACATTGTTAGTATTGCCTTGTTGCCATCTTTTAAAGTGTTTTCCCATTATTACCTCTTGTTTTTGCTCTCTTACCCTGTAACATAAATGTCAGTCTAATATTACCCAGATTTACCTATTGTTAATACCAAGCTTACTGTTATCAAGTTAGAAATGTAGTAATTTTTATTTATTATCAAACTATTACATCATGATGATGCATTATATCATGCATCACCAAAATATATCCCAAACAACAAAGGTCTTCACTGTTTAGCCTCTCGTGAGTTTAAGGCATTGAAAATCAAAAATGTATAAGCCTGGGCGTCCTGCTGGTTTATGAGTTTAAGGTCTTAACCATGTAATCAAAGTTCCTGGTTTGAGTCTGGTCAAGAACTATTTAGATCGGTCTTATTTAGGTGGCTTGGTTGTTTTTTAGGGGCCACTTTAGGTTGTTTTAAGAGAGTTGTTATCTACCGTATTTTTGATTCTGATCTTTTGACCATTTTATGATAGATTTTCCTGGTTAGATAAAATGTAACAAAAAGTAAAAAGTCGCTCCCAAATTTAAAATGAAATACAGCTTGGTTAAAAACCAAAAGACAAGAGGCGATTTTAGTTGTTTACCTGAGGAGTCAAACATCTTACCAAACACAGTTTAATAAGTTTAATAAGCATTTCACTGTTGGTGAATTTCAGAGCTGAGCTGAGCTGAGCTGTACTCCAACTGCAGTGTAAGCTGCTATTATCTGATATTTTAGCCCGATATGCAAGTCCACATTTATGGTCCTCCTGTTAAAACCTCAGGCTCAGTTTCCAGTGCCTCATAATCACAGCTTCATAGCTGTACTGAAACAATACTCCATTATGAGCCAGATTTTAAGATTAAAGGACACTATTTTCACAAACATTGCATGGATCTAATTAAACCCTGATGTAAACCTGCTCGAGAGTTTTCTGTTTTATGTGCACAGTGAGAAGACACAGGCTTTGTTGTGCACTGTAAGGACCACAAGCCGAACAGGATATCAGTACGGTTTGGTTGTTTGGTGGTCCTTTGTCCTCTCGCTATGTCCAAAATGTAACCTTTAAAATCTTTAAGTTTTGTTTGGAGCAGGACGTTTGTCGTGCCGTCATCTTCTCTTCAGGGGGATCTTGTGCATGAAAAGCTCATATTTCTCAGCTGACTGGTCTGCCACAGAAAGATTTAATTCAGTAGCTTTAATAGTCCAAAGAGGGAAATTGGTTTGTGGTTGTGAAAAAAATCTATTGCGTAATTGTTGGAATTACTGTATTCAAACTGCAAATTAAATGTTAGAGATTATTTCCTGATGGGAGATGTCTGCGTTCCTGATGGGAGGTGGTCAGGATGTCTCTTGTCTCTCTGGATCTCATAGTTTCCGACCCATCAGACGTCTGCGATTGCTCTGGACTGGCTGGAGTTTGTTGTGTTCTTATATTGACAAGAATTTCCTCCAGCTGAGCCTTTTAAAGCCGTGAGTCACCGGGGCAACTCGCAGGGCAGCGGTGCCAAGGAAGTTGCCTCAGCGGTGCCGTTGGTTTTGTGCCACAGGAACATGTTGACGCCAGGAAACATTTTTTTAAAGAGCTGTGACAGGGTCACAACTCGGCGTGTTACCTGCTGCTGGGTGTGTTACCAAGCCAGGCTGCACAACAGAGCAGTGTTCACCATCCTCAGACTTCACGATGACCTCTCCTGAGTCACCATGAGTTCACCTGATGGAGGAATGTTTGAGGCTAAAGCCAGTACTGATATTAAAGATCTGATATCTTGAGCTCGGGCACCCACAGCAAAACCAAAACACTGGGAGCATAGTAACATCATCTAAGTCAGTGTTTCTCCAACTTTTCTACCTCAGAAAATATTTGTCTCTCCAAGTACCAGCCGCTAAAATACAGCAACGTAGGACAACGAAGATTATTTTTGATCATCTGTTGTTGAATCCTGAAAGGAGCCGGGTAAAGAACCAGAACTAATTTGGTGTTAAATGGGTCCTCCTGATCTACACTTCTCTTCCGTCATATTTTTATGTCATAACTAATAATGGATATATGCGCTCGCTACGTGCATGAACGTTACTACGTAGCAGGCTGAAATGTAAATTATATATTACAGGAAATGCAAAGCTTATTTTCAGTTACATTCCAGTGATCTCATAGTTTATTTTCATTGGAAATTGTGTAGCATTTTTATAGTATATGTTTTTAAATTTAGTTAATTTTAAGAATATATTTCAGAGACAGACTTAGATCACTTTTACAGACAGTGATCTAAGTCCTATATTTAACCTTCTTCTTCTCTTTCGCCTATTTTTGGCTCAATTATTCAAATAAGCACACAATAATTATATAAATTGATGCCACGGTGAGTTAAAATTTAACACGTAAGGACACAAGGGACGCTAAAACGACTTGCTGTGAACAGATTTGACACTTGCAGCATCAGATGGTCGTTGAGAGTAGCCTAAACCTATAAAAACAGATGTAAAATTATAAGATTATGTAACTTGGTATTAAATATAGGGAAAATGCAGACTGTGTTTTTTTCGTGGTACACTTTAGATAAATAAATTACAGCTTCAGTTTCTCTTTTCACAACCCAGAAAGTCTTTGACTGACTGCCTTTTTTCAGTAAACTTCCTAAAAATCTATTATGAGTGAACTCCACACATTATAATCTTGTATATAATCTGTGAGGGAACTCGTCAACTATTTGTCTTCATCCTGAGGAGCACTAAGGAGGTCATGTGACTCAGGACTGTTTACCGACTACTGATTGTTCCTTCATGTGTGTGATTCGCTCGACTGATGAACGTAGCAGCTGTTCGCTTTGGCAGACGAGAACAATTCTCTCTTTTCTACAGGAGAACCTTTTGATCTCCGAGCTTGGGCTCGCTCCAATAAAGTTTTCCAGCTGAAGTATGATGAGATGACGACTGCCAGCATCTAGAAACTGACCAGGCATAACTGATTCTTGTTTTTATTGCTTTTCTACTCGTGGGCTTACTCTCTTATTTTTGTCGGCATATAATTACCTAATATTTCCAATTTGTTTTACCAGAGGAGGATCTGAGGTTTTTGTCCTCTTCACATTTGAGCTTTCCCGTTCCAATTGTCCTTTAGATCTGTCTGCTACTGAAGTAAATGATCCTAAACCTCAGGCTTTCAGGGGAAAATATTATGATAAAATTGGCTTTCGGCTCTGATAATTACAGCTTTCATTTGGATGTGTATTGCAGGGTAGGCGACATGTGATGCAAAGATCGCTACATTTTATCATAACTCAATCTTTAATGGTCATTATGGCTCCAGCTCCTCCTACTGAGGCCTGAGGTGTTAATTTGATAACATGAAAGTAAATTAATGAACCCCTTAATGTCCTGGATGTGCTGACAGTGAAGGAGATCGGGGTCTCTAGTGGAATATAACCTACATTCTTGTTTGGATATGTGACTCATACCGTACACCTCACAGGTTCAGTGTTTGTATTCAGTGTCAACATGCGTCAAATCCTGAAAAACCTCAAGATGTTGTACGTTTCCAGATGGGAACACGAGGCCTATCATATTATAGCCTCGTTCCAGACCTCTGAATCATCGCTCTGATTCTTTTCATCAATTCACATCAGTGGTCATTGACAGCAGACGCCAGATTATCAAGCTGTGGCTCATAAGATTAATGAAATCTTGTATTTTCAGGTTTGTTATTAGTATAATGATAATAATAGTCCACAGTCCATCAAACGTATATTAGTTGGGGGAGCAGTGATTGAATCAGTTATTATGTTTCTATGACTCTAAACAAACACACACAATGTTAGAGCCCTGATATTTTCCAAAATGGACCCAGGCAGCAGCGGCGGAGGCGGTTCAGTACTATATTGGGTGTCTGCGTACAAGTTCAACACAAGTTGTGTATATTCAAAAATAATATCATCCAATAAGAATATCCATATCCATATTTCAGCCATGATTTCGGCCAACATTAGTTGGGCTTTGTACATTCTACTCAGACGCATTAAGAATCAAAATAGACTTACCGATTACATACCAATATGTAGTCAATCACCGATTGACACTAAGAAAAGTAAAAAAAAAAACATGGACATTGTATCCATGAGGTCATTGTGAAGTTCTGAGTGTGGCCTCCCAGGTAATCTAAAAAAAATGGGAAAAGACATGGAGCTGAGGCGAGTTGAATGAAGCCTAGGTGCTCAAACAAGCCACCTGTACATTTTAACATGGGGGTTTATGGAGATTGATTCGTTCTGTAGCCAGCCTCAAGTGGACGTTTGAGGAAATGCAGTTTTTGGCACAGAGGTTGCTGCTTGATAAACACAGGACAGTCCCAGTCATCTGCATAGACATTCATTAGAAGCTGATGAAATTATGTTACAGGGACCGTTGTAGACCATCGCAGCTACAAAGACACCTCATGCCTTTATTCTGTGTTTATAGTTTATAGTTACCCTTTGAAATATGTACAACTATGTACTAAAGTGAATGCAGGTGAGATCATCAGTCAGGCAGTAATGGGAACAAAGTAACGTTTATTTGAATTATTTGAAACATTGCGTTGAAGTATAATATATGATTGTTTACACATCAGATAGACATTTAGTCATATAATTTATGCATGTTGGCCAGCCAAGAGCAAAGTGAAGGACAGATGAATTTCAATACAAACATTTTTTTTTTGTCATTTTTTGGTATTTGTAATAAAACAACAGTTATTAACAGTAAATTAAACATTTTGGGGCAAGCTGTAGTTCAAGTCAATGCTATTTAAAGACAAACAATCTGTGAGTCTGCTCATACGTAAAAGATTTACTCTCCCAAGCTGCAAAAGCCTTCTTTTGTTAGTGATACTTATGAATACATCACACTACAGTTACACAGGTTGATAGCTGATACATTAACATAGACTATAAAATATGGTTTAATAATGTTTCTGTGATGAAGAACATCTTAAATGAAGCTGATGAGCAGGAAAAAATACTTCTGGACTTCTGTAGCTGATGGTTCTTCCCACCTCTAGACTCGGTTTTGCTTGAGGAGAGACTTTAAGGTCAAAGACATTTGTTAGAGGATTCTCCCAGGACTAGTTTCCTCAGACCACAAAGTCCACACAGCTATAATCATCTCCATGAAACTCACATCCTCGCTCAACAATGAATGAATGAAGCCACGTAAACATGCAAACTGCACAGAAATGGTCTCAAAGACAGGATCAGGCGCTGTGGTGGTGTGAGGCGGGGTTGTTAGGGGTGTGTCCATTTGTGTTGCACATATGCGCTGTGAAACAATCAGGAAATAACTTTTTATTTCACTGATTAACCGGCTTTATTGAGGCTGGCACTCCCTCACTCTCATTCACTGCCTAAGTCACTCGACCAATGCTTGCTCTGTCTCTCAAACCATTGGACTCAAACCAAACTCAAATGAAACTTCTTTGTGTCTCTATGTTGCAAAGCCAGGACACAACAGACGTATATCAGAGTTTAGCCCATGAATCCACCTGGATAGTCTCAGTTTCAGAGACATTTCAGGCTGACTGTGGAGAAGTTTGACCAATCTGATCATCTGATTGGCGGCTGCAGCATGAAGTTGGGTTGCATTTTTCCAAAAGTTAGATCCGGCTCAACTTCTCCGCCGTAGGTTGCTGCGTTTTTTGGCAGACACATGCACTACCCACTCAAATAAATGCCGCAGCACCGGATCCTGTCTGAATGTGGCCTTACTGTGGGCAGTATAATTAAAGTATAATACGATCGTGTATGATACATGCATTTATTGTTGTGTGGCCATCAACAGGTAAAATCTGACAGTTTACTATAACTCCAAAAATACCACTTACGCCCCTGGAGTCAAGAATTAATCCGGCTTCACTGCACTAGAGGAGGGATTAGCTGTCCAACAGCACTAACTTTGACCTAATCATGTAACGTGTTCTTAATCATTAACACAAAGAGCTCGAATGATGTGCGATACGTGTGATCTCACTACTCACAAGTCCTTTCCATGTCAGAGTGAAAGAAGGCGACTGGAAGAAACAGTGCTGGGAAATGGAACATGAAGGTAGTGAGGTTGTTAAAAATAATGTGTTGGGTTTGTGGTCTCACTTCATAGAATTCTTTCCATTTCTTTATTAGCGTTTTCATTTTACTGTGTATGGTGCAGGAATTCTTTCCATTTTAGAGTTTAACATTTTACTAAAGCGCACAGATGTGTTTGATTTTGAAGTCTGAAGGTGTTCTGTCACCTTCGTACCGGTTAAAGTCAGGCAGCAGTGCAAAACAACTTACCAGACCTAAGAAGATGTATCAGAGCCAGAGAGGAAGAAAATCTTTGTTTCATGCAGCGCATACGAGTTCAGTCCAAGGGTATGACAAGACAGTACTTTCCCATAAGGCAAACCACTTTACATCAGAAGTAACTGTGTTTTGACAGTTAAAATCCTTTTTTCCATGTTCAGTCTTTACGTCATACATGTGAGAGCCTTTTTTCTGTTATCTTGGGGTGTAATTTCAATAACATGCAGCATTGGGGGTAGGCGAAAAGTGAGGGAAATTTTATCTTAGGTATTGACATTAAAAAAGAACAAAATCTTTGCCTTTGTGTGTCCTTTTAGTTGTTTTTTTTTTGTTTCATGTGAGCTCAGGTCACTTAGTTTTCTGGGGTTTTAAGATCACACTGGAGGAAGAGCGAACACAGGAAAAGGCTGTCGGTGACATCTTCTGGGGGTCAAGGTAGTTGTTTTCAAGCCTCAGGGCCACCAGAGTGGCGTCTCCGTTGTGGTTTGGGTCACAGATGCCTTCGTCAGGGATACTCCTAAAAGACACACAATGCAGTTAGATGACACTAAAATGCTGATAAATTATAAATGATACATTATTGCATTACTGCTCTTAACCTCTTAAGCCGCTCTGCAACAAAAAGCATGAAACAGTGTACTAATCACGTAACAATACAGTCATATTGCACATTAAATTAAACAGGAGAAACTCTGCTACAGGCACATATAAGTCATAATTACACACACCAAACACAACTCCAACACCAAGCAAATTCATTATCAAATATCAAAATCTGTATTGTGCCATAAAGTCAACCCACTCACCACATTTCCATTGCTAGTGCTCTGACACTTCATGCTACACAGACAAACGATGTGTCATATGAAAGCTGAGACTGTGACGATTCTGACAGTCACCATCAGTGTCGCTCTATTATGAACACTCAGTAAACCAGTAGCCAAAGAATATTTATTTATTATGACAAAATTATTCAAATAGACCTTGCAGTTGCAGAGATATACACTTTATACTGGGGCTGAAGAGGTTAACCCTTCTCTCTCTGGGCTGCTTACACTTTCCCTCCTGCAGTGTCATCCATCTTTGCAGGGAAGATTTAAATTGTAAACTGTGGGTGAGTGCTGAGGTGATTCAGGGTGACTCTCAGGTGGAAATATGAATCAGCTTGTTTTGTTCCCTGTCGTCATGACAACTCTCCGTCCAGTGAACAACTTTAATGTTGTCTGGCTGGGCTGTGATGAATGAGTCAGACGTCTGGTCAGCCTCTGGTCTGTTGTGGGATTCTTCGTTGTTGATCTTAAAGGATTGTATTGAATTTTTTCCTTTACGTCTGTCTTTAATCACCTGCCTTCATTGTTTTCTGTTGGACGCTTCCTTAAAGTCACTTTTTTTTTAACCGATGTTTGTAGTTTAAGGAAGAAACATTCTGTGTTTTTATTATATTCTAAATAAATAAGTCAGATCACAAATTTTCTCCAAAGGTCTTCACAATCTGCACAGCATACTACACCGTCTAAGCGTTTGATTGGAGGCCGCAGTGTGACATCAGGCTGCGTTTTTCCAAAAGTTGGTTCTGACTCAACTTCTCCGCCACAGGTGGCTGCATTTTTTGGCAAACAAACCTGCGGGCCGCACCACCGCAGCCAAAACACACTACCCCCACTCAAATGAATGGAAAAACCTGCGTTTTCACCACAGCATCAGCAGATCCTGCCGGAATGCGGCCTAAGATAGAGATACTGTCCTATATAATAACTCAACAGGATCAAATGAATCAGTTACGTTGAACTTGTGTTTTACTTTTATAGAGAAAGGTTGTTCTACTACAAAATATTCACATAATCGATTGTTAACATCAGTCATATTATGATTAATTATTCACAGTCAATAAATCAAACCTCTCATGAATTCTGGGAAAATATCATTGTGTTCCCAGTAATTATTTTTCAAATCGTAGGAAAACTTCATACCTGAGCTTGTTATTGTTGAGTCTGAGGAAGTGCAAGTTTGTCATCTCGTTGATGCCAGACGGCACAGTGATCAGCTGGTTGTTATCCAGACATAGTTCCACCATGGAGTTGAACACGCCGAAAAACGACTCCGGTTCGACTCCCTCCCCATCCAGTTTGTTGTAGGAGAGGTAGAGGTACTCCAGACCGGGGTCCATGTGGGCGAAAACGTAACCTGTGGAGGAAACAGTGTTACTATGAGTGTGTTTTTGTACAGTCTACAAGGGCTGCAACTAACAGTTATTTTGATTATTTATTCATTATTACGTCTACACTGTAACTCTGTTTGGTAGGTGAATGAAGAGATTGTGGGACAAGGATGGTGGAGCTGATGTTTCTGATTTTTCTAAATAAAATCATGAGATACAATGCCAGAAAGAGAATCCAGTTCCTCCTGGGGCTTTCACAAGCTGGTCAACTGCTCCAAATAGTTTCCAACTCCAACCCACTTCATTGTTTGTTTGTTTGGTTGCACGCTTTGTGATCTTTTTTTTCTTCTAATCTTGTTTGATATTTCCTGCACTCATATTTCCACAAAAATCTTCTCATCATCTTCTTCAAACTTCTGACTCTTTCAACACTTTTTGGCCTTCTCTACAACTAGATAACTATTTGGAGATTGCTTGATTGCTTTTTACTATCAGTTGTCCTGCTCTACCGATGCAATAGTGAAACAGTGGTTACTGTTACGTTTGTTGTAGTCATCCTTCCTGTGATGTAAGTTTGACCTCCTGAGTAGTGCCAATATTTTTGTTCCAGAGCCCGTCCCCAAAGCAGGCAGAGAAAGATGAACATAAATTAATACTTTATTAAAGTTATGTTATGTATCCTGGCTCCATGGCTTGCAATTTGCCTTTGTTTACTAAGTTTTATTTAATTATTTTGAGGGCGCCTAAAAGTTGTTGAGGAAGTCCTCCAGGTATGATATGAAACCCCTCCCATTTCCCACCTACCAGGTATCCTCTCTATGTTGTTTCCCACCAGCACGAGGTGGACCAGAGACCTCGGTAGGTAGGAGGGAACCAGGTATAGTTGATTATGTGAAAGGTCGATGGACTCCAGATTTCTACAGAGAGTCAAAAAGATAAAGTGAAGAAGGATTTGTAAGGAAATGAGAAGATAAGTGATCGAAGGAAAAACTGAACATCCACCATCCACTGTGGTTCTGTCAATATAGTGCTAAACCAAATGTTCTTCCACTCTTTGCAACACATAATACATCAGCATAGGTGCTAATTAGGGGTGTAACGGCACAAATGTTTGTCCTAAACCAGGAACAGGACAGGATTAGTTTGGTACTGTATGTTCCCTGGTTTGGTACACCCAAACAATTATCTTTGTTGTTTATTTTCTGTTATTGACAATATGCCAATATTTGAGTTCCTTAACTGTTACAGAAAGAATTATGGCCAATGGACCACAGTTGAATGTTTAAATTTTACAAGATACATTTCTACATTACTGAAAAAGTTCCAAACCATGATCCCAAAACCAAAGTACATACCCAACAGTGAATTTTGTGTACTGTTACACCCCTACAAATCCACTGCCGGTAATGTCACATGAAAGTACGGCAGTAAAATTGGAAATATCTGTATTGGTGACAGTCAAAATGAAACGCATCATAAATTCCTGTGAGCCTGGAGAATCATAGGTTATAGTGACAGGTCTCTTTTTGTCAGACCTGTGGTTGATCCAGGCCATCGGGGCGATCCTGGTCTCGTCCAGCCGGTTGTGTCTCAGAGAAATCACGTTCAGATTGTGAGTCTGATTGAAAACTGCCTCTGAGATTTCCTCAATCAGATTGTTCTCCAAGTACAGCTCCTGAACAACGGAGAGAGCAGAGAAAATAAACCAAACGGTTGACATCATCCGAGTTGGAAAGGGTAAATGTTTAGATTGGCAGAACCTCATGGAGAAAAACTAGAATTTAGTGTCAGAGTCGCGGTGGGATCCCGTAGAGCGATACGTTTTTGAGCTGTGATAACTGAGTGCTTTTGGTTCAGAGATATTGGCAGACGAGTCTGTGGTTTGATGGGCCTATTTCACATTATAAATACATAATCCACCCAAAAACTAACTTTATATTTGTTCTACCTGGGTGTCCGCTTAGTCACACTACATAATCTTTAAATCATGATCATGAATCACCCTTAGCTATACAAAGACGGACGTTAGAAATCCTGGAAACACTGAGCCAGTTAACAAAGAACAAAGGTTAAACGTAGAGAATGATCTTCAGGACTAATGACAAGGAAAAGTACAGCGTTTTAGGTTTGCAGGGAGTGTGTAGAAACTCTCCAAAGTCATAAAAATGTAGTTGGTTTTTAAGGTGGATTTACAGCAGCAGCGTGTCATTGGTGTTCTGCAGTGTTTGTGGTTAACCACGGGCCGTAATTACAAGTTGGGTGGATTGGTTTCCCACAGGTAGAGGCAGAGTTTATTCAGTGGAGAAGTCTTAAACATCAGAGCCAAAAAGAAAATGCTGATGCATCAGCAAACCTAAATCACTGACTGACTGACTGACTGACTGACTGACTGAGCAGTCAGCTGCTTAGAAGGCCTCTGCTAATGTGACGAAGTGCAGATAGACTTGATTCAAAACTATATGCAGCTGATGGATTTATTGATACATTTGTTGAAGTGTTGTACCTACTACTGCCGACCAAGTCAATTTACATGTCCAGGACCTCAAGATTCCCAAGGTTTCACTTCCTAAGGCCGCAATGTCAGTCACAGTCAGGAAAGCTTTTAACTCCTACTATTGATGGAAGTCCTCAGTACAAAGTCTGCAGATGTTAAGTCCTTTGAACTGGAACCATTGAGGATTGCATTGGTAGCACAATCACACCAACATAGCAGTTGGCTATGGTACTGTGTCCTGGACTTTTATGAAGAAAGTCTGGTATGTTAGTGTGAGGAGTGAAGAGGTAAAAGTTAGGGGGGATAAAGCAGTATTGCTTCATACCAGTAATGACTTGGGGAGGCCCTGTGGTATGGTGCGGAAGTGGTTTCTGCCCATTCGGAGGTAGGAGAGCTGGTTGAGGGGAGCGAAGGCCAGAGGATCCACATTCCCCTCGCTCAGCAGATTTGCCTCCAGCTCCAGAATGACCAGGCTGCTCAGATCTTAGAGATAGAAAGTAGATAAACGTCAGTCCTCCCTCAACTGGAAAATTGTCGCAATACAGTAAAGAAACATCTGTCAAGCTATAAACGTCAAACAAGTTTATCTACCCTGCATCACAGAGCAGCATATTCTCATTTCTTTATGTGTAACATATAAGACATTACTTTGAAGCAGAGATGGTAGGAAAAGTAAAAAAGTGTAGTGTAGGAGCAACTTGGAGGGTAGTTGTTGAGTCAGTATGGAGGTGCATTATGGAATATCGAGGCAGTTACCTTGGAGGCTGTTTTCGTTGATTCCTCTCAGTTTGTTCTCGTTGATCTTCAGCTCCTGCAGCGTCGGGGGAAGGCCAGCGGGCACAACTTCGAGAAGGTTCCCGTCCAAGTACAGACGCCTTAGCTTCTTCAGACCCTGACACACACACACACACACACACAAAGTTTTAAAACACTTACAGTAATAAGTTCCTGTAGTTTTCATCATTAGTCTTACTGTGTTACATCTATAGGTCTTGGAGAACATTTCCATCTCCATTATATCACATAAATTCACTCTTTTATTTCTAGTTGATTGAGTGACTTTAGACGTTCAATACGTCTGTTTTATACACCTGTCTTCACACGTTTGGAGGCAATTGTCACTAAAATCATCATCACTGGAAAAAAGTAGCTTGTATGTCTTACTTTGAAGGCTTTAGCATCAATGTTGGCAGAGGTGAGTTTGTTTTTCTTCAGGTTGATCCATTCCAGGTTGGGGATCCCATTGAAGGCTTCAGCTGGGATGCTGCTGATGTTGTTGCCTGCAGGTCAGATGAACTTCAGTCATTTAACACTGAGAGCAGAAAAACTGGTGGAACACTGACTGTGTTGTATGTAGAAATGGATTCCTGTATATAGTTTTTTTTATTCTAGCTGCAAGCCTAACAAAACTTTAGTATGGTCTGCTCTGACTGAAGTTGGCCGGCGAGGTGTACTGGAGACAAAACATCATTAATAATCTTCAGGAGAAACCAATAGGCTTGGAAACAGACGGGGTAAATTGGCAAGAATTCACAGAACAGACAAACACATTGGTCTTTTCATGGGGTTTGTTGATAGAGCAACTTAATACTTCTGAATTCAGACCCTGAGTATTTGAAGCATGTAGCTAATAAAAAATCAGGTGTGCAAAATTAAGTCCAGATCTCAACTGAATCTTTAAGTTTTTGTTATTTATAACTTAAATTAGGAGTTTAAATGCGCCTAAATAAGTTAGAAATTTAAAGATACTTCTTGAAGCTGCCGTGCGTGGAGCTCTCCGGCTCTACTGTGTCCTCGTCTTGTCGAGGTGTCGACTTACCTTCCAGACTCAGAGATTTGAGCTCAGGTATGGCCAGAGGAGGAAAGTAGACGAGTTTGGCGTTCTCACATGTCAGAGTGACATCAGAGATGTCGCAGCCTGGAGGGAGGCCTCCTCCGTTCATTATCACCACCTCCCTCTCCTCCCCTTCCTCCTCCTCCTCCTCCACCTCCTCCACTTCCGTTTCCATCTCCTTCAGCTCATCCTCAGTCGCAGCAGGAGGTCTTGGGATTGGAGCAGGGAGGAGGTCCGGTTCCTCGGGTTCTTCAGGTTCTTTTGGTAGCATCTGAAACACATCTCCTCTCAGCCACACTTCCTCCTCCTCTTCCTCCTCCTGCCGCTCTTCTACCTCCTCTAGCTGCTTCTCCAGCCGCTCCTCCTCCTCCTCCGCTAGAGCCAGTAGTTCTGCCCTTAACTTCTCCTCCTGCCTCCTTCTTTCCTCCTCTAGCTTCCTTTCATTCTCCCTTGCTGCTTTCTCTGCAGCCTCCTTCCGCTTTCTATCTTCTTCCTCCTCCTGTCTCCTCCTCTCCAGCTCCTCGATCTGCCTCCTCCACTCCTCCTCCTCTTTCTCCACCTGCAGTCTCAATGCCTCCTCCTCCTCCCTCCTCTTCGTTTCCACTAGTTTCCTTTGTTTCTCTGCCTGCTCCTTCCTCAGCTTCCTCCTCTTTTTCCTCGCCTCATCCTTCTTCTTCAGGCGCTCCTCCTCCTCACGGTGCTCCTCTTCCTCCCGCCAGAGGATTCGCTGGATCTCCTCCTGGGTCAGTGGGGTCACGGACTCGGCGGGGTCACTGGGAACTGGGGAGTCACCAGAAAGGTCAAGGCTGAGGTCAGGTTCTGGGGTGGGTGTAGAGGCAGCCAATCGGGGGGCAGGAGGTGGTCAAGAGGAAAGGTGACAGTACAGGAAGGAAGGAAGGAAGGAAGGAAGGAAGGAAGGAAGGAATACAAATAAAGAGTATAGAAGACAAGAGAGAAAGGAGCAAGAAGAAGTGGAGGAACAAGTAGAAAAAATAAAGAAAACTAAGAGAGAATGATACAGGAAGGAGGTTGAGGAAGTTGAGGTGAGGACAGACGGACAGACAGGAGGTGGACAGACAGAGACGGCTGTGTGTTAGTGTTGTGGACAGACACAAACCCACATATACAGTATCTACACAGACTGGTACAAGGCCAGCTTGTTGAAGCTACAGAGCTGACAGCTGCTGTAGACCAGTCTGGACCAGATCCCATCAAACTGTACTTGTACGACCACAGTCGTCAGGTAACGTTGGTGCCAGCTCGTACAGAATTAAAATTTAAACCAACCTCAGCTGACTTGTCTAACACTGAATGCTGTTTTATAGTCAGAAAACTACATCCTGACAGAGACATCCAACAAATATTAGTCACTGGTTGTCAATTTTCTTGGCGATTCTCCACCGACAAAGCCAGTGAACCAGCTGTTAATGCTGGTTACCATGGAGATGACATGAGGAGTGTGTAACATGGAAACTTTTTGTGAAGATGTCTCCTGACACTATAAAACAGCTTCTAGTGTGTTTTCATTCACAGTTAACTCCACACACATACACATTACACAGACACAGACAGAGTTTATACGAACACATTTCTATGATTTCAGATTAAAGCTGTATTCATCTACATACAGCGATAAGTCATAGACAAAATAACTGCTTCACCTCCATACATGCACATAGTGACGGTGCAGTGTATGACTGTGAGCAACGAGTTAGTTAAACTACTGCGGTTGTCTCCATAATCTCACACAGGTTGTATAGATCTTTTACAATAAAGGATGTGTGCACAGCAAAGAGGTAGAAAACTCCTTACCACAATGTCATGATCATTTATATATGAGCATTTCTAATGTTTAGAAATAAAGCATTTTGCTTGAAACCAATACAATTATTGTTTTGAGGTAAATTTCTATGTGAAAGAGGAATTGAGAAATCAAATTCTGGTTATTTGCCATCAAATTATGACAAATTTCTTCATCTAAAAACTAAAAATTATTAGATTACTACACTGTGTAAGAAGCTCTGCGTCTGTTTGTGAAGTTTTTCTACTACAACGTGACACATTTTCCATCCAAAGCCGCCGCCTGTGCTGTCAGCGAGTCCCACGCTGCAACATTAAACGTATATGGGACGCAGCCATAAACACAGAGTCACAGTGTGAGCTGTCTGACCATAAAACAGGTGTTTCCTCCTCACCTGTTTTTGTGCAGAACTATCCACCACGTCATTAAAATCCAGATGCTAATAGCTGTTATCCACTCTGAGCTAACACAGGGGGTTTCCTTCTTGGGATATTGGACAATTTCCACCCATTACTTTTGTCATTTGTGCCGTATACAGCACAAACTAACATCTCATAAACTTCCTCCAGTCTGTGCACACATCTCAAGACACATCTTTGTAGATTCAGATGTACGTCTTCATTTTAGATGAGATTAAACAATCCTGGACGTGTTGAAACAACATGTGGTCTCTCCCAACATACAGACATGTTAAAACATTCACAACATGTGTTGATCTGATCCAAAAATGTGCTGAACACATTTTTTTAAAGCCATGACGGAAACAGGAAGCAACATGCTGAGGCCTCAGAGATGGAAACTCGTTTCTTTTCATGTCTTCCATGACAAGTTTAATTAATGCAAAACTCTTCTGATAGCTGAACCTTACGGGAAATCTAAATATGAGTCCATTGAGACACAATATCGGTTTAATTGCTGACCACCCTACAAGACTTCAAGATTCAATCTGAGACTTAATAACACATGTTTTCAGCTTGAACTGTTGAACTGAACGCGTGCCTCATTTTAACTTCAAAAGCACGATGGTTTGATTAAAAACATCACTTCCTGTTTGTCCTGTTGCAAAGCTGAACGTAGCACATCTCTGATTGTCAGAAACATTGCTCATCTCTGTTGCCTCTTGATGTTGCACCATGGCGTCGCCACATGTTGTGTTTCTACCTGGCTCCATGCAGACGGGGCAGCACTCCCCAGGCGGGGTTACGGTGTAATGGCAAGGCAACATGGGACAGGTGACCCTGTCACAAACCACCCGACCTCCGGTGCACAGACAAGTCAGACAGGGCTTTGGAGACCAGACGGCCTGGTCGAACATGGTCAGGCCATGGTACAAACACTGGCCCTGCTTACCTGAAACAACATAGACACATTCCAGTCAGTTTGGTAGATTATTGTGGATCAAAATCTTTATTAACGGGTCACACAGTGACTCTGGGGATGAATGTTATATTTATAACAGTTATCAGTTTGCAAGAATCATATATATTAGCCAATAAGCTCCAGATCCAAAATAATTTAACAACAATCTGAATAAAATCTGAGACACAAGCTGGAATAATTCTTTATAGATGATGTAGTGCTGGAGTTAGGTCATAGTGTCAGCCGAGCCCTGCTGTAGTTGTGCTTCAACAAAGAACCAAACATCCAAGCAACTGTGGCTCAGGAGGTAGAGCGGGTCGTCCACTAATCAGAAGATCGGTGGTTCTGAAGTTGCTCCTGAAGGCTGTGCCTTGAATGTGTGTGAATGCAATTAGCTCCCAGTTGGCACCTTGAATGGTAGCCAGTCGTGCCGTCAGTGTATGAATGGACGAATGTGTTTTGTAGTTTAAAAGCATCTTGAGTGGTCAGAAGACTAGAAAGGCGCTACATAAGTACAGTCCATTTACCATCGAGTGCTGCTACGTCTTAGTGTGACTGCGTTAGTGTTCTACTTTTCAATTATTAAGGTGGCCAACCACTGGAGTCGTGTTTAATCTGCACATTTAGCTGGCTGTGAACAGCCAAACTGGACAAATTAACAACTAATCATTTTTTTTGGATGTTGATATGCTTCAAACTGAGGATGTTGCAGCCAAATGGTACCAAGACAACGCCTGGCTGCTTTGAGAAAAAGTTTGGCAATCATTAACAAATGACATGTCTGTCCTGTTCAACTCTGAAGCCTCTAGAGATTTTAAAGTTTGTTGTGTTAATTGAAATGTTGCAGAGACGACCGTATTCCTGCCTACAAAGCTTTGACTGATTGATGCAACGATTCTACATTTTGCTGGTACGATTGTCGTCTGAGGAAGGTTTCATATTTTCACAGTTACAATGTTTATTTCATTTATTTCATCATGCCAAGGGTGCATTTTTTGTTTGTTTGTTTTTGCAGTTTTAGTAAAGATGAAATGAGGTAATTGAGAACATCTCTCATGCATCTCTCATTATGTCGTTATGCTCTTGAAGAGATCACATGCTGTTTTAGTGTTTTCCTGCTTTGTTGCCATTGGTTTATGCAGCACTGAAAGCTCTGCTCTTAACTCGCGACTACTTCGATCACTAAGTAATAAGTGACAAAAAATACTTTTGTATTGATTATTAAAGTCATGAGCAATCAGAGCTGTACTAAAAATTTACAAAGTTTTAGTATGAAAGGTCAGAATGATCAATTTTGGGTTGTAAAGGCCAAAATTTGTGTTGATGCTTTTGTTTTCAAGTTGTTCACAGGAGTCATTTCACTATTTTCTACATTTTCTTCCTTTTTCTAGTTGTTACAAAACTAAACTAGCTTTAAATTTTAACTAAAACCAGAGTAAAGGAGGACGTGACATAGATTTTGTATTGATAATTGAAATTATGTGCAGTCAGAGCCGTACTGAAGTGGTAGTTCTAGTGTTAAACCTCTGTTAACAGTGAAACCAGTTAATCGCTGCCTCTCTACGAGGGAATAACTGTCAGTGAGTACGACCTAAACAAGGCAACTTCAAACCAGCACCCTGTGGGTCGCACCTTTACCCTAACATGTCGACCCTTGTCACCCTCCTCAGCAGCAGCAGCAACAACAACAACAACAGGCCTCGGTGCAGTAATTGCTGTGTGCGCGTAGTCAAATCTAAAGCCTGCACTTTATCATCAGAACCAGACAAAGCAGTGATTTGTAGCGTTTCCACTCCTCCCTCTGCATTAACTCCACCTTTCAACATCAGACCTGGGACAGGCAGGGCTGTGACTGGCAGTGAGTCAGTAGAAAAGACCGTAAACCACTATGATACAGCAGGAAGAGGCTCTTTGTGTCTATTTTAAGTCTGCCCTGCCTGTCATCTATCCTTTCTAATGGTATGCTCTTTGTTACGTCCATAGAAATACAGGTAGTTAAGGGGCTCAGGTTATTTCTCTTAAATACTGTCTCTCCTATCTGTGTCCTTTTTACTGTGAGCAGTGAGACTGTCACCCTGTCATCTCTACCGGAGCACTCATACTTTAGAGCTTTTCTTTTCTCTCTTTATTGTCTCGTAAATTGCAGGCTTTTGTTTAAATAATAAGGCAGCTGTCAGACTCTGCTGTGGCACCGTTTTACGGTGTTCAGTGCATATTTTCACATGTTTTTACGAGCGGTGAAACAATTAGTTGACTGATTGATCGACAGACAATGAAGTGACAACAGTTCTGATGATCAGTTTATAATTTTTCAATCAAAAACAACAACCGTCCTTTGTCTACAGCTTCTCTGACGTGACTTTCTGTTTTCCTCTTTTCTTTTAAACCTTTGGTCGGATCGAACGAGACATTTGAGTCCCGAGATTACTTTTTTATTCTCTTGTGTGTATTAGATAAAGTAACCTTAAAGTAAACAATGTTTTTAAACTCAGCTGAGGCCTGATGCAGTTACAGGCTGTTGGAAAGAATGATGAAAATAGGTGTTTCCTGTAAATGATGATTTAGAAAGGAGGTATGTCATTTTTTGGGTCTAGACGATGGAAACACAGACTGATTGCCATTTTCTGTGTGCAACAAAATTAACCTTCTTACTTGACTTAACTCAAGGTCTACTTACTCGCTTTTTTGCTCCTGCCACAGTGTTTGATTACCCTGCATCGCACCCGACCGGCTAACGCTGTCAGAGAGTTAATGATTTAACTTATACTTACTTATAAAGCGCCTTTCATGCAAACATGCAGTGCAAAGTGCTTCACAGAGCAAATAAAAAACTGAAATAGACTCGACTAAATTCGTCCAAAACAAAAACTACAACAATAAACTGTTAAAAGTAAATTAAGGTGAATACACACAGGAGATAAAGCAGTGAACGGCCTTAAATTGTTGTGTTATAGCACTCTAATGTCTGTAAATGGGGGTGGCCAGAATATTAGAAACACCTCTGAATATGATGCAGTCCAGTTTGACACCGCTGCAACCTACAACCTCGATAATAAACATAATATTTAAATTAATAGCTCTCAGCAAAGACTGAAACATTATGAGCTTCGTCAAGGTAGAATTTTGTTGGATCACGCTGAAGTGTACCTAATGAAGTAAACTGATATAAGTGATATAAGTTTGAGAGCTCTGGAAAAACAGCTGTCAGGTTGACCTTGATTGAGACTGTTTGAACTCCAACATCTGTAACTTTCTGTTTTTGTAACCTGTGGTCTGATCTGTTACATTTACTGGCACATAATTAACCTTCTTACTTGACTTAACTCAAGGTCCACTTACTACATTTTTTGCTGCTGACAGGGGTGATGATTACCTCGCGTATACAATCACCTGTCAGACTGTAATATAAGTTTGAGAGCTCTGGAAAAAGAGTTGATCAAATCGGATTGTTTCCTAGATTAAGACTGAGCTTGTCATGTTGATCCGACTTTATGTTTCTGGAGCCAAATCTACATAAAAAGAAAATCCTCCAGCGGCTCCCAACAACCGACACCACCTTCCCTCTTAACCACATAATGCTGACTGTATTGTTTGAAGCTGAAGGGCTTCCACGTGGCTTTGAAGTCGTTCCTGTCGTCATCCCTTCATGGGATTCTTCAGGACTTATTTTCTGACGAGCTCTTTTCCCACGGATGGTTTTCCCTTCTGATGTGTGATGATTTGCCATTAAATAACTGAGCTGTAATAACCGGCGGCTTCATGATGAGAACAAGACGAAGCCGAAGCTGTTCTCTCGCTGCACTCGGTTTGATTAAAATCTCCTGTTTTTATTCAGTTTATTTAATTGTACTGAGATTTTATTGGCTGTAAAACTCGGATGTAAAAGTTTTAAATACAAAGACATACTCTCTCTGTTTCCATGTTGGTTTACACATAAACATACAAACTGACAAATTAACTTGTTAAATTGTTTTTTGAAAACAGTCAGATCTGCTGCACGGACATGGCGGCATAAAACCGGCTTTTGAAGGATTATTTGTGGATGTATGAGATTTAATATGTACACACAGTAAAGTCAGAACATGCCTCTGCATTTACGCATAAACAAACTTGCATTGGTGTCACTGAGCGACTTGATAGAGCGATTTGATAGAGGAGCCGAAAGAATTACTGAAGAATCGATTAATTCCTCAACAGAAAATTATCTCCAATAACTTTTAGTAAACAGTTTAAATCTGTTATCATGCAAAAAGAAACAAATGTTTCCAACTTCTCCATTGTAAAGACTGGCTGATTTTCTCTGAATAATATATTTGTAAGCCTTAGGCAGTGTTGTAGTCAAGACCAACTAAACCAAGACCAAGTCATGACCAAGACCAGACAGTATACAACCTATTATGGTACTAATTTCACAAAAACTCTACTCTCATTAAGCATCGCCTTGATGTATTTACGAACTGCTGTTTTGCAGATGAACTCTTTGTGGTTTAAGAAACCAAATTTTATATTTCATTTCATATTTTATTTCATATTTTGGCTGATGTCAAGGCAATTAAGTGATATCCCCACAGTTTGTGGTCTTGACCCGTCTTGAACTAAATCCTGACCCCTCTTTGTCTGAGGCAGAGACAGTTCAAAGGGGGTTGTTTCCAAGATCAGACTGATCTCGTGTACTACAACACTGCTGTCAGGTAGATTTGAAGATGTCTGGACAGACTGGGAATTGTGAAGGATATCTCTCCTATTTTATAGATAAATTATTATGAAAAATAATAATTGTTGTACCCATGTTTAGGAGGTTTGTTATCCATCACACTTCTCCACGATGATCTGTAGTAATGTTAACACGTGTCTTTGCAACATGTCAGAATCAGAGCCACACAGTTCTCATTTGGCTGAGTTGCTCATCTTGCTCAGCTGATTTACAGGTCTCCGGAGCCTAGGTTAAATCTTAGTTACTGGTCTCACTGTTGCAGGTTACGGCTGTATTACTAGTGTCACTGACCTGGGATAACGTTGTAGGTGGAGTGCTGTTCTTGCACGTTGTTGTAGGACCTCAGGGACAGAGGCTGTCCATGCCTATCTCTATGTTCTACTGAGATGCCGAGACCAGGAATGACTCTGATCTTCAGAGGTCTAGTGCGCCCCGCTCTGGCCCGCACATGACCTGCAACAAATGATTACATCAACTTTCATCTACATTTTTAGTGCAAACAGATTTCAAGTATTCAGAAGGTTTTACATCAGAAAATAAGACTGTACTTTGAATTATAATGGACAGGAAACCATTAAATGATGTTAGAACAGAGCTCGAACCTGGCAGCCACATGACTTCCGGACTTTTTGAGCTAGGCTGAGATCTATCTGTGCTGGACACAAACTGATAATCTGCTCAGCTAACAAGAAGATTTGCCAGATATCTATCGGTCTTACCATGTCCGTCCCTCTTCCGCTTCCCCCGTCGCATCCCACCATCCTGGTTTTGAGGTCTGTTCCTGGCCTGGGTGTCCGAGACGGTCAGGGCCACCAGCAGCCATAGACTGGCCACCACGAGCCACCACCTCATCCCTGCAGAGCAGCACAGACTCAGGGTCAGGCTCAAGAAACCTTTACCTCCACATAGGGCATCACTACAGCTGAGTATTGATAGTAGTGTCGATACAATACCTGTCTAGACGGTTCTCGGTTTTTAACACAAGCAGCCGTACAGTTTTAATGCTGCAAACACATCGTATATCACATTCGATAAAGGAGACATGAAAGACTAAAGGAAAAGGAAAATATAGAGTAGTTAGTTCAGAGATGCTGGAGCAGCCCATGGTTTGAGGCGCTGACCATGAACCATCATGTCCAACTGGGGACCATTATCTCGTCTCTTTCTTGTCAGCTCTCAATAAAAATCTAAAATCCTGACATTTTCTTTTGTTATTAGTGTTTCCCATGATCGCCTCTTGTTCAAATGTCTGAATTCAAACCCTGAACTGCAGAAAACAGAAAACAGCAGCTAAAGTGACAGAAAGCAAACGCACAGATCCGTGTTCACAAGAGAAAAAAAAGGACAGAGGTTTTTACCTGCAGCAGCGTCTTTGACAAAAAGAGCTGTCAGTGCTGCCGCTGGCTCTCATATAGCTCTCTGCTCAGGTTCTAATGGCTGGTTTGTGTGTGTGTGTGTGTGTGTGTGTGTGTGTGTGTGTGTGTGTGTGTGTGTGTGTGTGTGTCTTAAGTGTGTAAGTGTGTGTGTAATGACTAGTCTAAACACAGCAGTCCTGTCATTATTAAAGCAGTGATCTGACGCTAACACACACCTTCACACACACCTGATAGTTTGTCTGATTCCACCTCTGAATGCTGCAGATTGAGCTCGTTCTTTACTGTAAATCAGCCTCAATAATAGTAATAAATGTGCTGTAGCTGTGCCCCGGTGGATGATGGGAGTTGTTGGTTGTTGTTGTTGAACCATAGGAGCCTCTTGATTTGTTGGGATGGTGCCCAAACAAGTGTTCAGATCGAGACATTTAGTGAGTGTTTCTCTTAGTACAGATAATTCTCAGCAGCTCTGCAGCTCTGTGGGGCTTTTCATGAAACAGTTAGCAGCTAAAGAGTTTTACTGAGGAGTCAGTGGAGACCAAACCGGAGCTTAATTTAGAGTAAATATTAAATAAACAAAGTTTAGCTTCAAAAACTCCAGCTCCCATGAGGTTTTTCCGAGCAGCGTGCATACTACAGGTCATGGTAAGTGGGTCAGCCTTCACATTAATCACATTAATCATTCACATTTTCTTCTGGATGAAAACTAAAGTCTGCAGCTCCACAGACTGGATGTCTGAGAACACAATCAGCTAACACAGAGACCCTCCCACCTCAACTCAACACCGGCCAATAAGAAACCAGAGATCAGAGAGAGAAAGAGAGAAAGAGATCCATGAGTGCTGAGACAGAGGAAAGTTACGGGAGGGAGGGGAGAGAAATGGAAAATATTCAGCAGTACAGTTTCTGGATGAGCAGGCTCACACGGAGAGACTTCCAGCAGGAACAGCAGAGAGGATAAAAATAACCCGGAGGCTGTTTGTGTGTAGTTTAATAAAACACAGAAGTTTGTTCTTTTGATGTTTCACCTATTAAGTGGACACCACCCAAAACTTTTCAGTAACAAAAGCTCCAAAACTTTTAGCCAATAAAACTCCAATCATGAAGTTTGACTCCTCGCAGATTTGTCGGTGTCATCGGTGTTTCAAATGTCATATTCTCTCTCCACAACAACAGCTTCAGGCGACACCTCGATGAGCCGAACGTGTTTGAATCGAGCAAAAGCTCTGTAGTCTTGTCCTTTGTCACTGTTTTTGTCTAGTTTTATCTGTTTTTTATCTTTATCTTGTCCTTTTTTGTAGTTTATTCATCACATCATTTATAGATTTCTCCACATTTAGCTCTGTTTTATCATTTATCTGCATGTTTCATAAGTTTTCTGTGTTTTGCGTCGATGTAAAGCTGCTCCAAGGAAGTTGTTTTGAATTTAAATTTGAATTTGGTGCGCTAAACTTTGTCACTGCAGACCCGTGCAGTTCAAAGACAGTCTGCTTCAACGTCCTGGGGCTCTTTGTGGTTACAGACGGTCATGTGAAGTTTCTCCAACATCTGTAACACCATGTCACTCACACACAGTTGGTGTTTTAGTATCTACAGAGATAATTACTGTCTGCATCAAACTACTTTGTGTTTTTTTAGTTCTCTCTGATCTTTCTTTTTCTGTTTCAACTTTTTAGATGAACTCTGATCAACTCTGTCCACCTTTTTGGTTTCTAACCACCGACTCCAGCTCCGCCTGAGTGTGTCCACAAATAGTCGTGACACACTCACGACTACATGTTTACATGTTTGCTGTAAAATGTGGTTACTCTCGTGTGTTTATCGTAGTCGTCTTTGTTGTGATGTAGCGTCTCATCTGATCGACAGTACCTAGATCTCGTGATTCAGTTCCAGGAACTCGTCCTCAAAGCGGGCGGTGAACGGTGGAAACAAAAGCAGAACCAGACAATTACAAGTACTCGTACAGTTAAATACAAGCTGTGTCTCTTGCAGTGGAAAAGTGCTCGTAGGGCCAAGCTGACCTCAAAGAACCAGCGCTGACCGACTCGCCTGACATTTTCTGACTGCGTCCAATGACCGGCATGAATTGTGCAGGTCATTTTCTTATGTGAGGCTTCAGATCTTTGGGTCGGGTCTCTCAAATTTGGAAGTAGCACTCAGGTTCAGTTGCGTCATGTCTCATTAATACAGGTGAGGATCAGGTCCAGTTCTGTTCACCACTGTGAATCTGATTCAACACCTCAAATACAAACTCAAATACAGTTGACTGAGTAAGTTTTGCTTCACTTAACGTACACGTTACCCGTTTTTATTTTAATAACTGAGAAATGACTCCAAACTAGTGGAACCAAGGCAGAAAAAATAAAAGTTTAGTGAAGATCAGGTTCGTTTTCAGTGTAAAAACTCAAAGAAACCTGAATAAAAATGATCTGGCATGCCTTCGAATCTCCTCGCAGATTATTTTTGATGTTCTTAAACAACAACAGAAATCTTCAGTGAGCTGTGAGGAGAGAGTTTGAGGAGAGAGTGCTGCATCAAAACCAGGACGTGCACAGTTAAAGAATCTGGTTCTTTAAAGTCCGTCCTGGTTTAAATCTGGGTTGCGTCCACATCAGGTTTTGTTCAGATCCTGCAAGTCACGAGACCAAGCTTTCTTTTTTTTTTGTTCGTATGGATCTGTGAAAAAGATTTTCTACAGCAACTGAAACAACTGTTTACAAATCACCGTAAGACAGACAGACAGATAGACAGAGGGGAGGAGCTGAAGACAGACAAACAGACGGACAGACATTAACTCTACTTTACCAGCAGCTTAAAGGCGGTTGCACGACTCGAGGCCAAATTCTTCCACCCTCTTTCCTCCTCCTCTGGTTCTGCAGGAGCTCCAGGAGAGGTGTGTGTGTGCGTGTCGCTGTGTGATGATGCTATAAGTGTGTGTGTGTGTGTGTGTGTGTGTGTGTCTTGTTCCTTGTGAGTCTCTGAACGTGGAGCAGAGCAGGCTAATAGAGCAGCGAGGAAAGCCAGGATTTGTACTGCAGCTGGAATAAAGAGAGAGAGAGAGTGAAGGAGAGAGAGAGCGAGAGAGACAGGTCAGACATCTGTCTTCCTGTTTGAAGGAAGACGCGCCGACATGCTGCAGAAAGACACAGAAGTTAAATATTATTCACGTGTCATCATTCACACGCAGAGAAAAGGACAAAAACAGGAGGAGGTTTTTAAAAAGACGAGTATGAAACACGAATGGCTGCTCGAGGTCTGTGGTGGAAAAATAACTGGAAGGTCTCAGAGGAGGTGACGTTTACTCAGAGATCAGAGGTCACAAAGACCAAACATCCCACTTCAATGTCGACCAGAAAGACCTTATGTGAAAAAACTGCTCTCAGCTCAGCTACACGTTTAAAGGTGCCATATGTAAGATCACTTTTTATTGCTAATGGATGAACAGGCGGTAACTTAAAAACTTATTCCGCCTCCCGGTTAATCTAAATATCAGCAAAGACTATAGGCGGACCTAAAGGCTGAATGACGGCTGGGTGCTCAAACAAGCCATCTGTAACGGCACCTACCTGTCAATCAAAGCATCCACCTTCCTAATCCTGCATAACTTTAAGCCTTAATATAATTTGAACAGGTGAGTTGTATATAAATTCACCCTCAGTACAGTTGTCATGAACGGGGAAATTAGCTATAGAGACCAAAACTGTTTTTTGTACCAGGCTGTAAACATGTTTATTTCTGCTGTGAAGTTGGACATTTTAACATGGGGACTTATGGAGACTGACTCACGTCTGGAGCCAGCCACAAGTGGACGTTTGAGGAACTGCAGTTTTTAGCCTTTCCACATTGGCGTCATTTTCCAGCCAACAGACAAACGGAGAATGAACATTTTCACAATCAGTTATCAATAATCGATTGTCAGAGGTTCAGAGGTTTATAATGTTTGTTCCTCTGATTGGCACGTCTGTGTCTTCAGTTTTGAACAATCATGACTGAGTGAAATCATCGGCATGTTAGCAAACAGCATTGAGCTCAGTGTAACGCCTGAGGGAAGTCCATGTCAGCACAGATCAACACCTGTCTGACATTTAAATGACAGAGCGTTCGAGGTAACGGGAAGTTTTCCTCTTCACTGTCACACAGACTGACGTCATCTTTTTAACATCGTCAGGATTTTGTTGACCTTCTGTCGGCTCTTTAGCGTTGACAGAAAAACATTACGAGAACAAGACTCTGCAAGTCCATCAGACTACAGCTGATTCTGTCTCAGCTTGTCTGACATTTACAGTGAGCTGTGTGTATTTAACTGTTAGCTCAGCTCTGTCCTTTCTCCTGTGTGGGTTAATAATACCAATATTCTGTGATGTGTTTATTTATAGTAGAGACGAGCTGAGAAAAACAGTTGAAGGTGTCGATGTGGGACTCTCACACAGCACCATAAAACTTTTTTAAAGGCGTGAATTTTTAATATTTTCACTTACTCACAGACTTACATCGAGTTCACACGTAAACAGACAGTTTTATAGTTTTATTTCCGGCGTTTTTCTTCTATATTTGTGTGCAGAAACACAAAAACAACCTTTTTTTACTACCCAAAATTGTTTTATAATAATAGTTTGAGTGATAATGACTAAAGTTTTCTGGGCGCCTGTGTCATTTATTTTGTGGTTTGAGTTCCTGACAGTTTTATATCTCATTAAATTGACAAAATTAGAAATCAGGCTGAGTTTGTGCTTAAAAAGGACACCCTGCATGTGTGATGAGGACAGTTTAAAGATGCTAAATAAAGACAAAATGACAGATTCTGATCTCAAGTGTGAACAGGACAGAACGGAGAGACAAAGATGTGTGTTCAGATTTGGTGTGTTTATCGTGGACGTGGTCTCGTTGTACATTAGAGGTGGAGTCATCAAACATGACGTTTGTTTTTCTGTAAACTCTGATGAATGTGAGCAGATTTCTTTTATTCTTCTTTTGTTCATATGAGATGAAGTTTGTTCCTCAAGGACAAACAACGACGACGTGAGATGAACAAACTGTGACAACCTGCTCAGAAGAAATGCAGCACGAGACAAATAAAGATGTCAAATAAAGCAAATAAAGCTGCTTCTGATCTGATCTGGACCGGTACAGGGAGCAGAAACTTAGCAGCAGTCTGGTTCTGATTTTAGACAACACACACACACACACACACACACACACACACAGCTGTGAATGCCTCTCAGATGAATCACCGGGGGACACCCCTCACCTGTTGGACACACCTCCAGCGACTGAAACAGTGCGAGTCTCCTCAGTGAAATCGTATTTATAGTTTATTGTCAGGTCAGATTTCACTTCACACTCCTCACATTCTCGTCGTTGATCACAGATGAATCACTTCCGTCTTAAATCATGAAATGTTCTGCTGCTGTTTCTTTAATAAAAACAAAGACGAGTTTTCTCTGGCGCTGAATCAGAGTTCATTTATCATCGACACGACCTCACGCTCAAAATATTCACTTCCTCTTCAGTTGATAGTACAGTTCAGTTTAGTGTACAAACATATGTGCATCACATAGCCCAATGTTCAGGTTACTAAAAAGAGGTTGTAGCGCCCCCCGCTGGATAACCTGAAAATGGTGGAAAACAGCAGGAATGGACAGTTCTCTCCGGGTACTCCAGGTTCCTCCCACAGTCCAAACACATGCAGGTTAATTGGTGACTTTAGATTGGCCGTAGGTGTGTATGTGAGTGTGAACTGTTGACTCCATCAGGGTGTACCCAGCCTCTCACCCTAAGTAGCCTCCAGCGCCACGATCCTGATGGGATGAGCTCAGATGTTGTACATGTTCATGCTGTATCGCTGTGTGAGACTTGAAACTTGATAAAACTGCAGCTGAGCTCTGCTTCCTCCTCTCAGCCCTTCAGGACCGGTGACTCCACGTCCACACTGAGCGTGCTCAAACTGACTGAAATATTTCTGTGTCTCTGCAGGAGAAGTATCCGTCTGTCGTCTCGCTTCCTGGAGGCTGCAGGTCAGAGGTGATGACCCTGAACCACCCTGAGCTTCCCGGGTAAACACACTCATCCTGACTCTGACCTCTGAACTCTGTAAAGTCGACCTCTGCTGACCTCTGACTGTCTGTTTGTAGCTGCGTCCTGTTCGTTCATTGGTCGGTCGAGGTTTCCAGAGAGGGCGGAGTCACTCCGAAGATCGACCTGGTGACAAAGATCCCTGAGCGAGGTGAGATGTTCGACTCAAACACACAGAATGTTACTGTTACTGTAAATATTGTCGAAACTCCTTCTAATTATCTTATTAATGACTTTTAGCTTGAGGCCTGGTAAATGATGAGATAACACCGGATTATCACCAAAAACATCATTATTCTAATTATTATTGCTTTATATTTCACTCAAATGTGTCTTTTTAAAACTATATATTTCTGTCTGTGAATCAAAATTTAGATTAAATAACTTTTTCTACAAAGAACTACACAGAGGATGTTGTAGGTCTGCAGGACTTTTTCCTCACACTGTATTTTGTTGATCAAAGCAACCAAAAGTTTCTGCTATGACAAATTTAAACCAGACTGAGCTCTGAGTTTCCACTGAAAAATAGTCTGTTTACTTTGTGGATATACACACACAGACCACCAATTCATCAGGTACACTGTTGAGTACAGCGACTCTGCCATAAATTCAACTTTAATGAAGCTCACAATGTTTCAGTTTTTGTCGACACCTCTTGTCAGAGAGGTAATGCTTTAGTGGGTGCTGTTGTTGTTGTTGTTGTACATGACTGCATTATATTGGAAGTGTTTCTAATATTTACAGACATGAGAGGGCCAAAATATTAGAAACACCTCTCTTAATATAATGCAGTCCAGTTTAACAAAACCTGAAACATTATGAGCTTCATAAAAGTAGAATTTATGTCAGAGTTGTTGTGTTGGATCGTTAGATTGTAGAGAGGCTGGGAATTATGTTAAAATAAAAGCTCAGTTTAAATCTGATAAATATTCAGTAGATATTATTTTATTTGTGTAAACTTTATCCTCCATATTTGTTGAATCGTATGTTTGTCTGGAGACACATTTTACCTGCTGAGTGCTGAATGAAGAACTCTCTGGGTGTTAAAGCTACAACTTTATTATTATTTTCATGAACCACTGAACTGCTCAAAGTAAGACGAGCGTTTCTAACAGCCCGGGTCTGAATCTAGACGTCAGTTTGATGATGTACTTAAGAACAGAGCAGATTTTTGGTGTTTTTACTTGGAAAGTGACTAAAACAGTTTATGAAAATTGACAATTTTCTGTTAAGACTAATCGCTGCAGCATAATTTGGATTTATTAATTGAAGATGAAGCTGTACTCTGTGCTAAATCTTCATTTTTTTTTTTCCAGGAAACTTGAAAATTAAATATTTTAGAAATTGCAGACCCACAAAATAAAACACTTTTTTGTTTCTGCGTCTCTGCAGCTCTGCAGTTGTTCCCGTCTCAGCCTGTAGGCGGCGCCGTGGAGGCCTTTCAGAGCCTGCTGAGGATTCTGGGACCTGAGGCTGCTCTGGAGTCGGTCATCAGGGCGGTCAGCCTGTCACAGGACTCATAACTCACGTCTTCATGCCTGTGCAGGGCTGCAGGTCACCATAGAAACACGTTCACAGTTTAACTGACGGACTCAAACAAACAAACGCAGCGGCGGTTTAGTCTCTTAGAAATCTTTATTCAATAGAAAGAGCAAGACTGTGACGGCTGTAACAGCAGAGCTCATCAGTCAAAATCTACAAAAATAAATAATTTAAATACAAAATGCCAGACAGCAGTGTCGCCTTTGTATTCTCAAATAGTTTTCTTCTCTCAGCTATGTACACACACGCAGTTATTAGAAGTCTGTAGGTATCACAGTGCTGTGATGTTTCTGTAGGCCGACGCTCAGGCAGCAGGCGGAGGCAACAGACCAATCAGACGACAGCTCACCTGTCGGAGCTTCGTCTCTCTGACGACGGGGAAAAGTTTCTCTTTATCTTTAATATCTGATCAGCAGTACGTACGTTTTCAGAGCCACAGTTTGTGTCCGTCTTGTACCTTCGTACCATCGCTGCAAAAACCGACAGCCGCCTTGAAGAGATTTCCAGGATCCTTGAAGGTTCTTTATGTAAAATAACAAATATTCTGTCTGCTCCCTGATTTAAAAAAGACTTTTAAACCTTTTTATAAACGTGCTACTTTAATTCTCACAAAGACGGTGGCTGCAGTCAACCAACTGTCTTGTTCTGGAACGCTCTGTGATTCTGAGCGTGTTGACTGAAAAGTTTGACAACTAACAAACTCCACTGATGAAGTCCATAATGGACGCTTCACAACGAAGCAATAAGTGAACCTTGAGTTGAGTCAACTAAAAAATAAACTAAAGTTAGAGAACTTTATATTTGTCTATATTTAAACTATTTTATATTTACATGCATCATAACTTTGTTTTTCTTTGGTCTTTGTCTGGGTGATGAAATAAGATGAAAGTTATCAGACTAAAAGATGGACACCAAACACTAATTTAATGTTTGTTACGTTGTTAACGCACCATATTTTTAACCGTGATACGACCAACGCTGCCTTCATACAGCCGTCTTTAGCTCGGTGACTTAATGAGACACAAACTGTGGCTGTTTTCTCGTGACCACACGGACAAGATTTATGAAATCTGAGTCGTTACAGTCGTGGCACTGTTTTTAAAAACGTCAGAGAGACCATCGAATCTTCAACAGAGAGCTATCCCCACCCTCGAGCCTCCGACTCCCATGAGCCTCTGCTCTCCCGCCGTGCTGCCTGCCGTGTCTTCAGTTCAACAGTTAGAACGATCAGTGGTTGGTTCAGTTCAGCTGCCGTCCACTCTCCAGCCTTTAACAGTGCGATTGATTAAAGGTCAAACTGTGTGCAGTAATGAGAGTTGGTGTTCTGATTCAAAGAGTTAAATCTGTCGGGGTTTTTTTTTAGTGTTTGGATTTAACAGAACTGCTCCTGATAAACGAGGCAGCAGTCTGCCGTCATCAGCTGACGGGTTTCCAGAAAACACTCCTGACGGGCGGTCGGAGCAGAGTGTGAGTTTCAGTCTTGTAGTGTGAGTTGATTTTAGACGTTGGAGTGATGATGTAGGGTTGGAGAGTGGACGCTGTAAACAGAGGAACTGAAGTCAAGTGTTACCAGTTTATCTGAAGCCTCCGTGAGCGCTGCTGGTTTGAGAGGACAATGAGCTTGACGGGAAGATGATCTGAACACAAACGTCGTCTGCTGATGGTAACAAAGAAAGTCTCACCGTCCTCAAACGTCCCAGCGCTCCTGAACACATCTTTTTTTTTTTTTTTTCAAACATCAGACGACCCCGTTTGAGCCGTCACGAGTTCGAGGTACTGAGAGTTCACAGCTGCGTCCACAGCGGCTCCAAAACTGACCTGACGTCAGTCTGAACGGAGCTGTGAACGCAGCCTGTAACAAAGTTTTCTCAACACACACACACACACACACATACACACCACCCTCCAGTCCTACCAGAACATTTAGGCACATGGACAAACTCACACCACAAACACACAACAAGCCACTTGTGGCACCAAAAGAAAAGAACCAGCGGAGCAGCGGTGGCGTGAAGCTCGGCTTGTTTGAAGAGCTCTGTTACCCAGCAGCCCTTGCTCTGGTGGGTCAGATTGATCTACGGGACGCTCGGATGGAGACATGAAGCGCCCCCTGTTCTGCTTCACCCCGGCTGACTGTGTGAACTCAGAGGTCAAAGGTCAAACTCTGACCTGTGAGTCGACAGGAAACATTAAACTTGGTGGTTCGATTGTGAACGGGACACGGAGCGTGATGTAACTGTACCTTATCCAACCGGGTTAGTCGACGAGGTAATGTTAGACTGAACTACTGACACAAGTCTTTTCCTCCAACAAAACACGCTGAATTATTCTAACGACGATAAGAGTTAAAATGTGCTTTTAGCGACACAAACGTCTTCACGTGAACCCAACGAGAGCGGCTTCGTCAGAGATCCCAGCTGGACCTTTAAAGGTCAGTTTAGCCAACAATATACAGACGATAGCTCTGTCACTAATATATAGAACTCTCGTGTTAGTGGTGACACTGTTAGAGAGGCGTTAATTCAACAATGTGCTAATTGTTGGTGTTGGGACTGCCTCACTCGTCTGAATGAACATTAAAGGTAGAGTTTATAACAGTGCTGTCGTCTCTCCATGTTGATTCTTTGTCAGGTTTAAAGGGTGTCTGAGATTTCTGCCTCTGCTATAAAACAAATGAGCGTGAGCAGCGTTAAGTTTTTAAAGCTCACCGTGTGGGATTTAGTGACACCTAGCGGTGAAGTTGCAGATTACAACCAGATGAATATTTCTCACGTCTCACCCTCTCCTTCCAAACATGTAAGAAAAAGTCTAGATCAGAGTTTGGTTTGTACAAACTAATGAGTGTTGTATTTCACTCCTGCCATTAGAGCCTCAAATCTGAGACACTGGACCTTTAAGAACGTTTCATAAACTGGATTTTCCTTCAAATGAAAAGTTTCTCATTGTAAAACTGTGCAGTATCTTCTGTGGATTATCCAGCTACACTGACAGTTTTTCCAAAGACTTCATCGTATTTCAGAAGAGGCAGAAATCTCAAAACTTAAATAAACTTGGGTGAACTGACGCTTTAGTGACACTCAACCTCCCTGATCGAGAAAAACTAAAAAAAAAATCTTTAAACATTTCGGCACAAATGTCTGATGAGAGAACGTTAACATCCAAAAACCGACTGAACTGGAGTCAAACAGAAACAAGGAGGTGAAGCGCTGCTCTGGTTTTTGATACATCTCATCTTATTTAATTAATTAATTAATTAATTAATAATTAATTAAATAAGAGTTGTGATGTGATGAAACTTCCGTGGAGTCCAGCAGAGAACTGAAACTCCCTCCAAGGATCTGCAAAGGATTCTGGGTACAACAAACATCTCACAGTTTGGCTCCGCCCCTCCTCCCTGCTTCTGTTACTATGGCGTTGCCTCACAGAACACAATCCAACCTCCGCCAGAGGCTCCCGCCTACATTCAGGATATGACATCATACGTACGTCGCACCTCCACGACCTCCTTTACTTTACTTTCACCCTCCTCCCTCACTTCTTTCTCTCTGAGGCGAAGCTCCGAAAACAGCCCGCAAACGTCCCGTAAGGAGGTCAATCCGAAGTCGCGGCGCCCGAAGGGGAAAGAACAAACCTCCCTGTGAGTTTTCTAATAAATACGACAGATCGGAGCAGCGACGTTGGGATTCACCTCCTGACGGGAGCGAGAAGTCGGTCGCCACCACGAAGACGACACAACTCTAGAATCAGTAACAGAAATATCTGGAAGTCGCTCAAACGTCTGGAGATTTAGTGGCGACTTCCTGGAGATTTTAAATGTTGCTGAGCAGCAGCAGCAGCAGCCGGAGCTGATGACTGTCAGCGTGAGAAAGTGCCGCAGTAAAGTCTTTATGACAGCTCTGCTTTAAGTGATTCTAGACCTCTGTGTCGACATGGCGTCTCCCCTCCGCTTCATCAGGCAGTCTTCAGCCTTTCACACGGGGTGGAAGAGCAGCGTGCAGTCCTCTCTCTCTGCAGCCGTGATAATGCCGGGGAGCGACGGCAGAGAGCCCTTTGGCAAGGCACCGCCAGTCCTCAGGTAGCAGGAGACGATCTTCTGGTCCAGGCGCAGCTGGCGAGGGATGCTGTCGAAAGGCTTCGGGTCCAGATCCAAGATGGAGACCGAGTAAGAGAAAGCAGGAGGTCTGGAGGAGAGGAAGTCCCTGAGCTGCCTCTGCCTGCGAGGAGAGGAGAGGAGAGGAGAGGAGAGGAGAGGAGAGGAGAGGAGAGGAGAGGAGTATTAATGAACAGTGGAACAGATGTCTGGCTCCACCTGCTGGATTTCATCTGGTACTACAGATTGATTCCCAAAAATGATTCTACTTTTGTCAATAATTTCCAAAGGTCATCATCAGGAAGTTGCCCTCAAATGGATGACAAATTAATGCTGCACCCAACACTTATTTTTAACATTGATTAATGGTTTACTCTGTGTCAGATATAGAAAAATGTCGGTCAGTTTCAGGCGACATCTTTAAATGTCTTGTTTTGTCTGACCAACAGTCCAAACCCTCAAAATATTCAGTTTGCATTCATCTAACAGCAGCTTCATCCAGAGTATCTTTTGGTGACAACACAAGCTGTGACGTTTAACTTCAGACAGCTTCATTGTAAACCTCTCCGTATGACTGTCCTGTTTTCATGGGGAACGCGAGATCTCTCCACAATAAGATGGAGGAGCTAACCAGCCTACAGAGTGAGTGTGGAGTGTGTAGCACTGCAGAGACGTGGCTGAACTCGCTCGTAACTCTGGACGGCTTTAAACTAGTGAGAGCAGACAGCGCAGTGGACACTTGATAGTTAACAACTGTCCGTTATTGTGTTTTAATTAACAAATGTAATAAACTGTGTTTAGTGCAGCATTAAAAGTCACCGCGTGGAGTGGAGGAAGAAGACGTAAATGTTTTATGAGAGAGAAAATTAGTTTGTTGTCACATTTGTTGAGATCTTCGAGGCCGAACACGTTTTCGTTCGGCTTCCTGCTCATCTAAATGATCTCTTACCCTTCATCGTCCTCCTCTTTCTCACTGCTGGGCACCAGGGCAACCATGATGGAGCAATCCTTGGCCGTCATGGCGACGCGGTACTGATGGACCTGAAGTCAAAACACACAGCAGTAAGACGCGCTGCCATCTTTAGGCAGAGACAGTATGACTTTCTACATTGTAGACATCATGTGAATTATGTGGTGGCATACATGGGAACCACACATGCAGATATAATCAGAAAGGAGGCCACTTTGAAGAATTTAAAATATAAATCATATTTTGCTTTGTTTGTTTGTGTTCTTTCATAGTTTTAGGTCTTGCACAGAGCACAGAATAATAAAAATGAAGAAAAACTTGACTGGTTCTGTACAGGTATACACTGAGTGTTCAGAGGGTGGAGACCGGCCCCATTTGGTAACTGATTTACAAAACAAATACACATCCAGTGGCACATTACTTCCACCTTTCAGTGTGAGGCTTTGAGCTCGATGGCGATGTCTTACACCCGGATACAACTGACAGCTGAGCCAAAACGCTGTTATGGTCCTTTCACCACATATCTTCATATCCCACCAGGAGCATTTCAGAAGTGTTTTGCCCACCACACTTTGTTAACTTGCTCAGATTTGGTCATTTTTCTATTGTTTATGCGTTTACGTTTATGAGTAAATATCGTAGTTATAGTTTAATTGTTTCCCTTTTGTCTGTTTTTATGATTGTAAGTCTGTACAGGGTGTTTCATTTAAAAAATACACCAGATTCTCTTTGTCGTTTCTGTGTCTGACTTCCAGCCAGCTCAACCTGCCCTGTGCTTTAAGCTGCTGATCGCTGTATACTCAGCAGAGACGCTTCTGAAATTGGACGGATCATGAGAAAAATAAAACATGACGCAGCTGAAACACACCGTATACCTGTTTTGTTTTCAGTAAATCAGATTTTTGTGTTTAATGTTTAATGCTCAGCTGACATTAGAAGAAATGTTACAGCAGGAAACCTGGACCATCACACAGAACCGGGCATGAGTTTCCAGCTCTCGGGGAAATCAGAAAGTTTTGGACTAACCTTGGCAACAGCGTACTCCACTGAGCCGTCGTCTTCAGTCGGACATTTCTGCAGCTTCTCCAGGAAGGCCTCATCGTATGGACCATCTATCTGAAGACGAGTTCTGACACTGACAGACAGGAAGTGACGCATAAGTGATCGATGAATGAGATTTATCTACACGGACTTTGACAAAGTAACTGCGTGTTACCTCTCTTTAGGGAAGTCCTGCAGGTGTTGCTCCACTCGGTGGTACAGAGGGTAAAGTCCTTCGATGTCCTGCGTGTCCAACATCTGAGTCTGAAGAATCCTGAACAACACACTGTCGCTGGGTAAACCCTGAGAGCCTGCACACACACACACACACACACACACACACACACACACACACAGATGTTTAGAGATATTTAGAGGAGGGTCATCGTTTCTTCTGACTAACAAAGTGAATTAGAGGGCAAGTGAAATCATGACAGACTCCTCCCAACCCGGCTACTTTCTCTTCTTAAGAGCTCTGCAAACAAGGACTACTCGTCACCTTCCTTCTTCCCGCAGGCAGTAACTGTCAAACAAAGTAACTTAAACACCCTCCAGTCTGCAACATATGAACACCATCTTTGCTTTCAACACCAAGGCTGACTGCTCGTTCACCTTTGTGATTAAACTGATTCTGACCCTGTTCTCTTCTTGTTGTCTGCAAAACGTCCACTTTAAAGTGTCGAAGTTAGTCGGTGGCAAAAGCTGCCTCCAAAAATCAGCCAATAGTTTCAACCAGCTGATGGAGGTAGCAATGTGTACTTTAAATAATTTGTACCAAACTAGAGAGATTTGGACCTGAATCAATCAAAAACTCTACTAAACAGCCGATTGGTTTAAATCTGTAAAAAATGTAGTTTGAGGGATTAGTTACAACTTTAAGCAATCAGAAAGAATATTTAATATCCCAGTCATGTTGTTTTAGTTTCACACATTTACATGACAGATTCAGATGTTATGAGCGGGGAAAAAAATGAATAAACGCTTCTTTCAAGCCACAAACATTTCTGAAGGAGGCTGCACAAGAAAAACCTTTGTAAGACAGAACAGACGAGACAGAAAGAGCCACAGCTCTGTTAAACTACAGAGTTCAGCATGACACCAAAACAGTTGTTTTGTGAAAAGTCAGTATCGGTTTGGTGTGTTGATGTTATGTGTGTGTTTCAGTTAGTGTGTGTAAAGAGACACAGGATTTAGTGGCATCTTCCCGTTGTAGTCGCTGACTGCAACCCCCTCGCCTTACTCCCTCTGTGCTGGCGTTAGCCACAATAGCTTCCACTAATGAGCGAGTGTTCGGAAACATGGTGCACACGGATGAAAACGTAGTTATGTATATGATATTCCATATCGGTCATATTCTGTAAATAGAGCGCTGTAAATCTGACACATCTGTTCTGCTTTTCTGTCAAAAGGGGAACAGACGCTGGACGGTAACTGCTCTTATTTAGAGACGAGAGCTGAAGGTAATTTAAATACTGATGAATCTGCAGATTATTTTCTTAAACACTTTTTCTATAAAAAAAAACATTCACCGAGTCCAATTTGAAGTCTTCAAATGTCTCAGCAGACAGTCCAAATCCAAAAATAAATATTCAGTTTACAGACACTAAATTAGTGCTAATAATGTCTGATGTTTGTTCACAGCCTGCGTATTATTAGTTTCTTTCAGCTGTAGCTGTGAAATGTTTTAGTAAAAACAGGAAACGAGTTCTGACCGTGTCGAATCCTCTCCTTGTTGAAAAGACTTGCTTCACAGAAGCTCCGTCCTTCTCCTTGTCTGTCCGTCACCATCCCTCCATCTCCTCCTCCACCACTCAGCAGGGCGTTCACCAGGACCTGCGCACACACACACACACACACAGACATTTTCCCATGAGGCTTCACCACAGATACATTCAGTGACACCGGGTTAGCACAGTCTCACAGCTGTGGACACTTGTGTGTTTGTTGGTTTTACCTGGATGAAGTCGTTGAGGACAGCTTTGCTGGTCATGTTGATTCGGTTGTTTCCGTACAGGAAGTACGGTCTGAGATGATGCAGCAGAGAGCTCAGGTCCAACGAGTCGTCACTGCCCTCCTTACTGCTGTAAATACACTGACCGCCCTGAAACACACACACACACACAAAATAATAAATAAATCATATGTTTTCATTTCAAACAGCCCAGATGCACATTGAAAAGGTTTATTGGTCGCTGCAACGTTTCTATTGTTCATACTGGAGACTAGAGGATTTCAGTTAAGCGTGTGTGTATTCTCACCACTGTGAGCTTTATGCTCGGGTGGGATGGCCTTGTTTACCAGCCCGCAGACGTACCCACTGGTATATTTTTATATATAAGGCAATTCTCGGGTGCTCCCAACATACCTGTTCTTTTATTTTTAAAAAACATGATGGTCAATATTCGCTGCGTTCTAGGGAGTTTTATACCTTATCGGTACCAAATGTTCGTACTGAGCTAGGGAAGAGGGCGTTTGGGTACTCAGCACCCTCTGACTGGAATATCTTGCAGAATGTTTTAAAACTCAAAGATCTGAAGAATGAGAGAATGAATCATCCAGATGTTGTTGTTTTAGCTGATGTTGTTGTTGTTGATTTCATGACTTGTATTGTACTTTTAGCATTTTCATTTTTAGACCATTATGTGTTGTAATATTATCTGTGTGTCTTGTATCTGTTTTGGTTTGACTTGTTCTTTGTTTGTGCTGCTGTTCTGTCTTGGCCAGGACTCCCTTGAAAAAGAGATTTTTAATCTCAATGGGACCTTTCCTGGTTAAATAAAGGTTTAATAAAAATAATAATAAAAATGTAATCAAACTAATTTTCACTGAATCACTAGTCACTGACTAAATGTGGAGCTCCTGACTGATGACTGAGGTCTGCCATGTCCTCGTTAAAAGTGTGCAAAAGTACGCACAGTTTATCTGAAACTAATCCGAGGCTCCAGCAGTCTGAGTTAGACAAATAAAGTCGGCATCATCCAAAGTTTTCGTACAAAATCCACAGCAGTGTTTCCATGCCGAGCAGCAGCGCAGGGACGATAACAATGAAGATTTTGTACTAAGATATCTAGTTGATTTGAAGGGGAGGTATCTGAAGGGGATCTCTTTGCAGCCCGTAGAGACGTGAGAACAACAGCGACCAATAAATAACATGTATTGTATGAAGACTGACGCTTGTCATGTCCAGTTTAAACCAGAGAAATTATTACAGCAAGCAAAAACTGTTAACACGACGAGACACACTTGAAAAGTATTAATTAAACCAGCGGTTGATTTGTATGATTTGTCTCACCTTGAAGATTTTGAAGTTGTTCTGAGGTTCTTCTATCAGGTGTCTGATGGCAAAGTGCATTCTCTGTCTGTTCCTGAACAACACGAGTGAGAACAGAGAATACTTTAGTGCCAGACGACCAATGAGGAAAGAGGTGAACGGACTTCTCGCTGACATAAGAGCTGGTTTGTGGATCACACATACGCTAAATTAAAACACTGTTAATTGACCGCCTGTCGTGTGTGTGATTAACCAACCGGTTTCCACCAATGCTAAACTGTCAACAGACTAATTTCAGTGGTTGCACAATAAATGAAAACAAACAAATGAATGTGCATGATACAAAGTGGTAACGTGTAAAAGTTTCCAACCTACTGTTCAGGAGAATGTTGTTGTTTGCAGCAGTGCACAGGGACCAATTACTGAACTATTTGTGTTGGCGGACATTAAACAAAAACAAATCACGATCTGTTGTCATTTATTACCGTTCACTAATAAACGGCGCTCGTAGAACTGTTGTGAAAGAAATATGACTCGAGGTGATAAACGGGGTGTGTGATATCGCTTTATTGTAGTATAACTGTTCACACACACACGAAGTAAACGCAGTAGTGTTGATGGTAAACGTAGTAGCTCACCCTGAGAACAGGTCCAGAGGACAGTACAGACTGCGTCTTCTCCACTTCCCACTCGCCACCTGAAAGAACGTCACAGACACAGAAGTCAACAGAAACAGTTTGACCCGTCATCTTTTAATATTGGGAATCTATTTACCTAAATGTCAATCAAATATGTATCTGATGCACTGAAATAACAGCTGCAGGCTGTGCTAAATACAGAAGGTCTTAATTTCATAAAACTATTTATAAGCTTAAATTATTCATATGATATGAGTGAAAGTATAACTGGAGAATCCACAAACACTCTCTGATCGTACGGCGGCGGCGCAGTAACTTTGATCAAGTACAGACAGGCTGTGGAGAGCACATGAGCCCTGACAAGTTTAGTTTTGGTCTGTCGTCAAGTTACTGACAGAATTAAAGTTAATTAGTGACAGCTGATATAATCTGCCGCCAGCGACGTTTGTGAAACTGTGAGAACTGTTGACAAAAGCTAAAAATGAGAAGCAGCGGACTGTTTTGTACACAGAGAGAGGTGAGATGACCGATTCATTACAGTCGCAGCTTAGTGAAGCCAACGTGTTATTTTACATCCACAAACTCTAATTTTTTACTTTCATATGCAGTAAAATGTTCGCTCTAGAGCCGACACCAATAGATTAAACTGCTAACTCCTAAAGATCAACATCTCTAGTTGTACTAAAGTTGCAGTGTAGCTGTATTTGTGCAGTGGTGTGGTCGTTGTTACCTTGTAGTGTTGGTGCATGCAGAAGCGGCACACTTTGGTTTTGATGTCTTTGCTGACGTGTTTGGAGGACGGCAGGAAGCCACATTTAGGCTAAAAACACAACACACACAAGAAAACAGCAGCTGAGTAACACACACACACACACACACACACACACATAAATAAACACACAGTGACACTCATGTGACTTGTTGTTTTAGCTCAGTTTGTCTGGATGACGAGTGATTCACAGGCAAAGACTCCAGGAGGAAAATAAGATGATTTTTATGGCTCAAAAAGAAACCCATGACTCTGTGTGTGTGTGTGTGTGTGTGTGTGTGTGTGTGTGTGTGTGTGGTGTGGTGTGGTGTGGTGTGGTGTGGTGTGGTGTGGTGTGTGTGTGTGTACCTTGATCTCAATGCAGAGTGGAGGAGTGTGTGTTGGCTGGTGGAGGACCGGAGATGTCAGGTTGGGCAGACAGAGAGCACAGCCGCTGTAGATGTCCATCACTTTATCACAGCGCCAGGCTGACACAAACACAGAGAAAGGACGTTTTTAGTTCACGTGTATGTGAACTTGAATGTTGTTATATTTAGATGAGACGGTCAGTTTATATTCTGTCTATCTATATATATATATATATATATATATATATATATATATGTCATCAATTCATCTGCAGGTTATTTTCTCTTTGTCTATAAATATTCTATATTGTAAATATTTTGTTGTAGATCCGTAAAGACCAAGTGGAAGCAACGGCCTGGTCAACCATCCTGCCCAAGCTATACAGATCTTTCCCTACCAGTCAGTCAGAGTTGAAGAAGCCTCTTGGATGAGAGGCGAAACATCAAAGTCTAGTTGCCCCAGATTTAACCCTTCTCGTCTTGTTTCATGATCTAATTTAATTTTAAAAAAGCTGCAAATTTTCTCATTTGAGGGAGTTTGGACTTCAAATATTGGCATTTTTTCTTAAAACATTAATATTCATGTCTAATAATGTTATATAACAGTTGCCAATTGACTTTGTTTTGAAAAAGAATAAAATATTTCACTGAATTACTTATTGTCTTCACATTTTAGTTGCTGTTGTCCACTCAGGGTGTAACTCTTGTGTTTGTACAGGAAGTAACAGTCACACGGCCACTGACAGATATAAAAGCACAACAACAATAAACGTGTCCCGCTGACATCTATTAGAAAAAGTCCCTTTTTCAAGACTTTCACATGTGATTCATTATTTATATTGTGTTCCCGTGTTTGTCCTGTGATGGACTGGAAACACCATGTTCAGACTTTCTCCAACGTTTGGATGCTTGAGTTGCAGCCAACACAAGTTAGTAAATTCCTGAGATGTTTTGTGGTTAAAAAAAACAAATAAAACATGAAGTTGGACTGAGCGCACTGCTCGTGTTTCCTGAATCTGAATGACAAAAATCCCCTCAGACTCCACTGTGAGCTGTTCTCAAGAAAAAAGACAAATAAGAACAAATTTTAATGGTATCAGTGTTGGAAAGAACTCAAAGAAAGTCGATTTTTTTTTTTATTGATTTGCATTTTTGTGATCATTAATAACTGAGTAAGAGAAACCTGAGCAGTGTGGTGAATTAATGATGATAAGAGCCTGAACTTCAGTTTCTACAGTCAAAAGTTAAATTAGTTACAGAGACGAGAGTTCATAACTTGTTGATGCTGACAGGAACAGTCTGAAGCGAGGCAGGCAGCATGTTTAGTGTCTTCAGATCAAATATAACTTGATTTACATTAAAGGAATAGTCCAACATTTTGGGTAATACACTTATTTTCTTTCTTGCACAGATGAGATTATTAATACGCCTCTCGTATCTCTCAAGCTAATATTAAATATCTCATTCATTATGTCAAAAATAATATGTATGTTGAGCTTTATAGCCTATTACTACTTCGAGGCAAAGCGGAAACCTGTGTCTGTGAAGTGAAGCCAATGGGAAGTGCCAAAACTGCAGTTCCTCAAACGACCACTTGAAGCTGGCTCCAGAATGAGTCAGTCTCCATAAGTCCCCATGTTAAAATGTCACAACTTCACAGCAGAAATAAACATGTTTACAGCCTGGTACAAAAAACTGTTTTGGTCTCTATAGCTAATTTCCCCGTTCATGACAACTGTACTGAGGGTGAATTTTTATACAACTCACCTGTTCAAATTATATTAAGGCTTAAAGTTATGCAGGATTAAGAGCGTGGACGCTTTGATTGACAGGTAGGTGCTGTTACAGGTGGCTCAATTTTAGATTAGCCGCAGGACTGAAAATATTAAAAAAACATTTTACCTGGTCTCTGATGTTGAACTCTGATGGAGAGCTGCCGCACAAACTCTAGCGGCAGTTTGACCACTTCCTGTAGAGAAGAATGAAGTCTTTAGTCCGGCGTGTGAACAGAGCCTGTCCATACTTCTGTTATCTAACGTATGTAAAGCAGATCTGCTGGCAGCGTGCCCATCATCAGTTTATTACAGGAGCAGCTCACACACACATATCATCCTGATGATTATACACATAATAACAATCATATTATTCAAACAAGTTGTAAAGATTTAGTAACAAGCCGTCACCTTGTGTTATGAACCTGTGATTTCTGACCGTGCTCTAGATTTTCCAGCTTAGACTTGAATCTAAATTTAGGCACCATCTGATCCGGGGAGTGAGTGTTCATGTGCTAAAACCCTCCAGACTTCAACACTGTAACTCATTGTTTCTGTGTACTTCTGCTGTTTATCAGCGAGCACTAATGGGAGCGTATAATCCAACACAATACACCTCCACACTGTTGACAGCGTGGGTTACATCAGTCCTCCGAGAATATGTTCAAATTCTTACATTATAATGAACTGCTGATGAAATGTAAAGAAATGTTTATATGAAATGTTTTTTTTACCGTTCAAATGGTAAACAAACAAACACTGAGTGTCTGTGTGCTTATTTTTTACTTTTTATTTCTGCCTGCAGCAGACTGTAAATGTGTCACTCAGAAGATTAAATCAGTTTAAGTCAAAGTGATGAAGCTTTTCTGGGTTGTTGCACATTGATAATGGGAAATGGGGACAGCGGTGTGTCCTCATGAGCTGACACGTGTCAACACACACTCCGCTGATGTGTGTTACATATTTAAAAATTTTATTAATGAATAACGTCCAAAATATTCAAACTTGATCTGATTTTGTCTCATTGTGGAACTTTTCTCTCAAAAAGTGTTTTGGACCAACCGGGAAGAAGAGAAGGTTTTTCAGGCCCGGGTTGTGGGTGAATGCTGAGGTGGACAACGTCACATCACAGTATAAACTGATGTCACTCAAGTCGGCGTTGGTTGTAGCTGAAGTCTACAAGTTTGAAAATGAAAATAATCTGGTGGTGTGGAGTTAAAAAGAAGTGAGTTTACTAAGTTTATGTAGCCTGATTCTCATCTCTGTTTGAGGTGAGAGGCTTTAGACCACATTAGCTGTGACCACACCCAAATTTCCACCCAAATTGTCAGCAGTGGATTTGCATCGTGGGTAACGTAGGCACCAGGTTTTGACAAGGAAGCCAAATGTGCAGAATAAAGAAAAACGATGTGTTTTAAACGTTTTTCCATCATCTAAATGTTGCTAAATGTGGAGAGCTCTTTTAATGTTTATGTAAGATAAAACTTAAAGACACACAAAAGATATATTTTTAAAAAAAGAATCCCATACTGAATGACAGCAAACTGTATCTTACCCCGCTGTGGATGAACTTCTCTCCCAGCAGGCTGCTCATCACGTTGGAGCTGAAGTCAACAATGTTCTGGATCTGCCTGAAGGCTTGCTCCACCGTCTGAAGGACAAACACACAAACATCCTGTTCTCAGACATCCAATGTTGACAGAGCGCTCGAGGTATTTGTCCTCTCTCTCTCTGTTATTATTTGGCTTCATTAAACCAAACATGATGATCTGACTCTGTCTACTTGTGGCATTTTTCCGGACCTCAGACCTCGGACCTCTCCCACAATCGACAATTCACCGTTTCAAATTGTTCTGCTGTTCATCGACCGGCGTTTTCCTGACTGGACAAACCACTCAGAGTTTTGTAGACATGTTTAAGAAACACAGACGTCACCTTCCAACATAATTAGACACCAACCACGCTTCAACAAATGTATATTTTGTCCATACGGGCATCCTGTAGGAATGGTGACTACATTTTTTCCCTCACAGCTGAGTGGTCAGGAGGTGTTTTTTTATCCAGAAGTTTAGGTTTTGTAAGTCTGAACAACAATTGCCCCATGTGTGTTTAATGTGTCAACAGTTACCATGGCAACCACATTATCTTCGTGAGACAGGGTTTAACCCTTTAAGTTAAGATTAGATTTCTCCTGAGAGAAAAATGAATTTATCCTTCAAACACTCAAACTTCTTTAAAGTTATTTGAGTTAAAGATTAATTAGAAATGCAAATTTATGCAAATGTACCTAACTTATATAAATGAAACTTTAACTGCATCAGGAAACATTAATAACTTAAGCTCCTTGTATCAACAGTAAATCAACTTCAAAGCAGCATGCAAACTTTTTTTTTTTGACAGCCTCTCATAGATTACCATCTTTTTTTTTTGCCTGGTGAGTGCAAAGCAGATCTTAGATCTTATGTTTAAGCAGCGTAACTTTGTGATTCATAGCGATGGCAGCTGATGAGCAGCTCCAGGTAAATTTGAATGTGGCGAGGCGGGTCAAACATTTGAATCAGGGACTGTGCCTTCGAGCCTTTAATCTGACCAGGATGTGAGATCCGCAGCTGATCCGCTGACAATAAACAGAGCTGCGGCTCAATGAGGCTCTGTCCTGCTGCACCGAGCCATTACACTAAATTAAGTTTCTATTATAATCCTGCTAACAGGGGCGAAGCAGAGCTTAAAGCTCATCTAAAGCTCACCATCCAGTGTCTGTTTTCTCCTCTCATTCATCAGCCTTGACAGACGTTTACAATAACACAGTCGGCTGCTTTATTTACTATAAAACCAGTTTAACGCCTGTGTGGGATCGTCCACTGATGTTTCTGCTTCCGGTGTAGCAATAACAGAAACCTGGGTGTGACCACTCACTCACTCTGTGTCGTGTCTGGCTTCAGGCTTCATGGCTGGACTGCAGCAAAGCAGGGGCCGGCCTATAAAACACTAAAGTCTGCCCTTGAATTGCTGAGTGAGTGATGAAGTTTCCCAACTGGCCGTTGCTCTTTCAAAATTCGTCCACGCTGACCTCGGGGGCAGTTCACAGCAGTTCCCCTAATCGAGTGTCGCTCATTTTGAATTGAACACGTGCTGAGAAGTGAATATTCTGCTGGTCTGGATGAGGCTATCTGAAGACTAGGGATCGACCAATTATCGGCCTGGCCGATAATATCGGCCGATATTCTGCATTTTTGCGATCATCGGCATCGGCCGTTTTTTTCACCGATAACCGATAAAATTAATAAATGTATTTTAAAACGCGCTGCTTTGGCTCTGATGCAGCCGTCTCTGCCTGAAGTCACCACTCTCTTGGCTGTGTAACAATGTCCCGCCCACAGCCCTCACTGATTGGCTGTCTCACTTGTGCCAAGTAGCCAATCAATCAACACAGAAGCTTCTACATGCAGTGCCACAGACGGAGGAGAAAAAGAGGACTGCTCCGGTGAGATAGCAGAAAAGGCAGTGTCAGTCGAAGTTTCAAAGCCCTTTTAGGATGAAGTTTTAAAAAATACCACAACCTTATGATCAATTTCAGTGATAACATGCAGGCCCAGAGTCGACATTTCACCAACCTACTTGTCTAATCACATCAAGCATACGACTTTGCAATATAGGACTAGCATCACTCACGACAAAAAAAAAGAAAGAAAGAAAGAAAAAAGATGTAAGTGAAGATGACCTGAAGTCCCTTGCTTAATAAAATAAAAATATGACATAGGTAAGGCTGTAGCAAGTATAAGGGGGGAAAACCTGCAGTTTGGCTCTTGAGATTAAACTTTTCACAACTTCAACACGGGGTAGGCTATTTAATGATGGCCCACCGCTACATTATAATTGCCGCGACTGCTTTAGAGCTGGGGCCAGACGCACAATAATAATAGGAGACCCTTACGGTTATCATTACTTTGTGGGAATAATTAATCTCCTAACGTGTCTCAGCCCGTGGGGCGGCTCCCGGTTTATCAATAAACAACACCCGAGGTGATTATAGCCTATAAGTTTAACACCACACGCTAACGTGTCCTTGTTTGTTTTCAGTTGCCTCTCCCTCAGCGCTCATGCTCTCACTACACTATGATCACACAGAATAGATGTTAAATATTCGTCTGTTTGCCGGTCACTCGTAAAGTCCAGGGAAATGATGGGCCATTTCAATGAGTCAAGCAGCGAGCACACGTCGAGTTTTTTTCAATCAATAAATTTACCGTCGCGTCTACAACTCACGTGTGTAAAGTAGCCTTTATTGTTGGCATTTACAATTGCCAAGTGCCTTATTCTTATTTATGTAATATGACATACAGTTCTAAGCACAAGAGTGTACATTTAATGTTCTGAGATTCCGAATATGACTTCATTTCTCTAAATAAATAAATATAATAATACATAAGGAACTATAAGTGAAAAACTCTGGTGTTAAGGCCATTTTTTACATTTATTACTGCAAATAAATATCGGTTCTACATATCGGCTATCGGTTTCGCTTGGTTATTAATAATCGGTATCGGTATCGGCCCTGAAAAATCCATATCGGTCGATCCCTACTGAAGACTACAGAGTTCAGCTTCACTTTCAAAATTTAACATTAAGATGCGAATGGGAGGCATTTCCAATAATTTCTGACTCAAACGTAGCTTAAACATGTGATGTGATGAGATACTTCAGTTCACTTTAAGAACAAATCTTTCTGGGACAACTACAGACAATTACAGATGAACATTTAATATCTAGGACTTCATTTTACTGGAACAATGTAGCCACAATTTGGGTACTTATGGTGTTAAATTCTACTGTATTAGTGTTATTAAAGGTATCTATTGACATTAAATTAAATATAATATTCATAACTATGTTTTTAGTGTATAATCACTTAAAAATAAAAGTTGTGTAACACTGTAAAACCATGAAACTGATATTTTCTGAGTTGGGTCTCATATTTTGAGGCGAGGTTTCAGCTTCAGAAACACTTGAGAGACACACACACACACACACACACACACACACACACACACTCATATTTACCTGTGGGGGGTTTTCAGAGTCTTCTGCGGGATACTTGAGCAGGCGCAGAACTCTGGAAAGCTGCAAGAACAGAAGACGGGAAGAGAAGCTACGTTAGACAGATCATGACAGACCTGATAGACTGACGGCTGCACACACAACTCATCCAATGAGAGAAACAATCTGCTGTTGGCAAATGAAATAAATTAAACAGGCCTACTTCATCAGAAACTCTCTACACTACTGTTTTGTGTTGGCTCTGCACGCTGCATGCAACGTATGACTGTCAATAACTGCATCGTACCTCTTTGATTGACTATCGCTGTCCACCATCAGTACAGTTTTTAACCAGCTCAGTGTTTCCGCTGGTATCTGCATTTATCTGTGGTCAATGGCGTTTCACATAACTTCGCTTTGAAGAACACATCACCCGGCACATCTTTATCTACTAAACAAGGTCTAATTAAGACCTGTGACCCTTTAAAAAACACGAACATCTACCAGCTGTGACCAGTTCAACCAGACAAAGTTCTAGGGGAAAGTAAAGGGTATTTTTCTACTTTCCTATCCAAATTAAAAGGATGTGTAATACATTTTATGACATAATATTACATTTAATTTGCTTTCTGACTGAAAGTAAGTTAGCTAAGCCGGCTAACTTAGCTTAGCATAAAGACTGGAAATGGGAAGCAACAAGCAACAGTGAACGCAACACCCAGCCCTTCAGTAACTATCATACTTTTCTAGCCACATTACAGACAACTACTGTAATGTGGCTGTGACTGCAGCAACATAGTGGTTACTGCTAATGATTGTTTTGGATAATTGGATTAATTGATTGATTGATTGATTGGTTTGTAGATGTAGAAAATAGTGAGAAATGCCGTCACAATTACGTCCAAAGTACTTCAAAAGGAAAAGGCAGCAAATTCTCACGTTTGTGGACCAAGGACATGTTCATGTTTTAACTCTGGTTTAAACGCCTACAGAGTTTTCCCACGGTGCAACAGGAACATGAAGTCTATTCTGTAACATCTGAGGTGACTCAGACTCAAAAACTTTAGTGGGGCCATCAACACTTAGCAGCATCTTTATCTTTTAAACATTTGCGTCACACTGCGAGTTGGGACAAGTGTCTGATGTCTTTCTTATTGTCAGAATACATGCTATATGTTGACTGCTAGATACACAACGGAGACAGCGTCTGTGAGCACTTGGGTGTGACTCCGTGAACAGCATCCATTAACCTGAGAATATGTTGACAGAGCACATATCAGGAGATTCATGCAGTGATCTAGAAGAAACCTGATGTAGCAGGTTGTGCAGGGTTCTTCTAACCTGGTTAATGTGAGAAAAATAATCCACATTTAGATGCAGCAGCTCAGTAAATACTACATTTAAATGTCTCTCCTGACCTGAGTTGACTTTTGAACAATGCCTCGATTTTTTTGGGTGTATTAGTGAAACGCTTCTCTGCAACAGATGCTGCAGTGAGGAGAGTTTATTTCTTTACAGCTTGAATCTTGTTCAGTGGTGGAAACAACCTAATTTAGACATAAATCATTTTAAATGAGGATGTATTTTTACATGCAATTATATCTTCATTTATCCTGCTACTCTGCTGTCTGTCACGGTAATACTTCCTGTTTAACACGTTCATCCTGCATGTAAATAAAACACTTCTTGTTGTGCATGTATTAGGACAAGAAATCTCCAGAGCAGATCTAACTTTGAAAACCAGACTTACGTTTGCAGAAATTCACCAGTATCCAGGCTATAAAAGTGCACTGCATGATTTAAGCACAAGGGACAGGTTTCCACAGTGTAACAATAATACTACAATAACAACAAAGAGTTGGAGTTATGATTATGTGAAAGGTTTCACGGTTCCGGCGACATTCCGCCACATTCCCCTCTTACATAATCAAACCTGTCAGGGGAGGGAGTGAATGAACCGTTGGGTTAGGGTTGGGCAATGACGACGGCAGATACCAGACACATTTGTTGTGCTCATGTTGACATTATCTCAGCTGTATTGGAACGTTGTGGGCGATGTTGAAACTGGATGAGGAGGACTGATGTTGCAAGTCTGAAAAGATCTTATCCATACCATCCATCCATAATATCTATCTGTTTCCTACTGAAGTCACATTAATGTGTCTGTGGCATCACACAGCAAATGTTTGGTCAGTTTCTGATCAAATAATCACTGAATTATACTGAATTTTGTCAAGTTTAGACCTCATTTTATTCATCGTTCTTGTATGTTTGCTTGTGTTTACATTGGAAACGTCTTTTGTTCGGTGAAAACAGGTTTCTAAAAACATACAAAAAATATTTACTTGGAGAAAGTGATCTGACAGATGCCTCAAACAAAAGCCTCTTTAATAATAATAATAAGGATATGTGTACACAGGAGGCTTCAAAGTAAAGAAAATAAACTAAAGCCTGCTGGCGTTTCTCTAAGCAAGCAAAAACTCTCTAGGTTACTCACCCTGAGGCAGGTAACCTCATTAAAATGTGGTTAGTTAATATTCACTCAAACTAGGATCCATAATGCTCGAAATTAAACTCAATCAAAAGGGCAAAAGACAGCAAAGAAGATCAGAGTTTCTGACTGATAAAATGAAGTCTGCAGTGAGTCGAGGAATGATCAGAGTGACCTGCATGTGTGATTCCCGCCCAATGAAAGAGCATCGTCACACCCCGATTGGCTAAACGGGGAATGCACCAAGCTGCAGTAATTTACCTTCAACACAACTTCACAACAAATTACATAAATTCATCCTCATCACCGGTTTCACTGTCCAAAAAAAATGTTAAAAATGTGCATGATAGCTTTTCTTCCAAAACTTCCCCGCAGCGTCAACACTGCATTGTTTGCATTGAGCAGGTACGCCCCGTTAATTACAGAGATGTGCACATGAGCAGGACTGGATCGATGAGTGTTTTATAAATGACTTTGAAGAGTGAGTGTCACCCAACTTGTGCTGAGGAGGAGCTTTCATGCACCAATTTTAAGAACAGTCATACTAAGTACGGGTTTATGTGAAATGCTGTTAACGGTGAATGAAGTGCAGTTTGATGCGTTCCCCTCCAGGCGAACCAGGGCGTGACAACGTCCTTTCTTTAGGGCTTAAGAGAGGCGGAGAACTGCATGCCCAGGTCACTCCTAGGTAAAGATGATGTCATGTATTTATTTGTCTAAATAGCCGTTTTGTTTGTTGTTTTAACGTCAGTTAATGTGATGGAGAGGCCTAACAGCTGTTTGTTGTGTTAGAGTTCATATTGTGTAAAGTGTGTTTATAGTGTTAAACTTTACATCAGTGTTAAAGTGCACATCATGAATGTTAATGCTTCATAACTTAGCATTCCCATATGTTATATCATACTGCAGTTTACTGCTTCTTTGCATTCTGCTAATCAGCAGTTCACTGCAATGATAATAAGATTGAATCTAATCTAATTTGCATATCAGAAATAATTGCATTGTATATGACACATGTACAGAATAGGGGAAATCATGCCTCTCTTAGGTTTTCATTTCATTTTATTCTTGGTATCATGTTTTTTTATGATTAGACTGTAACACCCAATGGTTAGGGTTAGGGTTAACCTAACTCTTCAGATGTGCTGTTGAGATATCTGAATCTCCCACAGTCACCAGTTATCTCCGCTTCAGCAACATCGAGCAACCCTCCTGTCGCCTCCGCCTCTTGTTTACAGTTTTTATTTATTTGTATTTTTATTTGATTATCTTCGTGTGTACTGTTTTGATTGGGCAACTTGTTTTGTAAAAATAAAATAAAATGTCAAAGTCTTGTGTGTTTGTATGTAAATTGGCAGTGCTGCAATGCAAGGGGGGCACCACCTTAAATCTTGCCTAGGGTGCCAGATTGGTTAGGGCCGGGACTGCATCTGCATTAAGGCAGATCTTCAGGCTATTTGTTTAGGATTGTCTTATCCAAACACCTGCAGGCTTTCTTTTGGTTATGTTCTTTAAAACCTCCTTTACATACTTGTGTTTTTTAGTGTGGTTAGTAGCTGGTTTTCAGGCCCGATCAGCTGAAGTCTGGGGGACTCAGGACCTTCACAAAGTTAGACATCATTCAGGACTAAAACCACACTCAAGTGACAAGTGTTGATATTCAATCACAAACCTCCAAAAATATCTTGACAGTGATCCTGATCTGATTAAAACACTGCTGCTGTGGTGTTTTGTCCTCATGTTTCCAATTGCTCAATAACAACATGATCAGGGACCCATGAAGGTCCGTGAAGGCACGGCACAGCCCAGCCTGGGTCAGCCCTGTGTCAGTCAGTCAGTCAGTCAGCAGCACGGGTTAACCTGCTTGTAAGTGGATCTAATGGAGCCAACAGGCAGGTCCCCTTTAACAGCAGCCCAGAGAAGAGTTGACTTCAACCGGCAGCTGGATGGAAAACCTGGGGGAAGCTGCTAACGGCTACATTAGCTCCCCCATCAGCCCGTTTATATTGTACATTTTCTGGCTTAACACCACCCAGTCAGCCTGCCACCTTCCCCGAACACATACCTACATGTTATTTCTATTAATTCGTGTTGTTTTAAGTGTTGTTTTCCCCGCGTAAGAACCTTTTTTTGTCCGTTAGTTGGACTCACATGAACTCTTAGCTGTTGGGCTAGTAGTAGCAAGCCGGGTGAGCTAGGCTAACGTTAACGATGATTAATAAAATCCTGGCAGTTGACATTTCACCTTTTAATCATAAGCATGTTTATTTAAAGTTTCCATCTGAAGCAACACTACGCTGACGCATATTTAACGCCAGAAAAGTGTGAAGTGTCCGGATGGGTGTCCTCTTAAAAGCTACATTTACACTCGAACTTGGTTTAGCTTCGTGTTAGCCTAGCTTCACTCACCTGTACGTGAGAGACCACCAGGCTCTTGTTTCCCTCTCCGTGATACTTCCAGTCGTTCTCGTCCATTTTGTCTAGTTCCATCACACCGACGACGACGACAAACTGAGCTGAAAGTTACACACAACGGTACGGTAACATACAAACTACTCCCCGACTGGTGATACTGGCTGCTAGCAGTAATTTATAAGTACTACAGGACCGACCGACTGACTTCTGCTGCTGGCTGCTGCCCGGCCCCGGCTCACTGACACAGCCTACCAACACCACATCCGACTGAGACTTCAAAATAAAAGCACCACTAGGCGGTAAACCAGTTGTTCCTGATCAATGAAGCGAAAGATGGGAGAAAAAAATGTGAGATTTAAAAGAATAAAGTTAAAATTACGTTTAATTTTGTTATATTATGAGAGCAAAGTCTTTATTTGATAGAGGAAAAAAGCATATTATGAGAATAAAAGCGTGATATTCTAAGGAAAAAAGTCATAATATCATACGGAGAAAGTTTATGTGGATAATTTCTAGAAAATAAAGTCATAACATGCGAATATTTGTAATATAATTTGTAATTTGAGACAAAAAAAAGTCACAGTAAGATATGAGACTGGTTTTATGAGGGGAAAAAATGTCAGATTTATAACTTATCATTTTAAAAAGTCATATCATGAGAAGAAACTTATTAAAAGAAAGGTTATTACAAGTAATTACAAGAGGAAAGTGCTCTTTTTACGAGAAAAGACGTAATATTACAAGGATAAAGTCATAATATGTGAATAAAGATGGTTTTATTAGGACAAAGTCATATCACAATAAACTGTCTTTGAAAAATGTCATAGAATAATATTATGAGACTAAAAGTTTCATGAGAAAAAAGTCAGTTTTCAAGAACAAACTTTTTTGATAATAAGTCATAATATGAGAAGAGACTTCTATTATAAAAATTAATTAATCTCGAGAGGAATATTCTATTCTTATTTTAAAAAGTCCTAAGATTATGAAAATACAGTCATATTACATGTGAAAAAAAATCATAATATGCAGATAAAGTCATAGTTTTATGAGTCTTACAAAAAAGCTTTTATTTTTCTAGCTGTTTCCGGTTTTACTCAGGTTAACTGTATCCAGTTTGTTTGGCTGGTTGATTGACAAGTTGATGCACCGCTCTTTGTCCCGCTATCCGCTGATATCCCGCCTACTCCGCTGTGATTGGTCAGAGTGAGTATCAACAGGGTTGGACAGGTGGGTCCGTGGAACAGCGTGACAGATGACGTGAGACGACCCAGAAGTGGAAACGTACAGTATCATGTGATTAATGAGTAATGAGTAATACATACCAAGATAATCCCTCATCAGAGAAGGAAAAGTACAGCTTTGTGTAAACATTTAAAAAAATGCTGCTCGGTGTGTCTCATTTTACTTCAATGAAAAGTTTAATAATTGTACAAAACTTCCAAAAAGTGAATAAAACAGCAAAAATAAGTTCCACCTTGACCAACTACAAGAGTGAAATACCATTTATTATGAAGTGAGTCTGATTTAAATACATTTTAACGGTCCAGTGTGTAGGATTTAGTGGCTCGCCTCACCCTCATTTCCAAGCACGTAGGAGAAACTCACTGACAGTATAAAGAATGGACGGCGTTGTGAAGCTCAGTGTGTGGCGGCTCTGGTCACCACCATCTTGGCGGTCCTGCTTCTTCTGACCTGCTGTTAATTATTCATAACTTTAAGCCTTAATATAATCTGAACAGGTGAGTTCTATGAAAATTCACCCTCAGTACAGTTGTCATGAACGGGGAAATTATCTACAGAGACCAAAACTGTTTTTTGTACCAGGCTGTAAACATGTTTATTTCTGCTGTGAAGTTGGACATTTTAACATGGGGACTTATGGAGACTGACTCACTTCTGGAGCCAGCCTCAAGTGGCCGCTCGAGGAACAGCAGTTTTTTGCACTTACGCATCGGCTTCACTTCACTGTTGCAGATGGCTCGTTTGAGCACCCAGGCGTCGTTGGGCCCGTCTCAGGTCGACCAATGAGCCACGTCTTTGCCCAGGGGCGGACTGGGGCAAAAAAGTGGCCCGGGAATTTAGTACCTGACTGGCCCACTCGGGCCGGGGCGGCGGATGATGGTGGCGGATGCTGTCAATGTTGGCTAATGCCACTGAGCGCTGTCTGGCCCTGGTCCATACACAATACTGATGTTTTTAAACTAGCCAAACTAGCCTAAATGCGTTGTGCTAAAAGTTAGCAAGCTAGACAAATAATATTATCACATTACAGCCACCCACCTGACCAGCATCCCCCTCTCGGTCACGCAGACCCGGCTCTCTCTCTCTCTCTGTCATTCACTCACTCAAACACACTATACCTGAGAACTAAAGTACTGTAGGGGGGTCTGTGGGCACTCCCCCAGAAAAAAAATGTGATTTTTAACACATAAATGAGGCATTCAGGTGTACTCTGAGGAGAAAATAGAGGGAAAAGACAACATTGCTTCAGATTTAAAAAAAGCAGATTTAGTACTGACTGAGGTTCCTATCATTGTAATGGCAAGAATGGCTGGAGTGTATGAAACTGGTCTATCTGAGGCTGGAGAGCAAAAACAAAACTCATTTTTTAAAATCTTTTGGCCTGGACCAGCCTTTCAAGGGCCGTGTCCGCTTCACCATGGGCCTCTGAGGCCACACTTTCTTCTTGCACCACTCCTGCCCTGTTCTCATCTGTATCTTGATAGCTGTACTGTCAGATATTAAATATGAAAAGAGACTCCCACATGCTTGAGCTTTACACATGTCCTGAGATTTTCAGCCAACTATGATTATAGAATATATTAGCCTACCCTTTAAAGCAGGTCGCCTACACACACACACACACACTGTTGCTGTGCTGTCTCTCTCTGTCCCTCTGCTCTCTGGACTGGGCTGCCTGTTCTTTTGCGCTCCTAATAAGAGGCATGGACGGCCCAACCCGACCGGACGCGCTGCTTCAAGCCGGGTTCGTGCCGAGAATATGACTTGGTGTTTTTTTTTAATTAATGCTCGTCACTAGCATTAATTAGTCACTCCTCTCCCTCATAGACGGTAGAAAAATGTAAACACACTAAGGTCAGCGCGTCACTTGCAGCACCATGCCGTACCGGGCCGGCCCACTGACCCACCGGGGAAGCTCCCGGTACCCCCGTAGGCCAGTCCGCCCCTGGTGGTGGGCCGCTGGCCGTCCTGCGATTCTCCAGATCACACAGGTGGCCAGTCCGCCCCTGGATGTTACTATCCAACTTGTATAGTATTCAAATGTTTTTGTGTTTTTCTTGCTATTACTTACTATCTAACTTACCGTCTGGGAGCTGCTGTAACAAACACAATTTCCCTGTGGGGATGAATAAAGTATTTCTGATTCTGATAAGCAATTATGCAATTAGTCTTTGATTAGTCTTTAATTGGTTTTTCATTAGTCTTTGTGTGTGTGTGTGTGTGTGTGTGTGTGTGTGTGTGTGTGTGTGTGTGTGTGTGTGTATTTCAATAGTTTCAACACAGAAAGGTTTGCTCCTTCTGCCTAGTTACGGTTGCTAAGGAGCTACTTGACAGCCGTTGCTAAGGGGCGGGGTTTAGTGACGAGTGGCTTTGTTTTGACACGTGACGTCCTAAGATCAAAGGCAAAGTTTTGGTCAGGGTATAAATAGGACAAGAATCAACAAGATTTCACCTTCGTTGGTATTTTTCAGGAAACTTCCACGATACACCGAGGAGCGAGCACAAATAGCACAGCACCATGAGTTCAGAAAATAACGATACGATGGATCAGGAGCCTCCACAGATCTCAGCAGACAGGATTCAGCCACTTGTCAACTTGATCATGGCCCAGCTGACGGAGACACAGTGGGACAAAGTGACATCTGGGTCAATAGACGACGAAACGAAACGTGTCATAACAGACATGTGTGTGGACTTTGTTAATGCTTTGTGTAAAACTGTTCTCGAGGCATTTGAAAATCGCCTCGCACTGACAAAGCGCGAGACTGCAGGAAGCCTAGAAATGATTTGTGAGGAAGAAGTCCAGAAGTACCTGGGGACCTCCATCACTGACGCTTTTGTGACCGTGACTGGCAGCCCAGTGTCCAGAAGAAGTGCACAAAGACTGACGGAACTGGTGAGCAGAGAAGTTACAGAGAGGATCAACTCACCGGTAGAGGAAAGCAGCACAGGCAGCGAGTTCAAAATCACCCGCAGACTGCAGATCATTGTCAAACACGTGATCAGCATGCTTAAAAACTACAAAGCCAAGATGACATGTGCGTCCAGGTCACGTACTGTTGATTCACGGAGTCCAGATACGGCAGCTGAGCGCACAAGTCCGACAGAGCAGGAGAGTCTTCGGGAGCAGACTCCAGTCTCTCTGATAGGACCAGAAGACCGTTGTTCAGTAGGAAGCTTCATTGATACGACCACCGAAGCTGTAAAGGAGATCCTATTGGAACACGTGAGTGACACTGAAGTGAAATCTAATGCTGACATTTCAGAAGAAGAACGTCTGCAGATTGTCAACAGCATTAAAGAAGACACAGATGAAGCAGCGTGTGAAATTGCTCACTACATTTGGAGCAACAGAGAGGAGTTTGGACTGGATAATGATGGCACACCAAGACCAGAGGCCCAGTCCAGCAGGTTAAACTGCTGGAACGTCGTGGCAAACAAGATAAAGAGCCTTTTTGCCCGCAAATTTGCCAAGGAGGCCATCGCCAGCTTCATAGTGAAGCTGAGCACAAAGCTGAACTGCAAGAAGGCACCACTGGATGTCCTGATTCCAGCAGCAGACAAAGTGGTGCAGGACATGATCCCAGAAAACCCTGATGAGTGTACATACAAAACCATGACCATCTGCATCAACAACGGCCAACATGAAGAGCATTCTCAGCAGCTGGGGCACATCATATTTGAGACTCTTCAACGTGTCCTCGGAGCCAGGAAGATAAATCGGGTCACGATCCAAACTGAGGTAGACAAGTTCATGAAGATGATGCGGAACTGGCTCAACCAGCAGACACAGAAGCTGACCAAGAAAAACAACCACGTGGACGACAGTCTGAAGAGGATTCAGGGAGCGCTGGATCTGCCGGAGCTCCCAGAGGACACCGTGACACCTGTGGAATCAGCTGCACCTTCCACCACTGCTGAGTCAGGTGTCAATGGTGATGAAGATGTCTCTAACACACCTGTATCTGAGGTAAGACCACCGTCCATAACCGATGAGCCAGGTGATGATGATATCTCTGTCACACCTGTATCTGAGGTAAGACCACCGTCCATTACCGATGAGCCAGGTGATAAAGACATCTCTACCACACCTGTAACTGTGGTAAGACCACTGTCCATTACCAATGAGGCAGGTGTCGGCGATGAAGGTAAGTCTGTCACACCTGTGTGTGATAGATCACCATCCATCGCTGATGAAGATGATGACGACTACTCACCCAAGTTTGAGTCCGTAGCACCCAGAGTCACTGATGAGCCAGCTCTCAGTGACAGCACCCGACCTGCAAATTTTTACCATGTGACGATAGCGGTGGCGCTGGTACACCAGTGCCTGAAGAAGGCATCGGTTTCAGTGTCTGATGATGACAAAAAGAAGATGGCTTCAACTCTAAGAGACATGATGCGCACAGGCGGTATAGACTTTAAATCTATCCAGCCAACAGGACACCAGATAAAGAAGACAGCCAGGGCCGTGCACAAGGATCTGTGTGCAATCATGAGCAGCAAAGATGTGGTGGCGCTTGGCCTGCAGACAGAGGACTCAGATGTTTACGAATGTGTAATTGAGACTCTGAAAAGACAGCTGGTAAAGCCCAAAAAGGCCAGCGGCATCAAGAGGTTCTTCACCTCACTTATCCACACAGTGAGCAAGCCATTCCAACGCTGCCCATGCAGCATATGTGACTAAAAAACAGTTGCAAGTCCACCTTCGTGTTCAACACGTTGGCTCTTGCAACTGTAAGGTCGCTGTGTTGCCGTGGTTTTCTCCGAGTGCTTCGGTTTCTCCACTTTTAAATCATAAAAAAAAAAAAACATCAAAGTAACATCAAAATAACATCAAGGTAACATCTTCCCAGTGATGAGGTCAGGGTTCAGTTCTGGACCTTGACCTTGTTGCTGTGAGGAGTTTACAGTGTTCACGGTGTTGCTGTGGTTTCCTCCGAGTGCTTCGGTTTCTCCACTTTTGAATTATTCATTCATTCAAAAAAAAAAAACAAACAAACATCAAAATAACCAACCTGGACTTGACTCAGGACTCCGGGCCCCATAGATCTGCAGGCTCTTTAGTGTTCACTGTGCCTTTCCAGCGTTGCTGTGAGGAGTTACAGTGTTCACGGTGTTGCTGTGGTTTCCTCCGAGTGCTTCGGTTTCTCCACTTTTGAATTATTCATTCAAAAAAAAAAACATTAGTTGAGCACACTGTCCTACCTGCCTGAGTGTTCAACCAGCAGATGATGCAGCAGTTCTACGGCTCCCATAGGTCTGCACGGGTCAGGGTTAGGTTATAAATCATTAAAAAAAAATAAACAAAAAAAATATATATTTCTGTTATAAAATCTTTCTTTTCTCAGTATTTGTAGCACAGATGTAGCTGTGTAACTCAGGCTAAAGTTCTGCTGAATAAAATAACCATCTGCATTATAAATAAATAACGTCCTGATTTCTGGTTTTTTAACATAAATTGAATATATTTGGGTTTTGCCTGTCGCTCACACCAACAAACATATGTTGTCCTGAACTCTGGGAACTTGTGATGGACATTTTACACAATTTGTTCTCATTTTAAAGAATAAAAAAATATATAATAACAATAATAATAATTTTAAAAAAAGGTTTTCTTGCAGCGCTGCAAAACAAAATGAAAAAATAATTTCAGAAACTAAACGGTGAACTCTTTAGTTATCACTGAAATATGTTTGATCGTTAAAATCAATATTAAATTCAATATGGACAGCAAGAAATGACAGCATAATAAATAACTGGGGCGTTCATTCCACTGCAAGACACAGAAAACACTACTGTGACTTTCTATCTTCATCAAAGTGCCAATAAAGGTATTAATATTTTATTTTTCACAGCAGATGATTTGAAAGGAGACAATCAATAATGATACACAGTGAAAACATGTAGACTAAAGTCTAACATGCAGTAGTATATACTCCTCCTGCCTGGTCTTGATGAGTTGATTTGGGTGAATGAATCTAAAACTGAAATAAGTTCAATAGAGACAAACAGACATATATTCACCAACAGATAACTTGTTGTTTTTAGGAGCTACAGTGAAGACATTCTTTTGGGCTTCGCACATTGTGAGGATGAACTTCAGACATTTAATGACTGTATAAATATCACTCATCCTACTTTGTATTTGACTGTGCTGTGTTCAGCCTGGACATGACGCAGGTCTTCTGGTCCTACAGGTCCACACAGAGGCCTCAGTGTTCAACACTGTGGCCTCTGTGGCAGCTCTAAGGTCAGGGTTCAGTTCCAGGCGTTGACCCCGTGTTGCTGTGAGGACTACGCGTGCTCGCTGTGTCGGCCTGGGTTTACTCCCACTGTGTTGGTTTTCTCCTCTCAGGTTTGAAACAACAGAAAATAGAAATGAATTGATTAAGTGTGTTCTCAATAATCAGGAGCAGTGACACAATCCACAGCAAACACGACAACAGTAGTTACAGAATACGGCCAGCACGTGTCGCACTGTGTCAGAGAGAGAAATGTGGATATGTTGGCAGCTCCACAACAAACAAACAAACAGATCAGATAATTAATGCAATTAACGTCATTTTAACTGCATCATTATAATAATGCTCTTATTCGCCGTACGCCATGTGTGTTAATAAACTTTAGAGGCTAGAAACTCTGTGAGAGGAGCGTTTGAATTGCAGCATTATGTCATAATTTGCAGAGGTGTCAAAAATATTCACATTCATTACCCAAGTAGAAGTATAGATACGAGGGTTTAAAAAGACTTCTGTAGAAGTTGAAGTATCAACTCAAGCTTTTTACTCAAGTAGAAGTGTAAAAGTACTGGCTTCAAAACTACTTAAAGTATAAAAGTAATGTAAAGAAAAAAAGAAGCCATCAAATGTTATAGGCCCCGCGTCACAGGGGCCCGTAGTGCTCTACACGACCTCCCCCCAAAAACATCTTTTTTCTAAAGGCCATAATGTTTTCTTAAAATGTTAATGTTGAAAGATTTGGGATGCACTAGGCTACCTGTTTCAGCCTCATGTATGCCCAATGAAAATGAATGCATTTTATTGTAATGCAAATACATTAAAGAACCATACTGTATGTGTGCTACTGAGCATTAACGTGTTTCATGGAGCGGAAGATATGATGACTAGTCATATGCCTATAAGTATTGTAATGGTATACATGCTATGCTATGTATAACAGCAACTATACAGTATAGTGCTGTCAAAATTAATGATTAATCCAAGTGATTAATACAAAAAATAATAATTCTGATAAAAAAACAACAACTCAGAGTTCTCTTGAGTTCTCTTGAGTCTCTGCCACGGACATTTATGTCTTTGCCCATTTTTAGACTAGCCAGGAGCAACATGGAGGCAGCCAGAGCCACAGATTTCTCTTCTTCACCTGTGGGTGACGTCACGCAGACACTGTCCATTCTCTGTACTGTCAGTGGTTAAGATGCCATCATTTTAAAGGTTTATAAAAGTTAATTATTATTGTATTTTCTTCCAAAATACTGACACCACAGGGGACTCTTCTAGATGACCTCTAAGCTCTCTCAGACTTACGACTCCATAGAGGAAGTGGGGGAGTGGAGGATGTTAGCAAAGCTCGACAACTCCTCTCACTCACTGTTTAACACCTCCACAGTCACATGCAGGAGATGTGACTGTGGAGGCCTTAAACAGCTCCTTCAGCAACAGACTGCTACTCCCACCATGTAAGAAGGAGTGCTACCACAGGTCCTTCCCCTCTTTAACGGCAGCATGACTCCATGTAGCACTGTTAAATTACTCACACAAAGTCTATCAAAGATTCTTCTTCCAGCTTTTAAAATCAATATCTGCCTCAGAGATCCATCATCTGTCATGAACCACACAGCAGCTCGTCATTTATAAACCAAAAATGTTTTAATACGTATAAAAACAACGAGAACGACGACACACACACACATACACACTATCAGGACACAGGTGTTCTATACATGATGAATCCTACAGAGACAGAGGACGTGTGATCTCTACGGTGACGACTCGGCGGCTTCACGCTCTCTTTGTCGGCTCCTGTCGGTCGTCCAGGCTGAGGCGGTGACGCTGTGCTCTGGTTGAAAGAGGAAACAGTCTGCACATCAAACAGGCTGCTCACTAACACAGTCTGTTCGTGACATCGGGCTTTGTGTCTCTTTGTTTGAGCCTGTTGGTGACTCTTTGTAACTGTACAGAGCAGTCAATCAGTCCATCCCTCCAATGTCGTGCTGTTTGTACGACTGTGAGACCAGACTCCCTGCTGAGGAACAAAGACACTGTCAGACAGACACATCACGGACACCGCTTAGATTATTAGTTATTAATTATTTTGAGGGGAAAACTGTAATGTTATGAGAGTAAAGTCTTAAATTAACAGAACAGAAACCACAACAAAAATCATATTAAGAAGAGAAAGAAAAAGAAGTCATATTACAAGTGAAAGAATAAAATAATATATGATGTAATAATATATGAATATTTGTAATTTGAGTCATGTTTATGAGAAAGAGGAAAGACGTGAAAAGTAAAAAGGAAAGTCAAATTTGTATGACAAAAGTCCAAAGATTATGAGAAGAAGAAAGTGTCATAATATTTCAAGCAGAAAGTCACAATTTCAAGAAAATATATAATATAATAAAATATATATTACAAGAATAAAGTCATAATATGTGAAAAAGACTAAAAGTTTTATGAGAAAAGAGTCAGGTAATGACAAAAAGTCATATTACGAGAAGAAACTTTACAGGATTTCCTGTAATATTACAAAGTGAACTCAAGAGGAACGAACTACTTTTTTGGTTAAAGGTGCCAAGTTATATTTTGAGAAATGAAGTCACGTTACAAGTGAAAAATCAGAATCTGGATTAAAGTCATAACATGCAAATAAATAATATTATTTGGCGAAAGTCATCATTTAAAGAAACTATATCAGGATAATAATAAAGATTCAAATGAAGTCAGAGTTTATAAGTTGTGCACAATAAAAAGTCACAGCCTAATATTATGAGATTAAAGGTTTCATGAGGACAAGAAGTAGTATTTTTATGAGAAAAGTCCTAAGATTATGAAAACTCAGTTGTGATATTTCAAGAAAAAAAGTCATATTACAAGCAAAAAATATGTGAATAGACGGAGTTTTACAAAAACGTCTTAGACGATATTATGAAACTCAATCAGGTTGATGAGAAAAGTCAAAATCTTCTGAGATTTTGTGAGAAAAAGTGATATTACAAGAAACTTAAGTTATCATAAGAGGAAAGTGCTATTCTTATGAAAAAGTACTAAGATTGATGAGAACTACTAGTTTATAAACACTAGTTTATAATTTTATTACATGTGGGATAGATGACCGTCAAGTTAAGAATAAGAAAGCCTGATCACTACATGAATCTTGTAATTGTACAATTACACTGAACTTTCGTCGTTAGCTTTGTTATTTTTTTAGCTTAACATAAACTGTAAATAACAGCCAACACAAATAAATAAATAAATAAAATAAAATACTGGAAGCTGGGTTAAAATAAACAATGGAGGAAGGTGGAAATACCTGTACTCTGTCTCACCTGATAAATTCAGTATAATGTACATTTTGTTTGAAGGCTTTTAATGAACGTAACATCTAAAATATAATTATACAAATGATTTACGCGTTTCTTTAATGCTGACCTCACCTGCCTGGCTAATGTAGCCGTTGGTGATGGACGTTCATTATAAGATGAGACATTAATACCGGCTACATACACTGTCGACCCACCGTCTCTCCGACGCACACAAACAGACAGGACAAGATCTGAGCAGCGCTGCTAACAGACAAACGTTCACGTCACACGACAAGCCCAAGGAGCGAGGTGGGAGTGGGAGCAGGAGGGTCAAAGGCCAAGCAGGAAGTAGATGTAGACTAGCCAGCTAGCCCGCAGGGAAACAAGCCGCACCATCCCACCGTTAGCCACGTCAACACCCATCTGCCAACTACAGTCCAACTTCACCAAAAAGTTCGAATGACGGCAAATTAGTCTGAGTGAGGCTGAGGTTAGCAGAGGTTATACAGTCATGAAGCCACAGTCTGGGAGGGATAAAGCTATGCTGGCACAGGAGGAGTCGAACCACTTCTTCCTTATCAGACAGCTACACAATTTTATTATTCTGCTGTTATGTGGTAACATTTTATTAGAATAACAGTTACTGTAGGAGCCATGTGCATATAGTTTGGGTTGTTTATTTGTTTTGATCGCACACGTTCTCTGGATCACCATCAATTCTTGAAATTGGCACAGGTTGTTTGGTTTCATCTTATTTTACCTGTTCACTTTGTTCACTTGGTGGCAGGATTCAGACAAAAACGCTTAGCAACGCTTGAATATTTTCTGTTCCGTTAGTGTACGTTATGCCACATTCACAGAAAGAGCCTGCTTAGCCTCTTGGCAGCCTTTTTGAATTGATAGATGGTCGCTACAGTTTCATTATGACATTTTATTGTAAAGTTGTAGGTGGTTGTATTTTAAACAAATCCCATGAAAAGACTTAAAACAAACAGCGAGTTGGTTTCTGAATTACCTATCCGCTTTGCCCCAAGCTCATTATCTCCTACTGAAGACATAAATATTCAAAAACGGCTAACAAATATAAAATTTCATTATTGTTATTATTTTTTTTGTGTGCTGGGATTATTTTCATCAGTACACATTTGGTGCTCTGGTGAGTCTTGTGTGGTTATTGCTGCTGCAAGAGTCGAGTTAATCTGCCACATTGAGTTATTTCAGGATATTGTTTTGAAGCTTTTTTTTAAATTCATCTTTAATTCAGTTGTAACAACTGTTGAACACTGCTCTGCTCTCTAATTTGAGATCGACGCCTGTGTGTGTGTTGAACAGTCTGCAGAGTTTCTGTTTACAGATTTGGCACTCCGCTTTGTTCACTTATGCTAAAAGCTACCAATTTAGCTTGAAAGTTAACTGTGGGAAACATCTGCAGCTGAAAGTCCAGTTGGACTTTAGCTACGACAGAGCGAGTGAGTGACTTCATTCTGAGAAAGCGTAAGAATCTCAAGCATTTGACTGTAATCATAGCTTTTCGTAACCAGTGACTGCAGGGCGTCTACCTCGAGGGAAAAACAGAAAGTGACGTTTCTCTCGTACACGTAAGAAAGAGAATAAATGTCTTTATCATTACTTTAGATTTAACATGGTGACAGGAAGCAAAAGCAGAATTTAATAAGAACGATCAATAAAATCTAATGACTGACTTTAAACACAAACAAACTGGGTTTTTACTGAGGTTGGGGATCAAAAATCTAAAATAATATATCATAAATATTATCGCAAACATAACTTGCAGTATACAGATATTTTAAGGCTGTGTCGTCTCTCTCTAGAGATCTCTGACCTCCAGACTGTGGCTTTACAGCAGGCGGGCCTCTGTCAGTGAGCTGGAAAGGGGGTTGGAGGGTGGTGTGTGAGGTGGAAGCAAAACAGGGAGGGAAGGGGGGGGGAGGGAGGGGGTGCCTTTGGAGACAGGCGGTGTCAGTCAGACTAGCAGGGCTGCAGGACTAGCAGAGCTCCCAGACTCAGCAGCAGCAGGGGCGGTGGCGTGCTTACCTGTGGCCAGGCCCCCCTCTGCTCTGCCCTTCATCCCTCCTCCTCCTCCTCCTCCACCTGGGCCAGAGCTGCCCAGGGCCTCCACGGGGAAGGAGGGCCGTTCGCCCCTGTAGGGCTTCGGCCTGAAGGGGAAGTCTTTGTCTTTACCTTTGGAACCTTTGGGCCGGCCTGCTGTCTTCTTCTTGGACTTGCCATCCCCTTTCACGCCCAGTAGGGGGTGCACCTCTGTGGAGATAGAGACGGGACAGACTGCAGGTCAAAAACTGGCCCGTCTCTTATACAAGACTGTAATTTCCTGCAGTCGAGGAAAATAAAGGCTCTGGCATCTTGTATATTTTTATTGTTACGTTACGCTCTCTCACCATCACTGGGCACCCCCTGCAGTTCAATGGTGGTGGTGCGAGCCTTCTTCTTGGCCGGGCCTCCTTCAGACGAAGGTTGCCTCTGCTTCTTGTCGCCACCGGTCAACGCATCCTCTGGGCCCGCAGCCTGGACGGAGGCTTCTGGCGGGGGGCCGAAGGGGTTTTCCTCTGGATCTTCGACCTCAGGGGCGATAGGCAGGTACAAGAGGGCCTTATAGTCCTCAAGCTCCTCATCACTGCAGAGCACAGACACAGATAAGACTGTCAGTAACTGAATAGCTCGTGTAGTTTTCAGCTATGATACTTAAGCACAAAAAGGTTTTGTTGATTCAGCGATGAGATCAGGATGATTCATGTAAAAAACTACTCGGCTGTATAATATTGTTTTTTCTCACCTGCTGCAAAAAGCAACTATGGGGTCAACAGTGGTGACATCCACCTCTTCATCCTCTGCAGCGTCTGCACCTGTAACAGGAGGACAAGTTCAAGTCTGAGACATCCAGTCAGAGAACCAGTGAAAGAGAAAGACCAGCGCATGTGACAGCAGGAAAGGTGATGTTCAAGAGGGAGCAGCAGTCACATTCTGACGGGATTAATGCATCATGTGTCATATTGAGGTTTGTGTGAGGCTGCTCGCTTAACAACCATCCGAATTACAAATGATCCAGGAACGGAGTATACAGGAGATTAATAAACGTTACAGTTTTGGATGAAGAAGAAATGCAGACAGATCTTCATGGAGAAAGATCCAGAGACGTTTCTGGAGCGGTTTCACCAACATACACAAGTTGTTTTAATGTCTTCAAGATGTGAGTAGCTTCTCAGCTTCCTTTAAGCATTGCAGGACAATAAAGTCCATCAACAGTACACTGAAAATCCACTAAATTTAGCCTGTTTGACAGTTTAGTTATCTTTTTTTTCCAATGTGAATCCACTGCATATTTACCACCCAGTTTTATTTTACAGTATTTAGTTATATTAGTATTTAACACGGATACATATTCAGTATTTTTCTGCAGGACTGGATCCAGACAGAGCAGAAGAGTTTTTGGTGTAGGTTATCTACCTGTCTGCTCAGGTTCACTCTTGTCTTCGTCCTCGATGTCAAATTCGGACTCTCGCTCCTCGTATTCCACGTTCTCATCCAGCTCTTTGAAGTCTGGAGCAAAAGCACTCCAGTTTTCCTGCAGACAAACCAAACAGTCATGCATCAATCAATCAAAAAGTGGCGCTTTTACATCAACTCAGCAAATGTGGGAAGATTTCTGAGCCAAATCTATGATCTCCAGTATCAAAAACACAAAAGACTGACCCTGAAATAATCCATCTACGACCATGTTCATTCATGTACTGTCACTGTCTACTTACCACTTGGTTCTGAGCCCAGATGGAGACCACTCCACTGGAGATGGAGGCGATAATTGGACGGACAGGATGCCACTGCACAGAGGTCAAAGGTGAGGCAGGTAAATCATCTGATTGTAAACAACACAGCATCTGAATATCATTTAAAAATCACGACCATCCTTACAGCCACATCCAGCAGCAGCTCTCCTCTGGTCCCATGCAGGATCTTCACCAGGTTGCCAATGCTCTTCTCCCAGATGTAGAGGGCGTGCTGCCTGGCTGAACCGGCCACGATGTACTCGCCATCGCCGGAGAAACAGCAGCGCTTCCACGGAGTCCTGAACACAGAAAAACACAGGTGGAGGACATGAATCAGAAGAATTTTCCAAATAGAAATATTTTAACACCTTTAACAGCCAAATTCAAATAAACAGCATAACATTTATCACCAACAGCACATAGTAGTAATCCTACCTGTTGACCAAGTCCTGTAGTTTCTGCATGGGTTCAGGTTCACCGTCTCTGCCACAGGTCAGAATCTCCCTGCCGTCATACACCCTGATGATTCGGTCTGCTGTGTTTATGAGGAAGCAACTGCACAGAAAACAGGACAGGTGAATAAAAAAAGAGGTAGAATTAGAGACGAGGGGCGTTTGAAGAGTAGATTGTGTCGGTCCATCCAGGTTTAAATACGGACAGATATCCTGCCACTGCTTCTCACCTGCCCTTGCGTGCAAATTCAATTGATTTGATGGCTGTGGTGTTGCTGGTGCCAGTTGTCACTCTGAAAGAAGCCACCAACTCCTGAGTGTTTGTGTTTAACACCAGAATCTGCAACAGCACACAGACGGAGACATGATGGTGAAAAAAACTACTAAAAACACTGGACATCGTCTGTTTTAAAGAGTTTTAAGTGTAAAATACAAGCAGGGCGACGTTTACAAAATGTTTGGGTATTCATCAAATCTTCATTTCATCTGATCACATGTACAATTCAGGTGAAAACAGTGGCACAGTGTATGTGGAAGGTTGTTAGCCTGAATTGACAACTGCCAGAGTGTCTTTTTAGATTCTAACGCTGTGGGCGCTAAATGCATGAATAAACCTTTAAACACTGAAGTTTCTTCTCTATAAAATTCATATTTACTCGTGTTATCTTAAAGTGTAATGATGTGCGTGAAAGGTGCACTGTGGACTGACCTTTCCTTTGGCATTGCCAGTGTAGATGTACTCCCCCCGCCTGTCAAAGGCTGCCACGACGTTCAGGTCTGAGTCGTCGTCCACAGGCAGGACAACGTGTTTGGAGTCTGACAGAGTCAGCAGGACTGGAGCCGACTTCATGGGACACACCAGCACCTTGTCCCTAAAAACACAATAGAATTTCTTCTTAGTTAACACTGATGCTCTACACGGTGTGTCACTTAAACACTTGATGATGCCGTCAGGTCACTCACATGTCTCTGGGGTGGCATTGCAGTTTCAGGATGGGTGAGGGGAAGCGAAACCTCTGGTCACAGTCTCCAGTGAGGACGTCCCACTGCGAGACAATGTTGTCTGTGGAGGCACTCACCAGCTTGTGTCCGTCTCGACTCCAACTGCACACACACAAAAATACGGCACTCTGTAATTCCGGTAAAAAAGATGGGTGCGTCTGGATGTACTAGTGTCCACTAGTGTGCATGAACTGGGGCACCACACAGTGATGACCACACACACACACACACACACACACACACACACAGATGGATGATGAGTCTCACCATAAAGAGCAGACTGGGTGAATGTGTGCGCTGATGATTTTGGCGATGCCCCGTGTGAGGAAGTCCCAGATGACGATGCGGCCATCGTTGCAGCCCACAGCCAGCAGGGTGCCCCAGCGGTTGAAGGTGCAGGTGAGGGCCATGCTGATGCAGTCCAGAGTGCCATCTGCCTCCTAACAACACACACACACACACACACACACACACACACACACATAATGAAGAGTTGCATCACCACAGAAGATATACAGGAGTAGCTTGACATATGATTACCTAAATCAAAAGAGAAAACTACATGTGTATCGATGTTTGAATGACTTTAATGGCACAAATATTAACCAGGACTTCTATCAGTTTAATGTTTACTTCAAGAGCTGGTGGCTTACCTCTGGATAGTTCTGCCCGAACGATTCTGGAAGGATTAAGAAAAGAAAAGATGATGAGACAACAAAGAAAGAACAAAGTTATATTCAAAGAGGACATTTTTACTAAAGTGACAGCTGGCTCAGAAACACAGTAAAACCTTCCAGTAATAGTTATTTCATTCAAATTAACATGGTATGATATTCTGTGTGGTACAGCAGGGTAATCGGCTCTTGGAAGAGCAGCAGTCAAGGACTTATTTCAAGAGGAACATATTCAGAAGTTAGAAAAAAAGCTGGAGTATATCCAAGATTAAAACTGGAAACTTTAAGAAACAATTAAGTTGAATATTCACCAGGGAAAAAAAGCTGAATTTATCTGATATGAAGCAGTTAATTTACAAGACGACCTGAAACTTTACTCCTGGAGCAGAATCACAAATGAGGGAAACACTTTTTTAATTAGCACGATCTTTACAGATCACAGATCTTTACAAATCAGCTGTAGATGACAAAGAAAAACACACCTACATTTACTTTACACTTATTAAACCTGGACTAGATTAAAAACTAAACTGAATGTTTAAACACAAACTTATTAGTCTATTTCTGAAAATATAAATAAGCACAATATCACAGGTACAAACCAAATGTATATATCTAGACTGATCAAACCCGGACTATAAATATACAAAACATCTTTTTTAGTTTATTTTATATTTTTCCTCCTGTCATATGAACCATATGGTCCAGCTGTGTATTTCCTTTCATTCCTCCGTGGTCCTAAAACATTAAGAGCTAGCAGTCTGTGATGAAATCATCAATATAACGTGTAATAACAGTCTGTATACTCAGAGGTGGTAACAGTAACAGTGTGTGCTCTGCCATAAAGAAACATCTCATTCAAAACAATATGACAGTGTGTCGGGGCTAACGTTAGCCAGCAGCCTCTATGTGTGTGCGTGCGTGTGTGTGTGTGTGTCCATATTTAAACAGACTCGCATCACACCTGAAGAAGCAACATTAGATGAAAAGGTTAATTAACAGTTTGACTCTAATAATTATCGCTTAAATTAATTAATTGTTCAATTCGATTCGTATCGCTTCTTGTTGCTAGCACGCTAGGCTAACGCACAATGCTAACCATAACAAGTACAAACCGTTACCGATAAATTCAGAGAAATTAGAAACAAATACAAATATTTTTGTTAATTACCGAGCAGTTCGAGATTCATGGCTGGACGACCGATGCTCCAAACCTCCTTAACGAGCTGATTTCTCTGAATATTTCACTAAACTTCACCTCCTGTTTGTTTACTTCAGCTCAGGCTAACCGGAGGAGACTGGCGCCGAGCCTCCAGTGAGGAGGACCCCAAACAATGCGACCTGGAATATGCCTGAACTAAATGAAAGGCGCATTACCGCCACCTACTCTGCTGGAGTGTGTGGACCAAAGCTAAAATATATATGCTAAACTGTCTTCTGCATGACTGAATAAACGGTTAGTGTGTCCCCACCTGCAATTACCGATGTTAGCACGGGTTAACTTCTTAACACAGTTATAAATTTATTTTCTATGCAAATGTTTAACGCACATTTTTAATTCCTCTGTACATATTTAAATCCTATGCAAATGCTTTTACCCTACAGGCCATCAGACTCTTGAACAGTACAACTGTCACCACCCTCCCCCAGACTCATTCAATCACACTGTAATGTAATGTCTCTTTAACTGTTACTGTGAGGCACAGAGCGCCTTATTTTCAGCCTTTAACTCAGGTTCACTTTTAACTGCTCTGCACTTTAAACTATATTTAATATATATTTTGATGACAATAAATATCTTGAATCTTGAATCTTGAAATGTTTAATTTTGCTACAAATGTTTAATTTCTCTGTACATATTTAAATTTAGATTTATCTCAGGTTACCTTTAACGTATGGATACTGTGTTATAGGTTAATTCTAATGTATGTTTAATGCATGTTTGCATGCTGCTACTGGCTATCTATGTATGTATGTATGTATGTATGTATCTATGTATCTATCTATCTATTAATGGCTGCTATAGTATATAAATGACAAACAACAATATAATATCCATAAGGATGGTTCTCATTGGTGTGTAATCACCTGAAAAGATGTTTTTATTACCTTTAGTAGTAGTAGTAGTAGCAGTAGTAGTAGTTTTTTTTTAACCTTCAGTAGCCCAGAGAGGACAAACTAAACCCAGACACTAGTTTGTCTCGAGTTTCATACTTTCTCCTACATACCAGGTCAGAGATGGTGAAGTGAGGGCAATTCAGCAGGTTGCAAATCTGCAGCCTCACCACTAGATGTCACTAAATCCTACACATCGGTCCTTTAATGAGTAAATCAGTTTAATTCTGCAGGGACTTTGAGCAGAGGCGGTTACCGTGGTTAGCACTATTGCCACACAGCAATAAGGATACTGGTTCGAACGCTGTGTGGAGTTCTCATGAGTGTGAATGGTTGTTTGTCTCTCTGTGTCAGCCCTGTGAAGAAATAGCAATTCGTCTAGGGTGTACCCCGCCTCTCGCCAAATGTCAGCAGGGATCGGTTCCAGCCCCCCTGAGCAGTTATGGAAAATGGATGGTTGGACGTGGAGAACACATTTGTTTGTTAGTTATAATTTGTATTATTAATCTTGATTAAAGTCATCAAATAAATGTAACAAAGTACTGAGACACCCAAGTAAGTATTTCAAAATTGCACTTCAGGACGTTCCACCACTGGGGGCGTCAACCAACAACATATTTCACTGTGGGGCTTCCTAACAGGTTGATCCAGTCTGGATATTTGTGTGGTGAAGGTTAAAAGTCTGCTCTGGTTTATTCTATGAAGGTTTCTGCCAACATCACTGTGCAGTACTTGACCTTTGACTCTCTATAAAGCCATGAAGTTACTATCTGTAACTTTATGGCTTCAATCTATATGTGACTCTTTACACGCCTGTCTGTCTGTCTGTCTGTCTGTCTGTGTGTGTGTGTGTGTGTGTGTGTGTGTGTGTGTGTGTGTGTGTGTGTGTGTGCGCAGCATGTGTGAGTTTCACATAGATGTTGGTTGGTGATGCTGGATCCGGAGCTGGATCCGGAGCTGGAGCTGAAACAACCGCCCACAAGCGACTTCCTGTCTTCACAATAAAAGCCCAAAATAAATTAAAACACTCAGTGGCAACTTTTAGTCTGGAATTAAACACCAGCTATTAATAGATGAATGATAAGAATAATGACATATTTATTTCCAAAAACTGTTCCAATAATGTTTGTTAAAGTCAAGACATTGTGTAACTGTGCACTGAATTTGTCTTTGCAGTTTAGTTAGTTTGCCCCACATATGAAGTATTACGCAGCGTAGCTCCAGTTTATGACTCTGTTTTATTACCCTTACATCCAAGTTACAGTGCTGATAATGTGTTCTTTACAATGAGCAGGAGATGTATGAAGAATTCAAATATATTCCACAAACATTTAGCTCTGTCATGTTTTATATTTTGATGTTTTTATTCTAATTTCATTTTCCTTGTTAGTCATGCATCCATACATCCGTTTTCCATAACCGCTTACCTTTATCAGGGTCGCGGGGGGGCTGGAGCCAATCCCAGCTGACATTGGGTGAGAGGTGGGGTACACCCTGGACAAGTTGCCAGTTCATCACAGGGCTGACACCATCAACCAACAACCAGCAACCCACAATCACACCTACGGGCAATTTAAAGTCACCAATTAACCTGCATGTCTTTGGACTGTGGGAGAAAGCCACAAAGAACTCAGAGAACATCACACACAGAATGGGTCCAGTCGGCTGGAGGTTTCAGATATAAAAAACCTTCTTGCTGTGAGGCAACAGTGCTAACTGCACCACTGCCCAAAATCTCCATATACATAATAATTAAAAACAAGCTCCACCTTTATCAGTTGCAACATTGAACTGATTTACTCAATTAAGGACCACTGTGTAGGATTTAATGACATCTAGTGGTGAGGTTGCAGATTTAGCTGAAACTTGGATGCCTATCTAGAGTCAGTGTTTAGTTTGTCTGTTCTGGGCTACTGTAGGAACATGGTGATTCAACAAGGTGGACTCTGTCTCATTACAAGTCAACACAGATTCTTTGAAATAGGTGCAACATGGTGGTGCAGTGGTTGGCCTCACAGTGATGGTGGTTCCTGGTTCCTGGAGGGTTTCTGCCCAGCTGGGGTCAAAGCCCTCCATAACCAGCCCCCCTCCTACCTCACTGACCTGCTGCATCACCACAATCCATCCTGCATTCTCCGTTCAACCGATGCTAATCTCCTGACTCCACCTCACAGGAGTAAAAAAAAGTATGGAGGGTGGCCTGGTAGCTGGAGAGGTGCCAGTTCACCACCTGGGCACTGCCGAGGCGCCCTTGAGCAAGGTACAAAACCCCTAACTGGCTGCCCATCAGTCCACCACCTCTCCACATTTGCATGTCTATGTGTTTGGTTGTATTTCAGGTCTATGTATGTAAAAACTTGAGTGAATCAGTCAATATCAAAATAAATTAACAATAGAAAAATTGATAAATAAAGTATCTCTTCTAAAAAATATATAAAATATATGTTTTAAATGTTGTTTCTTGTGTTCTAGTTATTCTTAGTGACTCCTCGTACCTCCACTTTGAAATTGCCCACCTCACCACTGAGAAGACTTTTATTTTGAAGGCCTTAAACGGAAGTCCAGTGCGTTCTTGTGTGTGTAGTGTAACTGTATGTGTATGCGTGTACGTGTATGTGTGCGTGTGTGTATGTGTGTGTGTGGTTGGAGGCGCCACGTCGGCAGAACCAGCAGGCTGAAAAAGAGAGCTGCGTAGCTCTGCGTGTGTGTGTGTGTGTGCGAGACAGAGGAGAAGTTAGAAAGCTGCAGATTTATCCGGTAAAGACGAGAAAACCGAGGAGAAGACAGAAACAGACCGACCACAGTGAGAGGCAGCCGGGTTAAACACACTCCAACAACCCGATAATCTACATCAGAGTTTGGTTCAGAGGCTGAAACACAAAAGCTGCTCCTGTCTCAAGTTTCTCTGCCAGGTGTGTTTGTGGGAGAAACACTGCAGAACAATGGTGAAGGTAAGGACCAGCCAACCAGCATCCTTATTTAATGTTTAAATATGTGAGATTATAATCCACAGACTGTCTCAGATTGGAGTTTTAACTGCATACAAGCTGCACAAATGTAGTTTTCCAGCAGCATGAATGCTACATGAGTGATGATGTGGAATTTGGATATAATAACAGGTTGTTTTTAATCTAGATTAAATAGATGTTTCCTGTTTGTGTCTTCTCTGGGAAAAAAGCAGGTTTTTTTGTCTTGTAGCATTTAAAGGAAGGCGTCACAGCTTCCTGCAAAATGTTACAGGAACTCTAATCCAGCTGTGCCAAATCCTGATTTTCAAAAACTCACATTAGATTCAGTTTCCAGATCAAACTGTGGAGGTATTTATCAGATACTTTGGTTCCTAACTTCGGGATCTGGGCCTGTGTGTCACAAGAAAAAAAGAAAAAATAGGGGGGTGGGGTGTTATTTTGCAAGATGATTTTGCTATTTTTATTTAATTTGAGGCCTCTACGTGTCATATAATAATCAAGGAGTCGTGGTTTAGTTGCTGTACTCCCCTGCAAAAAGAGGGAGATCACATTGACATGGTCTACATCAGGTGGATCTCCCACTCGTCCTCAGTTTTAATGCTTTTATCGAGTTATATTTTACCAAATAAAACATTATCAATCCATCATCAGTGACTTAAAGGTCCCAGTGTGTCAGATTTAAGGCCCTTTATTTACAGAATATGGCATATAATATTCATAATTATGTTTTCATTAGTGTATAATCACCTGAAAATAAGAATAATTCTGTTTTTGCTGCCTTTAGAATGAGACTTTTATATCTACAGACACCATGAGTCAGCCATGTTTAACCACCGTGCCACACGTGTGTTTCACGTGTAGTTTCTCCTTCATGCTAGGAAGGGTAAGGTGAGGTGAGAGTGTTGCAATCAGCAACTAGATGCCACTAAATCCTACACACTGGTCCAAAGAGAGAGGAGGAGGTGAAATATTATTTAATAAAATACAGAATGTATTAAACACACACACAATAAGACATCTTATGTCAAACAAGAAATTTCAAAATATACGTCGTCTTTGGAGTGTGCTAAGTACAGCATGTTGGATAATTACACGTTTGACTCTGAGCTGGCTAGGCCGAGCTTCATATCTGTAATTCAGCTGAAATAAATAGATTTGTTTGCACAGAATGACAGGGTGTGATGTTCCCTATTTATTTTTTTATATTCATCACGTATAAAATCTTAATTTGACACGCCGAGCAGCAGGAATAGAAGATTCAACTCAACATCAACACCCACGACATTCATGAATCCCTGCGAGACAAGCGCATAAGCACAGTGTGAGGTTTACAGTCTGTAGTTTTTATGTTTAGGAGTTCATTAAAAGGAGTTTGACTTCAACGTACAGCACTAACTAAAGTACAGAGAGTATTTAGACAGTGGAGACTTACATCATCATGTAAGTAGGGCTGGTTTTACATTGATACCTTACTTAAATATAAACATGTTCTCTGCTTTCATTTAACAAACAACACTCAAGTGACTTAGTCTTTAGAGTTTCAGGCAAAATTCTGATTTTTAAGCTTCAAAAACGCAGGATACCACATTTCCCATAATGCAGCTGACTGTAGTTCTTTTATTAGCCCCTCACTGCCTGGTTAAAACCAATGACAGCAAATAAATATCAGCAAAGGCGTGGATCATAGGTGGACCTAAAGGCCAAATGACGCCTGGGTGCTCAAATAATCTATCTGTAATGGCACCCACCTGTCAATCAAAACGTCCACACTCTTAATCCTGCATAACTTTAAGCCTTAATATCATTTGAACAGGTGAGTTCTATAAAAATTCAACCTCAGTACAGTTGTCATGAACGGGGAAATTAGCTATAGAGACCAAAACTGTTTTTTGTACCACGCTGTAAACATGTTTATTTCTCCTGTGAAGTTGGACATTTTAACATGGGGACTTATGGAGACTGACTCACTTCTGTAGCCAGCTTCAAGTGGACGTTTGAGGAACTGCAGTTTTTGGTACTTACGCATTGGCCTCACTTCACAGACACAGTTTGCCGCTTGGTTAAAACCCCACAGCTGTCAACGTCCACATGTCCAGTTTGTTACGCCGGCTTTCTGTTATGAACTTGTTGTCTATTAGCTTAAGCTGAGATAACCCCAATGACATCACTTTGACATCATTTGGGTTATTTTAAAGACTTGACGACGCTCCTCCAAAAACCACGAAAGACGTTATACAATGTGTTATTGCAGCCTGAGTAGTCCTAACCACAATGAGGTGACCATTAAACTGTAAAATCAGTGGAGTGCCCCTTTAAATGAGAGAAATAAAGTCCAAAATTTGCAAAATTATGATTTAAATTAGGAAATATCTGATCAAAAAAGTCAACAAGATTATGATTATGAGCACATATTGGTCACACGCTTGCGTATTAATGTTCGATAGCCACCCATGTACGTTTTAAAGTAGAGATGTGCTGTGATGGTTGGTTTATTTACAGTGAGGATAATTATATTCCTGTGTTTTCCAGAACGTGAACAGTGTTAACGTGGAGCCTCAGCCTGGGACCAGCATGGCATCAGATGAAGCTGAACCCACCGAGATCCAATCTACAGAGGGTAAGCAGGGAGAGCTCCCCCCCGGGCTGCGGCAGAGACATCAGCAGGGGAATATGGTGCAATCTGTGCTCACATGTTGAACGCTGCTATTTCAGAAACAGTTGGTTTGTCAGGGGAGTATGAGATGTTTGTGTAACAGCGGCTTCAGCTCCAACCTGCTATTTGTGTCCCAACACTCAGACACTTTGCACCAGTTTGATCCCCCTGCTGCCGCTCTCGGTAAACATCACTGTTGTTATTGGATGAAGCATAATTCTGTTTTCAACATATCAGTCCTAATGACCGTTTACTCGCCAGATGAATGATAGAGATCAGACCAGCAGAGGGTTGTTAAGAAAGCCCACATTTAAAGATACAGTCCTGGTTATGTAGCCATGGCTCTACATCACTCCGCCTCTTTGATCCTGAAATATCTCAACAAATATTGGGTGGATGCCATGAAAGTTGGTGCATACATTCATAGTGGTCAGAGGATGAATCATAGTTCTTTGATGGTCCCCTGACTTTCACTGTAGTGCCACCTTCCATCCAGTGTTAATATTTCAATGTCTATTAGTGTTGGTACACGACATCCCTTTTGTGGTACGTGGAAGAATCTCTAAAATATTACTTAATACTATAATTTAAAGACATACTTGTACTGTCAAAATACCCCACAATACTGCATGTCCTGTGATATGTTTCAGCCTGCTGCATAGTCACGTTCATGCATGTTTGGTTACAAGTTAAAATGCAGATCAGGAGTGCCCCTTTTCCACCAGATTAGATCTGGTTCTCCAAGTTTTTATATCCGTAAGGCATGCTTGAAGTTTAGCTAACTGGTTTCATCTGGCTTGATTGATAAATATAATTGTGTATCATCTGCATAACAATGAAAGTTAATGCAGTGAATCCTGATAATGCTGCCTAAAGGAAGCTTATATAAGTTGAGTAGAAGTGGTCCAAGCACAGAACCTTGTGGAACTCCATGACTGAGTTTGGTGTGCATGGAGGATTCATCATTAACACCTGAGATCGATCTGAAAAATAGGTCCTTAAACCAGCTTAGTGCCGCTGCTTTTATGCTATTTAGATTCAATTCTCTGTAATAGGATGTCTTTTCCGTTACAGATAAGAGTCCTTTATCTGACTTTCACTATTGTCTCTCTGCCATGATCCTTGCTAACATGCAAAACCAAGATGGAGAACAGGATAAGCATGTTAACATGCTGATGTTAGTCTGAAAATATCAAGAGATGGACTAACACATTGTTGAACTGGGTCTTGCAGCGTATACAGGAACAACACTGTTTTTATGAAGAAGAAGAAGCAGATTTACACAGGCCTGAAATACAACAGCACATACACATAGAAAGGGTTTATAGGCATCTAAATGTGGAGAGATGATGGAGTGATTAGCAGCCACATAACACCGCCCAGGAGGTGAACTGGCACCTCTCCAGCTACCAGTCCTCACTCGGTCACACGCCATCCTCCACCTCCGCATAGTTCTTCATAAACATGTATGCAGTGCAGGAGAATAACTGACTATATTGATGTTTCATGTGTGTATATGTTTGTTTTTCAGACTCTGGTAAGGACCACGTGGCACCTGCCCCTGGCATGATGTGGCGGGTGACCGGAGGCCTCTTCAACGTCACCAAGGGAGTCGTGGGCGCCGCAGTGGGCGGGGTGGCCTGGGTGGGCGGCAAGAGCCTGGAGATCACCAAATCTGCCGTGACCACGGTGCCCTCAGTTGGGGTCGGGCTGGTGAAGGGCGGGGTGTCCGCCGTGGCAGGCGGCGTCTCCACGGTGGGCTCGACGGTGGCCAGCAAAGTCCCGTTCACGGCCAAGAGGAAAGATAAAGCCGAGTGAAGAGGAGGAGGAGGAGGATGTTGGTGAAGATGATGATGATTGATGATGATGATGATGGACTTGCCCCGCCCTGAGCCAACAGAGAGAGGCTGCCAGCTGATCTCTGTCTGCCAATCAAAACTCCACAGTGCCTTCTGATGCCTCTCTCGGTCTTGAACGTGGTAGTCTTGTCACCATAAAGAGATCTAGACTTTGACACAAATACTACACTCGGTACCGAAAAATTCAGTAGTACTACGATACCATGACAACCCAGAAATACGACAGACTTTGAGTCACTGAAACGCTTCATATATAAATGACTTGGAGCGGGTTTGCATGTCTGGAAGTGAATATCTGGCTCCAGATAGATCACATAGACTGGGATCCACTTCAGCACGTGGTGGGTGACCTCATGAATATTTTTATCTGTTTACAATCCAGACTGATGCTGTTCCATTTCTCTCTCTTCTCTTCACTCTTTACAAACTACACATATTTGGTGAAATGTTTCTGAAATAAGATGCTGATTTTTTTTTTTAGTCTTTGTTTTGCAAAGGTATTGAAGTACTATTGAAATTTGTGCAAGAATAGTTGGAAAGAGTGTTGGAAAAAAAGTTAAAATGTTTCAGCGTTGGAAGCGAAAGGATTCTTCAGTCTGCAGCCTTCTTCTGTGTCTGACCTCCTTTTTAAAAAAAAAAAAAAACTTTGGAAGAGCTCGGGGGTCGGTGTTTTACCCAGCAGCCTTGGATCTGCATGTCTGGAAGACACAATCACACACCAACACTGGGCTCAGGCCTTTTCCACAGCTATAATATTGTTGAAATGTTTTGAGTGAAATGTTAAAAATGCTGCGTTGGACCATGACAAGTTGACTAAAGATATAAGAAAACAAAACATCAGCAGCGTTCGTTACGTCGACTGGTTGTTTGAGAGGAAAAGTGCCCGATGTTGTCTGAACTGGTCAGTCGTTCAGTAAAGGTTTTGAACTGTACCTTTTTAATCAGAAGGCAAACACTGTTCTGTAGTGCAGGCAACATTCGTGAACGTTTATATGCAATATCAGCATTTCAATGCAACATTTGGAGTGAGTGGGAGCTGTTGCTGGTGGGACTAAACTATGTGAATGTCTTGTATGTGTTGTTTGTTTGTTTTTTTGGATATATCAATAAAGTAGTTTGGAAGGTTAAAGGTGCCCTGTGGAGTTTCCTTATAAATAAACAAAGTTGTTGTGTATTTCCTCCTCATAAATCCTGCATTGTTTAGATCTTAGATCTGTTGCTCTTCCCTGCGTTTGCTGACACATTACAGCATATCTCGGTGTGTTCCCTCCACCTGTTGATCAGTGGAATAGTTTGACACTGTTGGCTCTCAGGGACACACTCATCGAAAAACCGATCCAGTGAAACTAGAGGTCAGAAACCACACGGGGAACATTTAAAGGTCCGGTGTGTCACATTTAGGGGGCTCTGTTAACAGAATATTGCAGAGGTGGAATCTATTATTCATAAGTATGAGCCTTTTATACCTACAGATGCTTGTAGACGGTATAAATATGAACGTTGTATCTCTTCAGCTGTGAAGCTCAGAGTGTGATGGCTTCTGCCACCTCCCGGCTAACCTATGGGCAAAGATGAGGATCGTTGGTGGACCTGTGGTCTGGTTGCTCAAACAAACCATCTCTTAACAACACCTACCTGTCAATCAAAGCTAACTTTAAACTTTAATATAATTTGAACAGGTGAGTTGTATAAAAATTCACCCTCAGTACAGTTGTCATGAACGGGGAAATTAGCTATAGGGACCAAAACTGTTTTTTGTACCAGGCTGTAAACATGTTTATTTCTGCTGTGAAGTTGGACATTTTAACATGGGGACTTATGGAGACTGACTCACTTCTGTAGCCAGCCTCAAGTGGACGTTTCAGGAACTGCAGTTTTTGTCACTTCCGCATTGGCTTCACTTCACAGCCACCTAAATTTAATAGGAATAGCTCAACAATTTGGGATATATGCATATTCGTAAATGCAAAGCTGCAGCCGGTTAGCTTACCAGTATTACACCATATTCTGTGACCAGCGCTTTTGTATGAACGTTGCTTTGTATAATTAATTGTTGCTCTTAACGTTATACAGTTTTTAAAACACTTTATTCTGGCATGCTTCTGTTGAGCCCTGAGAGATTTTTTTAGTGTTACTCAGACAGTCAGAGAAATGTTGAGACCCGATACCTCAATACTGGATGCAGAAATTTTCAAGATAAGATAAGATAGTTATTGATCCCACACTGGGGAAATTCACTTGTTGCAGTGGCTCTCAGTATACAAGGTGGGTCGGAAACATACTCATAAATAAATAAATAGCAGCATCCTGGTGGCTCAACTGGTCGAGTGGGCTCCCCGAGTCCTTCCTGCAGCGACCCAGTTCTGACTGCGGCCTGTGGTCCACGGACGAACAAGTGACAAGGCTGCCTCTGGCTGAAAAAATAAGGCCTTGAAACATGTATGGAGCATATAAAAAATAGACTTTTGGGCAAACAAACAAAGACACATGACTCATATTTATAAAAATGGGTGTGTTGTACATTCGCTGACATTTAAATGAACATTTAACAGTGTTTCTTTGTTTGTTTCTGTCTTGTACAAAATGTCCTTAAAGTAAAGTTTGGGAAGTCTTCCAGCTGCAATGAGATCCAGCTGTTTGTAATTAGAGAGAGCGCCACACGTGGCGAACACCAGAGGGCAGCAGCGTTCACTCAGCGCTGCTGAAACCGGAAGAGAGGCGGCGTGTAGTCTGCTGCTGTAACGTCCACATGTTCACACACTGTGCCATCACACAGCCTGTTTTCATGTCAGAGCAGCACAGAAGAGCTGAGATGAACAGTACACACGTCCTGTAGCTCGTTAAAGGTGAGATATCTTTAAAAACCAGCGGTCATTTTGTGGAAAACAGACTCCAAACATTTCATTTTGTTTGTTTGTTTGTTGTCAGACTGTCAGAAACTTTCAGGTCAGTTTGAACTCATGTGTGAAAATAAGTTAAAATTATTTCAGAGTAATTTAACTTAAGCTGATGTTGTTGCATCCAGCATGGCTAAAAAACTAGCTCTGATAATGTGCTTTATGCTAAAGTAAACAACAGCCTGGATGTCGCTTTATTAAACCTTAAAAACAAATTATTCTTTACAATATTGTGTTTTTATTAACGTTATCATTAAGACAGTTGTGTTGAGATAACAGCAAGTTGCTGTTTTGCTGTACACACCATGTTTATGTCAGCATCCTTTCCACTGGAAACCTATTTATATGTACATATCTTTTCTGTCATCTATGTTTACCTTTCAAACTCCTTGTTTATATCTGTATGTACATCCACTGCAATGTGTAACCGGGGTCAAATTCCCCGTGTGCACACACCTGAAATGATTCTGATTACACAAATCTAGATGTAATAACAATGTATAAAATAAAGTTAATCAGAGCCTAAACATGCTGGAGAAAAACACCAAGTCTGTACCTAAATATTTTTTTTAATCCCCGTTTAGATAATGTATTATAACAGCTTCAAATCACTGTAGATTAATTGTTTTAAATCTGCGTTTTAAAGTCTCATAACAGCTGCTTATGATGGTAAGAATGATTAAAATACACTTCCCACCAAAGATTCAGTACAATGAATAACATTGTTTACTTTTGCTTTGACAGCTTTGCACGCTCTTCTCTCAGTCAGCTTCATGAGGTCGTCACCTGGGATAATTTAACAGTCTTGAATTATTTCACGTTCAGACTCATCCCAAACCACTTCAGCTCGGTTTAGGTCAGGTGATTATAGAGGCCAGGTTATCTGATGCAGCACTCCGTCACTGTCCTTCTTGGTCAAATAGCCCTTACGTAGCCTCGAGGTGTGTTTTGGGGTCATTGTCCTCGTTGAAAAACAAATGATGGCCCCACTAAGCGCAAACCAGATGGGATGGCACGTCGCTGCAGGATGCTGTGGTAGCCATGCTGGTTACATGTGCCTTGAATTTGGAATAAATCACCAACAGTGTTGCCAGCAAAGCACCTTCACATCATGACACCTCCTCCTCAATGCTTCACGTGGGAACCACACATGCAGATACCGTCCATCACCTTCTTTGCATCTCACATAGACTCAGCAGTCTGAACCAAAAACCTCAATTTGGACTCAGCAGACCAAAGTACAGATTTCCACGGGTCTAACCTCCGTTACTTGTGTTTGTTGAACTAAGTTTGGTCTAACTGCGTAAAGAGGGCAAGAAATTCTACTAATTAACTTTTGGCATGGTACACCTTTTTGAATGAAGGTGTGTCCAAACTTTTGACTGGTGACAGTATATCAGTAGTATTCTGTGCTGATGTCTAAGCTGATGGTTGGTTGTGCTTTTATTTCTGTTTCTCAGACATTGTTACAAGATGTTGAGTGATTCTGAGGCTGCAGAGCTGCTCTCCTTCCTCTCGCCCGGTACACGTGCTGACGTCAAAGCTCAGGCCACAGAGTACTTCCTGGGGCTGTCTGGACACAGGTAGGAGGTTGACCATTTTACTGTTAATTATATGGCTTGTCAGATGTGATGAATGTGCTCCACACTGTGTTGAGTCTTCACACATGAAATAAAGCTGATTTATGTCAGCTGCTAACGTGTTTGATCAGACGCACGGAGGAACACTTTTCACCGATGTTGATGTTTTTACGTGGACGGATTTACACCGTCGTTCTCCGTCACTCAGCTCAATGTTTGCTAACTTAAAGTCGCCATTTGTGTTTGTTTTCAGGGATGGCTGCCGCTTCCTCCGCTCTAAACCTGACATACTCGCTGCCCTGTTTGCTCTGACTTCTGACATCTCTATTGCCATAGCGAAGGACTGCATCTACATCTTCATCAACCTGTCAGCTGACGAAACTCTGCACCAGGTGATCAGTCTTGACTGAAACAAAAATAAAGGTTTACAGCCGTCAGAGATATTGTAGATTCAGACATGTTACAGGTGTCTGTTCTTGGTTGTGTTTCAGGTTTTAGTCGGAGATGTCAAAGTTCTCCCAGTGTTGTTGAAGAACCTTCTGGATCCAGAGTACATGTTCTCTGATCAGATCTGCACCATCCTGTCCAACCTGACCCGCCACGAGAAAACCTGCAAGACTGTGTTCAAGGTGCTTGATTTAGAAATCATCCCAGGGATGGGAAGTGTTTCTTGGCTTGCACAGTTTGTTGATCAGCTCAACAGAACAAGCACTCCTGGTTGAGTCCAGATAGTGAGAGATGAAGTGTTTCTTCTCTTGTTTCAGGTCATCCAGGAAGAGGTTGGTCTGGCTCAGGTGGTGGAGATCTTCTGTACTGAAGGTTACAACAAGAATGCTAAGCTCCACTATCTCGGCCCTCTGCTGTCCAACCTGACACAGCTGCCCGAGGCCAGAAACTACATCCTGGACAAGGACAGGTGAGTGATTACACTAACTGATGGTCCCACAGAGGGGAGATGGGCCTGAAGTTAGGACAAATATGAACTGATTCAACCGCTAGTTTCTCTTTTGTGTTCACCGTACTACCAACCATATTCAGCAACTATCGAAGACACTCAAAGCACATTTTTCTTCTTTAAGTTAGTTGTGAATACACAGTTTATAAGGCCACAGAGGACTGAAGCAGCTCTGCTAATGTGCTGTGTTTTTTAGGCTGCATTCAGACTGGATCTGACGTTGCGGCAAACACGCAGGTTTTTCCATTCATTTGAGTGGCGGGTCATCTGTTTTGGCTGAAACTTCTGGAAAAATTCAGTCAAACGTCATGCTGCAGCCACTAATCAGATTATCAGATCGAACAAACTCCTCCACAGTCAGCCTGAAATGTCTCTGAAACTGAGACTATCCAGGTGGATTCATGGACTAAACTCTGATACTCTACCTGTTGTGTTCTGGCTTCGTTTCTTTCATGTACCCAGCTTCTAAATCTGAGTTTGGCTCGTAGTTTAGGCTGTAAAATAGTGAAACGAAGTTTAATTTGGTTTGTGTCCGATGGTTTGAGAGCAGTGGTCGAGAGACATAGAATGATTCCTGATTGTTTCACAGCGGACATACAAGCACATATAGAGCAGCAGTCGCCCTCACCCTCCCACTGCCACACAACCCTGCAGTGATTCACAGTAGCGCTGGATTACATCTGAATGTACCCTTAGCCATGCAGGCTGTGTAGAGAAAATCTAAATCAGTAGCATTATTTGGAGCATACTGAACCGAATAACTGAACTCGAATATTCTCAACACATTCATCTGGACGTTGACGTGTGTTAATTTTCTGTGTTGCAGGTGTGTAGTCCAGAGGTTGTTGTCCTTCACTCAGTTCCAGGCGTCAGCTGTGAGGAGAGGCGGAGTCATCGGCACCCTCCGCAACTGCTGCTTTGACCACGGTGAGACACACACAGACCTCGTTCACACTTGGTCACTTGGACGGACATCTGATATCAAAGCAGCATAAATGAGGCGGCCTGAAATCTGATCGCTCAGACCTCAGACGGTTGTTTAAGATGCATTCTAGCCAGATGTTGAAAAGGTGTAAATGCATCTGTTTGTCCAAGACACATCGGTAATCTTTACACCTCCCAACTATAACTAAAGTCAACAAGATATCTGAGGAAGTAGCCTCTGCAGGGAAAATCAGTAAAGTCAGGGATATTTAAAGGAAATGTGAGGGATGCTGTTCCAGGTATGTCCCCACTGAACTGTAATCCAACAGTCCTCTGATCCAAACTTCTCCTCAATCCATTCTAGCCCATCATGAGTGGTTGCTAAGCGACGCTGTGGACATCCTGCCCTTCCTCCTGCTGCCGCTGGCCGGTCCAGAGGAGCTGACAGAAGAAGAAAATGATGGTGAGTGTGTGTGTTTGTTGTGACCAGTTTAGAAAGATTCATGCCTTCAGTAGGAACCAGTTGGCCTGAGTGGATGACGTGCACATAGCTGATGTTTACAGTACTGCTGGTGACACATTTCTATGTGATGTTCAGGTCTGCCTGTGGACCTGCAGTACCTCCCAGAGGACAAGAAGAGAGAAGAAGACCCTGACATCAGAAAGATGCTGCTGGAAACACTTTTACTGGTACAACACAGCAACAAACGCACACAACACACACACACACACACACACGTAGACTCGCATGTGTTTTCATATTGAGCTCTTTACTGTTTGTCTCTCGCGCAGCTGACAGCGACCAAAGCCGGCCGGCAGACTCTGAAAGACAAGAACGTTTATCCGATCATGAGGGAGTTCCACAACTGGGAGAAGGACGTCCACGTTACAGCAGCCTGTGAGAAACTGGTCCAGGTAGGAAAGACTGAAAGTTTACTGTTTACTCTGTCACACTGTCATGACTTACCGGGACAGAGTCTCCATTAATGTTATTAGTAACCGCTGTGCTTTACTACTGATAAAATATCTGCTGGGAAAACAACAGCAGCACAAACATCCTCCAAAATTTACCATAAAACTGAATCAACACCTCTCTGATCGTATTTCACTGCAGGACTGTTGCATTAAACTTCACATGTCATGTACCGTACTCGTCTTTCCCTTTCTAGGTGCTGATAGGAGACGAGCCGGAGCAGGGGATGGAGAACCTGATGGAGTTGAACATTCCCGAGGACGTGGAGGAGAAACTGAAGGAGGCTGATGCCAAAGAAGAGCAGGAGCTGGAGAAAGAGCAGGAGAGGTTGAGACAGGAGGAGGAGGAGGAGAAGAAGAAGAGTGATGCAGAGGGGACAGACAAAGAACAGGAGGACGGACTGATACGATAAATCCTGTTTTTTAATCGTCGGCTTTTTGTCATTCAGACAGGCATCAGTTAAATGTTCATTAAGACTTTATTCAGACGTGACAGGACATTTACAGAAGGAGGCACAGCGCTCCACAGATCGAGCTGTAAGCCTGCTGGAGGAGTTAAAGTAAGTACTGATATAAAAGGAGAGTTTCTGTTCTGTCAGGCTGCAGCAGTGACGAGTTTTAAAACTTAGACTTCAGTTGAAGTCTTTAATCAGTGATGTGAGTGCGAGGGAAACTCACCCGGCCTCTCACAGTGATAAATTTACTCACCTGCTTCATCATCTATTACTGAAGTCTGACGCCTGACAGCGACGATGCATTCGATGTCAACATTCATCCTCGTCTGTCCCAAGAAATCATTTAAAAGATGTTTCCTCTGTCTTAAACTGATTTTATTTTTATTGTATCAACACTTATGAATAACAAAGACACGACACAAGATCTCATCCTCTGATCCTCTGTTTTGAGGGTGAGGTTCACTCCTAACACCCAGCTTCAAGGACCAGTGTGTAGGATTTAGTGACATCTAGCTGTGTAGTTGCTGATTGTAACCCCCTCGCTTCACCCTCTCCTTCTTAGTGTGAAGGAGAAACAGTGGTGGCTGCCAAATGCACACAAACCATGAAAAGCTCTCCCTAAAAGACAAAAACATTAAACATATCATAAGATCCTTATTTTCAGGTGATTATACACAAATGAAAACATATTTATGAATATTATATTACATTTCTGCCATATTCTGTCAATAGAGATCCTAAATCTGACACACTGGACCTTTTAAAGTCAGTTTAAGGTTGGAAAAGTTGTTTTATTCCACTCTGTCTGTCTGAGAGTATCATGTCGATCCACCTCTTTATTAAAATTATATGATGTTTACACAGAGTGAAATATTCAAACCTGAGACATTTTTTATGGTTTCCATCAGACAGAAATGTTCTGCTGCATCATTTCAGACACACTTCCTCCTGACAGATTTTGAATCTTTGGAAACTTTAAAGCCTCTGCAAGAATTTAAAATAAAATTCTGTGAGTTTGAAAAGAGTTTGGCTGCACAGCTCGAGACTAAATAAGAAGAAGTTCCACTTTAAAACACATAAACATTCTTAAAAACTCTTTGCTGATGATTGATCTGTCCCAATATATTATGATTTCATTAGACTGTCACGTGGACAATCAGGGGGATGTAATAAAATAAAATAACAGTGTTAGCACTCGTATTATTCAGAATATAATCCTCAGTGCTATAAAATGAGCTATAAGTGACCACCAGAGTCACCAGAGTAATTAGTAAAGTAAATAGTTTTATATTTTCTCAGACATGACAAACAGACGTGAAGATGTTTCATCTTTTATCGAAGAGTCTTCTTCAGTTCCTCACAGATCACAGCTGAAGAAGCCGCCTAGGTCACGGACCTTCCCTGTTCCCTACACTCACTAAATTATTGAGTAAACTCAAAGGAAACAAAGTCTGAGCTTTGGTCACAGCTGAGGAGCGTCTTAACCTTTCCATATGTTATGTGCTGTTTAGATACACATGTTGGAGATATCAGCTGATGCTCCTCTGGGGCAGTTTTTAAGTGGCGCTGGCTGTCCAGCAGGCGGTGTCAGAGCATTTCCACTTTCTGTTGTCGTCGCTGACGTTGATCCAAAAAAAAGTCCAGCACTGAACTGCTGCTGTCTTCTCTGCGGAAGTTCATTCTTAATGTGAAAATAAACAGAAGAAAATTTAAGAGTGACTCAAAGCTCTCATGTGTCTCACAACAAGACTCAACAGCAAGCACTTTAAACATTTTAAAATTGAATCATTGTAACTGAAAAAGTGATAAGTAAAGTCTAAATTTAGTCGTTTGTGTGTCAGAATTCTGATAATCTGAGAAATATTTAGATAATCTGACTGATTAAAACCTGAAGTAATTTTTAATCTATTCATGATCGAGACTCACAAGATGAAACCAGGAAATAAAAACACAACTCTGTGTGTGTGTGTGTGTGTGTGTGTGTGTGTCCTTTGTTCTTCTGTCTTTGTGGGGACTGCTTTGAGTTTAAACACCTCAGACTGAAGGCATTTTAAAAAGTAAAGATGTGTTTAAGGCACATTTTGAGACGTTGAAACGTTACGGCATCATTTTGGGGGGAAATTTTTGGACGTTTGTAGTGAAGTGAGGACCATTTTAAAAGGTCAGGGTGTTTTTCTTTTGGACATTTTGTCCAGTCCTCACTTCTTCAAAGGTTTTTTTCAGTTTCAAGTCCGAGGCCATGCAGCGTACAGAGGGTACACATCTTTTCGTGTGTGTCAGCAGATTTGCATTAGTGTAGCTGAGTAGAGGAAGTGTTTGCAGTTTCTGATCTACTTTTCCGTGAGGTTAAAATCTTGAGGAATACACTCTCAAATAGGGGCCCTGTGTGTGTGTGTGTGTGTGCGCGCTGACCAGGTGTTTCTTTATCAGCCTCTGTGAGTTTTTCCACCTTGACACAAGGTCAGATCCAAGCAGTGTGTGGGAAATCGTCTCATTTCACACTGAAACATTTAAGTTATCACTTCAAAAAAAGCACTCTTAGTTCTGTAGTTTAAAGTGGATTTGGACTTTCTGAAGTTTAGAGTTGTAAGTTATCCAGGAACAGAGCTCAGTTCACCGTTATTCATCCATAGTTACCAAACAGATCAGCCAGAGGGTGTTACATAACTCCCTGTTCCCTTTCATGTGAGGTCAGGCCACATCATCCTATACATATACACTGTTGGGAGTATGCCAGCTGCTTGATTCAGTTGTTTTGTGCCACTCCTGATCAAGATTTCCATCAATAATAAAGCTGATTTTGGGTTTTAGTTCAGTGGTTTGAGTCGAGCCATCGCCTGAAGATCTGAATGAGAGTGCATGTTGAGACTGAACACACTGCTGCATTTTTGTTCATCGGAGGGCGAATACAGGAAGGAAAAGAAAGAAGACTTGTGTTGAACGGAGACGGAGGAGGTGGAGGAGGAGGAGGTGGGGGTGTTCAGCGTCACTGAGCTGTTTAGTAACTAGGCAGGTCTGTGTGTCCCAACCAGCCAATTGGACGAGGAGGTTTCCTGTTTCACTTCCTTGTTTGTATCCTCGGGCACACACACATTACGTGTCAGACGTGTCCTATACGCCAGCGATTGTGTTCGTCTGTGTTGTCAGACTGACACACATTCACAATGTACTACTCCCGTGCTGTTCCTACACATGTACCTCACAGCTGGGTGTTACTTTACATGCAGAACGTGATAAGCTCAAGAGATGTGATGCAAATCGTATTTTTATTTCATATCACCGACTGTGCCTTCACTACTGACAGCACTACTGTCTTAAAGAATGACACACTTTGTTTTGCTGCTGCAAGTGCAGTAACTTCATTTGCATGCTGCTTACATGATATCTGCACACACTTTGACATAAAGTGACACTTTTATTGCTACTGAGTTCACTTAATTTGTGCTTTTGTGCTTAATAGTAACTTTAATTTACACGTGGTGTTTTTTTGTATGTTGTACCTCTATTATCTTTAAATTATGACACATAACTTACAGTGTTATTCCTCTTAATTTACAGTTTTTGTACTATAGGCAGGTGCAAGTGAACAAGGTGAGAAGTCAGGGCAGTTGTGGAGAATGAAATAAAATTGCAGCTCTCAGTGTTGTCGACCCTTAAATAATATTTAACACAGGGGACAAGAACTCAAAATCACACTATACTTTAGGCTAAATATTGTTTTTATACATGTTAACAAGCCCAGTTACCTCAGTAATATGAATTAATGTTCTTTTAGGACTAAAGCAGAAATGTTGACTGGTGATCTAAAAACACAAATTAAAGCAGCAAAGCATTTGTTCTTCTGTGTGTGTTTGGTAGCTTTCATGTGTTGCACCACAGTAATCCCTGACCACTCTCGGGTAGACGAAGTGTGGGGGTGGGGAGGTTATGAACACCAACCTGATTACTCTGGGGGGTCGCTACAATGAAAGGCTGAGAGAACCACTGAGTAGAACCCCCATCTCTCGCCCTCAGTCAGCTGGGATTGGCTCCAGCCCCCCGCGACCCTGATGAGGATAAGCGGTTACAGAAAATAGATGGATGGATGATATGTGTGCAGTATGACCTACCGAGCAACAAAACTGGAAGTTTGGGGGAAGATAGGATGATGAATTCTGAAGCACTTCACAAACCTAAAAGCACCTTAAACCACAAAAGTACACAGTTCCCTTTTTATAAGGTACTTTCTAACTTTGGCACGAAGGTCCAATGAAAGGAGTTTTGTCAGAAACATACTGTTGACCTATAGCCCACGTGTTCCAGTGTAAAGTAGACCGCAACAATAGTGTACTTTTACTTCAGCAGCCTGAGGTGGATCAGGTTCATGTGGATTGATACAGTTAAATATTGTGATGGAGTACAGGAATTAAAAAATTCACAGACAAAGGACCAATATGGATTTAAATTTAGACAGGTTTATTGCATGTTATATTGCATGTGCTGTATGAAGGAAGAGGAGTTGGAGATCGACTGGTGTTGGCTGGCGGTGGTGGGACAGAAGGGAACAGGAGTTGTAGTCATTGCACAATATCAAAACTAAAATATGATATGATGAACTGTGAATTCATAACCTTCCAACTCAGCACTCTAAAAGTTTACTAACTGCAGAGCCCTGGTAGCTCACCTGGTGGAGTGTGCACCCCATATAATCCAAAATAAATGCATACATGCTCCAAACCTTTTATTTAAAAGACTTAATGCCAAAACCACAGCATGAGTGCAAACATCTTTATAACGTCACTTCACCACCAAATGTTGATGACTGAAGCTCATTTGTGACCTGTGAGGAATCCTCTGGTAGTTTCAAACATACCAGTATAAAGTTCACACATTCTTACCTACATGTATGAACAGATACGTACTGTATGCTGCTACACCATTAGTACAAAATGACTCTTCATAGATGTCAGAGTTCTGGACTGAAACTGTCAGATTTCCGTCATGAATTTCACTTGAACTTTGATTCACGAAACGAAACAACACAACAGATCTTCTTCTCTTCATATGAGGCTCTCTTGCTCGGCTCTTTCAGCCTGAACTAATCACACACAGCCAGTGGAATCTGTGTGTGTGTGTGTGTGTGTGTGTGTGTGTGTACCTTGAGCGGCTTGTCAGTGCTGTGAAACATTCACCACACTGCTGAGAGGATGTCAACTCCCTTACTCTCTCTCTCTCTCTTCTTGAGCTGAGCTCCTCTGTGTGTGTGTGTGTGTGTGTGTGTGTGTGTGTGTGTGCGTGTGTGTGTGCGTGCGTGTGTGCGTGTGTGTGTGCGTGTGTGTGTGTGTGTGTGTGCGTGTGTGTGCGTGTGTGTGTGTGTGTGAGTGGAGTATCAGGAAACAGATCACACACACACACACACACTAGTCAGCCTCACAGACGATAAAAATGACTGCCGTGCTGCAGCCAACACAATCATAAACTGTCTCAAACATTCACTGTACCTCTAAATTATTTATTCTCACTGTTAAAATTCAGTTTTTGTTCTTTAAACACGGAAATATCATCACTCATACACAATCTACTCATGCTGTTGATACTGTATACACTGTCATATCCACCTACCTCATGTAGATAAAACAACCTGCTACATAAACCACATTTATTTCAGCATCTTTTACACCATCTCAAGCTTGTTGTCCTTGTTATCAGCTGTATTTCTATTATTAATAATAATAACTTTACTTATATAGAACCTTTTAAATAATAGAGTTTACAAAGTGGTTTACAGAGCAGAGGACATAAAAGAAGGCCACACAGGTTAAAACATAACAGATTGAAGGCCACAGAGAGAGGCAGAAGAATGAAGAGAAAGCAATGATATGATAAAAAGACAATAAATAACAATAAAAGATAAAGAGATGAAAGGATAAATAAATCACAAAAAGTTAGCTCTGTAAAAATGAGGGATCAGGAATCAGGGAGCCTCGTCTCCTCGGGTGGGTCATTCCAAAGTTGAGGGGTCCTGATGGAGAAGGCATGATCACCTCTAGTTTTGAGCCTTGACCTTAGAACAACCAGAAGTGACCCACCTGGGGATCTTTGGCTGCAAACTGGCCTGTAATGACCCTGATGAGCTTTAAAAGTGATCAGTAAAATCTTAAATTCAATCGTAAAACGCACAGGGAGCTGATGGAGGGGAGCTAAAATCTGTGAAATGTGACGTCTGTTAAAACCGGTTTTATGTCTATACCTGAGTGTGTGCGTGGGGAACAAAGTGAAACCGGAGTCAAATTTCTTGCATGTGAACACATACCTGGTTCTGATAGTCACAATTTCTTCTGGTTAAAGAGATAAACATCCATCAGTACGATGAAATAAAGCTGTAATGGTCAGTGTAACTGTGTACTACTAAGGCTGTGTACTAGTGTGCTGATCCACCTGTATTTGACCATCTATCTAATCATTTTCTATAACCGCTTATCCCGGCATTGGGCAACACCCATGCCACCTAAGAGTCAACAATTTACCTGCATGTCTTTGGACTGTGGGAGGAAGCCCGACACAGAGACACAGAAAACTTCTTGCTGCGAGGCCACTGAGCCACCCTGTATTTGAACTATTAAGTCTTTAACCAGCAGCTACATGCTGAATATTTAATAAAACACACACACAGAGTGTTGGAGTAAGAAGTGTGTCAAAGACAATGCGTGTTCTGGTGCATATAATCATCACCTCTGTGATGATGTGTGATGTGAGCGCGCGTGTGTTTTAACTATCAACACAATGATAACCACTGTTGTCTGTTCACTGTGACACACTTTAGTGACAAATCAACCACAGACACAGTTTTTAGAGGTAGAGTGTGATCATTTTGTAGTCTGCTGAAAAACACCCGACCACACATGCCATTAACAACAGCAGCAACACACTGGTTTATATTTAACATGTGCATCAATGGTGCTGTGATTTGAACACTGTTTTATTTGTTTAGTTTAGTTTAAAGGTCCAGTCTAATATAAGAGAGCTCTGTTTACTGAATATGGCATAAATGTAAATATAATATGCATAACTATGTTTTAATTATCTAAAAAATAAGAATTATGTTATGTTATCTTAGAATCGAGCAGCAACCTCTGTGGCTGTGAAGTGAAGCCAATGCAGAAGTGCTGAAATCTGCAGTTCTTCAAACATCCACTTGAGGCTGGCTCCAGAAGTGTCCGCATGTTAAAATGTCCAACTTCACAGCAGAAATAAACATGTTTACAGCCTGGTACAAAAAACAGTTTTGGTCTCTATAGCTAATTTCCTCGTTCACGACAACTGTACTGAGGGTGAATTCTTATAGAACTCACCTGTTCAAATTATATTAAGGCTTAAAGTTATGCAGAATTAACAGTGTGAACGCTTTGATTGACAGGTGGGTGCCATCAGTGCCGGCCCGTGGCATAGGCAGTATAGGCAAATGCTAAGGGCGCCTTCCATTCAGGGGGCGCCACAAATGGGGGAAGAAAAAAAAAGAGTAACTTTCACTTTTCTTACAGTAAAACTAGTTGGTACTATTATTTCTTGATATGAAAAAATAAGCCCACATTAATTTAACTGAATAGCAAAGCCTATTAAATAATAATAATAATAATAATAATAATAATAACAATAATACTTTCCTAACCTTCATATATTAGAGTTGTAAGGCTGGTTGTTTGTTGTGTTACAGTTCATGTTGTCTAAAGTGTGTTTATAGTGTTAAACTTTACATCAGTGTTAAAGTGCACATCATGAATGTTAATGCTTCATAACTTAGCATTCCCATATGTTATATTATACTGCAGTTTACTGCTTCTTTGCATTCTGCTAATCAGCAGTTCACTGCAATGATAATACAATTGAATCTAATTTGAATATCAGAAATAATTGCATTGTATATGATACATGTACAGAATAGGGGAAATCATGCCTCTCTTAGGGTCTCGTTTCATTTTATTCTTGGTATCATGTTTTTTAATGATTAGACTGTAACACCCAATGGTTTCAGACACTCCTCTTCTCTCTTCAGATGTGCTGTTGAGATATCTGAATCCCACCCAGTCACCAGTTATCTCCACTTCAGCAACATCAAGCGACCCTCCTGTCGCCTCCACCTCTTGTTAACAGTTTTTTTATTTTTTTATTTTGTGGGTAGTTAAATCTTATACTCTGTGTAGGCTACTGTAAATTGGCAGTGCTGCGATGCAAAGGGGGCACCACCTTAAATCTTGCCTAGGGCGCCAAATTGGTTAGGGCCGGGACTGGGTGCCATTACAGATGTCTTATTAGTCACGTATACAACATCCATTCTCAATGGTCAGAATGAGCTTTTTCTACAGATGCCATGTTGAACCGTCATGTTTCTACAGTAGCCCAGAACGGACAAACTAAACACTGGTTCTACAGAGGGCCTTTCGCATTTTTAGAACACTTTGCAGCCACCGTAATTTCTCAGGAACGGGAGGGCAACTGCACCGCTAGATGCCACCATTGATCCTTAAACACTGAATATTGTGGGCAACTTTTATTTTTCACATAATCGAAGACGATTCCTGGTTTGAACCTCAGCTGGGGCCTTCCTGTGTGGAGTCTGCATGTTCTCCCCGTGTCTGTGTTAGTTCTCTCCGGGTACTCTGGCTTCCTCCCACAGTCCAAAGTCATGCAGGTTAATTAGTGACTGTAAAGGTGTGAATGAGAGTGCGAACGGTTGCTGGGATCAGTTCCAGCCTCCTGCGACCTTGATAAAGATTACTGAAAATGGACGGATGGATATATTGAAACGGGGTGTGACCACACTGCAGAGTTTAAGTGCTTGTAGCCAGGCATGCTAATGTTGGTGGCAGATGAACACAGTGTTTAATATATTCCTGAGACTTTTGGTTTTGGAAATATGATTTAAAAAAAAGACCCTTTACCTTGCATTGTCTCATTTTACAAAGTATCTGTGTTACTAGAGATCCATGTACGAGACTTCATCATGTGAAGGAAGCCAAAGTTTGGCGTACCTATGATTGGATGGGTCAGTAATGTTTCATCTGTGTTTTGCCTCCTCAAAATGGGAGAAAACTTTCACTACATATTACAAAAATCCCTGTAAATGTCATATTAACCTTTTCAACTGTTTCAAAGTTGCTTTAATCTTCACAGTTCACCTCAGTCTGTTCCAGAAATGTAAAATCCTTTCCACATGATCTGCCATTTCACCTCAGTGTGCAATCTCTGAGCCTGCAGCTTCTCATTAAAAACACAAAACTAAAGTTTATATGAAGGCCGAGTTCAGAATTGGAGCCTCGCTGCTGGTTTGTCATTCCGCTGTGCACGGCTGTCAATCATTGTGTTTTTCTGTCCTCTCATTGGGTGGCTTGTGTACTCAACAGAGAAGTCTCCGCCTCCGGAGGAGACAGCTGTACTTTTCCACTCCAAAGTAAGATAGACCAACTCCATCCACTCCTCCTACTCCTCCTCCCTCCATCACTTCATGTATTCATAACACACACACACACCCCCCTCCCCAGTCACACACACACTGAGCTAACAGAGGTTTCTTCCAGGATTTTTGGTTGTATACAGAACCACAGCGACTGAGGTCACTCTCTGATTGGTTAGGAGTTCTGGTTGAAAAACACAAACCAGTATGCTCGGTCTGGTTTCACTGCAGATGTTCTGAAACGTGACAATAATGTCATCATGTGACCTGTGAGGAAACACCAGGAGTCTAAAAAAAAACTTATAAAGATCATGATTTTCACCCTGTTTCCCCTGCAAGTATCGTTTCCCACAACACACAGCACCACGTTAACCAGGTCCGGTACAGCCCTGTCTCAAGTCAATGTGTCGAACGCCACAGTGAATCCAGCCCTGAGCACTCAATGTATCATCATCATCATTATTACAGGACATTGATATCGTCATTTTGCCTTTATTGAGCAGCTGATAGTCGAGACAAGACGAGAGAGACAGACTAAAGGGTGTCGAGAGCCGAAGTCCTGACGTCATGTCCGAGCTTCTGTAACTCAATGCAGTGTTTCATTCAGCAGTTTTTTCATCAGTCGTCCTGAAAAAGAAAATGAAGCGTGTCTCTGTGCTGCTGTTATCACAGTCTGAACTAACAACGTCCTCTCACCACTTTTGACGAGCTGTGACTTTAATCAGCAAAAATCCTCGTCTTTGTGGGACATGGCGCTAAAAGGCCATTAAAACCAGAAATATTGAACAATATTACATAAAAACTGGGATGCTTAATGACTCTCCTAGCCTTATTTTTGATAGAAATATTCTGTTATAGATGTCTTTTAGCCACCACTTATTGCACATTCAGCCAAACAAACCACTCTCTACAGAGTAGACACTGATGTTCCCCATCAGGATGCTCTCAACTTTAGTATCAGAACAGATATCTTGAATTTCCTCAAGCATCTAAGGTGAAACAGTCTCTGCCTCGCCTTCCTCACCATAGAGTCAGTTATGCAGAGACTAGGTCAGGCCCTCTGCATTGTGGACACCAGTATACTTGAAGCTGTCCACTCTCTCCACCGTGGACCTGTTGATATTAAAGGGGGGCGTAATTAATTCCCTGCTTCTTCCTAAAGTCCACTATGATCTCTTTAGCCTCGCTGAAGTTCAGGAGGAGGTTTCTGTCTTGACATTAACAATTCAGGACCTCTACCTTCTTTGCTGTGTCGTCAGCAAACTGGCTTTGATGGCCACACAGTGGTGTGTGTACATGAAGTACAGGAGAGTACTCAAAATGCAGCCTTGGGGTGCTCCAATATTAAGTCAGTCACTGACAAATTTCATCATGGGTAGGGCACCATGCCAGTTGAAAGTTTCAGTCATTTATGGCTGATTAATAACTATTCTGCAGTATATATCCTCAACAAATTACAGAGGAAGACAACACAAGACATAGCAGCCAGCTAATATTACTTACTAGACCAACAGCAGTTATCTTTTTTCTTCTTAGCTCCCTCTGTCAACTTCCCCTTTGATTTCTGTCATTATGTCCATAGAGGCTGTTGCACACTGCCCGCTTTCCCAGCTCCAGTTCTGGCACAACACTGGCTTCACAGACCTTAAAAACCTCCTCTTATTCCTGGTGTAGTTGGTGGTGTGTGACTTAGTGCCGTAAAGCGTTACGTACTTCTTATTGGTGATCGTACCCGGAGCACGAAGTTACGTATGAATGACAGAGCAGCAGAGCAGAGTAACATACTGTTGGATAGTCAGCTGTTGTCATACAGATACTTTTTACTTTTTACTTTTTTGACATGATTATAAAGACAGAAGGAAATCATTAACACCTCACATATTAAACTTTAAACTCACAACATGGCTCACAGATTTCAGATTTCAGCAACTAGCACCATAGGGCATTGTGTGTGTGTGTGTGTGTGTGTGTGTGTGTGTGTGTGGGTGTGTCGCTGATCTTTCTAACTGTTGTTCATACTATAACTCTGTCTCTACTTGTTGTTGAATGGCTGCCCCTTTGGCAACAATTCACACCTCTCAGTCAGTGTGTGCGCTCTTGTCCGTCTTTGTGAGGACGCTTTTAGGGACTGTTTGAGAGTTAAGACTTAATTAGGTTTATATAAAAGGTGTGTGTGTGTGTGTGTGTGTAGGCACTCTCTAATCTGCCACACACACCACCTTATTGCCATGTTTTGTGTGTGTGTTTTTTGTGTGTGCCAGCTCACTCTCTCTCTTCCTGTTTGGCCGTGTCAGCTGACCAATCAGAGGCAGCATTGTGAAACAGCAGCTCTTTAAAGGCTTTAAAGTAGAAGCTGCCTCAGACTGATGACAGCAGCAGAAAAAGTAGAAACATGAGCCACAGTAGATACAACGTAGACCGTGATTAAACAGCTGTGTCCCTGAGCAAGCCACTGAGTCCTCTGATAAGATAAGAAACAGTGCAAACACATTGTAGGTCAGTGTGTTTGTCTGTGTGTGTGTGTGTGTGTGTGTGTGTGAGTGTTCTTGGTTAACACCCCTCGGTACCTCAGCTAATCAGCTCATCTACAGGTCAAAGGTCAGCCTGAGGAGGTTAGAGCTGCTGCTGGCATGATGTCACTTGTTGCCACATTTGTCTCCTGTCAGGCAGGTTTTCTTTGTGACACACAGGATCTTTATTTGAGTTACTGTCATGATCTGAGAGGATTAAATCATCCCAAACTGACAAACCAGACTAAGAAGGCTCTTAAAAGCTTAAATTAAATTACTAACAGACCCCAATTGAACATTAGTGGATGACAATACACTGTGTGAATGAACTTTATATTTAATTTTACACTGTGAGTTATTATCTTTTTGGTTTTTGTAATCACTGAAGGACTGGGCTCAGATAGCAATAATAATAGGCAGGGTTGGCCGCTGGCATAAGCGGGCTATGTGGTTGCTTAGAGCCACAATTAACAGGAAAGGGGGGGCCACACATTAACTTGGACTTATGTTGCTCCCTCCTCACTTTATACGGTGTTAAGTTGACTGACTCGCTGAGGGGCTGCCAACTATCACGCAATGACTGTGAGACTCACACAATTAACTCTTTACATTCTCTCACACCACATGTTCGTTAACCTGCAGATTCAGATTTGTCGCTCTCCTCCTGATGGTCTGAAATGCTACACGGTACTTCTGCGAATCCAAACAGAACAGTTCAGCTAACTCTTTCTAGTTTAATAACAACTAGTTTCTTTGTTCTGTGGACAAAATGATCCTGCAGGATTCACAGATCTTTGAACAATTTGTTCTCCTTCATTTACTTTTCACATCACGTTTCTGTTTGTAGCTGCTTGTCAACCCTCAAAGAAAGTAAGATTAATTAATTTGGTCATCTCTATTGTGTGCTTGTGTGTGTTCATTCAGTTATTAGCGGTGTGTTCAATTTGTTGATTGCACCAGGAGTTTTTTGGGGCCATAAACAAAATCTTGTTTAGGGCCACTAAAAGCCTAGGGCCGGCCCTGATAATTGGACAACAAAAGGCACACAGAGAGCCTCTGTTTCAGGACTGGATGACAGAGTTAGGAGAGGTTCATATGAAAGAATGTCATACATTATGTGGAAAGGTTGAAAAATATTTCTTTAAGTACAGCACATATTTCTTTTTAAGATGTTTCAATCAAAGTATGAGATAGACACACATGGATGACTGACTCTCATGTGGGATACATTCTGTTGTCAGTATTATATTGTTTCTTTTTTATATATATATTTCTTAGAAACCCATTTTTAGGCACTAAATTGCAACAATACAATCTCAAGGTCCTGTCTTGTAATCCCTCAAAGTACAAAATACTTTCATCATCTTTATTATTTATTATTCCAGTTTATATTACAAGATGTGCAGTCCTAACTAACTTTTCCCCAGGGTCCCCAAGCAGGTTCTTCCAGACCCAGTCTACCTACTTTCCTTGAACAGGTTTTCACACTTTCAAAATCAAGTATTCTTGTACAGTACAGGTCTAAATCCTCGTATCAGTGTAAATCTGGTTTAGAGGATGAAAAAATTACTCAACTGTCCAATAAAAACAGAGCAATATGATACAATAATAAGATAAGATGTTTTGACAATCTGTGTTACAGTGTAAGAAATTAAAAATTAAATAAATAATTGCATAATTCAAGTTAAATTCAAACTTACAGTATGTGCTTTGTTAAAAAACACAAACCACTTCTCTGCTACAGAGAAACAGCTACACCAAGAGATCCATGTCAAATTAAAGCTAACTGGGGAGAGCTAGTTAACAACCCCCCAGTCCACACTCATCCAAAAACTAAATATACATATAACCACAACATCATGCCAATTCAGTTTACTGTACATGAATAAAGGAGACAGACGCTAAATCCAGTCAAAATGGAGAAAAACACTATCTAAACTAGTCCTGCTAACGGGTAATTAGCCTAGCTTAGCAGAATAGCATTAGCTTCCATCTCAGCCTCTGACTCAGGGGGAATTCATGTGATTTGGTGTAGTTTAGCTAACTCTAAAGCACATAACCCAAAGTATTAAATTGTTCTTTAATTTATTGGATTGAATTCAGTAATTAAAATAAAGTTAACTTTCTCATATGGGTCAAAAGGAGAAGAACATTTTGTTTGTATTTGCTGCTTTCTCCCTTCCCCTCCCCCTGAAGACAGAGTACAGTATGTGCATTATGTAGGCTACAGTCCAGGCCTCTGGAGGGGTAAAATAATCAGACTGAAAGGGACATTAAAATGAGGGCATAACTTAACATAACTCTCTTTATTATACAGTTATTATACAGCCAGCCTGAAAACATATTTTCACTGCTTCTGTAGCTGCTGCTGTCTCACTTTGAAGGGCAGAATAATGAATCTTATAAATCAGAAAAAGTAATATAATCTAACCTGCCTGTTCCTTACACTTTGACCCGCTACCATTATTAGTTTATGACACATGAACACAAAGAGGCTTACACCTCCCTGCACGTCCTATAAGTGGGTGTGACCAGCCCACTTCACGTTATGTAATCCACTCCAACTGCTCTGGAACACAGTGTTTCTCCCGCCTTCCTGCTTTAATGCCCGTCTAAAGTTTCATAATGCTTAAATGTTGGTTTAACATTGCTGATAAGGTTACTCGCAGGGCAAGTGTATAAATATCTACCAGACTACTAAGAGATCAACGTTGGTTTTATAACAAAAATGTCTGTTTATAGCTCTGGTTCATTCATAAATCTAGTTTTAATTGGGACTAGCTGAGCAGATGGTGTCAGATACTGAGAACACATTAGAGTTTTTAAAAACAGAGTAGAGATTTATGTACGTATGAATATTTCAGTGCCTTAGTACACGTACAGTATACGTTGCAGTTAAATCTGCAGGTCAGTCGAGCAGACACCAGCCGTCTTTGTTGATATAATGCTTTATTTCCACTATGGAAATAAGTTATATCTTGTGTCATGCTTCAGTTTTATTATTATGTATTATTATTTGTTTGCGTTACATGCATTATATAGTATTTTTGTCTATGTGTCTCCATGTCCCATCTTGGATTAAAGCAGTTTTTTCATCAACTGTGCTACGTGTGCATTGGTTGTTGGTTGGTTTCATCTATTTCTTCATCATGCAACCCCCCCGAAAAAGTTTTAAAATGCTTATTTCTGCACTTTCTTTTGTATTTTAATTAATGTTGAGTGTGTTTTTCTTCGCTGCTCCTGTCTGATCTTGCTGCTCCTCTCACACATTGCCATGGGAGTGTTTGTTTTTACAAGGTTTAACTGTGCATTATTCACTCCGAGCAACCCGGATGACTCACTGACACACTGGCCTTGTTAACTCTTAGCACTTGAAAATGACACTTGACATAAAAAAAAACAAAAAAACTCACACTCGTTTAAATCCACAAAGAACACCAATCAGCACATGTTACATCAATCATTTATTTATATTTTTTTAGGTTTTATCTTTTTATTTTGTACAGTAAAGGGCTTTTGTGTTAATGACAGTCTGCATCGGCCAATCATCCGCAGCGTAATGTAGCCAGCTTGATGCCGATTGGCTGTTTGGGCTCACTCCCACCACCCAGCCCATTTCCCTTTGTGTGCAACAACAACAACAACAAAAAAAGGCAGCACTTTACAGCATCGGACACACTGTACCAAACATGAACTGTTAATAAAAAAAAAAAAACATCCTTCTTAATAATGTCATTTAATCTTACATTCAATAAATCTAGAAAATACCAACAGGGTGAGATAATTTCAGTTTTTTCTGAGTGCCTTGTTCTCTGAACAATCAGTGCCAGCATCTTGACAAAAGACAAAGTAAGGCAGATCAGTTCACGAATATTAAGAAAATGCTGGAGTATTAAGAAAACACTTTAAAAATGTGTTTAAAAAGTTGATTTCTGCAAGAATCTGGTGCAATCATCTCACCCTGCAAGCATGTTAGTAAGACTTTAAGGCTAAATGACTTGATAAGACGGAGATTTCTTTTAATTTTCCTTGAACATGAAGCAGAACAAACCTGACCCCGTTCAGTCTGAGGTTTGAGTTTCACGCTGCCGAGAACAAAATGGCACCCTGAAAGTTTCCCCTTCAGGACGTCAGGATGTCACAGAACTCAACAAAGTCCCTCTGCATGAAATTTTGGCTCTGAATCAGGTCGTCTTCAGAGGGGAAATACTGCATGCTGTCCTCCTGCAGACGCAGACTGTCCTCCTGCAGACGCAGACTGTCCTTGTGCAGACGCAGACCGTCTTCGTGCAGTACCAGGATCTGCCCCGGGGGCGTCGTTGAGCCGTGTGGGTTGGGACTGTCCAAGAGGGCTCCCCTGGCATTCTCCAGGACGCCCAGGTATGAGTCCATGTCTGTGAGCTCCATGTCGCTGTCGGAGCTGCTGCCACTGTCGCTCCCCACTGAATCGGAGCGCATGTGTAGCATCTGGTACTTTTCGTGCATTAAAAACTGGTTGGTGTTCTTGGGCGCTCGCATCCCCCTCGCTCTGTTTCCTTTGACGTTGACAGGCCGGAGGGACATCGCCGGCCTCTGGAGGTGAAGGGGATGATGGTAATGAGGATGATGACGTTGAGCGTGTTGGTGGTGTTGGTGGTGATTTCGCCCTCTTGGCCACCCTCCCCCTCCTGTCCTCCGTCCCTGCAGGCGCCCCCTGCAGCTCTTGGACCAGCCGTGCTTTCTGCGGCCGGAGGGGTCCCTCTGTGGAGCCCCTTTTCCATCCTGCTGCTGCTGCTGCTGCTGCTGCTGCTGCTGCTGCTGCTGCTGCTGCTGGCAGCTCCTCCTGCACATCATCTCTGAGAGCATTTTTCTTGTCTTTCTTGCAGTCGCCTCCCTTCCTCCTCGCTGCTCTCCTTCACATCCTCCTCCCTTGCTCAGTGGCCCAAACAATAACAAAGAGAGGCTGGTTTCTGCTTTTTTTTCAGATCACAAAATGACCCTCCTCTCGCTCTGAGTCTACCTTTTCACTATTCTTGCACGTTTTTTCTTGACCTCTGCCTTTGGCTGATGCATAGCCTGCTCTTCCTCCCCTTGCAGCAGCAGCTTGCCTGCTGGGCTTTTCTTCCCTGTCACGCCCTCCTCTTGTCTCTCTAATCTCTCTTCTTCACCTCTCTGAAAGTCAAATCAGCTCTTTACAGCTCTGATCAGTGAACTGAAATGAGCTACTGAGGGGTTTGAAGCGTCTTCTGGCTGATTTAAAGTAGTTATTTCTCAGTATCAGGCCGACAACTGTGTGTACTCAGCTCTGACCAGCTCTGACTGTGGCTCTGCCTTCCCCTCACAGCCTGGATAAAGAGCTGGAAGGATCCACTCATGGGTTTAACACAGGGAGGGGGGCAGGATGTGCAGGTTTATCCTCTGCATTTAAAAAACATCACAATATGAGAGATTTCTATCGGTTATGACTTCTACATACACGTATAAGATATTATATGACATATAAGAGCCTGTAGGTGCCTCAGGTTGTAAGCTGTCGCTGTGATAAGCAGAAACAAACCCCCCGTTGCAGCAGGATGGTTCATTCCTCTTCAGTTTTAGCAGCTGAAATCTGATCCACAGCTGCTGCCTTTAGCCCGCCCCTCTGACAACAGACAGCAACAACAACCAGCAGCACAGTCAGTCAGTACTGTAATACCACTGACAGTAGTTAGCTATTGTGTCATGCACATACAAGTACCCAACCCACATGGACTTAAGACAACACAAGTACTGCAGCGGAGGTGAAACATTTGACGGTTTCTCGTATAAAAACGTTGCAAACAAACAAATTTGTCTTCCGTCTTAACGTTACAAATAAAATGTGCCACAAAAAAGTTCTTTTGGCAAACTCACGTGGTAGCCATCTTACCAACGTGGCTCTAGGGTTACTCAATGTCGCGTTGGACTGAAAAAACCTCAACAAATATCAGACGGATAAAGTTGAAATTCATGCTCCCCAGAAAATTCACCACTGACAGTATAATATTGCCATATTGGTAGTCCTGCCTCTTCTGCCTCCCGGCTAATCTAAAAGAAAAAAACGGCAAAGACGTGGACCTGATGCATGCCGACTGACGTCTGAGTGCTTAAACAAGCCACCTGTAACGCCAACATGGCAGCGATAACTTGTCAAACTTGACAAAACTACCAAAATAAGACCCCAAAAAACAGAATTCATAATTCAGAAGTCTCAGAGAGTCCGCTGAAGGTCAAATATTCATCAACACCTGTCAGTCAAAGCGTCCACGCTCTTAATTATTCATAACTTTAAGCCTTAATATAATTTGAACAGGTGAGTTCTATAAAAATTCACCCTCAGTACAGTTGTCATGAACGGGGAAATTAGCTATAGAGACCAAAACTGTTTTTTGTACTAGGCTGTAAACATGTTTATTTCTGCTGTGAAGTTGGACATTTTAACATGGGGACTTATGGGAGACTGACTCACTTCTGGAGCCAGCCTCAAGTGGACGTTTGAGGAACTGCAGTTTTTGGCACTTCCACATTAGCTTCACGTCACAGCCATGGAGGTTACCGCTTTGACACTAACGATCCCCTGAATCTTCATCTAGTGCACCATGAGCTTTACATTTGTGATTTTAGTGAAACATCTCAACAACTATTGGATAGATTACCATAAAATTTGGTTCTCCAGTTCCAAAACTCTGCTGCTGAGCCTGAACCTGCTGAGCTAATGACATTCAGCCTCAGCTGTACTGTGTTTAATGCTAATTAGCAAATGTTTGCATGGTAGCATGCTAAACTAAGAAGGTGGTACAGACTCTACCTGCTAAACATCATTTTAACATTGTCTTTGTTTGCTGACGTTAGCGTTTAGCTGTGCCTAAGTACAGCCCGACAAAGCTGCTTAGCTGTATGGACTCTTATTGTTCATAATCATCCAACCAGAAGAAGTCATTAGAAATGAATGACATTATACTTAAAATAAGTACAGCTAACTTTAATAAACCATATTAAGTGAAATTAATTAAACATATTTCAGGGTGACTTCCAGCACAACTCTCCTTTTGGCTTCAATCCTGTTCAAACATATTCAGATCAATACAGTTTAACTGTCAGACCATAAGATTACATAAATGTCTGTACAGACTGCAGCTGCACGAGTGACCCCGTGTGGTCGAGATGTATCTTACACAGCTGAAGAGGCAGAAGAAGGGGAGGTCAGTGTTTACTGGGATGCATCCAGTAAAATTGTTGGATGGATTACGAGAGACTGACTTGCTATACTTAGACTCTTAGCACCAGCATGTCATGGTAACAATGTTAAATTTGTGCTGAGACAGATTCACCGATGTGTGCTGAGTTAACAGCCTTTAACAGGACAGCGTGAGTTTAGAAAGCTGGTTACATTTGTTGTGAAATTGGATTTTGATTTGACTGATTCTTGTGACGGAGTCCTGAATTATGTAACAATAAAGTGCTGTTAACCTCTCTGATGACACATACAGTACACCGCCTATTTAGATACAACAAATCATCACCATCTGTCCTCATAATCCAGCTAATATGTGACATTTTGTCATTTATTTTGGACTCAATTTGCACTTTGTGACTTTCATTCATTGTCTACAGCCGAATTGTAATTGTGTGTTAGAAATAGATCTACTATATTCTATAGTTTTCTATTTGTAAAAAATCTTAGCTTATGTTTAATTTCTTTGCACAGGTTTAATTTCAATCTTCAGTGTTCATTTCTATATCTTGTGGGACAATAAATGAACTGAAAGTTATACACACTGTGTACACAGACATGAGATGAAATCACAAACATCTTTCCCAAAATAAGTGACAATTTCTTTTTTTTCTCAACTGATTTTTTTGTCATATAAAATAAAAACATATACAACAAAAACACACAAGAGGAGATGCTTGGCCAAATATACTTAGTATCAAGTGTACTACAGTAAAAATAAAACTAAATTACAATAATAAAGAGGAGAAAAAAAGAGACATTTAGAGTTCTGGCATTGCCTGAATTAATGGTGGCCATCTTTCAGCTGTGATTTTCTCCACGATAAAGACATTTTGTACCCTGTCTTTCCATTCTGTTATGTTGACGTGCTGCGGCTTCAACCAAGAAGCTGTAATAGTTTTATTGCGTAAAAAAATTATTTAGTAAAGAAATCAAGTCCCTGTCTGTCAATGTATCAGGCCTTATACCCAGTGTGTATAATAAAGTTAATACACAAAACATGAAATCTGAGATCATTGGGCAATTGACAATTTCTATATTATTTATTTTTCTAATTCCAAGTGTTATCCATCTCCATAGAAACTAACGGTGCTTGAGAGGTGTGTGTGTGTGTGTGTGTGTGTGTGTGTGTGTGTGTGTGTGTGTGTGTGTGTGTGTGTGTGTGTGTGTGTGTGCTGTTACTGAAATAGATTTGTACACACTTGGCCTCAGAGATAGTGTATGGTCAGTATTAAGTGTATTACCTTATCAATCAATAAATAAATCTATCTATCTATCTATCTATCTATCTATCTATCTATCTATCTATCTATCTATCTATCTATCACCTCGCTGTTACTGAGCTGTTGTTATTAAATCACAATGCTATTTTGAAAGATGAGACGTGTTCCTATTTTCGGACAACAACGGTTGTGAAATAACGGTCGTGTTTGGGGGCGTTTTTATTTTTTCTTTCAGTTTTTACTTGGTCTTTATTGTAACAGTAGTTTATTTACCTACCTGTCTGTTATATTAAATATAAATACTACATATTAAACCGTTTTTCACGGGTTGTAACAGAACAATTGTAAATAAAGTTTAAACGTTTTTTAAATCAGTCAGCTGCTTCTTCGCTCAGCAGCATCACAACAAACATGGCGTCCGGAGGAGGAGGCGGCTAAAACTGATGAGAAACCGTCTACAACCGTTATAATAGTTTATTTTTTAACTTCATAACAAATCATATTTTGCTCGAGATGGAGTCCACTCCGTTTCCAGAGGAGGTTTCGGACAGGAAAGTGTGTGTTGTCGGGTCGGAGCTGGTGGAAAACTACACTGTAAGTCAGCTATTTCCTTTAGCCTGCTAGTTAGCTTAGCATGTAGCAACGGTAGCTTAACGTCTCTCAAAGCGGCAGTTAGATATTGTTTAATAAATCACTCCATCAGTGAATATATAAGCTTTTTATGTGCTAGTATGCTTGTTGTTTTTGGACACTCTATGTCTTTAATCCTCCTCCAGCCTACCCGTTAGGCTGGACTGACATGAACCCGAGTTAACGGCTAACTGCCGGCTAACTGCCGTGCTAACTGACTGAGCTGTCAGCCGGTGTCAGAGTGTTTACAGAGAGCTGACAGCCCAGCGCAGCTTATTTCTCTGTCAGTGATGATATTTTATGTCTTTAAAGTCGTAGCGCTTTGTGCTGTGTTAAATATAACAGACACCCACTGACATAGCTAATTAAAAACACATGATTTGTTCACATGATCCACGACCACAGCTCCTCTACTTTCATTTTCGTTCCTCACGTTTAAAGCGGTTAAAATGAGGACAGAGAAGATCTCAGCACAAGGTCCACTTAAAGGAACTGTTGGGGAAAATTCAATTCCTGTGCAAAGAAATGAAACATGTGCTAAGATCTTTACAAATAGAAAACTATATAAAAGAAAAAATAGAACTTTTTTTTAAAAAGAAAAATAGAAATAAGAGATTAAAAAAAACTATATACAGTTAAATTAGACTGTAGACACTGAATGAAAGTCACAGCATTAAGCACAGTAAAACGAAACACTGTTTAGGTGCTGCATGAGACATAACACACAATGCAGACAGGTCTACATTAAGGTGCACACACGTTTCAACACAAAGTGCAGTAACGATTTGACAAGAAACAACAGACACACAGTGTGTAACAGACTGCTGTGTTTCAGGTCTATATCATCGATGTGACGGATGGAGATCACAAGTGGACCGTGAAGCACCGATACAGTGACTTCCACGACCTCCATGAGAAGGTAAGACACCAGAGCAGCTCAGCTGAGGGATGTTTGCCCTCATCAGTAACTAATCTGCTCAGTATGATAGGTGCAATTGTTTTTTTTTGTGTATGTCTATCCTGGTAAACTAACAGCAGTTTGGTCCTGTGATCCATGAAACAATATTTCTTACTGATTGACTGGTTAATGTCTAGTTTTTTATGCTGCAAAGGTCCACAGCTTATTAGTCAACTTCATAATTAACCAGATCAAGTTTGAAATTAATTTAGGGCCAGTGACTTAAATCGTCTGTCTCACAACTGCCGAACTGTGTAGAGGACATTAACGGCTAACTTTTCTCATTCACCAGTTTGTTTTCTTACTGACGCTCTCTTTTGTCTTGCATTTGCTAAGAAGCAGCCATGTAACTGATATAAATGAAGTTAGTCATTTGCCTGTGTGTCATTAAACTACTGTAATTATACTTGTGGTGTTTACTGACAATCACACCCACAGCTGTTGTAAGAAGAGGCTTCATGTTATCAGAACAAATCTAGAATAATATCCCAACCACAGATGTATTATTCAAGCCCACTCATTAATGACCATAATGCATTACGTTAATTATGCACTAAATCTATTCTTGCAGTGCATTACAGTAAAACACTTGACCGTTTCCCTTTAGCTGGTGGCCGAGAAGAAGGTGGACCGAGGGCTGCTTCCTCCAAAGAAGATGTTGGGGAAGAACTCCAAGAGTCTGGTGGAGCGGCGGCAGAAGGAGCTGGAACTCTACCTGCAGACGCTGCTGCTGCAGTTCCCGCAGGCCACGCCCACTCCGCTCGCCTGCTTCCTGCACTTTCACCTCTACGTGAGTACATCTAAAGCGACTACAACCCTACAACCTCTGCACACGTGCAGTAATCTGTTCAGGTGCTTCTGCCTTTGGTTACTACACCTGATAGTACTCAGCCTGCTCAGAGGAAAATGTAACATATAAGTCGCTTTTATCCAAAGCAACTTACAAAAAAGAGAAACAATCAAGGCACAGTGACAGTTGTAGAAGGGATAGATTTATCATGTCCAGTTGTTGGTAGTGTTGGAGAGGAGGTACTCTCTGAAGGTCTTCAGGAGGTTTTTGAAGGTGATCTGGTAGGGATGATGTTGGAAGGGTTTGACTTCAGGACTTTTGGAGCACAATGTCATATTGAAACAGAAAGAACCGTCCCCCAAGCACAACAATAAAATGCTGGTAAATCTTTAGTGATTTATAGTTGTTGTTCTATAAAGCTTGATGATTATAAAGTAAAAATGCCAACTCCAGTGTGAGGATTTACAGCTCTTTTCTGTTTTATATAATTATAAACTTAATATCTTTTTGGAGTGTTGGTCAGAGAAAAGAGGAACCTGAAGTCGTCAGCTCTGGTGCAAGTGCGATTTGTTCACTTCCTTCAGATATTTTGCAGGTGAAACAATTATTAATTATTACAAGTAATCCACAAAAACAGTTAAAAGATTAATTCAACTTTTGTATCTAAATAAATGTTGCAAATTAGACAGACCTTTAACTATTACGACATGAGTTACTCTCAAACCAGCTCAGAGACGTTTTGTTTCAGTTTTGTGTTACGGGTTTTGGGTTCTGGTTTTCAAGTTGCTGATAGGCAGAAATATAATGATGGAAAAAATACTTTTTGTTTTTCTATCCAGTGAATGATTTCTCAGATTAAGAAGCGCTGCTCCAGGCTGGTGTTAGTAGTTAGTAGTGTACGGCTTTGTGATGTCGGTGACTGTGATCACATGATGATGTCAGTCCAACAACAGACCAGTGTTGTCTGAGTCCTCCGGACTCTGCAGAGTAAACAACCGATAGAAAAATCCTCTCATGTGACATGAAGTGATCAACACATGACTGTCGCAGAAGAGTTTAAATTATCATCAGAAAACAGTTTTATCGTTGTTTATTATTCAGCACATAACTACTGTACAATGTAACTGTGAGGAAAACAGCGTGAGGTGAGGTCAAACATCACTAGAGAGTTGAAACCATGACCAGCTGTCCACTGAGAGATGCAGACATAAAATCATTTAACTCTATAAGCTTAAATGTTTGTTAATTTGACGTGATTCCAGTTTTTAACAAACTTTTTTGTCTCTTTCAGGAGATTAATGGCATCACAGCAGCACTGGCCGAGGAGTTGTTCCATAAAGGTTTGCTTCCTGTCTGACCTTTGACCTCTCTTCTCTAATCTAATGTTTCTACAACTTAGTTAACAATTAATGAGACTCCTTCAGTGAGGTGGTGTGTTTCCACTCTACGTAGCTCCTGAGGCTTTCTCACTGTAGTTGATACAATACTCATCAAGTGCAGTGAGCCAGAATAAATCTACTTTACAAACATTAATTAACATCATAAGGATGTGGCGGTTGAAGGTTTTGTCGACATCTGGTTTGTCGATGTTGTCATGTAAAACGACTACAAAAAATGTTGTGAGTATCAACACACTGTGTGTTTGTGTGTTTGTGTTGTAGGTGAGCAGTTGCTGCAGGCTGGCGAGGTCTTCTCTCTACATCCTCTGCAGCTTTACTCCGTCTCCCAGCAGCTACGTCTGGCCAAACCAACCTGCTGTAACGGAGACGCCAAGACTGACCTGGGACACATCCTCGACTTCACCTGCAGGCTGAGATACCTCAAGGTCACACACACCTCTTTATTGAACTCAAATCCCCATCATGCAATTTCAGCATTGTCTCCTGACCTCCTTTTGAGGGTGGTGATTGTTCTCACTTGTTTTGTCTCTGTTGGTCAGATGTCTGGTACCAGAGGTCCAGTAGGAACCAGTAACATCCAGGAGAGCAGTCTCCCCTTCGACCTGTCTGTTTTCAAATCACTGCTGCAGATAGAGGTAACTGTCTGTCTGTCTCTCCTCAAAACACTCTTGTCTGTACAGTGTCTGCTCATTCATATCACACACAAATCTCATATTTGATAATGGGACAATGAACACCAGCATTTCACCCATTTATACCAGACTGTGGTCCAGGGTTAGTGCCTGGTAAGTAACACACACTTTATGGATGGATACGAAGAGGAAAGCTCTGCTGAGGTCGCTTCTCATTAGACAGAGCAGCAATTGGATGTTGTGATGCAGCTAATATGATAATTTTAGACTCACAGGCTCTTCATTACCTCAAAGGTTAGAGCTGGCGACCTATTTGTAGTTAGTAAATCAGCATGTCAAAGTTCACCAACACTGAACTCGTTGTGACGGCTCGGTTTGGATCTCCTTCGCCTTCACAAATAAATCTGCTGCTTCCTGCGATTCTGTTGAAATTACCTCAACTAAAATCTGCAGCTTTGTCACATTGCTGTAAATCATTAAGTTAATCCACCTGGTAAAATCTACTCGAGGTGTGCAGCAGGAACTGGGGACAGGAAATTGCACAAGAAGGGTTATAAACATACAGTGCTGGAGCCAGCATGGCTACCAGAAGTTGAGAAAGTTGTTAATTGAGCTTTTTCACAGCAGCCGTTTTGACGTGTTTATTTTGATGATCTGGGAAATGAGTTGGCAAAATGTGGATAATAACTTCCCTCTCTCCGTCTGTCTTCAGATCAGTGAGTGCAGCTCTCAGCAGATTCGAGGTCTGTCGTCTCTGAGGTCGAGTCTGGCAACTCTGAGTATCCACTACTCCACAGAAACTATGATGGTACAGTTTAGACTAAACACAACTCTAGTATACATGTTCGTGGATGTATATTGTGTACTGATGTGTGTTCTGGCTTCCTCCAGGCGATTTTGGTCCCAGAGGCGAGCGAGTTCTCACAGTGGGAGCCTGAGGGGGCAGAGTCTGGCTGTCCCGTCACCGCTGTCATCCCCGTGTGGAGAAACCTGACCACGCTGGACATGAGCCACAACTGCATCAGCACCATAGACAGCTCTGTGGTGAGACACGCCCACCAAACCTCAACACAATAAGAAAAATACTCAACACAGACATGTGCTGCCTTTACTGCCTGCACTGATTGGTCAGCTAGCTGTTGTGTCAGGATGTGATACGACCATCTCTGTCTTAACACAGGGCTAAAAAGAAGTGTGTGACTGAAGGTTTAGGCTTCATACATCCATTTCTATGTGCTGACACTGAGTTTTTTCTCTGTCGTAGAAACTGATTCCAAAGGTGGAGTTTCTGGATCTGAGCTACAACCAGCTGTCCACAGTGGAAAACCTCCAGGTATGTGTGTGTATGCACGTGATGAAGATAAGAAAATATCATCAATGTTGACAATATAATTAATTAATTAGACTTTTAACTGTCAGAAAACAGTGAAAAATGTGACTTTACTGTCCGGACCAGCCGACTCAAACGCATTCAGCTTACGATGATACAAAACAGAGAAAAGAGGCAAATCCTCACAGTCGAGATGCTGCAACAAAGAAACATCTGCTCGATGCATGACTGAAACTATTACCGATTATTTTCCAATACGTTCTCTGTTGATTAACTTGTCTAACTAACGCACTGTTTCGGCTCTTGTTGTTTCTGTGAGGTTCCTTTTCTCTCTGAAGCACTTTCTACCTCTTTGTTGCAGCAGCTACATGTGAGTTTAAACATACCACAGTTGGAGCATAGTTGAGGACTTACAGTTAAATTAGTAAAAACAGCTTGCAGTTGAGGTTCAGTTGTAGTGTCAGTACAGACAGCTGGTCCTGACAGGTGCAGTTAGACACCCCTACAGATGTGTAGTTTGTCGTACACTCGTACTGAATTAACTGTCCTGTGGTTGCAGCACCTGTACAATCTGGTCCACGTGGACCTGTCCTACAACAGCCTGCGGGTCCTGGAAGCTGCTCACACTCGTCTGGGCAACATTAAAACTCTGAGTCTGGCCGGCAACCAGCTGGACCAACTGACCGGCCTCACCAAGCTGTACTCTCTGGTCAACCTGGACCTCAGCCACAATCAGCTGGCTCAGGTAAACATACCATGGATGTCCTGATGGTCAAAGTGTCGTAGAAACATGCAGAAAATCTTTTTCTACGTTACTGTAACAGTGTAAAAGATTTCCTGCTTATTTTTTGCATTAAAAGAAGGAAAACATAGAAAATTACAAAAGGTATTAAATCTGTTATTACCAAAAAAGAAGGCAAATAAATAAACGACCAATCTCTCGATGTAATTGATCAATATTAAGTTGTAACAAACGTCCTCTCCCTTAATTTTCATCATCATTTTGTCATGTCTCTACTGTTGACTCTCTAATACACACAACTTAAGACTGAGGGGGAAAAAACATCTAACCATAATTCTAATGGAAAAATCCAGAATTTAGCGAGAGAGTCAGTGGAGGTTGATTTGGGTTGTTTGTGTTTCCAGTTGGAGGAAATCAGGAACATCGGCTCTCTGCCGTGTCTGGAGAAACTCAACCTGTCCAGTAACCCCATGTGCATCATCCCAGACTACAGAACCAAAGTCCTGGCCCAGTTTGGAGACCGTGCAGCAGAGGTACACCACCAAAACAACCATACTGTTGATATTACTACTGTACTACTGCTGCTACTACTGCAGCAGAGGCACACAGCCAACAACACCAACATGTTTACTGCTGCTACTACTATAGAAACTGCTCATAACTAGTACTGGTCGTATTTATTTATCACTAGTTTATACTACTTCAGCAGTTAATACTTTGTCTCTGCGTCTTCAGGTTTGTCTGGACGGTAAAGTGACGACAGAGAAGGAGCTGGACACGGTGGAAGTGTTGAAAGCCATTCAGAAAGCCAAAGAAGTCAAAGACAGGATGAGCAGCGGTGACAAGAAGGTATTTCCTGTCGCACTGAGTCATACAGCAGGAGGCAGTGTTAGACCCGTGGAGAGCAGTTTATATGGTTAGATTGTTAGTGTTTGTGTCAGTTATCATGACATACAGTTTGCACTTTAAAGATTGTTATTTAAGAGTTTAAATTTTGTGTTTATCATTTATATAACAAGTGTAAATCTATTTTAGGACTGTGAGACAGCAGAGCTTAAAACATCTTTTAACATCTTTGTTAATCAGAGCTCTCAAATAAATAGAACCTGGAACCTGCAGTAGTATATTTTTATAATTGTAACCTGATTATAGACAAATCATAAATCACAAGATGAAATCCACCAATTACATGTGACTAATAGTGATCCTGATACCAAGTTAATTACTAACAGATCTCTGAAGCCTGAAGGTTGACCAGCTGTTGCTGCTCTGTCAGTTACTACAGCAGCTTATGTTGTTCACTATGTGAGTGTAATGAGCTGCTGTAGTGTTTGTTTGAGTCACAACCTGCAGATCAGCAACTACAACTTGACACCATTAACAAGTGACCTTTTCAGATTAGAGAGATCGTGCACGTCAGCAGCAGAGTTAAGCGGTAACACAAATATCGCCAGTATGAGAATAAAAACAGGCTGTCACTTTTAAATGAATCTGTGAAGTTTGTGAGCTAAATCTGTGTATGTTTAAACACAGCCTGCAAAACTGAGTCTGTAGTTGTGTATGTTTTGTAAATTTGCAGAACATATTTCTTTTTTTTAAGAAGATACAATAAGGAGTCAAAATATTTGTGGCCAGCTGTTCAAGATTACTTCCTGTTTTGGTGTCCACACCTTCAGAATAAAAGACAGTTCAAGTTTATACTGACAAGCTGTACAGGAAGATGACGTCCCATTCTTACTCCAACCTACAAAGCTCTGATTGACAAAACCATTCAGAGCTACAAAGACAGACCAGACTGTGGCCAAATTAATTTTATGATTTATTTATTATTCATGAAATTCATCTAAACACACCAGTGATATTTTTACCTGTACTTAGAGGGCTGGGTATTCTTGCTTTATAACAAATAGGCTTAGTGAAGGATTATGTTAGGAGTACCCTCCTCCGAACATAATCCTTCACGGAGCCTATTTTGATCTTTAAGTTGTTGTACATCTACTGTAGTTTGACCACAATGTGAAGTAAAAAACCTGAGGCACACAAAAGGTCTAGATAGGAAGAATAAAAATATTAAAATACTACATGGTTAAAACAATCCCATTTATCACAGTAATAACCTCTCCTTCTGTAGTCAAAGGGTGAGAGTCATATTCTCCATAATGAGGATAGAGAAGGGCGACGACGGTAGGAGGATTCCTCTGGAGCATTTTGTTTTTTACTTGCAGTTTAAAGATCTTTTGAAGTTATGAGTCACTCGTACTGAGACCTTTAGAAATATTTCCAAGGTACAAAAATGGAGAAGAGAAATCAGATCTCTGTGACCAAACGGCCCGCTGCTTTCCAGAAAAGGCTTAACATGAAGGCACGTCTAGAAAATGTGAGCATGGTCTGCTGAAACTGATCCACACCCTCCAACAGGAGCTAAATTTGGATTTTTGGTTGGGGGGTAATGAAAAAACATGTCAGATTTTTCCAGCAGAAATCTCTGTGCTTACAGATTTAGAGTTTTATCACACAGATTTAGCTCTTGAACTTCACAATTTACATATTTTAAACATTTTTACACAAGTTTACAGTCGACTGCTGTCACTGGATGAGTCTGTCTCAGTCAAACTCAGTCTTTAAAAACCGACTGTTGCTCTGCTGGTGACGGTGCTGCTGGTTGCAGGTTTCAGGATGTGATCTGATCGATGTTGTAGCTGCTCTCTGAAGGCTTCCACCTCTCTGTCCTCTCGTCAGATCAGTGAGGAGACCAGGCTGTCTGCCGCTGCACCTCCTCACCTCTCCTCCTCTTCTCCCCCCTCTTCCTCCACCTCCTCCACCTGCTGCTCTACCTCTGCTCTTGCTCCTCCTGCTGTCACCTCCTCTTCCTCCTCCTCCTCCTCTTCCTCTTCCTCTTCCTCTTCCTGTCCGGCCCAGCAGTCTGCCTGCCCCAGCCAAGGTAATCATGTATGTATCAGGCTGTGCAGGGCGGGAGGGAGTGGTGGTTTTTATTTCTGCTGCAAGGCAGCGGCCAGACTGACGAGTATGGATGATTCCCAAAAACAGCAGCTGACAGCGCATGATGAGTTCGCAGCTAGTCATTATTTCCATTATCAATTAATCTGCCAGTTGTTTAGTCCATAAAATGTCAGAAAATTGTGAAACATACTGTTGATAGTGTCCTGAAGCTCAATCTACAAATGCCTCGTTTGGCCGACCAACTGTCCAAACAAAACCTTAATTACAGTAATTAGCAGTTGAGTATTTGCTCTACTTCACACACATGCACATCTTTAGCATAGCTTAGCACAAAGAAAGAGAGATAAATAATATGTGTTTACTGAACGGGTGTCTGGCTGCTACTTTCAGTGGATATAAAGTTTGGTTTGATTCTCACTGACTTTGTCTCGAAGTGGCAAACAATGAAATGTTTTTTCCATCGCAGTCACGTGATGCTCTGAGACTACTTAGGTTCTTTGTGGGGCTCTTTAGTTTCTCTTTGTGGTTTGAACCATATAAATGTTCCTCAGAGCGATCAGGAAGTGTCGCAGGACGTCACTCTGCTGCAGTGGAAAAACTTTCATCAGGTTAGCTGAGGAAGCTAACCTGCTAAAAAGCATCTTCTTTTAGCCTCTAAACCAGATCAGCTTTATGTTTCCTGTCGTAGATGCTTTGCTTTCACTGTTTTTAACTTTTTAAATTATGATGATGATAAGTAATCTGTTGCTTCAGCTGTTAAGTTAAAGCTTTGCTGGAATTACTGTATGTTTACATCAACTAACTATTAGGACAGCCTGGTTTTAGACTTCTTAAGATTAAATGAGTCAGAAACAACTGTAAAATGTCTACAAGTCGACTAACAACTCTTAAATCAACATGTTTCTTCAATAAACATGACAGACAAGTTAAATGTTGCCACAGCTTATTTGTTGATAGAAAATTAGGTTGACAGGACAATTACATTAGTTTCTGTTGATTGGTTAGAGCAAGCTATGTCACGCTGAAGAATGAAGAGATTATCAGACTACAAGTAGAGCCAACTGCTGCTTAACTGACTGTTACCAACGGACAATTCCTGTGAAAGCCTCAACAATACATCTGCAAGTGTGATGTTATTGGAAAATCGTATCTCAGTCTAGTTTGTGTTCATGTCTGAGCAGTTAGACTGTCCACACAGCGCGAGTGATGGATTTACAAACAGTAAATCAGAGCGTCATATTCACTAATGTTTGTCTGGAGGCTGTGCGACATCCTGCTAATGCTCAATAACCTCCGTCTTTGGCTTCGTACAGGCTGCGTGCTGTGTGTGTGTGTGTGTGTGTGAAGAGCTAATAAATGCATGTCAGTGTCTTATGATGTGAGACAGAGCTCGGTTGTTATTTGGCATTGATGTTTTGTGTCTGATTCAGTCGAACTCTGCATGATGCCCCGTCAGCTTTGGCAACACATTTCTCTCACAGCTCAGTATGCATGAATATGTTTTTAACTAAAGCTTAGAACCATGTTTGTTGATTATTTTTAAGCCTGTTAGGTTGCAAGTAATGATTATTTTTCATAATTCATTAATTTGCTCTACATGTTGGTGTATAAAACTGTGAAAAATGCTGATCTTAGAGCCCAAAGTATCGTCTTTAAAATGTGTTGTCTTGCCTGACTAACAGTCCAAAACTCAAAAAATACTTAATTAGCACATTAAGGCAAAGAAAAGCTTCAAATATTCATATTTAATGAGCTGGAGCTTTGAAATCGTCGTACATTCTGACCAAAATTTAGTTTAGTAAAAACTTGAAACGATTGCTCACAGGAATAGTTCAAATTTAAAGATGTCGCATTGTGGCACAAACTGACAGAATCTATCCAAACATAACGACATCAGCACTTTTCGATTTCACCGATCTGTTTCCTGTTTCAGAAGTGACGAGCAGCGAAGAAGCCACAGTTCCCCGCAGTGTCCTCCCTCCTGTGGACACCGCACCTCCCCCTGCAAGCTTTAACACCAATACACACCTCCTGTCTGCTGACTCCGCCCAGGTCAGACACACACACACACACACACACACACACACCTGAAACTCAAGGGAAGGTTTTTGTGAAGGTTCTCAGTCGTCCAGGTCATCAGAAAGGATTCAATATGGGGCAACTGGATCCTTGGAACTGTACATCCTTCAAGACGTTTCACATCTCATGCCAACCCTTTATGTAAAGGAGGAATTATGTGACAACAGATTAAACTAATCATTTAGATTAGGAGCGTAACAACCATTGAACACATCTGACATGTCTATCGTAGGCCTGTCATGATAACTACTTTTGTCTAATGATATATAGTCCCAGAAATAACTGCAATAAATGATATAATCATCATTTTATGGCGCTGATATCATGATAGATGCATTTTAATGCAAGTACAGGCTGTCAAAGAGGAAAGAGCTTTGTACTCAGATATTGGAAGTGTAATAATAATAATAAACTTACTTAACTTAGTGCTTTACAATAAGACACAACACAATAACAACAATAGCGATTAGTTATAAGCAATAAATCAATAAAAATTTGAATCAAAGGACTGAATTGTAACTTTCCCACAAACACCACCAGCAGCTCAAGGTTTACTTTACTTTATGATCAAATCCCTAGAGGACTTCCCATTAGCCTCGGCTGTATTTTGAGTGTACTGCTACATTGCATCTTACCAAGTGTTGACATGCAAACAAGCTAAATTAATATGGTAATATGGTCAACATAACCTGCTGTAGTCAGCTAATATAATCATCGTGAGCAGTGTTTGTATGCTGATGTTAGCATTCAGCTAAGGAAGGGAGCTGTGCTGCGGTGAGGTGCAGATTGTTTCACTTCTAATGTTGCTTCATGTGTTTGTCTTCAGGTCCAACAACCTGCTGTCAGCCTGTCTGAGCACACACACTGTGGAGCTCCCCCAAGTATAACCACCACGACTCCTACTATTACTGTCTGGTCAGTGTGAAATATCAGTGCTACTACCATCATATAAACTAACAACTCTGAATATATAACCAGTCTCTTTTACTTTTTTGATTGCTGTTAATCTACCTTCGGTGAAACTCAACATTTCGAGCCACTGGAAGGCTTTTATTTTGAAAAACTATTCAAATTTCCCTCTGCCTCTCTCTCCTCCAGTTGTGTCTGCTCCTCCAGACCAGTTGAAGCCACGTGTTTCTCCTGCAGTGCAGCCTCGTGTCCTCTACTTTCTCCTCACCTGCTCTCCTCCTCCTCCTCCTCCTCCTCCTCCTCCTCCTCCTCCTCCTCCTCCTCCTTTAACAAAGACTTCATTACCCAGCTCTCCCATCGTCTCAGCTCCATCCTGAAGGAGCAGAAGAGGAATTCAACAGAGGAGGACGAGAAGGAGGAGGAGAGGGAGGAAGAGAAGACATCTGAATCCAGAGAGGTTCAGTCCCACGTCGAGGGCACCGATGTGGGAAGTCTCAGGTAATCAAACCAATCACTGGAGGACTGAGTCAGATTGTATTTTTGAATAATATCAACATGTTACAATGTAGAAAAATGAATGATGAATGACTTCTGATTCTGATACTTTACTCCAGTCCAGGTTCAAGGGACGGGTACTTTGAGATGGGTCTGGATGACTCTGTTGAGGAGTCGGTCTGCTCCTCCTCCACGTCACTCGCTGTTCCTCCTACAGAAGAGCCTGATGGCCACCAGGGGGATCTGTGTAAAGAGGAAGAGGAGGAGGTGGGGGAGGTGGAGGAGGAGGTGCAGGTCAGCAGGGTTCTGTGGTGCTACTGTCTTCAGGTAAAGGAGGAGGTGGAGCAGAAGGAGGCATGTCTGGTGCTGATGGACAAACTGTTAGGCCTGCTGTACCTGTCAGATGATTTCACATGGACCAATCAGGACGCAGGTAAACACACACGGAAGCTATGAATTAAATTGTTAGTTGCATCCCTCATATACGGTAAATTAGATGATGCGTGGTAGTCCTGCAGTGCAGAAATTATATAAGAGTGTCTGTCCTCCTGTTCTCAGACCAGGAGCAGAGTCCTCCTGTGGAGGAGTTGCTCTCCAGCCTGCAGGTGGACCTCCTGGTGCCATACTCCCAGCTCCTGTTCTTCTCCCAAGCCGAGCTCCCTGACTCCTGCCTCGCATTCGGCCTTCAAGCTGGTTCAACCAGCTGGTATATCTTCTCTGAGGCAGAGGAGCTCCGGCAGACCAGGACCGAGCTGACGGCGCTGATCCAGGTCAGAGAGCAGCACACGAGCCATTTAGGCTACACTGCAATCCTTAGTCTGTCACCTGGAAAATAAAAACCTTCTCCCTTCTTTTTCCAGGCGGCAGGATCTCAGACTGACCCGGAGATCTCAAACACTCCTCAGCTCCTCCCTCGCTCGCTCATCAACTCCTGGGAGCTGGAGGAGAGTCAGGGAGCCCGGGGAGGCTATCCTGCCCACCTCCTCTCTTCCCTCACATCCTCCTCCTCTGCCCTGGACACCCACCCGCTCCTGTCAGACATCTTATCAAGAAGAGAGGAGCCCAGCCTCCCTTTTCTCCTCTTTCTCACCCACCGACACCTCTGGGTGCTGACGATAGATTTCAGAGAGCTGGCAGGAAGAGTGAGGAGGAGCGCTGACCTTCATTCCTCGTCCTGGTGCAGGCTGGTCCGTGTGCCCCTCGGCTCTGTGGTGCTTCACCCCAGAGAGAGAGCTTCTCAGGTCGGGGACAGGACCAACAACAGCTCCTGCCCCGACCCAAAACACCACCGCAGGTACAGAGGCTACTCATGAAGTTACATACATATATTTTTTATGATTTTGTGCAGTTTGAAAACACTCTTAACCATCATGTCCAGGTTGAGTCACACTGTGGAGCTGCTGCTGGGCGGCCAGAGGCTGCTGTTTGTCTTCCCTCTGGCCCAGGACAGGAGCTCTTTCCTGGGGGAGCTGAGCCAGCGCAGAGCCACTCTGGAGGGGCTGAAGATGGTGGCCCTGCCCCAGCCCTGCACGCCCTGTCCACACCAAGGTCAACACACACATGGTGAAAACTACCTGCATATACAATTCCCCTAATTTCAGCTGCTGATTACTTCTCCTAGTTTGTTTGACGCGTCCTTGTTGTTGTGTCCTCAGGCTGTCACAGATCCAGAGAGCAGTGCTGTTGTACCAGTTCTGTGAAATCACACAGCACCAGCAGGTAGACTCTCTCCATGTAACCACAGAAATCTTCTCTTCTTCTTCTTCTTGTGCCTTCATCAGCTGCACGCTGATATCACACTTGTACTTTGATTAAGGCCACACAGAGTGTCCCAGTTTCACACTGTACTAACGCTGCAAACACACTGTACTAATCTTATCAGGGCACGCATTTGTAAAGTGTATGATGTTTATTTATCTAAAAACAAACTGTGATGCAGAGCAAATGTTGATGGCATCGTCGATATTATCAGCTGAGTTGATCTTATCACTGATATACACGTATGAGCTTTTACGTATGTTGGGCGATAACTGTCAGAGAGGACTGACGTATTTTTACAGTGTACAATGTCTTAAGTGCAGATTTTGGTCACAATTCTTCAAGTACTTTGTGTGTCATGCTGTTCTCTCTCTGTTTGGGTCAGTTCGGCTCCACCACGCTTTGGAGTGATTATACTTGTTATCAGCTTCATTACAAAAGCGTCTCTAATGTTTTTCTAAATTAATTTATGCACTGCTGCTTTGCAGAGGTTTTCATCCCGTCTGTTTTGGACTGGGTCCAAATGTCTGGGACTGTGGGGGCTGCTAATCTGTAACAATACATCACCTGTACACCTCCAAACACATCTTGGCTCCTGTACTTTATCTTTCTCTGTCTTCAGTACATTTCAACGATCCAGTGCAAGAATAATTAATTGGGTAGAAAGACGTGGGCTTCTCTAACAAAGACACCATTCGTCTGTACATTAAAAATAAAATCCTGAGGGCGCCTTGTGAGCTCACCTGGTAGAGCACCCCATGTATCAAGGCCAAAGTCCTCAATGTAGCGACCCGGGTTCGAACTTCCTGTCTCTCTCCAGCTGTCACTTTCTAATAAAAATGTCAAAAATATCTTTAAAAACAAAATCCTGCTTTGCTGATGATCAGATTTTGGTGAAATGTTCCAGTTGGTGCTGATTGATTTTATTTTTTGATCGTTCAACAAACATCAGGGAGCACAGTGTGTCATCTTTTTTTCCTACAGCAGCTCTGTAGTGATGATGAGAGATGACTTTTATTGATATGTTTATCTTTTACTCACTGCTCCTCTCTTCTCCTCCTCAGCTGGGATTCCTCCCGCCTGCAGGTGGAGGAGAACCAGCCGTCCCCCCACCTCACGCCAGGTCTCTCCCCTGGACTGAAGCTCCTGGCTGGGCTTGGAGGACAGCAACTGCTGGACTACTTCCACAGATATATAGCAATGGTAGGACACACACACACACACACACACACACACACACACACGATTCATCATGTAGAGAACAACGATTCATCAGTAAAAAACAAAAAGTTAATCAGAAGTTCCAGGTGTGCCCCACGTACAAAGGCTCAGGCCTTACCGCGGAGGCCCAGGGTTTGATTCTGACCCGTGGCTTGCTTCATGCCATCCTCTCTCTCCCTACTTTCCTGTCACTATCAAATCTATCAAATAAAAGTTCAGAAGCCAAAAAATAATCTTAAAAAAGGTCCTAGAGTCCTAGATGTCAGTTAAAGACGTCAAAACAGCTGGAAGCAGAGAATCTTTGCTCGAAATGTCATTAATCGATCAGCAAAATAGATAATTTTATGTTGATTTACTAATTATTTCAGCTCTAAATTTTATTTTTTTGTAACTTTACTTTCAGTCACTAAAGACACAGAAAGTTACTTCAAACAATGATGACCTCGATTTCTTTCAAAAGAAACCGTCTGTCAGATGACTAAAGTCAGTTCTTAGATCTGTTTCGACCTGTGATGAAGTCCAGTTGGTTCTTTTTCTCACTTTTAACGTCAGTGAAGTTCTTAAAGAATTGTTAATGTTCATGTCATTTATATCAGTCTGAGGCAGAGGAGGTGAGACAGGTCTTGTGGCTGTCTGTGGTTCTCTACAAGTCTCCAGAGTCTGAGCTCACCTGCTGTCTGCTGCTCTCCACCGACACCATCTACTTCCTGTTGGAAGACGCTGCCTCCACACTCGGTCATCACTCAGGTAAGGATGAGACGACATGATTGAGGCAGAGAGACACCAGTGTGTCTGTAGTCTTTCTGTTTTATTAAATCTCGTCTCTGTCTCTGTCAGTGTTGGACGTAATGGACTCAGGAGATCCAGACGTCTGTCTGTGCTGCTGTCTGTCCATCGGACTGTCTGAGCTACTGTCCATCAACGTGGGACTGTTCGACCAGTACTTCAGAGTCGTAGGTCAGTCGTCGTATCTCCAGTGTTTGCAGATATCACACAAAGTTTTACCAAACTCCTGCTAATATAAATCTGTGTCACCCTCTTACCTACCCTCTCTCTCTCTCTGTCTCTCTGTCTGTGTGTTTGCAGGTCGTTCGGCCGATCACATCGTGTGCTGTCTCAGCAGGGACAGTTACGGGACGGGCGTCTTCCTTCAGGAGCTCATGTCGGCTCTCAGTCTGCAGCAGCAGCTTCCTCCTCCAGAGCCGTCAGATCAGGACTTCTACTCCCAGTTCACCAACACAAACACAGGTAACAGTGTTAAGGATACACAACACGCGTCCATCTACATATATGACTCGTAGTTTTAGAGGCTGGGTACATGAAACAAACAAAGTCTGAACACTACAGGTAGAGTATCAGAGTTTAGTCCATGAATCCGCCTGGATAGTCTTTCAGTGACGTTTCATTCATGTGGAAGGTTTGATTGGTCTGATCGTCTGATTGCTGACCTGGTGTTAACCTGACAGTCATAACTGATGTGATTTTCTCCTCCCTGCAGGTAAGATGCAGAACTACGAGCTGGTCCACAGCAGCAGGGTGAAGTTTATTTATCCCAGTGAGGAGGAGATGGGAGATCTGACCTTCATCGTGGCAGAGAGGAAGACTCCGGCCAGCGCAGCGTCCTCATCCTCGTCCTCACGCTCCTTCAACGTCCTGCTATACCTGCTGGTCTTCCAGGTAAGAACTTCTTCCGTTGTAGTTTGTGATTTAGCTCCGCCTAGCGCTTCTGTGCAGTGTCTCAGGATACAGCACACGCCAACACTTTATGAAGCTGCACACAGTGACTGTGCCCAGCTGCAATGATTTCTTCTTACCTGCTGCTTGCTTCTTTCCTCCAGGTTCAGATCCCCAGCGGTCTACCCAGCCAAGGCTCTGCTCTCTCAGTCCACTCCACCCCGTCCCCCGTGCTCCAGCCCAGGACTTTGATCCTGACCAGCACAGATGTGTTCCTATTGGACGAGGACTACGTCAGCTATCCTCTGCCCGACTTCGCCAAAGAACCTCCCTCCAGGTGAACACACAGGAAGCTCTGCTGCACCACAACATGTCAAAACCTTTATCGATCTTTATACACAGGATTTACAGTGACAGACTTTGGGTTTGGGGAGGCAGGACCGACAAACATGAAACAACAAAATCAAAGAAACATGTCGTCTCTCGTGAACGCAGCAGAGATGTAATTTGACTGCAAGAAAAAGAAGCTGTTCCCTCGTGATTGTGCACGTCTGCTGCAGGAAAAGAGGAAGAAGAGGAGACACTGACTGTGTGTGACACGTAGACAGTTCAGTCACAAATACTGATGGTGTTTAATCAATATTCACTGAGCCCTAAAACCAGAGACAGGACATCAAATCAATCACTGTGTGGAGGAACAGGAGTAACTCACAGATATGTTTTGATTGGTCATAGCTTAGGGTGCATTCAGACAGGATCCAGCACAGCGGTTTGAGTCGGGGTAGTGCGTTTTAAAATGCAGCGACCTGCAGCGGAGAAGTTGAGCTGGATCCAACTTTTGGGTCACGCTGAGGCCGCCAATCAGACACTCAGATCGGTCAAACCTCCACAGTCAGTCACTAAATGTCAGTGAAATGTCACAGAAATGTCACTAGACTCTGATACTCTACCTGTTGTGTTCTGGCTTTGTTTATTTTATGAACCAGCTTCTAAATCTGAGTCTGGCTCACAATAAGCTGCAAACTAGAGACACGACGAAGTTGCTGTTGTAGTCTATATTTTTATAACAATGTAAAAGAGGTCACTCGAAGTGACGACCCTACAGAGAAATATCACCTGAATCTGCAGCTCCCTTCAGCTTCACGGAGCTTTATAGCAGGTTTCAGCTCTCTCGTGTGTTATTTTTGGACACAGACGCCTCTTTTCAGCTCTAAAAACACACCGTACACTTCCTGCTCGGCACCAAAGAGCAAACAGACGCACTCAGAGACTCGCTGGTGAACACAGAAGAGCATTTATCAGCTAAAGCAGTCAGATATTTCCCTCGGGAGTTGGCAGAGATTAAAAACAGGAAAAAAAAGAAAAGAGTCGATAAACCACTGGAGGTCAGCAAAAACAAGTTTTTCAGAGGCTGTTAAACACTTTTTGCAAGCTTGATGAAGCAGACGTGTAACACTCTGCTCCCTGTTCTTGATTTTTATTAGATCCAGAGCTGCTTTTTGTACCAAGACGTATTTATTTTAGAATCTGGAGTGAAATGTCATTGAAAACATCAAAAATCGACGTATTGAATCTGATTAATAATTCCCTGTATTTGTATGTTGTGTCTTTCTTGTGATGATTACTGACAGTACGGAGGTTGTCATCCTCCTCTTTCTCATCATCTTCCTCCTTCAGGGAGCGTTACCAGCTGCGTGAGGCTCGAAGGATCCGGGACCTGGACCGAGTCCTGCTGGGCTATCAGACGTACCCTCAGGCTCTGACCCTGGTGTTTGACGACCTGCCCGGCCCTGACCTGCTCTGCCACCTCACCATGGACCACTTTGCCGCCGTAGGGGAGGAGGCCCCGCCCAGAGGAGGCGGAGCCAGTGCGGGCGCGGAGGGCGAGGTCCAGTGGTGCGTCTTCGTCCCGGGAGCTGACAGCAGAGAGAGGCTGATCTCGCTCCTCGCTCGCCAGTGGGAGGCGCTGTGCAGCCGGGAGCTTCCTGTTGAGCTCACCGGCTGATGGGTGACTTTTCAGCACCTAGTTGGTCGGTAACTTGCCGGGGGAGTCGATGTATGACCAAGACAATTTACACACAGATTCAGGGCTTCAAATAAAGTTTGTACAAAATGTTGTCAGACCGAAGGACATAGAAAGCGGCGAGACGCGATGAATCAACGATGAATTCTCCTTAAAGGCAGTCATGGCGTTTCACCTTGTCAGAGTCTGATTTAAATGAGATCTTGACTTCAAAAAGACAAGCGTAGAGGCCTCTGTGTGCCTCAAAGGAACTAGTTATCGAACACTTAGTTTGAAGCATACTGGATCATCTTACAGCAGGAAGGGAAGCAGCTCTGACCACAGAAAAAAAACTGAGAGTTAGAGTCACCGGACACCAGTTATAGACAGCAGGACGGGCATCTGACCTCACACGGGAGTTTATGGCACAACCTCACTTTCTTGCAACGGAGCAGATTTACAGACAGACTGGTGTTGTGCAGCAGGGGGCGCTGTAGACCATGTCCACGGGAGATTTTTAATCGACATCACCTTAAAGGAACAGCTTGTTGTTTGGTTAAATCCTCTCATCCTCTCCGGAGTCAGATTCAAAGACATCATCTCCAGGATGTGTGTGTGTTAGCCTAGCTTAGCACAAAGACTGGAAGCGGGGGCAAACTGCTAGCCTAGCTCTAGAGGCCAGAGAGCAAACTCCACCTTCTAATAACTCCAAAGCTGTTTGATTTATTGTTATTTATGTTGCTCTTAAAACCAAAAATCCCTTTTTTTTACATTTCCGTCTGACTCTGGGCGAGGTGACGAGAGGATTCCCCAAAACTGTTGTTTTTTACGTAGCACACACACAAACTCACACACACACACTGCTGCTCGGCACAATCTGCTCTCCGAACATTTTATTCCTTGCACATTGTAATTAATTAAGCAGTATTACTGAACTGTATATTGTTAATATTAATATTATATTAATATAATTGTTGCTTTGGGACAGACGGATGTTTTCCATCCTGACGTAGATTTTGTACTAACCATGAAGGTCCTGATGATATTTCCAACATGAACTCACGAAGTGTCATATTGAGTTGCATCATTTTTTATATTGTGTTTTATTTTATTGTTTGTTATCGAAGAATGGGAAGCCAGCCGGCGTTCCAGTGTTGGACCCTTCTCCGCTATCGTTTCCGTTACATGTCATGTCTTGTTAAAGGGGAATGCCACTGAATTAAAGTGAAAATGAGAACGTGTAAAAAAAGAAAATAATAATTCCTCTTTGGTTTAGCAAAAGCGGTTTTGTTCTTCAAAAAATCAGCAGGATTTCACCGCAGTCTGCAGACTTTTCAGCTGATGCAGCAACGAAAAACCCACAACATCAAACCTGACTGTCGGACCAACGAGATGTGAGTCACTGCTGAGGTTTTTTTATCAGGAAATCTTGATGTTTTACAAAAAGTGATAGTCAATGATATGAGGGCACAAAACAGGGTCAAACATTCATCAACAGATTGAAAGAAAGAAAGTTTTTACTGTTTCTACAACAAATTCACTCAATGTGAAGTCAAACTGAACCGAGCCTGATGGGACCTATCAGATCCTGTCAGAAGATTTGGCAGACCTGCGCTACATGTAGGTCAGTTAGATGTAGCTTCCCCTAGTGAGCTACCACAGCACGTGAGATGTGATGATGGAGAACATTTAGCACTGACAGTCAACATGTTTAAGCATTTCCTAAAGACATTTAAGACCTTATGAAGGAGGACCGTGTGTCATGCAGGACTGCAGCTACAACTGAGAACACTGAGGTCATGTCCTTTAAATAATTCTTTGATTTAGGGTCCCAAATCTCAGTATTATCTTAAACTATACTTTAAACCTCGATTTACATCTACATTTAGGCCAAGAAACTAAATGATTCCAGAAAATACTGCTGGCAGTGTAAAGAGGGCTTTGAAATTTATCAGAGTTGTAGCGTGACCAACTGAACCAAGACCAGAGTGTATCGAGACCAAGACAAGACCAAAACTTTGAGGGGTTGAGACAAAGTCATGACCAACACCAAGACCAGACGGTATATAACCTACTTAGGTAGCTAATATTCACCAAAACTCTTTGGGTGAAGTGTGGTGCCACATTGAGTCAGCTCGTTAACAGAGAGACAGACAGACAGACAGTTAAAGAATAAATCAGACAATGGACAGGCAATTAAGTGATATCCTCGCAGTTGTGGTGTTGAGTGAGCTGGAACTCAAATCCAGAGACCTCTTTGTCCGAGACCGAGACGAGATGCAGTAAAAATGTATTCGATTTCAAGACCGAGACCTTTAAAAAGTGATGCTGAAGACCAAGGCTGATCTCGAGTACTACAACGCTGGAATTTAGACATTAATGTTGGGATGTTAAACACTTCTTATGAGTTTAGAATTTCCTAGTAATATTCCTGGAACAACCTACTGTACTTAACAACACCATTTACAAAGAAGTTGGCATGCCTTGTGTGGAGTTTATAACTTATCTGTGGAAACTTGTAGAAAATATAAGTGAAACATCTAAATGATTGAGTGGGACTGTAACACTGAGTGTTTCCTAAACTCTTGGGTGTGACCAGGTCGAGAACTATTTGTTTTCCAGAGAACATCTTTGTAAAAAAAAAAAAACACGGTAAGAAAGAATTCACAAAAAGTTCCCGTCAGCAGTTCCTCGCCCTCGCAGCTCAGTGAGGTTTTGATGACTTGGCGGTTCAGCAGCAGCATGAAACGCCCTGCCACCTTTCAACTTGTTCAGCTTCCTCTATTTCCTGTCTGTTGGCAGCAGCTACAGTCATGAAATTCAGCTGATTTCCTTTTTAGAGACACTTTAACAGTCCGAGGACAGAGATACTGTACCAGGAAGGGTCTGATCAGCAAAACCTGCCAAACTGACCCCTGATTGGTGTTCTCAGGGCTCCTGCAGGTCAACCGATGAGCTCTCTGCTTTCATGTGAAGAAGAAACTGTAATAAAGACACCAATTCAGTCGCCCCTCATCGCATGTAGAGGTTCGGTTTCTAATAGGATTCAGCACAGTGTGCCAAGATGACATGACAATGCGTTTTGAAGAACACGGTCATGCTGGGGAACCATCGCCGATGAGATTACGTGTGTTGTCACATCAGTTTGTTAGCTGCGAACTTCTTCGGGTGCAGAGACTTTTAATATAACTATTATAAGTTGTTATTATGTTACTGTGGCACATCTGAGTCCACTCAGCACAAAGACACACCTGGGACAGGTAACCGTTTAGATGATCTTTTGTTGAAATGGATGGATTTGGATCTGTTAAGCAGTTCAGTTTAGGAACCGCCACTAAAGTTGAAAGTGTGTATTCCTGGCACTGTGAGGTTTTCCAGACATTCAGCCTCATTTACAGTTAAAGTCACTTTTGATAAACATTTGGAGCAGAAAGACAACAGGGAAGACCAGACGGATGTGACACTGATAGTAAATCCTTTCTCACTTCCTCTTATCTTTCATGTTTTCTCTTGTCTGCTCTGCTGTTTTCCGGCTAAGAGTGCTGATCGGAGGCATTTGTTGAGGTTGAGACGGTCACAGGGACGTGGATGTCCGTGACCTTTGGCTCTGGCCGCTTGCTCTCTCTCTATTCCTTGATTCATGTTTTTCTCAAATTGTCAGGAGTCAGCAGTGAACGAAGTTGTGTGTGAGCGTGTCGGTGCCAACATTTAAAGATAATGATGGCGTCCTTCACACAATGTTTTAACTTATTTGTCTTGTACTTAATCCGGTTAGCCAGTCAGCAGTGTGCAGGATCAGACATTATCTCAAACAGCTGATAAAATATAAACACATTTATGATAAAACTGAATGAATCCTTGAGATCAAACAGTCTCGTCCATGTCATGTCAGTCTGTACTCTTATTATAAATCTAGAAATCTACAGATCATATAACTTTTTATCTCTTTTAAAGGCCTTAAAGATTCTTGGTACTGTCCAAACAAATTTGCCAGCGAGGCCTCCAAATTACAGCTGAGTGTTAGACGATATGGTTTGTAGTGTAAGTGTAACTAAACCATAGACAGTATAAAACATGGACGTAGTATCCATGACGTCACCCACAGGTTGTTGGTGGACCTGAGGTGGGCTGAATGATGCCTGGGTGCTCAAACAAGCCATCTGTCAATCCAAGAGGCTGTTAATTCTGCATAACTTTAATATAATTTGAACAGGTGAGTTCAGTACAGTTGTCATGAACGGGGAAATTAGCTATAGAGACCAAAACTGGAATTGCCAAAAAAAAATTGCAGTTCCTCAAACGTCCACTTGAGGCTGGCTACAGAACAAGTCAGTCTCCATAAGTCCCCATGTTAAAATGTCCAACTTCACAGCAGAAATAAACATGTTTACAGCCTGGTACAAAAAACAGTTTTGGTCTCTATAGCTAATTTCCCCGTTCATGACAACTGTACTGAGGGTGAATTTTTATACAACTCACCTGTTCAAATTACAAAGTTACTTAAAGTTATGCAGAATTAAGAGCGTGGCCACTTTGATTGACAGGTGGGTGATGTTAGAGATGCCTTGTTTGAGCACCCAGGTGTCATTTGGCCCGCCTCAGATCCACTGATGATCCACGCCTTTGCCAATTTTTAGATTAAACCTGTGGATGACATCGCGTATACGCTGTCCATTCTTTATACTGTCAGTTAGGGTTAGGCGAATGTTCGCACTCTAAAATTGCAAAAAAGTAAAGTCCAGATGAAAACGATCACATGTTTTCAGTGTCATAATATGGGATTTATAATTAAATTACATATTTAAAGCCATAACTTTAGATGTATTTATATTTTAAGGCAGCATGACTGAGCGTAAAGTCACAGACAGCAGTAGATGCTGCACAAACTGTGGGAAAGATGTGATCATGTGAGGGGTGGAAAAATTAGCTGAACATAACAGAACTGGACATGGTGGTGAGCCGGAAGGTTGCTGGTTAAAATCTCCACTCAAACTGTGTTGGGAAATGTGTTAGGGGGAAACATGTCCAGCTGTAGAGCCCTGCGTCTGCCTGCTTCCTGCTATTGTTCTGTCTGCTCGGCTCAGTTTGACCTTTTACCCTCCTGGTCAGACTCACCTCGCCGCGTCTGTCATGTGTTCCTCAAGTCAAACTGAGTTAAAACAGGAAAGAAACTCGGCTTTCGCATTTGTTCCTTTTCGTTCGAAGAAGCAGACGGACGGGGCGGTCCAAAATACACCGCCCCTCTGGGACGACCGGGAGGGGAAATCCGCCTAAAACTTCCTGTTAGGAAGAGAGAGTATTTCTCACAATCTCTCTCTCTCTTTTCAGACATACCTCAAAGTTTGAGGCCAGAATGTTTTGTGAATGATTTTATAATTTATTTATATCATACTTTCTAGAAATATATTAATTTATTCATGAATTATTTAATGGCATGTTCATGAGCATGCAAAGAAAAGTAAGAATCCTAAAGTCTGTCCTCAGACAACCTGGTGTCGAAACCTTGAAGGAAAGAAAAAAAAACCTTGAAAGAAAAATTACAAATGAGCAGAAAATGTGTCACATTTAGTAAAAATACAACAAGCAATAATCTGCAGCAGCTACAGCTGGATTTATACGGAAGCCCCAAGCGGTTATACATTATTTCCTCCTTGTGATAACGAGTTCATTTCATTTGTTTTCTCAAGATATCGAGCCGTTTATGGCATCATGTCGACATCAAACAAATGTTGTTATTCCGAGATAACGGGATCATTTTCTCAAGATATGAAAAGTTTGACCGCCCAGGGCTTCCGTAGTGTGCAGGGTTGTAATAAATTTAATATAAAAACTTCTAGAGTAAGCCCAAGAAATATGCCCAGTGAGTAGTTTATCCTTTAAGGAAGCCCCAAGCGATCTTCTATTTTATTTCCTCTGTTTTCTTGAGATGATTCAAGATAAAGAAACTTTTGAGACCTTTGAGAAAACAAAAGGATAGTCGAGTATATTAAATGATTGCAGGAAACATCATTCAGTTAATTGTGGCATTATCTTGGGAAAACAATGTTTCGTTACTTCGAGATCTCGTGAAAATTATCCAGTTATCTCAGGATAACGTTTGTTATTTCGTCATAATGGCATAAATAACTCAAGATCTCCAGAAAACAAATGAATTACCGTGTTTTTACAGGAGAACAGAGGAAATGTATGAATGCAGGATTGCTTTGAGCTTCCATATAATTCAGGGTTATGATAAATTTAATAAAAAACTTCAAGAGAAAGCCAAAGAAAGATGCCCAGTGAGTGTTTTATCTATCTTACAAAGATTCATGTAGTAGTTCTCAGAACAGTTTCAGTGAGTGATTAAGTAGTAGTATTAAGTAGCAGTTGTGAAGTTATAAAATACTTGACTCAAACTGCTGAGTAGCATGTGATCCCAGGACTGATCTGAAAGCTGCAAAATCATCATAATTTGATATAAAGTACGTGACCCCGACAACATGACAAAAAAAAAAGTTTCCCAACTGTACATTACAACACAACAAAACTGCATCATTTAAAAGTGAAACTAACCTTCACAATGCTACTGTACCTGCTTTTGTTACATATTAAGAAGACAATCGGAGGTTTCAACGTGTAGAATTGTTATTTTTAAATGATTTAAACTCCCACCAGGGTACGACTGTTGTAGACCTTTCTCACGCTGAACTTTTTGATGTGTTAATCTGTAGGAACTTGGCTTGAAGACCGGAGGGTGGCCCGTCAGCTGGAGAGGTGCCTGTTCACCTCCTGTGCCCTTGAGCAAGGCACCATCTCTCCACATATGCATGTCTATGAGTGACTTTGTGTGTGTGTGTGTGTGTGGTTGTATTTTGCACATTGCTCTTGCACATCTGTGATATTTCCAACCTGCATGTTGTGTAACATCCCTGCAGTAAATCATACCTTCATGACGGTTGATGTTCAGGTTTTAGGGAGGCAGTGATTCAACTTTATGGACTTATGCGTTTAATATCTCTAACCTCATATACAGTACTGCTAATGTACTGGACTGTATTAGTTTTAGCTAAATAAGTGTGTGTGAGAGAGAGGTCAAATACTTTGTAGTCTTTTTGCCTTGCACCCTTCGGCACCGACTACATGTGCCTGTTCAACCAGAATGATGTTCCCTTCACACACGGTGTTTATTTTTCCTGAAGAAGTACAACTCTCCCATGTTTCCCAGCATAATTTTGCATAGTTGGAATTCTTCTTCTTCTTCCTCTCTGCTTATCTCTTAACTGTTTGGTGGGTCCCAACGCCCAGTCAGTGGTCTACAGGTGCTGTAGTCCATGTGCAGTAATCCAGAGAGGAAGCGGTGTGTGTTACCGTATACTGACAAAAACAACTGCTGTTACAACTGCTCCTGTGCCAGGACTAACGCCGTCACCACTTGTACTGCTGCTATTACTACTACTATGGGTGTAGTAGGAGGAGATGACCTCTGCTGGGAGGTTCCTACTGTGCCAGTTTCTGTTGTTGTTGTGTGTTTTTTTTCTTTCTCTTCCTAGACTGGAGAGGAAAAGACGTGACGCCAGCGGTAGCTCCAGCCTCTGTGGTTGCTCTCTGCCTCGCAGGACACTGACTGAGCTGAGAGTTTATCTGTTAGTTATAATTTGTTAGTTTTCTTCATAACGGGGGAGGATTGTTGCCTTCAGGGTGAAAAATTAGGATACAGCTGTTAATCTCAACACTGCCTGGATTCACCCTGTAGTTTTGAGTTTATATATTTTAAGTACTTCTATGTCTAGCAACAGCAGGTTGCTTTCAGATTTACTACACCTATTTGTGCTGGAGTCAAAGTCTATTGTTTTCTAATAGTTTTGTTTTTCCTGCACAGAGGATGTTGTTATCTGTGTGTTTCTTCCTGTAGTTAGTAGAGTAGGTTGTGTGAGAGATTCAGAATACATTTTCTACTTTTTCTACTGACCGCAGAGGACGCTGGCTTTGTGGTTTATTTTTCCCTCTGGATGTGACACTTTGAGCCATGCTGCTGCTCCTTCTGCTGCTGCTCCGCCTGCAAACTTCACTGCAAGAACAGGTAACACACCTCCAACTCCTCCAACGGAGATCTCTAAAAGTGAATTGCTTTACTCTCTGATCATTGTTGGTCTTCCAGCTCCTGGTCTCACAGATTATTTTTGCCTGTTTGCACAGAATCAAATGTTTTTGCTCGCTGAATGAATGAAAAGTTGCGAATCCTGTGAACAGAATTGCTGTTTCTATATCCTAGAAGTAGTACTAATACAGTCCAGACAAAAACCTTTAACATAATGGAGCCGTAGAAAAGCACTCCAGCAATTCACTATTGTACTTCCTTAAAGTTGGTGGACTCACAAGAGTCCACCAACAGAATGGCTACAGTCAAAGCAGCAAAGGCCGAGATATACTGACATTTAGTCACGCTAAAGGCTCTGCATTGAGCTGAATGCTGCATGCTTACATGCCAATATAAGCACTGCACGCTAACAACAACACTGCTGATGTTTAGCGGGTAATATTTACCTGGTTCATCATCTTAGTTTATCATGTTAGGATGCCAACACGGTACAAGTTAATCTTGATTTTGCAAGTGTTTGGCCATAAACCAAAGTTTTTCTGGCAAATTCTGAAATTGTTTGCCTGACAGTGGTGCTAGATGAAAGCCAGAGGATGACCAAAGAATTTAAAGTTCATCCTCTACATACTTTCAATATCTATCCCAAATTTCATGGCAGTTTGACAACAATTGGACTCAAAACCAAAGATATCAACCTGCTGGACGCGCTAGTTAAAACATCACAGGCTTGTCATCTGGGAACCATGAACAAAACGTTGTACCAATCCATCACGTAGATGTCAAATATGAATAATTATACAACAGTTAGTCCTGACGTGAAGTAATCTGATTGGACAAGAGGTGCCCCATGAGTGCTGATATAGAGAATAACAGCACTAAGACCTTGAACTACATGTATCACTCCACTCCACAAGGTGTTCTAATGGTCGTTACTTTAACAGTCATCATCTGTCTTAGATTGTAACAAACCCAGATTTTACAAAGATGGTCAGATTTAGTTTAAAACACACACAAGGATCAGCCATTTACTGCAAACTGCTGTTAGAAACTGAGTATGATTATCTGATAATAAACCTGATCAGCCACCGTCAGTAATCAACACACAACCATTAATCAAACCAACAGTCAACGTCAGACAACCTTATCATATTTAACAGTTAAAACACATCACTCTAGACACGATAAAGGACGTCATATGTCCACAGTCTGACTGTCAATTCAGCATCAATATAATCCATAAAGATAAACAGTATAACGGCTAGTTATATTAGCTAGTTAGTTAACTGGCTATTAAACATTTTATCAGAACGTCAAGACGAGAAAAAGACTGTCAACATACAAAGCAGCTGACCTGTGGTAACACATAGACCGACACAAAGTCAGGAAATGTTTACGCGTTGCTCGGCAACAGCGTGGTCCGGGTCCGGTTGAGGAACTGTTTGTGTGATTAAACAAACAAACTATAATCTGTTAATCTGTAAGTAACGTTTTACTGTTTTAGATGACGCTTGTAGAACTAAAAGCGATATCACACTCGAGGTCGTGCTGTTATACTGAATATCAGCACGGCTGTGATTAACTACGAATCACAGCCGTGCTGATATCCATGCACTCTGTCTCGTGTGATATCGCTGAAGTGAAAACTTTGAAACAATGATGGTATAAAATTCATAGGAATTCATCCCGGGAAGGTTTCAAAGTTTTTTTCCTGGCTGAGATAACCCTGATGACATCACTATGACATCATCAGGGTTGTTTCTCCTCCTCGTCCTCCAGAGCCACACAAAACATTACACATCTGTTATTACAGGAGGAGTGACACAAACCATGACTAGAAAACGGACTTTGTTGCGTGAAATCGTTGCAGTGCTCCTTTAACAGTTTAACCAAACTTTCAATAATCCTCTGGAGTCTCTCTTCTAACACCACAGACACAAACAGAGAGAAAACATTTGAACCTTGTTTACAACCATTAAACCGTGTAAATAAAGTGATGGGGCGGCTGTGTGGTCGATTTCTTGGTGACAACATCTCGAGGAAATAGCAGCCATGTGTTTTTTTTTTTAAAGCTTCAAACTCAGACCAGTGACAACCTCAGTGTCACGTAGAGAGAGATCTGAGTGAAATCTGTCCATCGATCAGCCTTGTTGAAATGACATCTGTCCTAAAGCTGGAGCTTTGCTGCATCATGTCAGTCACTCTCAGCCTTTCATTAAGGAGCTGGATTGATATTCTTACCTTTCGGTTGAGGACACACAGTTATCCTTGACTGTAAACTTCCAACTCTGGCTGTTATTTTTGATATGATACCTTATGGAATATCTGACATATACTGTAAGTGTATGAGTCATGTATTATTATTATTATTTTTTAAGATAGATAGATTACTTTATTCATCCCCGAAGGGAAATTAGGTTGTCATAGCAGTCAGGTATTTAACTTTGTTTATTGGGTTTTGCAGATGTATACACTTGTATTAAAACATTTACAAAGAGTTAATTATACATTTTTTCTTTTTAGAAAAACAACAAAAAAAGAAAGTGGTCATTGAAGTATTGTTGCATACCCGAACAACTTATATAAAACCAGAACAGCCACAATAAAAATTAAAGAAAACAGGACTGGGACAGAAATAGACAATTTAAAAGGGATATAGACAAAACAAAACCAAAAAAAGGGTAGTAGTAAACTGCAATAAACATAGCAACAGACATCCCAAGTCAGAGTAGCAGCATGTAACCCTCATCACAACAGAGATAACATTTCTACCTCTCTTAGCTGCTTCAGTCGTGTCAATCAGGAGTGAGTGGAAGATCTGTCCTCTTAACGAGTTGAAGGAATGGGCCCCATAATTTCCCAAATTTACTGGACGACAGTCTAATTTTCTCCAATTTAAGAAAATAAAGGGCGTCTCTAATCCAGCGGGCGTGACAGGGCGGTATCGTTGATTTCCAATTAATTGAGTGTGCCTGAAAGAGCACACTATATGTTATTCCCCGCGCTTATTATTATTATTGAGTGTGCCTGAAAGAGCACACTATATGTTATTCCCCGCGCTTATTATTATTGAGTGTGCCTGAAAGAGCACACTATATGTTATTCCCCGCGCTTATTATTATTATTATTCTTACGCCCTTTTTTTGACGCGCTACTCGTCCCACAGTTTTTGTCACACATACACAAAAAGGTGTCAAATCGACCGGCTCGGCCGGGCGACGCGGGCTATGACTTTTCTAAGGGTTTCGGCAAACGGTTTGCCTAAAAATCGCCAAAAACCACGCCAAAAAATGAATGGGTGTGTATTGGTAGAATGTTCGCGAGCTACAGTTGGTGACATCATCGCTAGAGGGCAGAGGGAGAGAGAAATTCGTTGAAAAAAAAATTTGTAAACTGCGCTCGAGGCCGCAAATGTCACTCTACAGAAATAATTTATACATAGAAACGTAGGAAAATTTGTGGTGGTCGCAGTGATAACACTGCTGAAGCTGTCAGCTTTATAGTTTTGGCGTCACACGCAAAGATGCGGCAGCAACACCCATCCACAGCCCCATAGACTGCCATGTTAAAAAAGCGGGAAAATTTCTGGAGGAAAGCAGAAGTAACATTTCTTTGAATCGCTGTAAAGGGGACATTTCTTCCTGGTAATCACACAAAACAGGTCTCTAGACGTTCGGGAAGGGCTCAGCATGCTCACAGTAAAGTCGGTTCAGAGATTGGAGCAACGGTTTGGTCAGGAGTCCTTTCTGTTCGAGGGGTGGCTTTCAGACGTTTTTCTCTCTCTCAGCACTGTTTAATCTCATACAGCAGCTGCGGTTGATTGCTCTGTTCTGATTGGTGGGCTCCACCTGGCCCCTCTCACAGACACAGACAGGGAGCAGAGGGGGAGGGGCTGTTTTCACTGTCTTTATAATATCAATGACTATCAGGGCTACATTTTTAATGTCGGCCATTTTATCCTTCTCTGTCGCAGACACATACACAGACATAGATAGAGAGACACACAGACTTTCAAAATAAGAGTCCCTTCAAAACAAAATATTTTAGAAAACTCTCTCCTCAACAGGCAAAACACGCACGCACACACACACAAACATACACACACACACACACACACACACAACAAGACTTTCAAAATAAGAGTTCCTTCAAAATAAAAGACTGTAAAACTTTCTCCTTAACTGCCCCCCACAAGCCTGACTGTGATTAACTTGATTGAACTCTCTGTATAATAACAATGACTGTCGATAATACAGTTTGAATGTCGGCCATTTTATCCTTCTCTCTCAGAGATAAACACAGACAGATAGATGGATAGAGGGAACACAGACAGACAGACAGACAGACACAGACACACGACACACACACTAGACAAAATTCTTTCAAAATAAGAGTCCCTTCAAAATAAAAGACTTTGGAAAACTCTCTAATTAACAGACAAAACACACACACAGCGCATACACACGCTGACAGCTATTTAATGTAGGGCTCGACGGGGCCAGAGTCAGGCACACTCAAAATTTCTTTAGAAATTTTTCTAGTTATTATTATTATTCTTACGCCCTTTTTTTGACGCGCTACTCGTCCCACAGTTTTTGTCACACATACACAAAAAGGTGTCAAATCGACCGGCTCGGCCGGGCGACGCGGGCTATGACTTTTCTAAGGGTTTCGGCAAACGGTTTGCCTAAAAATCGCCAAAAACCACGCCAAAAAATGAATGGGTGTGTATTGGTAGAATGTTCGCGAGCTACAGTTGGTGACATCATCGCTAGAGGGCAGAGGGAAAAGAAATTCCTCGAAAAAAAATTTGTAAACTGCGCTTGAGGCCGCAAATTTCACTCTACAGAAATAATTTATACATAGAAACGTAGGAAAATTTGTGGTGGTCGCAGTGATAACACTGCTGAAGCTGTCACCTTTATAGTTTTGGCGTCACACGCAAAGATGCGGCAGCAACACCCATCCACAGCCCCATAGACTGCCATGTTAAAAAAGCGGGAAAATTTCTGGAGGAAAGCAGAAGTAACATTTCTTTGAATCGCTGTAAAGGGGACATTTCTTCCTGGTAATCACACAAAACAGGTCTCTAGACGTTCGGGAAGGGCTCAGCATGCTCACAGTAAAGTCGGTTCAGAGATTGGAGCAACGGTTTGGTCAGGAGTCCTTTCTGTTCGAGGGGTGGCTTTCAGACGTTTTTCTCTCTCTCAGCACTGTTTAATCTCACACAGCAGCTGCGGTTGATTGCTCTGCTCTGATTGGTGGGCTCCACCTGGCCCCTCTCACAGACACAGACAGGGAGCAGAGGGGGAGGGGCTGTTTTCACTGTCTTTATAATATCAATGACTATCAGGGCTACATTTTTAATGTCGGCCATTTTATCCTTCTCTGTCGCAGACACATACACAGACATAGATAGAGAGACACACAGACTTTCAAAATAAGAGTCCCTTCAAAACAAAATATTTTAGAAAACTCTCTCCTCAACAGGCAAAACACGCACGCACACACACACAAACATACACACACACACACACACACACACACACACAACAAGACTTTCAAAATAAGAGTTCCTTCAAAATAAAAGACTGTAAAACTTTCTCCTTAACTGCCCCCCACAAGCCTGACTGTGATTAACTTGATTGAACTCTCTGTATAATAACAATGACTGTCAATAATACAGTTTGAATGTCGGCCATTTTATCCCTTCTCTCTCAGAGATAAACACAGACAGATAGATGGATAGAGGGAGACACAGACAGACAGACAGACAGACACAGACACACAGACACACACACTAGACAAAATTCTTTCAAAATAAGAGTCCCTTCAAAATAAAAGACTTTGGAAAACTCTCTAATTAACAGACAAAACACACACACACGCGCATACACACGCTGACAGCTATTTAATGTAGGGCTCGACGGGGCCAGAGTCAGGCACACTCAAAATTTCTTTAGAAATTTTTCTAGTTGAGTGTGCCTGAAAGAGCACACTATATGTTATTCCCCGCGCTTATTGAGTGTGCCTGAAAGAGCACACTATATGTTATTCCCTGCGCTTATTGAGTGTGCCTGAAAGAGCACACTATATACTATTCCTCGGGCTTATTATTATTCTTCCGTTTCTTCCGTGTCATTTTTCGGTTCGCTTCTTGTCCCGCAGTTTTGGTCGCACATACACAAAAGTGGTATCAAAACGTGCGGCTTGATCGGGAATGGTGTGCTATGACTTTTCTAAGCGTTTCGGCAAACGGTTTTGCCAAAAATCGCCAAAAACCACGCCAAAAAATGAATGGGTGTGTATTGGTAGAATGTTCGCGAGCTACAGTTGGTGACATCATCGCTAGAGGGCAGAGGGAGAAAGAAATTCCTCAAAAAAAATTTGTAAACTGCGCTTGAGGCCCAAATTTCACTCTACAGAAATAATTTATACATAGAAACGTAGGAAAATTTGTGGTGGTCGCAGTGATAACACTGCTGAAGCTGTCAGCTTTATAGTTTTGGCGTCACACGCAAAGATGCGGCAGCAACACCCATCCACAGCCCCATAGACTGCCATGTTAAAAAAGCGGGAAATTTTCTGGAGGAAAGCAGAAGTAACATTTCTTTGAATCGCTCTAAAGGGGACATTTCTTCCTGACAATCACACAAAACAGGTCTCTAGACGTTCGGGAAGGGCTCAGCATGCTCACAGTAAAGTCGGTTCAGAGATTGGAGCAACGGTTTGGTCAGGAGTCCTTTCTGTTCGAGGGGTGGCTTTCAGACGTTTTTCTCTCTCTCAGCACTGTTTAATCTCACACAGCAGCTGCGGTTGATTGCTCTGCTCTGATTGGTGGGCTCCACCTGGCCCCTCTCACAGACACAGACAGGGAGCAGAGGGGGAGGGGCTGTTTTCACTGTCTTTATAATATCAATGACTATCAGGGCTACATTTTTAATGTCAGCCATTTTGTCCTTCTCTGTCGCAGACACATACACAGACATAGATAGAAAGACACAGACTTTCAAAATAAGAGTCCCTTCAAAATAAAATATTTCAGAAAACTCTCTCCTCAACAGGCAAAACACACACGCACACACACACAAACATACACACACACACAACAAGACTTTCAAAATAAGAGTTCCTTCAAAATGAAAGACTGTAAAACTTTCTCCTTAACTGCCCCCCACAAGCCTGACTGTGATTAACTTGATTGAACTCTCTGTATAATAACAATGACTGTCAATGATACAGTTTGAATGTCGGCCATTTTATCCTTCTCTCTCACAGAGATAAACACAGACAGATAGATGGATAGAGGAGACACACACAGACACACAGACACACACACTAGACAAAATTCTTTCAAAATAAGAGTCCCTTCAAAATAAAAGACTTTGGAAAACCCTCTAATTAACAGACAAAACACACACACACGCGCATCCACACGCTGACAGCTATTTAATGTAGGGCTCGACGGGGCCAGAGTCAGGCACACTCAAAATTTCTTTAGAAATTTTTCTAGTTATTATTATTATTCTTACGCCCTTTTTTTGACGCGCTACTCGTCCCACAGTTTTTGTCACACATACACAAAAAGGTGTCAAATCGACCGGCTCGGCCGGGCGACGCGGGCTATGACTTTTCTAAGGGTTTCGGCAAACGGTTTGCCTAAAAATCGCCAAAAACCACGCCAAAAAATGAATGGGTGTGTATTGGTAGAATGTTCGCGAGCTACAGTTGGTGACATCATCGCTAGAGGGCAGAGGGAGAAAGAAATTCCTCGAAAAAAATTTGTAAACTGCGCTTGAGGCCGCAAATTTCACTCTACAGAAATAATTTATACATAGAAACGTAGGAAAATTTGTGGTGGTCGCAGTGATAACACTGCTGAAGCTGTCACCTTTATAGTTTTGGCGTCACACGCAAAGATGCGGCAGCAACACCCATCCACAGCCCCATAGACTGCCATGTTAAAAAAGCGGGAAAATTTCTGGAGGAAAGCAGAAGTAACATTTCTTTGAATCGCTGTAAAGGGGACATTTCTTCCTGGTAATCACACAAAACAGGTCTCTAGACGTTCGGGAAGGGCTCAGCATGCTCACAGTAAAGTCGGTTCAGAGATTGGAGCAACGGTTTGGTCAGGAGTCCTTTCTGTTCGAGGGTGGCTTTCAGACGTTTTTCTCTCTCTCAGCACTGTTTAATCTCACACAGCAGCTGCGGTTGATTGCTCTGCTCTGATTGGTGGGCTCCACCTGGCCCCTCTCACAGACACAGACAGGGAGCAGAGGGGGAGGGGCTGTTTTCACTGTCTTTATAATATCAATGACTATCAGGGCTACATTTTTAATGTCGGCCATTTTATCCTTCTCTGTCGCAGACACATACACAGACATAGATAGAGAGACACACAGACTTTCAAAATAAGAGTCCCTTCAAAACAAAATATTTTAGAAAACTCTCTCCTCAACAGGCAAAACACGCACGCACACACACACAAACATACACACACACACACACACACACACACACACAACAAGACTTTCAAAATAAGAGTTCCTTCAAAATAAAAGACTGTAAAACTTTCTCCTTAACTGCCCCCCACAAGCCTGACTGTGATTAACTTGATTGAACTCTCTGTATAATAACAATGACTGTCAATAATACAGTTTGAATGTCGGCCATTTTATCCTTCTCTCTCAGAGATAAACACAGACAGATAGATGGATAGAGGGAGACACAGACAGACAGACAGACAGACACAGACACACAGACACACACACTAGACAAAATTCTTTCAAAATAAGAGTCCCTTCAAAATAAAAGACTTTGGAAAACTCTCTAATTAACAGACAAAACACACACACACGCGCAACACACGCTGACAGCTATTTAATGTAGGGCTCGACGGGGCCAGAGTCAGGCACACTCAAAATTTCTTTAGAAATTTTCTAGTTATTATTATTATTCTTACGCCCTTTTTTGACGCGCTACTCGTCCCACAGTTTTTGTCACACATACACAAAAAGGTGTCAAATCGACCGGCTCGGCCGGGCGACGGGCTATGACTTTTCTAAGGGTTTCGGCAAACGGTTTGCCTAAAAATCGCCAAAAACCACGCCAAAAAATGAATGGGTGTGTATTGGTAGAATGTTCGCGAGCTACAGTTGGTGACATCATCGCTAGAGGGCAGAGGGAGAAAGAAATTCTCAAAAAAAATTTGTAAACTGCGCTTGAGGCCGCAAATTTCACTCTACAGAAATAATTTATACATAGAAACGTAGGAAAATTTGTGGTGGTCGCAGTGATAACACTGCTGAAGCTGTCACCTTTATAGTTTTGGCGTCACACGCAAAGATGCGGCAGCAACACCCATCCACAGCCCCATAGACTGCCATGTTAAAAAAGCGGAAAATTTCTGGAGGAAAGCAGAAGTAACATTTCTTTGAATCGCTGTAAAGGGGACATTTCTTCCTGGTAATCACACAAAACAGGTCTCTAGACGTTCGGGAAGGGCTCAGCATGCTCACAGTAAAGTCGGTTCAGAGATTGGAGCAACGGTTTGGTCAGGAGTCCTTTCTGTTCGAGGGGTGGCTTTCAGACGTTTTCTCTCTCTCAGCACTGTTTAATCTCACACAGCAGCTGCGGTTGATTGCTCTGCTCTGATTGGTGGGCTCCACCTGGCCCCTCTCACAGACACAGACAGGGAGCAGAGGGGGAGGGGCTGTTTTCACTGTCTTTATAATATCAATGACTATCAGGGCTACATTTTTAATGTCGGCCATTTTATCCTTCTCTGTCGCAGACACATACACAGACATAGATAGAGAGACACACAGACTTTCAAAATAAGAGTCCCTTCAAAACAAAATATTTTAGAAAACTCTCCCTCAACAGGCAAAACACCACGCACACACACACAAACATACACACACACACACACACACACACACACACAACAAGACTTTCAAAATAAGAGTTCCTTCAAAATAAAAAGACTGTAAAACTTTCTCCTTAACTGCCCCCCACAAGCCTGACTGTGATTAACTTGATTGAACTCTCTGTATAATAACAATGACTGTCAATAATACAGTTTGAATGTCGGCCATTTTATCCTTCTCTCTCAGAGATAAACACAGACAGATAGATGGATAGAGGAGACACAGACAGACAGACAGACAGACACAGACACACAGACACACACACTAGACAAAATTCTTTCAAAATAAGAGTCCCTTCAAAATAAAAGACTTTGGAAAACTCTCTAATTAACAGACAAAACACACACACACGCGCATACACACGCTGACAGCTATTTAATGTAGGGCTCGACGGGGCCAGAGTCAGGCACACTCAAAATTTCTTTAGAAATTTTTCTAGTTATTATTATTATTCTTACGCCCTTTTTTTGACGCGCTACTCCTCCCACAGTTTTTGTCGCACATACACAAAAAAGGTGTCAAATCGACCGGCTCGGCCGTGCGACGCAGGCTATGACTTTTCTAAGGGTTTCACCAAACGGTTTTGCCAAAAATCGCCAAAACCACGCCAAAAAAATGAATGGGTGTGTATTGGTAGAATGTCCCAGACCTAGAGTGGGTGATGTCATCGCTAGAGGGCAGAGAGAGAGAAATTCGTCAAAAAAAAAATTTGTAAACTGTGATTGAGGCCACAAATGTCTCTCTACAGAAATAATTTTATAGCTAGAAATGTAGGAAAATTTGTGGTGGTCGCAGTGATAACACTGCTGAAGCTGTCGGCTTTATAGTTTTGGCGTGAGACACAAAGATGCGGCAGCAACACCAACCCACGGCCGCATCTACGCCCATGTTAACGGGAGAGGAGAAATTTCCAAAAGGAGCAGGAGCACCTGTTCTTTCTATGACTACCAAGGCCAAGGTTTATACAATTTTCGCCTCAAATATATATGTAGATGATCAGGAGAAGCTCAAGATGCTCATAGTGAAGTCGGTTCAATGATAGGCCAAACGGTTTGGCCACCACACCGTCTTTTCGACGGGCGGTTTCAGCATTTTCTCTCTCTCTCTCTGGGCATTTCCAACTGACATTGTAACAGGTGCACCTAACTGCTCTGCTGATTAGGGCCGGCAGTTGGCCCTGGTTGCTTGGCAACCTCAAGCCTGTCTGAGGGAGGAGAGGGGGAGGGGCTATCTTAATCAATGACTATCAAGGCTACATTTTTAATGTCGGCCATTTTATCCTTCTCTCTCGCAGACACATACACAGACATAGATAGAGAACACACAGACTTTCAAAATAAGAGTCCCTTCAAAATAAAATATTTGAGAAAACTCTCTCCTTAACAGGCAAAACACACACGCACACACACAAACATACACACACACACACACACACACACACAACAAGACTTTCAAAATAAGAGTTCCTTCAAAATAAAAGACTGTAAAACTTTCTCCTTAACTGCCCCCCACAAGCCTGACTGTGATTAACTTGATTGAACTCTCTGTATAATAACAATGACTGTCAATAATACAGTTTGTATGTCGGCCATTTTATCCTTCTCTCTCACAGAGATAAACACAGACAGATAGATGGATAGAGGGAGACACAGACAGACAGACAGACACAAACAGACACACAGACACACACACACCGGGCGGTTTCAGCATTTTCTCTCTCTCTCTCTGGGCATTTCCAACTGAGATTCTAACAGGTGCACCTAACTGCTCTGCTGATTAGGGCCGGCAGTTGGCCCTGGTTGCTTGGCAACCTCAAGCCTGTCTGAGGGAGGAGAGGGGGAGGGGCTATCTTAATCAATGACTATCAAGGCTACATTTTTAATGTCGGCCATTTTATCCCTTCTCTCTCGCAGACACAAACACACACACACACACGCACACACACACAAACATACACACACACACACACACACACACAACAAGACTTTCAAAATAAGAGTTCCTTCAAAATAAAAGACTGTAAAACTTTCTCCTTAACTGCCCTCCACAAGCCTGACTGTGATTAACTTGATTGAACTCTCTGTATAATAACAATAACTGTCAATAATACAGTTTGAATGTCGGCCATTTTATCCTTCTCTCTCACAGAGATAAACACAGACAGATAGATGGATAGAGGGAGACACAGACAGACAGACACACACAGACACACAGAAACACACACTAGACAAAATTCTTTCAAAATAAGAGTCCCTTCAAAATAAAAGACTTTGTAAAACTCTCTCCTTAACGGACACAGATTTTGTACTACAGAAATAAAAATTATATCACTAGACATTCTAACAGGTGCACCTAACTGCTCTGCTGATTAGGGCAGTTGGCCCTGGTTGCTTGGCAACCTCAAGCCTGTCTGAAGGAGGAGAGGGGGAGGGGCTATCTTAATCAATGACTATCAAGGCTACATTTTTAATGTCGGCCATTTTATCCTTCTCTCTCGCAGACACACACACACACACACACACACACACACACACACAACAAGACTTTCAAAATAAGAGTTCCTTCAAAATAAAAGACTGTAAAACTTTCTCCTTAACTGCCCCCCACAAGCCTGACTGTGATTAACTTGATTGAACTCTCTGTATAATAACAATGGCTGTCAATAATACAGTTTGAATGTCGGCCATTTTATCCTTCTCTCTCAGAGATAAACACAGACAGATAGATGGATAGAGGGAGACACAGACAGACAGACAGACACACACAGACACACACAGTCACACACAGACACACAGACACACACACTAGACAAAATTCTTTCAAAATAAGAGTCCCTTCAAAATAAAAGACTTTGGAAAACTCTCTCCTTAACAGACAAAACACACACACACGCGCGCATACACACGCTGACAGCTATTTAATGTAGGGCTCGACGGGGCCAGAGTCAGGCACACTCAAAATTTCTTTAGAAATTTTTCTAGTTGAGTGTGCCTGAAAGAGCACACTATATACTATTCCCCATACTTAATTGAGTGTGCCTGAAAGAGCACACTATATACTATTCCCCATACTTAATTTTATTATTATTATTGAGTGTGCCTGAAAGAGCACACTATATACTATTCCCCATACTTAATTTTATTATTATTATTATTCTTATATTTCTTCCGTATGTTTTTTCGGTCGACTACTCCTCCCAGAGTTTTGGTCGCACATACACAAAAAAGGTGTCAAATCGACCGGCTCGGCCGTGACAAGTGTGCTATGACTTTTCTAAGGGTTTCCGCAAACGGTTTGCCTAAAAATCGCCAAAAACCACGCCAAAAAATGAATGGGTGTGTATTGGTAGAATGTTCGCGAGCTACAGTTGGTGACATCATCGCTAGAGGGCAGAGGGAGAGAGAAATTGTCGAAAAATAAATTTGTAAACTGCGCTCGAGGCCGCAAATGTCACGCTACAGAAATAATTTATACATAGAAACGTAGGAAAATTCCTCTTCTCACTGACATTCGTCTGCTGAAGCTCTCAGATTTATAGTTTTGGCGTGAGACACAAAGATGCAGCAGCAAAACCAACCCACGGCCGCATCTACTCCCATGTTAAAAAGGCTGGAAAATTTCTGAAGGAAAGCAGAAGTAACATTTCTTTGAATCGCTGTAAAGGGGACATTTCTTCATGTTATCACACAAAACAGTAATGTAGACGTTCAGGAAGGGCTCACGATGCTCAAAATGAAGTCGGTTCAATGATAGGCCAAATGGTTTGGCCACAACACCGTCTTGTTCGACGGGTGGTTTCAGCATTTTGTCTCTCTCTCTGTGCATTTCCAACTGACATTCTAACAGGTGCACCTAACTGCTCTGCTGATTAGGGCCCGGCAGTTGGCCCTGGTTGCTTGGCAACCTCCTGCCTGAGGGAGCAGAGGGGGAGGGGCTGTTTTCACTCACACAGCTTGTTGTATTAATACTGAATTTGCTGAGCAGTATCAAAAATAATGTATGGGGGCGACGGGGCCAGGGTCAGGCACACTCAAAATTTCTTTAGAAATTTTTCTAGTTCTTATATTTCTTCCGTATGTTTTTTCGGTTCGCTTCTCCTCCCAGAGTTTTGGTCGCACATAAACAAAAGTGGTATCAAAACGTGCGGCTCGATCGGGAATGGTGTGCTATGACTTTTCTAAGGGTTTCGGCAAACGGTTTTGCCAAAAATCGCCAAAAACCACGCCAAAAAATGAATGGGTGTGTATTGGTAGAATGTTTGCGAGCTACAGTTGGTGACATCATCGCTAGAGGGCAGAGGGAGAGAGAAATTCGTCGAAAAATAAATTTGTAAAGTGCGATTGAGGACACAAATGTCATTCCACAGAATTAATTTTTTCACTAGAAACGTAGGAAAATTTGTGGTAGTCGCAGTGATAACACTGCTGAAGCTGTCAGCTTTATAGTTTTGGCGTCACGCGCAAAGATGCGGCAGCAACACCCATCCACAGCCCCATAGACTGCCATGTTAAAAAAGCGGGAAAATTTCTGGAGGAGAGCAGAAGTAACCTTTCTTTGAATCGCTCGTAGAGGGCACAATTCTTCATGTTATCACACAAAACAGTAATGTAGACGTTCAGGAAGGGCTGACGATGCTCAAAATGAAGTCGGTTCAATGATAGGCCAAATGGTTTGGTCAGGAGTCCTTTCTGTTCGAGGGGTGGCTTTCAGACGTTTTTCTCTCTCTCAGCACTGTTTAATCTCACACAGCAGCTGCGGTTGATTGCTCTGCTCTGATTGGTGGGCTCCACCTGGCCCCTCTCACAGACACAGACAGGGAGCAGAGGGGGGAGGGGCTGTTTTCACTGTCTTTATAATATCAATGACTATCAGGGCTACATTTTTAATGTCGGCCATTTTATCCTTCTCTGTCGCAGACACATACACAGACATAGATAGAAAGACACACAGACTTTCAAAATAAGAGTCCCTTCAAAACAAAATATTTTAGAAAACTCTCTCCTCAACAGGCAAAACACACACGCACACACACACACACACACAAACATACACACACACACAACAAGACTTTCAAAATAAGAGTTCCTTCAAAATAAAAAGACTGTAAAACTTTCTCCTTAACTGCCCCCCACAAGCCTGACTGTGATTAACTTGATTGAACGCTCTGTATAATAACAATGACTGTCAATAATACAGTTTGAATGTCGGCCATTTTATCCTTCTCTCTCAGAGATAAACACAGACAGATAGATGGATAGAGGAGACACAGACAGACAGACAGACACACACAGACACACAGACACACACACTAGACAAAATTCTTTCAAAATAAGAGTCCCTTCAAAATAAAAAGACTTTAGAAAACCCTCTAATTAACAGACAAAACACACACACACGCGCATACACACGCTGACAGCTATTTAATGTAGGGCTCGACGGGGCCAGAGTCAGGCACACTCAAAATTTCTTTAGAAATTTTTCTAGTTTTATTATTATTATTCTTATATTTCTTCCGTATGTTTTTTCGGTTCGCTTCTCCTCCCAGAGTTTTGGTCGCACATAAACAAAAGTGGTATCAAAACGTGCGGCTCGATCGGGAATGGTGTGCTATGACTTTTCTAAGGGTTTCGGCAAACGGTTTTGCCAAAAATCGCCAAAAACCACACCAAAAAATGAATGGGTGTGTATTGGTAGAATGTTTGCGAGCTACAGTTGGTGACATCATCGCTAGAGGGCAGAGGGAGAGAGAAATTCGTCGAAAAATAAATTTGTAAACTGCGATTGAGGACACAAATGTCATTCCACAGAATTAATTTTTTCACTAGAAACGTAGGAAAATTTGTGGTAGTCGCAGTGATAACACTGCTGAAGCTGTCAGCTTTATAGTTTTGGCGTCACGCGCAAAGATGCGGCAGCAACACCCATCCACAGCCCCATAGACTGCCATGTTAAAAAAGCGGGAAAATTTCTGGAGGAGAGCAGAAGTAACCTTTCTTTGAATCGCTCGTAGAGGGCACAATTCTTCATGTTATCACACAAAACAGTAATGTAGGCGTTCAGGAAGGGCTGACGATGCTCAAAATGAAGTCGGTTCAATGATAGGCCAAATGGTTTGGTCAGGAGTCCGTTCTGTTCGAGGGGTGACTTTCAGCATTTTGTCTCTCTCTCTGGGCATTTCCAACTGACATTTTAACAGGTGCACCTAACTGCTCTGCTGATTAGGGCCCGGCAGTTGGCCCTGGTTGCTTGGCAACCTCCTGCCTGAGGGAGCAGAGGGGGAGGGGCTGTTTTCACTCACACAGCTTGTTGTATTAATACTGAATTTGCTGAGCAGTGTCAATAATAATGTATGGGGGCGACGGGGCCAGAGTCAGGCACACTCAAAATTTCTTTAGAAATTTTTCTAGTTATTATTATTATTCTTACGCCCTTTTTTGACGCGCTACTCGTCCCACAGTTTTTGTCGCACATACGCAAAAAGGTGTCAAATCGACCGGCTCGGCTGGGCGCGCAGGCTATGACTTTTCTAAGGGTTTCGCCAAACGGTTTTGCCAAAAATCGCCAAAAACCACGCCAAAAAATGAATGGGTGTGTATTGGTAGAATGTTCGCGAGCTACAGTTGGTGACATCATCGCTAGAGGGCAGAGGGAGAGAGAAATTCGTTGAAAAATAAATTTGTAAACTGCGCTTGAGGCCGCAAATGTCGCGCTACAGAAATAATTTATACATAGAAACGTAGGAAAATGTGTGGTGGTCGCAGTGATAACACTGCTGAAGCTGTCAGCTGTATAGTTTTGGCGTCACACGCAAAGATGCGGCAGCAACACCCATCCACAGCCCCATAGACTGCCATGTTAAAAAAGCGGGAACATTTCTGGAGGAAAGCAGAAGTAACGTTTCTTTGAATCGCTCTAAAGGTCACATTTCTTCATGGTAGCGACACAAAACAGGTCTCTAGACGTTCGGGAAGGGCTCAGCATGCTCAAAATGAAGTCGGTTCAATGATAGGCCAAATGGTTTGGTCAGGAGTCCTTTCTGTTCGAGGGGTGACTTTCAGCATTTTGTCTCTCTCTCTGGGCATTTCCAACTGACATTCTAACAGGTGCACCTAACTGCTCTGCTGATTAGGGCCCGGCAGTTGGCCCTGGTTGCTTGGCAACCTCCTGCCTGAGGGAGCAGAGGGGGGAGGGGCTGTTTTCACTCACACAGCTTGTTGTATTAATACTGAATTTGCTGAGCAGTGTCAATAATAATGTATGGGGGCGACGGGGCCAGAGTCAGGCACACTCAAAATTTCTTTAGGAATTTTTCTAGTTACAATTAATCTTCTGGCCAGCAAGGTAGCAAAAGCAAGTACATCCTTTTTGGACTTAGTGAGAGAAGGGGAAGGGGGGGCAACCCCAAATAGTGCAATCAGAGCATTTGGTTTTATTTTTTCCCCAACTACCTCCGACAGGGTATTAAAAATCTCAGTCCAATAATTATATAGAGATGGACAATGCCAGAACATGTGTATAAGGTCTATGAGGGAAGGAGGAGAAGCATGGTTAGCCGCTAGTGGTGCATAAATAGAGAATGTCTGTAGGCCAAACTGGCGCTTAAACTGGACCCAGATCCTAAGTGAGGTCTTCACAGTCACATTCTTGGTGTAGGGAAAAGTGGAGGAGTGGATAGGGGAGAGCACTAAGGCTTTCAAGGTCACTGGTTTTGCTGAATTTGCCTCCATAACCAGCCATGCTGGGGGAGGGTCAAAAGTCTCATATTGAAGCCAGTACTTAAGAATCCTGATATTGGTGGCCCAATAATAGAGCCTAAATGAGTCATGTATTCTGTAAGAGTTGGTCTGTTGTGCGTCTTGTAGCTGCCATCATGACTAAAACCACTTTTATTGTCACCTTGTCTGTATGTGTCAAGGTGTGCTTTATATCTGGTTTTTACTTCACCCGGTTATGTTGCAGGTTAAACTACTAGCTCACCTAGTGGAGTGTGCGCCTTATACGTCAAGGCTAAAAGTCCTAACCAGGGTTCGATCTCAACCTTGGTACTTTGCTACATCATCCCCTCCATCATCCTCCATCTCTATATGTGCTATGTTCAGATTGTTTTTATGTTTTGCTGTTGTTTAGCAGTCTGATGTCTAGTCTAGCAGTATCTGTAATAAATATAGTAAATATAAAGAGTAATATAGAGAAAGTGGTCAGATTGGTTGTGCATTACAGATCTTCTCTGCTCCCTCAGGCTGCAACTTCTCCTCCTGGTCGGTGTGATATCTCACAGAGGCAGGACTCGTACACCTCCTGCACTTCCTTGGCCGCCTGCAGCACCAGCAGCTGCCCCCACGGCTTCAGCAGCGTGGGCAAGACTAACTGCAGGTGCGACACCAGCTTACAAACCTACAGCTCTTCAAAGCGGCGCGCGATTATTCCTCTTACACACACAGAGACCTTAGCTTCATAGATGTGTCATAATGTAGTAAACTGTGTCTTTGTAGTAGTAGTAGTAGTTTGTGGCTCACTGTTCACCGTGTGCTGCAGTTACGTGGTGCAGATCGGCGGCAGGGAGATGGAGCTGGAGGGATGTCGGCACCTCTGTGTGAAGGCCTACATGGAGCCAGTATGCTGCCCACAGCACTGGGGACCTCTTTGTCTCCGTAAGACAAACACAACCACACACACACACACACACACACACACACACACACACATATTGAATACATCCACATTAAGGCTGTGTTCAGCAGACATTAAAAAAATGCAGCCTTCTCATTGATTTCAGTGAGTGTTGGTTCAGTGACGTGTGCGGTAAAAAGGCTGAACCAGGTTTAACTTTTGCTGCCATGTGATCTGGCAGCTTACTGCACTGGCCAATCAAATACAAGCAAAGGTTCATTCATGATAGATTAGTTAGTCACTATCTCTGCTGAGATTGAGCAGACACAATCTGACATGCCTCAAGAGATCGTACAGTTTGACACACAGTGTGACATGACATTTGTTATCTCTGGGTGAACTAATTACCACTGAGCCTGACAGCTGTACCAGCTACTATTGAGCCAACACCAGAGAAGTGATGTGGGCCTACCTGAACCTTCATCTTTCCCACCTTTGACTGGGCGACTGGTTCCATGCAGAGTCTGCTCGCAGCTCTGTGTTGATCTCGGTTAGTTTAGGTTAGCATACAGCACACAGGAAGTAAACCCAAATACCTATAAGGAATAAAGGTTATTATCAAGGTTATTCTCTTGCTTCAGGTTTCCTTCCTTCACCTCTCTCTCGTCTGCCCTCTAATAGGACAAATGACAACCATGTGACTGTGACATGTCAACCTGCAAGATTGCTGTTATGGCACAGAAGCCAAATGGAATCTTATAAACAGTGAATAGTAATAATTTCTCTTTCTGTGTGTCTGTCTGTCTGTAGCCTGTCCCAGCTGGTCGGGGAAGACCTGTAACTTCCATGGAACCTGTCTGGATAGAGACGTCGGTAACGGGACCTGCGTCTGTGATGTTAGTATCCTGTCTGACTGTCTGTGTGTCGATGAGTTCAGAGATCAATATTTCTCATGTATTTATCGGGACACTTAGCTAAACATTGAAAATGAATGACATTTACATCCGTCATTGAGAGACTTTGCCACCGCTCAGGTGTTTTTTTGGGATGTGTTTGATGTGTTTTTGTAGTTGGATGAGGAGGGGACGTAGTAGGTTGGTAGGTTTAGCTTGTTGATGTCTTGTTTCTGTCTTTAGGATGGCTTCTCCGGCTTTGCCTGTCAGGAGTGTAAGAATGAGAACTACTATGGAGAAAAGTGTGATCAGGGTAGGCTCTCTGACTTCTGACATCTTCTGGTTAAAAAAAAATGTGGTGTGCTACATCTGTAAGAACATCCAACAATTGTTTGATTACACTCTGTTTGTGTGTCTGTCTGTAAAGCATGTGACTGTGAGCACGGAGTGTGTAATAAAGGTCCAGAGGGTGATGGACAGTGTTTTTGTCAGCCGCCGTACAGCGGGAAGCGCTGTGACCAAGGTAAGACCACGACAATTTAAATCAGGAACTGTCTGATCCAAATAAGACCTTTCAGTCCAAAAAAGTAGAGCTTTGATGCCCTGCTGTCATCTGTTTGTTAATTTGCTTAACATACTGAGCTCAAGTTGATTTTTTACCATATGTAGGATGTTTGGTTGTTGCCCACAGTGAGCTTCTGTTGTCTCTGTTGTGTTGTTGGCAGTGAGTACCCGGTGCAGTAACTGCAGCCCTTACTCGTACTGTAAAGGAACAGGAGACGCCGCCGCCTGTGAATGTTTGCCCGGATACAGGAAGTCGCCACAGGGAAAATGTGCAAGTAAGCACACAGCTCAACACTCATCTCAGATCTCTGTTTTATTTTATACCAACTTTAAAGTTAAGCTCTCTAGAACAAGACACAAAATCTGGACTACAGCTAGGTCAATGCTCCCTAAAACTACAGCTTGAAGTCTCCTGTTTACTGTCTAGATACAGATGTAAGATCAGGACGAGAGCTCGAAACAGGTCTGAAATATGAGGAGAACTAGTAACAGACCCAGCAGCAGTCCTGTATCTCTTTCTTTGCCTCCAGAACAAATGGACTCTCTCTGTTTCTTACGAACTAGCAACAGGACTAGTACCAGAGCTAACTCTGGTTTATTTTTCTTTCGAGAATGAGATTGTTTTGAGATGACTGTTTTCCTCTTCAGGTGTTTGCTCAGCGAGGGACTGTGACGTGAATGCCCAGTGCTCCTCACAGGGGGCAAAGGTCAGCTGTGTCTGTAAGGCTGGCTACGAGGGCGACGGCAGGATCTGTGTACCCAAAAACCCCTGCTCCGAGAACAACGGAGGGTGTCCCATCAACTCCACCATCTGTGTCTTCAAAGGACCCAACAAGGTTAGGATGCCTCCAGAACCAGGACGAGAACGAGACTAGAACCAGGACTGGAATGACACTCAGGTGATCAGAGGACCAGGAATCTGAAACTGTGTTTAACCTCCCTTTGTCTCTGTCTGTCTGTCAGTCCAGCTGCGAGTGTATGTCCGGCATGTCTCCTGTAGCTGGCAGCGCTGAGTTTGGTTGTCAGCTGGTCTCTGCCTGCTCAGCGGACACCTGCGACCCCACAGCCGTCTGTCGGACTGAACTGGACGGACACCCCAGGTCAGACACAAAACCACTTTTTCCTGTCCAGAACTAGAGCTAGTTTCAGGTCTAGACACAAGAATAGACCTGCAGTGTGCAGTGATTTGCTTTCTTTATATATATCTGCCTCCTCTAGAACTATAACCCAGTATAGAAGTGGGGCTAGAATCAGTTTCTAGAACCAGAAACTAGAACCAGGTTTGTCTCTGTCACTTTGTTGCTCAGGACCAAGCCAAAAACCAGAACCTGGTCTATAATAAGATCTATACTCAGAACAAATTCTTCTTCTGTTTCTTGGTTGTTCTTCTCTTTAGAAATAGACCAGAACTGTACCAGAACTGGTTTCTTTACGTCTGTGCCTCTCAATCTCAAGAACTATAACTAGACCAGAGTTTTGTCTGTCTCTCTTTTGCTCTCTAGAACTACAGTTAGATCCAGAACCAGAATTACAACTCGGTTTCTGTCTGTCTCACCCTGTCTATTAATCACAAGAACAAGCACCAGGACCAGGAGCACGACTAAAAATCAAGTCTTTGCTCATTCAAACTAGAACTATAATTCAGATTTTTGCTGTCTCGATACAGAACCAGGATCAGGGCCAGAGCTAAAACCAAGTCAAAAGTCTAATTGGAACTATACAAGGATTAGATCCAGAAGTTTATCTGCCGTCTGTTTCTCTCTTGTTCCCTGGAGTTTATCCTCTCGAACTAGAGCAAAACCAAGACTCAAGACAAGAACCTTCTTCTCTAAAGATCTAGAACCAGGACCAAAACCAGCGTTCTCTCTGTCTCTGACTCTTTCTTACTCTCTAGAACTTGAACCTCGACTATAACTTATTTAGTTTGCTTCCTAGAACTACAACTGAATCTCTCTTGCTGTCTAGATACAGATCTAGAACCAGGACCAGGACTAGAACCAAGTGTAAACCAACGTTACAGCTAGACAAGAACTAGAACTAGATCCAGAATCAGTCTGTATGTCTCTTTTTATCTTTGTCTTTACTTGCCTCTAGAGAATAAGAGGTAGACTCAGAAAGACTCTTGCCCTCCAGAACCAGACTAGAACCGGGATATTACTAAAACCAGAGTCAGGTCTAGAAAAGCAGCTGATGACTGTGTCTCTCTCTGCCTTTAGCTCTCTGTTTGTTAGTTTGTTTGTATGTTTGTGTATCGTGGTGTCAACCCCTCTCTCTCTCTCTCTCTCTCTCTCTCTCTCTCTCTCTCTCTCTCTCTCTCTCTCTCTCTCTCTCTCTCTCTCTCTCTCTCTCTCTCTCTCTCTCTCTCTCTCTCTCTCTCTCTCTCTCTCAGGTGTGTGTGCGATGCGGGCCAGATTGGTGACGGCCACCGTTGCTATGGTAACCTGATGGAGCGACTGATAGAGCTGGACAGGAGTGGAAGCCAGAGAGAAAATCTGACCGGAGCCGTCGCCTTGTTCGGTAAAAGCAAACACAAACACAATGTGAAGAGTCAGCGGCTTAACAGAGACGATGTTTGATTATTCAGGTCTGAGATACGATTGAAGATCAATTATTATTTTTCTTTCTTGAAGTACAATTAATGCCAAAGTCCATCCTGATTCCCCTACAAGGTGAAAAATGACCACAGATTTATTTTTGTTAACATAATTGTTAAATTTATAATAATTATAGTGATATTTTCAGTTTCTACTTGTTGTCTTTTAAACGTCTTCTTGCTTCAAATATATAAAATTTTAATTTCCAACTCAGGTTTCTATGGTTACCTCAGATTTCACAGTCTGTGACCTTTGACCTTTTGTCTATGCGTGTGTGTTTGTTTCAGAGAAAGGCTGTTCACTGCTGCTGAGTCACAACGGACCCTTCACAGCTTTCATCCCTCTGCTGAAAACACCTCTGACTGTAGGTCGTCTGTCTGTCTGTCTGCCTGTCTGCCTGTCTGCCTGTCTGTCTGTCTGTCTGTCTGTCTGTCTGTCTGTCTGTCTGTCTGTCTGTCTGTCTGTCTGTCTGTCTGATGCCTCCATTTCAAAGTTTTATTTTAATGATCGCCTCAGTGTCTTCTGGCTGTGTCACTCGTGTCACTTCAGTCTCATCTCAGAGTAAACGGAGCAGCTCAACGATTGGATGTTTTCTCTCGGGACTTGTCTCCCCTCCTTCAGTTTTTATGTCCACAGGCTTGTACCTTGTTCATCGTTTGTACTGATCATTAAATTCAGGAGAGTTTCGTGTCTCTCCAAGGCTCTAGAGGTCCAACTATCAGTCACCTAACATCTTCTATAAGGAAATGAATCACAGGAACCTGGACGCTCAAAATAACTTCTCACACTTCGTCTGCGGTGTTGTTCCCTCATTCTGTAGGAAGTTAAACTTTTCTCAACATCATGAGGCTGCTTTGCACCTCTGATGCCTCGCTGTGTAGCGATGGCTGCCTCCTAAATCATCAAACATGGTGAAAGGGCGTCAGCGGACAAAGCCAGGAATGACGGCTGATAACAGATATAAATTACAGTCCTCTCTTGTCGCCTTGTCCCATCCTGATCTCACACTCACACACTCTCATCCTGAAGACCGACGACTAGTGACAGATGGTCAGTACAAACTAGAACAAAACAGAGCGCGAGGCCTTCGGGCACACCGCACACACACACACACACACACACACACACACACACACACACACACCCTGACTGTGAAATCTGAGGTAACCATAGAAACCTGAGTTGGAAATTAAAAATTTGATTTAATATTTAAATCAGGAATTCAAACAGAAGATGTTTAAAACACTAAAAGGAACCTGTAGACTATAAACAGAAGCTGTGGGCAGGTTTTCATCTCAACTTGATAAAAATTAAGATCTGTGACCATTTTTTCAGGTAGCTTGTGGTGCCTACATGTACCAGAATGAATTGTGCTTCTAACTCTAAACCCCTAGTCCTTCCAGAGCCGCCCAGCACATGGAGGTGTGTGTTTCAGACACGCCTCTGTGCACAAAAAGATACTGTAATCACAAACTGTAAGTAAGTTTTAATGCACTTAAGTGTGCATTAAAACATTCATGCATAGTAACACAAATGGGCTCTCTTGGTCGTGTCAGTGACATCGTCCAACAACAACTGACCACACTGAAATTCACTGCAGCAGAATGATTCAGTTTATGTCGGGATCATAGAACAATTTGAGCAAAGACATCACCAGACGCTGTTTCAGATTCTGACAGGTTCCCGCCGGCCATATCCTCTGCAGCCTTGGCCTCTCTGTGCTGTATTTCTTTGGCCTCATGCTCTGGCTTGAACATATACACCTATATAGACGCCTGGTTATAACCTGAAGCAGAGGCGAGAAAGCCAAGCTGAAATAGCCTGTAGTTCCTGGCCTCCAACTACATCATTATACACAACCAAAGGTGGCGCTGCTGCTAGAAAAATGGTGGCAGGAGAACTCAAAGAAGAACTCTGCACACTAACTTTTTATTCCAATAACAACATATAACACAAAACCTGAGTGGACATCTATATTAAGTATTTAACCAGACAACAGATCATGAGATACATTAGAACTCATTCTAGGAAATAATATCGATCGGCAACCTTAGATAGCACAATTAAATAAAATTAAAATTAAAATAAAATCACTGCAGAGATACAACATAAACATTTAAACTAATAATGTGAGATTAAACTTTTTTCCTGTGCTTCTGGCTTTTTACAGACATAACATCTGAACTCAGTTAGTACTTTTTCAACAACCTCCCGACTCGCCTAGTTCAAAGAACCTCAGAGAAAGCTTTGACTGATTGTAATTTCCTGTCAGTTACCAAAGATTTGGTGAAACCTCGGCTGTAGGAAAGGGAAAAAAAAAAGGGAATCAAAGACGAGACAAAAAAAAATGCAGTGAAAGTGACAAGGCGTTCCTTTCAGTAGACCAAATACAAAACCACATCAGGACCACACCAGAGGAGGAGTTATCTCTGGGGTCTGATTAATTCTGGGAGAGGATAAAAGAACCAAAACACCCTGTGATCCCAGGATATGTCAGGATTGTGTGTCTTAGTGCACCATAGGGTGAATCACAGGATCATTAACTGTGTCACTGTGTTAGCCTGTAAGCTTTGAAAGAAAGAGTGAACATGTCCCCGTAACTGTAACACAGGACACAACTCTGAAAGTCTGTTTCCAACACAAAAAATGAACAATAAATAAATTAAAAACTGATCTACTCACCTGTGCTGTCTCTACAGGGTGTCAACGAGGAGCTGGTGTGTAAAAACCACCTGATCCTGGGTCAGCACCTCTACAAGAGCCTGGAGGGACGAGACTTCAACCTGTACGGAGGAGCCACGTTGAGGAGCAAAGACAACAAGGTAATGCTTCCTCTCCAACGTCGTTTTCACTGACTCGTGTCTTAAAAAAAGTAAAACAATAATATGAAAGGTGAAGATGATCAGTACAACAGGAAACTGTTCTTTTATTTATTTTTTATTGGGATACACAATCAGAATAATCAAAACATAAAACTAGCTTTAAGTTTTAGACAGGATTTTAAGTTTTATGTCAGCAGTTAAAGACAAAATTAACTACATTTAACAAGTTTGGATGATTTTGTGAATAATATGTGTGCCTCAAGGAACAAGCATACATAATAAGTACTTCATTACATTGATGCATTAATGTGCTCATTGATATGCCCACAACGATCCACGGTGGAGATATTAATAAAAGATGTCTTGATAAACAGTCACTGGCAAAATCTTCCCATGATTCTCAGTCTAAATGTACAGAAACAGGATGTCAGTGAGTTAGTGTCAACATCAGAGAGTCCAGATGAGCTCTGCTCCTCTGGAGTTTGTTCTCTGGAGATCTTTTTCTGGATCTGACGTGGAGAACGCTGTGAAATGAAACAAAATTAGCCACAATCCAGACTGTAGGCATCGAGATATTCCCAGTCCTTGATGTTTCCAACTTTAAGGTCCCAGCTGTAAGTCCCTGAGTTAAAGCTCTCAGTGGACAGAGCAGTATAACTTTGGTCCTCTGAGCGTTTTTTGGAAGCTGCCGTTGCTCTCCTGATCTCACGCCGCATCTTCAGACAGGAAGCAGTGTTTGGATCCAGAATCACAGGAGTGTAGGAGACCATCTCCTTCTTCTTGTTCTAGATGTTGATGGTCAGGTTACCCTCGTCTATCAGAGCTCCTCAGACCAGCTGTGATCATCCAGCAGGGGGCGCTGTTGGACTATTTTCACTGCAGCCTTGTAGCTCAGCAGGAATGAGGCGTCTTCAGCTCTCAGCTCCTCCTCTGTGGCTCTTACTGTGTCTGAAAGAACTGCTATCTCTCTGCTCAGAGCCTCCATCTTCTCCTTCATCATCCGACTCTTCTGCTCCTCTTCCCCCCTTAAAGCAGAGATCCTGGCCTCCTCTTCCTCCTCTAGAAACTTGTGAAGCTTCTAAAACTGCTCCTTAGTGAGAGCTTCAGTTTCTCTTGTAAGGGAGCTTTCTGAAGTCGTCTTTGTGATCCCGTGCAGGTTCATCAACAGGCATGAATCTGTGGTTGTTGTGCGTTTTTGAATCTTGACACACAGAGCCTCAGACCTCGCTCATCCTCACTGATCTCTTTCCAGTAAGAAGGCCTCACACAGGTTCTTTAATACCAGGTTACAAGGTGGATTTTTCTTTGAGTGGCTTGTTTTACAGCACGGACACTCGTGTGTTTGTTTCCCACTCCACCAGCTCTTCAGACAGTCTTTACAGAAGCTGTGGCTACACGACAGAATAACAGGATCTTTGAAGATCTCCTGGCAGACAGGACAGCAGAGATCCTTTGGTATGAAAGACATTTTGTCTTATGAGTGAAGCTGAAAATGCAGCAAACAGACAGAGATGTAAGTCACTCCAGAACGTTCCTTGTATTCAGTATCCCAGTAAATCCCTCCTGTAGCTGTCCTCGCTCACAGTGGACGTGGTGGTTTTGCTGTGAATCTTAGCGTTTGTCTCTCAGTATGCGTGTCTCTCTCTTCAGAAACAAGAAATAATAAGCTGTGTTTCCTGTTTTGTCTTGTTTAGTCAACGAGGGGGTGGACACATAGCTTCATATTTATCATTCCAGGTGTGTGTCGCCACATCTAATGTCTTGTGTTTGTTAACACAAGACACCAAAGTTATTGCATGTTAAAGGTTCAAGACCATCTTGTCCAAAATCAATGTTCAATCAAGAGGGGATTTTTCCAGATTTACCTTTTACAGGTTAAAATATTTTGTCTTAAGATTTTAAAAGCTTAAAACTAAAAGTCAGTCCCTGATTTACTCTTGTCCAACAACTTCTTCTTTGGTCAGTCTCTCCTTTTCTCCTCTTAGTTTCCTCCGTCAAAGTCCTCTTCAGTTTTTTTTGCTTATACATGTTGCTGAGCCTGGTAGCATTGCACGCTTGCCCAACTCTGGTTCTGGCACGACACCAGCTCCACTCCCTGGTCCTTAAAACCAGTTCACGGTACTCCAAAACGCCTGTGGTACAAACATTAACACTCTCCTGGTGCTCTGAGCTCACAGTAACAAACAGATGTACAGGGCACAGGTTATGTGGGAGCGTTGCTTTGAACTGTATGAACTGTATGAACTGAATTGCCGGCTTTAGTTTGTGTGGAGAAGCAGCTGGAGGAGTATGAACAGTTGGTGGGCACGTGCACAGATAGACCCCCAGGTGGTGCTCGAGCACCTTTTTCTAATTTTCCAAAATTTAAGTTTTAAATTTGGCTCGTGGCATCAATTCTTAATTAAAAGGATTTTGAAATGCCGGAGAGCTGCATCTGAGTTCTTGTCACAGTCACGGCACAAACAAGCGCCCGTCTACCTCACCATCCTTCACCGGTGACAGCCAGGTAACAATCGTGTTTGCCCTAAACCTCATTAAACATTTATTAAAACATGTCAATACAGCTCGCCTAACTTAGACAATAACTGTCACTGCACTAGTTGACTGTGTAAATCATTTTCCATCCTTCACTCGGTGTATATTTGAGGCGGCTGTTTGTGTTTGTGTGTATGGAAGATAGCAGGAAGAGAGCGAGTGGGAGCATAGCAGCTGTGCTCAGGGTGGATTTGAGAAATAACACCTTGGGGAGGCGTCCCAGCGAGACTCCTGGTGTGATACTTGGAGAGAAGAGGAGAGGAGATAAAAGGGAAGGAGAGGAGAACAAAATGAGGAGAGGAGATCAGAACTTATGCTAATTGTTGTTTTTAGTTTGGAGGGTTGATTCATTTTACTTATTTAGAGCATCTACTTTCAGGTTTGTGTAAAGATTTGTTGACTTTGGTGGTTATTTATTGTATAGACCACTAAACGTTGCACAATGCGGCACAGTTTTCTTTGTTGTTGCCTATTCCTGTGAGAAAATGTAGAAAAAGTGAATGCTAAAGAGCATTGTTTGTGTGTTAAAATGAACATGTCCATCCATTCATCCATTTTCTTCCACTTATCCGTGGTCGGGTTGCATTGGCAGCAGGTTTAGCAGGGCGCTCCAGACGTCCTTCTCCCCAGCAACATATCGCAGCTCCTCCTGGGGGGATCTCGAGGCCTTCCCAGTCTAGATGGGCTCTGTATTCCCTCCAGCAGGTTCTGGATCTGCCCCGGGGTCTCCTCCCAGTACGTGCCTGCAACACCTTCAAAGGAAGGCGCCCAGAAGGCATCCTAATCAGATGCCCGAACCACCTCAGCTGGCTCCTTTCAATGCGAAGGAGCAGTGACTCTACTCTGAGCTCCCTATGATTGTCCGAGCTCCTCACCCTATCTCTAAGGCCCAGCCACCTTATAAAGGAAACTCATTGAGCTTTGCCTTCCGGCTCAGCTCCCTCGTCCCCAAAACGGTCCAGTACCGCACCAATCCATCTCGTGGTCCATCTTCCCATCGCTTGTGAACAAGATCCTGAGATAGCAACTCCCTCCCAACCCATAAACCCACGGCACTGATAGTTCATCCTTCATCTACATCTCATAATGTATGAAAGATGTCAAACATCTGGCTTAAAGTATGAAAGTAAATAAGGCCTGAAAAATGGTTGAAATGGTGAAAAAGATCTATGTGTGTGTGTGTGTGTCTGCACTAATTAGTAAATCAATATGATATCAGCTGTGTTTCCGTCGTTGTAATCAAAGGTTTCCATGGTGATGGTGTCTGCTGTTTGACCCCTGGCTGAGAGAGTTCATTTCATAGAGATGTTAGCTGATGTGCTCCTCTCAAGATAATCATGAAGTCAAGATGTCAAACGTTTGAACGTTTATAAATGCTGCCAGTGTTCGCACAATTCTTGTTTCCCTTCATACTGCCACACTGCTACCGTGAAGATACGTTTCCTGCCTGAAGTTTCCGTCATGCATATTTTCACACGTCAGAAATGAGGTGACATGATCGTCCACACATCAGAGGAATCGGTCCAAACCCGGATTCCCATTTCTAGTCTCAATAACGAGGCTTCTTAATCGCACGTTGATCATCTCTCTCTCATTTCATGTAGAGATTCATCCTGATGGACGACCCCAGCAGACAGTACCAGATCATCCAGGAAGACCTGCCAGCAGCCAACGGCATCATCCACATCATCGACCGGCCGATCACAAACACGCTTTCTGACAGGCCTTCACGTGACGAACAGGCGAGTTTAAGGGTCACTTCACCAGATACTGTACAGAAAACTACCTGAAAACACAAACACACACACGAAGCATTTCTAGAGCTTTTTGTTTAATTTAATATATTTAGCTTAGCTCGCCTGAGCTTGCATCATGTATAAAGACTGAGTCATAACTGCAAGGATCAGGTTCAAGTCTGGCCTGGGCCGTTTCATGTCTCTAATGTCTCAAAAGTTCAGCAGAAATTGCAGAAATATCTGGCTTAATGCATTCATATTTTATTATTCTATCTGGTTAAATGTATACTAGATGACTCACCTGCATCTGATCATCTTCTTCTTCTTGCGTCCAGTTTGCTGATAAGACGATCGGTGAGATTCTGACTAAGGATGGAAAATACAACCGCTTCCTGTCTCTGGTTGATGTGAGTATTGGTGTACTGTATGTTTTGGCCGAGACCATCACACATATGTTTGTTTTTTCCTCCCACATGAGAAGAAATCAGATGAACTTTATTGATCAGTAAGACGAAGCAGTCCTCCCCTGAACAGTTATTGTTCAATCATAGCTTAGAAACCATAACAAGGAGCAGCAGGTCTGTCAGTGTTTGGTAGAGTTAGGGTAAAGTAACAGAGAAAATCAGTATTTATAGTTTATTTACCTTCTCTAAAGCCAGAAGCAAAACAGCAAACATGTTGGGAATGGATTAAACATTATGTTTATCTGCTCTGACATGAGATGCTAACGTAAACATGCATAAACAGGTAGTAATGTCGTGTTAAGTCTGCGGTAAATGCTACATTATTTTATACATTATTTTCATTTTCATGCTCCAGTAACCCCGGCTTATCTCATTATAATACATAGTGCTGTCTGTTAGCTTTAGTGTCCTTAAAGATCCAGTGTGTGTGTATAATCACCTGGAGTTATATATTTATTACCGTAGCCCACAATGGACAAACTAAACACTGCTTTTTTATTGGGCCTTTCAAGTTTTTTGCTCATGCTAGGAAGGAGCAGGTGAATAAAAAGTATTAAGATTCAGCCGGAGACAGTCACTTTCCAGCCGACTCATAGATCTAACATCCCTTAAGTATGTAGCGAGCTTGTCAGACAAGTTGGAAACACTTCTAAATAAAGATTGATGCTGAACCCTCGGCTCTAATTAGATATGATGTGTGTGTGTGTGTGTGTGTGTGTGTGTGTGTGTGTGTGTGTGTGTGTGTGTGTGTGTGTGTGTGTGTGTGTCTGCAGAACTCTGGCTCGCCTCCTCCCCTGCGGGGTCCGGGACCCCTGACTGTGTTCGTCCCCACCAACGAGGCTGTGGACCGAGCCAGAGACGGCAGCATCCTGTACATGCTGAATGACGTAGGTGTAATTAGTACTTATGTTTGCATTCATATTGTGATTGTGATTCTCGCTGACTGAATGATCCTCACAAATATTTAGTTTTAGCCTCAGTACCAACCATTTGTTAGCCTTTTTAGCTTTCATTATGCAATGTGAAGATTTTTATAATATTATTATTCTGTTCTTTTTCAAGGCCAAATATAAACTTCAGGAACTTCTCAGACACCATGTTTTCTCCCAGGCGGTGGTAAGATACGATCTTCCTCAACACTTCCTCCTTCAATCCATCCTTCCCTGCTTACATCCGTCTTTTTTGCTCTGCTTGTGAAGAAGGTGAAGAAAGAAATGCCTTTCTGTCCAACACTGGAAATATCTAACAGAGCCATAACTGCTCTGTGTTCATAAATGGTGTATAAATATGTTTAGCCTTCGTGGTCCGACATTGTTATCTGACTCTGCAGAGGTTTTTATGTTATGTACCTGTCTGTTGTGTCATTGGAGTAAGACAGCTCTATCCTCTGACCTCGGTTACCATTGTAACGGTGTCCCCTAACAACCTTTTTCTGTCCCTAGCTGACAGTCGACGAGTTGGCTACTGTCGCTCAGATTAGGACGATGGCCAATCAGGTTGTCACCATCAGTGTGTCTGACTCTGTAAGTGCCTCTGATTGGTTCTCCTCAGTGTCTCTTAGTTTGACTTGTGACATTAGCAGTTTTACATAAACACTTGGTGTCCCTCCGTCCTGCTCGTCTCTCTCCAGGGTGAGATCCTGTTGGGCGAGAAGGGCATCCATCTAGCAACCACCAACATTATGGCGTCCAATGGGATCATCCACATGATCGACGGCCTTCTGTACCCGCCCTCCATCCTTCCCATCCTGCCTCACCGCTGTGATGTCACTGAGAGCAAGATCACCATGGTGAGCAGAGCGTAAAGTAACACAGTAACACACAGAGACTAACTGACAACACAGAGTTTACCAGACAGAATACCAGGGGCACAACTTGGGACAGAACATAATGTCAAAGCTTTGGGGGTCGAGCACCACGTAGTACTCATAAGTGTGTCACACTGTGATCAATCAGAGAACCCATCGGCTATTGTTTGATGATGAATTAGCCTCTTGGAACAACGACCGATGTATCCAGACTTTCAGTGTAGTATAGTCTCAGCTCCTAGCTCCTAGGAGTATAGTTAAAATGTAAGACATAAAATTGTGCAGCAGATAAAATAAAAATAGGAATATATATTTAATACAATATAAAATATGTATACAGTTAATTAAAAATATATACACTGTAATATAAACAGGTTTTGCAGTAAATGTACATACATAACAAGAACAGGTTGTAGACAGGTGTGCATATAAATATTTATATACTGTGATGGATAAACAGTTTTTAAACAGGTAATGAAATAAATATTGTAAATATACTGAGATGTAACCAGCGCAGTGGAATATGTTTGTACAGTACCAGTAAAGTTTAATTGTGTACAAATATGGTGGTAGTATAACTTAGTAGATTTAGTCGATGCCATCTGAGACATGTTGGAGATCAAATTGGTTTAAAAGGCACCAAACTATGTAGGTGAAATCAATTAATTTATTCAAAACGATCAGGTAATAATAAATAATGACTTTAATTAATATTAAAGTACCTCGGGAGCACCGCCCTCAAAGATGGATAAATGATATCCATTTTGACAAATTAACTGATTAATTCTCAGTCTCATAAAACACACTAGACTGTTGGAACATGATTAATAATTTAGTTGATAATTACAGCTAAATTTAATGTATCAGCAGCTCTTAGGCTGAAGGATTGCAGTTCAGCGTGGAAGAGGTCGGCAGCATTCACTCCTGTACAATATTAAACACACCGTGACGGTCATACACAAGCAGTTATTAAAAGATAATACAACACGATGTGATCTAATTACATGTAAAGAACAAAAGGTGTGTGCGAGTGTGGAAGACTGCGTGTGTGTGTGTGTGTGTCTTTGATCTACATAACATATGTCAGCATGAAACATGTGTCACATCAGGGACAAAGAAATGTGAGGCTCCATGTGCGGCTCTGTTTAAGGCCAATAAATGTGAATGTGTGTGTGATCCGTGCAGGATAACAGCGCCAAAAAGAGTTAGTGAGTTTGCATGCACCTTGTGTCTGTGTGAAGCGCAAGGTTAACTCAGCGTTAACTTGTCTCGTTACTTATAGTCAGCTGGCAGACTTGGTGTGCTGCAGACGCTAACTTGTTTAAATCCTGCAATCCTTTCTAGTGGAGAGGAGAGGTACGACTGTAAACGTGACTCAAAAGTCCAGTTTAATTAACACAAGAAATGAAATTAATCTGTGGAGTCAACTGGGCATCTTTAATCTTTAATGACAAGTGAGATTTTAGACTCACCTGATGAGGTAAGGGTGCACACCTGTCAAGGACCAGGTATCTGTGAGACCGTTAGCCGTTATGGACAATGACTCAAATCAGCATCACCAGATTTGTAGTAATCGCTTCACAGCTCAATATAAGCTTAAAGCTAACAATAATGCTAACAGTAGTATTAATTTTGTGTGTTTGTGTTTTCAGGGTCCATGTGTTCACTGCAGTTACCTCTATGAGACAGAGTGTCCAGAAGGCACCACTGAACTGGTAAAACATGTCGTTATTACTGCAACATTTCTATTGTAATATACACAACGCCTCCAGGGCGACGTCACACAGGAGATAAACACTACTGATGTGGGAAAACTGTGCAAACACATCGATAAATCGCCAGTTTTGGTAATCTATGAGTAGAGGTGAGTAACTGTAAGGTGAAACATTTATGGAGGAGCTTTCAGTGACACTTTAAGACGTCTGATGACCTTCAGAATAAAAGGTTAGAAAGTGTTGAATGAAAGCACAGATGAATAAAACTCAAAAAGGAATATTACAGTGGCTAACTTGCTTGTTTCAAGTCTATTAAGTACAGAATATGTGAATTTAGATTATTTACAGGCACCAGATTTTAGTCTGTTTACTTAGCGTGACAATTTTATTCTTTTATTCTGATTTAGTTTATCAGTTTGTGCACCGATCTTTCCACAACAGTACTTTTTTGCACCAAATAAAAACCTGGTGGACAATATGGACGATGGCAGAAAGCCAACCACTCTGTATGTCTGTCTCCAGAACACTCATCAGACCGGCTGCGAATACGTCACGTCTCCTCTCAGGTCAACACTCAGTAGAGGCTGTGCCAAATTCTGCAACGCCACCAGACAGGTGAGAATGGTGCTCGGTGAACGCAGCTTTATTTTTAGCTTCATTCATTTACAACTCAGCTGCTAACGGTGCCTTCAGATGAAAAGGTGTTTATAACGTTGAATGTGTGATTACGTATGAAACGACCAAAGAAAGGATGGTGTATGCGTGACGTCACGCGCAGATTTCTGAGGAGCTGTTTTGAAGTTCAAAATTTGTGCCACCGCCATGTTGGCAGGACTGACTGTTCTGCCTCCTGACTAATCTAAAAATCAGCAAAGACATGGATCATCACTGGACCACATCACTATTCTTCATGTTTCTAAGCAAGAAACTTGATTATCAGTGCATTTGAAAGAGAATGGCAGTTGCCCAGACTGAGGTCTGATATGAGTGAAACTGTGTTTGCCATAAAATATATCCTATCCTACATGTTTCTAAGCAAGAAACGTGATTACCAGTGCTTTTGAAAGATAATAGCAGCTCAATCTAGATTACACACAGTGAAAAACGCTGAAAAACGTTGACCTTTCTGCCCAGACTGAGGTCAGAGATGAGTGAAACTGTGTTTGCCATGAAATATATCCTATTCTATATGTTGCTAAGCAAGAAACTTGATTACCAGTGCTTTTGAAAGAGAATGGCAGCTCAGTCTAAATTACATGCTTAAATGCATTAAGAAGAAGAATAAGATCAGTGCTTAGCACTGTCGCCTTACAGCAAGAAGGTTCCTGGTTCCTGGCATGTTCTCCTCGTGTCTACGTGGGTTCTCACAGTGTGCTTAGTGAGTCTGAATGTGAGCGTGAATGGTTGTTTGTCTCTATGTGTCCTGTGATGAGCTGGCGACACGCTCAAGGTCAGCTGGGATTGGCTCCAGCCCCACCGTGACCCTGATGAGGATAAGCGGTTACAGATAACGGATGATCACATGACTGCTTGTATGTATTTAGCAGCTAAAGAGCCGGATATTTCCCTCAGGAGTTGGTGGAGACCAAAATCAGAGATAAAAGACGACTAAATATTGGACTTACATCAAGTATCAGGTGGCCACAAACAAATCCAAATATCTGCTCCAGGTCTGCTGGCAACTGTTAACACATTCGTCATATCGACATAATAGGTGTTAAAATGTCACTGTTGTGTTCACTGCTTGTATTTAATATCTTTGTGTGTGTGTGTTTGTGTGTGTTTAACAGATAGCAGAGTGCTGTAAAGGTTTCTACGGTCCGGACTGTAAACCCTGTATTGGAGGTTTCCAGCATCCCTGCTACGACAAAGGAACGGTGAGCAACAAACAACTCCTCGTTTCTCAACCGATGTGTGTCTGTGTGTGTGTGTGTGTGTGTGTGTGTGTGTGTGTGTGTGTGCCAACATAAACATTTATTTATTCATTCAACACATGCAGTGCTTTGACGGTATCCATGGCAACGGCTCGTGCAGCTGTCAGTCAGGCTTCAAGGGTGTCGCCTGCCACATCTGCTCGGATCCGTCCAAGCACGGAGACAAGTGTGACGAAGGTAACGGCTCCTCCTCGATGACAGTTTGGAGAGAAACGTAACGTCTGTTTGAGATTTAACGTGTCACTTTATTCAAAAAACAGACGAACGACGTGAAATTATTCTCTTGTTCACTCATTCATCACACCTTATATTGAAGACACTCAATAGTTTACTCTGTTGAGACTTTAGACGCCTGTTTATCATTTGTCGTGAATTTACACACAGTGTTAGTTTGTGTGTGTGTGTGTGTGTGTCTTCAGAGTGCCACTGTCTCCACGGTGTGTGTGATAACCGTCCAGGCAGCCGTGGTGTGTGTCGGAGAGGTTCCTGTATGGAGGGATACTCCGGAGAAAACTGTGACAGGACGGCCACGCCGTGCAGCTCTGACGGACTGCAGGAACACTGTCACATCCACGCATACTGTACACACACAGGACTGAATACTAAGTAAGATACTACTACTACTACTACTACTACTACTTCTTCTTCAGCCATTCAGATTTTGTAGATTCCTCCTGTTCAGTGAGGAGGATTCACTCGTTCTTCACTCCATCGAGGCTTATCGAGGTGTTTTTCAGTCCTACCTGGACTTCTGCAGCTCTCTCTGTCCTCTCTGACGTGTGTTTGTAACCTGTTGGTTCACAGTCACAGCTCAGGCTGAAACATCAAGTGTTAAGCACCACACGGAAGGCCGACACAATACTCACCATCCAGTGTGTGTGTGTGTGTGTGTGTGTGTGTGTGTGTTGCAACAGATGTGTGTGTAGGGATGGATATGATGGTGACGGTCACTCCTGTTCCCCCATCAACCCCTGCCTGAAGAGCAACCGAGGAGGCTGCGACACCAACGTAAGTCTTACTGCACAAGTGTGTGTGGACGGTAATAACTATTTAATTGTAACTTCACAATTGACTTGAAGTAAAAATTGACTTGGCACTGGCTTCTCTCTTGGAGATACAGAGCAGCTGTATGTTTGTGTTTAGGAAAGCAGGTCAGAGGATAGAACTGTCTCACTCAAAGCTGTCTGCCTGCTTTTATAACACTCCCTCCCTCTCTCCTCTCCGTCTTTACAGGCGCAGTGTGTGTATGCAGGTCCAGGTAACGCGTCGTGTGTGTGTTCTGAGGGCTGGACAGGTGACGGCAGGGTGTGTGTGGAGATCAATAACTGTCAGCTGGAGAGTCGAGGAGGCTGCAGCCCCAACGCCGACTGTAACCACAGGGGACCTGGACAGGTCAGTTACTGACGATTAATAATGGATCATAAGGAGTTAAAACTAAACACGTGTAACACTTACTGACCCAGTCCTTTCTAAAGATGAGCACTGTCAGTGTTTCCTAAAGTAACAATCTACATCAACTCAACAGTTGTCTATATGATTGATTGAGTAGTTACTGTTCAGCTGCCTGCTGAAAATATTGTGTTAAGGACTCTTTGTTTATCTGTTTGTTTGTCTGCAGAGTGAGTGTGTGTGTAAAACAGGTTACGCTGGGGATGGTATCGTGTGTGACCTCCTTAACCCCTGTCTCTTCAAGAATGGAGGCTGCCATGGCCTGGTAAACACACACACACACACACACACACAGCAACACACATATTAAGTGTGTCATATCATGTCAACCATGAAGAAAGATTAGGTTTTAATTATTCAGGATTTAAAGGATGGTTTTGTTTTGCTAACTTTGCACTCACAGCCTCTATTGTAGAGATTCAGGAAACAAAACAAAACAACAGATTTCAGCTTTCTAAAAGTTTCCAAACATGCTTCAATTTTTACATAAATGACTTAAAATGAAATGATAAGATACATCGAGTTTCACTGTCAAGAGAACACAAGATAATGCTGTTTGCAGATGACGCCCTAGTATATGTGACACAACCAGCCCGCTCTCTTCCTGCCTTATTGCGAGCACTTTCAGAGTTTGTATTGTTATATTTGTACAAATTGAATCCTCATAAATCTCAGTTCTTCACATTTAAATTTACAACCAGTCAAAGATAAATCTTTCATGAGGGATGTAGGAAATATCTATGCAGATACCAAAAGACCAAGCGAGCCTAGCCAAGGCTGAAATACAGGGAAAGATCCTCCAGCTTCTGAGAGATAAAGGAGGTCTAAGAATTCAGCAGCATGGACGTCGATTGAATGCCTTTCAGTCAAGACCAGATTTAAAGTAGCTAAGTCCTTTAGGTCCAAGGAGCCAGATTTATTGAGCCACTGGGTGGCCTACGATCCAGGTTGTATTCTAAGCATGCTGGATACACATTTCAGGACATGGCAGGAACGTGGCGTGAATATTTATTTGGATTTCTTTGAGAAATCTTCACTTTAAAGCTTCCAAAATATCAAGGAAGCAATATTCCTTTGTTTGTTTGTTTAGTTTGTTTGTTTTTGTAGGCAGAGGAAAGGATTGAGGTTATTTCTAGAACGTTCTGATACTTCTTCATCTGAGACGTCTGAGACTTTGATGTTCAACATGTTTATTTGTGTTATGAGTGACAACTCATCCAACTGAATATGATATTTGTTTGTGATTGCTGTGATCTCAGTAGGTTACATAAATCTCCCATGGTCCATATCTGCTGTACATTTTGTCAGGCAAAGTGTGCGCACAAGGAGGGCGAGACTCACACCTGTACCTGTCCTGATGGCTACGCCGGAGACGGACTCATCTGCTATGGAACGTTACTGGACGTAAGTATTCAGAGCAGCATAGTTTGGATGTCACAGTCAAGATCTTTGATCCTAAGTCCTTAAATCAGGAGTACCTCGTCATCAAAGTCTGATTTTCTGTACGCCAAAATGTTGATTAAAGATGCATCTGACAGATTGAAATAACAGCTGCAGCTGGAGGTTCAAAACTATTGAATTGGATGACATGATATTATTATTTATGTTGTTGAAATATAAATAAAAGTTTAATTGAGAAGCTGTATGTATGTTTGTGTTTGTAGGAGCTGGACATGAACCCAAAGCTGTACTTTTTCTACCGACTGACTCAGGTGTGTAAGAACCAGATTCATTGCTCTATAGTTACTGATGTATTCAGTTTCAGATTCAGCTGGTTCATCAAATAACTCAACACTAAAGGGTTTATTTTTGTGTGTGTCTGTCTTTAGAAGTACAGTCACATCTCTGTGGACCTGAGTGGGAACCTCACAGTGTTGGTGCCGACCACAGAAGCTCTGAGGAACGTGACTTCAAACCCGTTCTGGACCAGCCGACACAACCTGCCTCACTTCCTGCGGTCAGTCACCTCACACACTGACCGACACACTTTTTGCTCTCAAAGCTCGGGCACATAGCGACACTTTGAGTTTGTGTGTTAGCATCTACAGCAGACATCATGTCTGTAAACCCTCTGTCCTATAGACATAGGACAGAGTTTATGTCCAGTACTGAGAGGTTCAGGAAAGAAGAAACGCGATCTTCCCATCTGACAAGCGAACAAGAGGCTGAGCTACTGCTTCACTTTGTCAACTTGAATGAGTTCATCACACAGCCAAACCTGAGAAATAATCAAGTTATAGCTACAGAACTTGTACATATGTTAACAAGTCTTTTCTAAGATTTCTTCCAGGCCAACGTGAACTGGACATTTAATCAGAAAACAACCTATGAAACGCCGTGCTTGGACTCTTACTTCAGAGATAAGATGACTGACATACCGTTCTACATAAATCTGTATCAAGCAGCTTCATCTTGTGGGCACTGAAGGCGCTGTAGTGGACCAAACGTTCACTCTTCCTCCTTGGCCTTTCAGTCATGTGAGCAGAGTGCCCTAGTTTACCAGCTATTCCTCTACCCTAGTGTTTATGTGATTTCTAGCTTGATCTCTGCTCCAAGTTTTCAGAATGAAATTTGGCAAAATGAGTTACAGCAAAACACACGAGGCGCAGAAATGATTTCCACATAACGAGCAAGTTGCAACAAGCTAAATCTTCGCAGACAATAGACAATTGGCTCAGAGATCGCATTTTGGCCGATGTATTCTGTCACTTTCGCACCTCACATGCAACCAAAGCCTGCACAAACGTGACCGGACACGACTACTCGAACTACAAATGATGCCAAAATCTCAAGTCACTCCCCGACACTCTGCATTTAGTTACAGTCGTTCACAACTTGCCCCGCAAGTCGTCACCAAAATTTACTAAGTATTGTGGCATAGAGCTCCACTGCCGTCCAAAAAACTAATAAAAAAAACAACAATGAGCCACACTGTTGCACTTGGTGACATGTTCCTTTGTTACCATGAACCCACACACACTGTAGTTTATTCTGACTCAATCCCACATACACCATCCTGCTGCCAGGAATACTCACTAAAGCACCAAATGATATATTTATGAGCCATTTTGACAGATTTACATCACACATCTGTGTCTTCTCAAGAGATTTGTTGACAATAAGATGTGTAGAATATCATGCAATGTAGAATATCGTCAGCACCGCTCAGGAAGCCGGCTGTTTTCTCTGACGATGTTGATGTTTGAACTGGATCCACCAGAAAGCTGAGCAACCACTATTCACTGAACTTTTTGACCTGTATCACCTGCACTCGTGACCTTACCTGACATTACCACTGTCCTCCAGAACCTCCACAGCACATCCAGTTCAAAATCATCCTCCTCACACACAAAGCCCTCCATAACCGGGTTCCCTGTTATCTCAGTGACCTGCTCCACCGCTACACACAACACTCCCCAAATACATCCGTGACTGTACTGACGTACCGACCTTCAAATCACTGACAAAAACACACCTTTGTGAAATTGCTTTTAAAGTTTAGCTTTTAATTTAGTGTGCTGTTTGGATGTTATTGGATGTTGGTGTTGTTGGATGATATTTTCGCCATGTAAAGCGTCTTTGAATCTCTAGAAAAGCACTTGTAAATAAAATGTATTATTATTTATATTATTATTATCTGCGATGGTGTGAATTGGATTCGATGGGACGCAGATCCTTCAAGCTTGAAGCCTCATCCACAATCTCCACGGTCGTAACCATTTCCCCTTCGCTCTGTCTGGTTGCAGGGCTCACATCCTGTCGGGGATCTACTCTGTGGAAGATCTTGACAAGCTGGTGGGTAGCAAGCAGCCCACCCTGAACCCGCCCACCTTTTGGGAGATCAGCAACAGCAGCGGGGTAAGAATGGCGTAACTGTGACAGACTCAGACTAAGGTTCATGCGATTTGAAAGGAGGTTTTGGGTGGAAGATTCTCCACCTCTAAAGCGCAGCGTCTATCTCCCCGCAACAATACATGATATGTATATTCACACAGTTGTTATTGAACTGTGGTTTGTGCTGTGCTCGTCTAAGGTCTTAGTTTCTGTTTTCTTGCTGGTTTCAGTTTCTGTACAGACACAAACCTGGAAACCTCACTCAGTGCTCAAGTACCCAGATAACCACATCCTTTCTCGAGCTCTCTTCTTACCTCACAGACATGATGTTTATATCCATTTTATTGAATGTTGAACCATTCCTTAAATTACTCCAGTGATATAAACAGACCTACAGATTAGGCTGTATTATGTTTATTGACTAACACACCGTTTTTTTCTGAACTGCAGTCTCATAAAATAAAATCTTACTTACGTCATTATTGAATGTGTCTATGCAGCAGCACATCATAGTCATTTTCTCTCCTCGTCTGAACTCCGCCATCTGAGCTCAGCTTCACTCACAGAGACTGAAGGGCTCAGTCCAAGACGCCTCAGCAGATCAGACATTAATTGCATGAAAATTGCTGAAGCCATTACTTTGGGCTTTGCACCCAGGCTGAGGAGCTCTCTTGATGAACTAGTGAGAGAGAGAAGACCAGGAACAGGAGGTGTTTTGTTGTAGAGGCAGTAGAAAGCTCCAAGATAATCTTGTCCTTGTCTCTGAGCTTGGCCTTCAGACAAACCTAAAAACGTCAATAAAACCCTCCTGCCACAAGTTATAATCAAATCCAGGTAGTTAGAAAGTAAGCTTTAAGTCATTTTAAGTTGGCTGCCTTGAATTCTGTTTTAAGTGTCAGATGAGTACAAACTTTACCATGTGAAAACATGTGGATGAGAACAGTCAGATGTAAAAGTGTAGCAATAAATAGTCTTATAGGCTTAGAAACTGGATGTTTATATTTACCTGTTTTTGTTTTGTTCCAGGTGATCCGCATCGGAAACGCCTCCATCATCAACCACAACCTGCCTGCAATCAACGGCTACATCCACATCATAGACAAGGTGAGATTCATCCAGGTGGGGGCGAGTTGAACAGACAACAGACTGGTGATTTAGATACAGAGCTTTACCAGTAGTGGAACTAGTTTGTGCTGATGGTGGCCTGAGAGGAAAGATCATGGGGTTGTGCAAAGGGTTCATACTTGTAGATCCATAAAAAATAAATATAAACTAAAACTCTGTTTTTGTTTGTTTGTTTGTTTGTCGTCAGTTACTGACCCCATCCCGTTCAGACCTCCCTCCGGTGCCGCCCACGCTGATGGCCTTCCTGAACTCCTCTACCAACTTCACTCTCTTTAGACAGTATGCTCTGGTAAGATGCTTGCCTGTCTGTCTGTCTGTCTGTCTGCCTGTCTGTCTGTACCTTGTTAGTTTTCTTCCGTGTGTTTAACTGTGTGTGTTCTCTCACAGATGTACAACCTGACAAAGGAACTGAATGAGGCTGATTTCACCCTCCTGCTGCCAACAGATGAAGCCATCAGGCAGCACCTCAACAGGACTAACTCCTCCATCCTGGTAAGTCCTGATGATATGAACCAATGCTGCCCCGAAACTATGATCAGAATAACACAAAAAGGCAAGTATACAAAATATTCTGCATCTCTTGCTGTACTTACAAACACCCCTTTTCCAGTTGTTACATTCATACATACATGTACATACTGTATGCACATACACAGAAAGGTCTTACATCCTGTAGTTCTTGTGGGCCATCTTCATTTCCAGGTGTATATATCCATGTATACCTTTATCTATCTGCTTAAATCCACCCATCATCTCACAGTATATTACAAATTAACTCTGTACAATAGAACCAAAGGAGCTTACATTTCTATTATTCACATAAAGAAATGGGAAGTAACTCTAAGCCTCAGTGGTACGATACAAAGTCTGCTCCCGTTGGGGTCATTGATTGATTGATTGATAAATTTGATCCATTTATTCCAAATTTGGTTGAATTTGTTCTTTTGAATCCTCAAAGAATAAGTCAACTTGTCAACAACAAAGTTATTCCATACCAATCATCCAGTGTAGGTGGTACTGGACTTAGCCGCCTTCTGGTGATTGATTTTTTACTTTGCAGCTCAAATGTCCTGCAGCAGCTTTGCATCCTTCCTCTGTTTCAAAACCAAAACATGTTCCAGATAAAGAGTCTCCAAGTTTAACGATATCAGAGCTTTGAGTACAGTGCTCAGTGCTCTCTGTGATGATGATTTGCCACATTGTCTCCAACGCATCAATATTTCTGTATCTCTATTAAAAAAATCCTATAATTTTCCCAGCAGTGTTCTCTCCACTCCATGGAAAAACTGTAAATTTTAAATTACATTTTCATGACACGGTGTTCATTTTTACTGTTTATGGTTGTTTTGTTTTAACCAGTCAGCAGTGACTAACACATCCATCCGATCAACATCTGCTTCAGTCAGCACAGACGCTAATGTTTGTAATCTGAATGATTTGAGTCATGAGTTTTTTCTTCACATTTTGAGATGTTTTTAACCTACGTCTTCTGTCTGTCTCTGTTCAGGACTCTGATGTGTTTAAGTACCACGTGATTCTCAAGGAGCTGCTCTTCCCTGACCACCTGTCTGACGGCACGTTGAAAAGCACGATGCTGGGCGAAGACTACCAGGTCCAGTTCCACTTAGATGACAAAAACCAGGTAACCATAGCTGTACCTCTGGTCATGTGACCAACCTTTTAGATGTTTTCTCACAACACTGAAGGACCAAACTGCTTCTTCTGCATTCATACCAGATTTGCAGATTGATTTTCGTCTTTTCAAGCAGCCACAAGTTTCATTTCATTTTAAAATCAAAATGCAGAGAAATAATCCATCGCAGTCGACTTGCAGACAGATGTATGTTTGGTTAAAGTTATATAATCTTTGTCTGGTGGTGTGTCAGCTGCAGAACAGCAAAATGAAGACAAGAAACAAGTAAACTCTTTACTGCTCTCACTAAATCCATATTTGTTCAGTATCTGTCTTCTGAGTTTGATTTTATGATGGCAGCAATTGTCAATAAAGTGCTTTTTAGCAGGATGAGCGCTCCACTGAGGAGAGTTTCTGCTCACTGCTGCGTTATGCAGCCGATGATATAAAAAGTTTGACAGAAGATTAAATGTTGACTTTGACGGACTATCTCTACGCAGCAAGTTTATTTACTACAAGTTTATTTTTACTAGCAATTACCGAAAATCAATGGCTGCCAGGAGAGAAGAAAATCAATTTAAAAACTGATGCAATGATTCATAGTTAATGCGCTAAAACACACAGACAAAGTCTGGTCTTTTGAAATCTTTACCTGTCTCCTCCTCTCGTTCTTCAGACAGTTGTGAACGGGGTTCCTCTTGACGGCACTTTCACTGAGACCGAGTACGGCATCGTCATGGTCCTCCCTCAGGTCCTCAAAATCCAACGCAACAGATGCAGCAAACACGTCACCGTGCAGGTCAACGTAAGGATGGAGGGAGAGATGATGGATGGAAGGGTGGATTGAATGAGTGGAAAGATAAATGCATGATCAATAGACGGATGATGGATGAGGATATGAGTGGATCTATGGACACATGGATGGATGGGTGAATGAATGGAAGGATGAACCTGCTGTTTATGTATGTGCAGCTGCACAAAGTGTGAAAGGGCTTAGGTGTGGTGATTAATAAATCTGCTCTCAGCCAATCACAACACTGGTCGCTGTGTGAACTGTGTTGTGGATGATGTAGAACATTGCAACCAAGCAGCAACCTCCATTTTTGTGGAGGAAGTGCCAAAAACTGCAGTTCCTCAAACATCCACTTGAGGCTGGCTCCAGAAGTGAGTCAGTCTCCATAAGTCCCCATGTTAAAATGTCCAACTTCACAGCAGAAATAAACATGTTTACAGCCTGGTACAAAAAACAGTTTTGGTCTCTAAAGCAAATTTCCCCGTTCATGACAACTGTACTGAGGGTGAATTTTTATAGAACTCACCTGTTCAAATTATATTAATGCTTAAAGTTATGCAGGATTAAGAGCGTGGCTGTTTTAATTGACAGGTGGGTGCCTTTACAGCTGGCTTGTTTGAGCAACCAGGCGTCATTCAGCCCGGCTCAGCTCCACCATGTTCATTTCTGGATTCGTTGTGAATCGGCAGAGGCTGGACTGCCAAGATGGCAACAGCCAGAGCCACGACACGCTGAGCTGAACTGTGTCCATGTTTAATCTTTTAACTTCTGCAGCCAGAGACAGTTAGTGTGAATGTTTTTAACAGTTTCTTAGTAGAAATCAATCATGATCATATCAATCATACTGTGTTTCGTAATTGATGATTGATTGATTAATTTAAAACATTAAACATTGCCAGGCATTTATCAACTGGCTGAGCGCGTCCTGCTGCCTTCAGATGGACAGAAGCAGAAGCTACAACTACAACACATCACTAATGAACCACATTAAACTTTATCTTTGAATACAGATTTGAATGCATCTCCTGGCTGGGGAGTGTGTGATTGAAAAAGTTTCTAACATGCTGGGTGGGTGGATGTTTGTCCTAGTTATTCCAACCTCTCTGTCCTCTCCAGGGAAGGTGTACGGACTGTGACGGACCACCTCGATGCCTTTTCAACTACAGACCAGTAAGAAAGCTGCAAGTCTACAGGACTAGAACCAGATTATGTTTGATCACACTGTGTTGCTGTTATGTCTTTATTTTTTTGAGCATGTTTAAGTTGGAGTTGTGTTTTTATGTGCAGTTTTTTTCATCCATTTGTCTGTATCATTCGTTTCCGTCTTACAGCTGTCAGTTTGTGTTTCTACTGAGTTTCTACTGTGTTTACAGATCAAAGCACAGTTTCCTGCCAACATGCGATCAAACTGTAAATACAGGAAGCGAGTCGGACCCAGGAGGAAGTCAGTGCCAGGCTGTGTCATCAAATGTCTTCGGGTACTCACGGTATGCTGACACCAACGCTAACACTTAATATTTACCTCTATGAATACTGGCTCTGGATTTTAATTCTAATTCACAGACTTAGCCACTTGTGATTTCCTGTTTTTTGACACACAAGTTGACATAATAGAATATAATTAACAGCAGCTCATTAAATCTTTAAAATAAATAAACTCAGTTGGCCTGAAGTATTTTTGATTACAGTCTTAAAGTCAGAATAAAGGCGTTAACTAACATTTACAGTACAAAACAAACACTGATGCCTGAATGACAAAAGAACTTACAAATAATAATACTAATAATACTAATGGTCTGTCCTGCAGGATCATTCCTGTTGCCCCGGTTACTACGGCCACGAGTGCTTCAAATGCCCTGGAGACGTTGGCAGCTGGTGCTCCAATCATGGGCAGTGTCAGGACGGTACCGAAGGCAACGGGGAGTGTCGTTGCTACGAGGGTTTCCACGGCACCTCGTGTGAGGACTGTGAGCCGGGACGATACGGAGTCAACTGCTCCTCCAGTGAGGAACAAACACACACACGAAGCGTTATAAACACTAAACACTAAAAAACTTGTTACGTTAACTCACACAATGATAATAAACTCTGAGCTAACGAACTTACGAACAACAAACTATGATGCTAACTGATGATGCTAAGAAACCTGTGTGTGTGTGTGTTGCAGAGTGTGTGTGTGACCATGGGAAGTGTGAGGACGGTCTGGCAGGAAGTGGCAAGTGTGTGTGTTATAAAGGTTGGAAAGGAGCTTCCTGTTCTGTAGGTAAGACACACACACACACACACACACGCACACGCACACACACGTATATACGCACAGTGAAAATGTATCCACACTCAATATTTTCTCTACCCTGTTATCACATGAAATCTTTGTGTGTGTGTGTGTGTGTGTGTGTGTGTGTGTCGCAGAGATTAAGGATGACGCCTGTGGAGGTGTGTGTGACGAGAACGCCAAGTAAGTCCTCCCGTTGTTGTGTGTGTGTGTGTAAGTGTGTGGATTAAGAATCACTGGGTCTGTAGAAGCTGTCAATTTACCCAGAACACACTGGGACGATCGAAAGACCTACCTTTCTTACCATGGCAGACCACATGCCCATCGGCTCCTGCTGCAGGTCTAAATCTTTAAAACCATCTCACGGATATGATCAGTGACTTTGACATGAAACACTCAGGTGTTTCCAATGATACTAATTAAGGTTCGGTTCCATTTATTGCAGCAGAGACTTTACAGTGAGCCACCACAGCAGCACTCTGACTCTGTTTGACCTGAGTGGACTGAACCTTTACGAGTATCATTGAAAACACCTGTGTTTACCTACTGTTTGATGTCAAAATGGCTGCTGTGAAAAGGGTCTTTTCATCTTTATTTGATGGTGCAGCTGTAGACAGGAAGCAGACTGTAAAGTTTGGAGAGAGAGGGAGATAAAATGTAAAGGGACACAGGTTTGGGATTGAACCAGGGCTGCTGCAGTGAGGACTTAACCTCGGTAAATGGGGCTCTCGCTCTACCAGGTGAGCTACCGGGGCACCCCAGCTTTGTAGTTTTTAACAAACATCTCTCAAACTGAAGGAAATGGTGCATTTATTTGGGGATTTGATCAGGGGTGTCAAACATGAGGCCCGCAGGCTAGAACCAGCCCAGTAAAAGGTCCAATCCGGCCTACTGGATGACTTTAAAAAGTGAGAAAATTGCAGAGAAGAAGAAGAATATTTCAATAAAATACACTGTTATGCAGTGTTAATGTTTGGTTTTCCTGGTCTGGCCCACTTGAGATCACATCGGGCTGTATCTCAGAGTCTGAATCAGGTTTATTGCCAAGTAGGTTGGTGGCCCATGAGCTAAAATGAGTTTGACACCCCTGATCTAGTGAGTATTTCCAGCAGCAGGACGGTCACGTCACCCCGTGCAACAGTGGGGCCCGTTTTTAATGTTCTGTGGCTCGGAGTAATAAGATCCTGTTGTAAACCAATACAATACTTGCTAGTACGATCAGTTCGTGGTTGGTTTGGGTCTGCACATGGGATTTGTTGACGATAAGAAAAACATAGCCAGACTTTAAACGTGGCAAAATGGTTGCAGATGATCGCTGCTCTCATCTTCAGTAGAAATGTGTGACACGCTGGAGTTATTGAACAGTTTATCCTCTGCTGCAGCTGTATAACAGGACCAAAGGGCACAGCTCCTGCCTGTGTGTGTGTGGCTGGATATGAAGGCAATGGAACTTACTGCAAAGGTAGGAACACACACACACACACACACACACATCCTGTACGTGAATCAAATCTGATTACTTTTTTCTCTCTTTGTCTCTCAGAGCTGGATTTGTGCAGCAGGTTTAACGGGGGATGTTCAGAGTTTGCTGTCTGCACAAAGGTCTCAGGTGGAGAGAGAACCTGTACCTGTAAAGCGGGTTACACTGGAGACGGAGTCGTCTGCCTGGGTATGTAGTCCTGACCTCTGACCTCTGACCCCACATCTCTAACCTGAACCTCCTGTTTTAATGTATAATATTTTAAATTAAATGTTTGCAGTTTGGAGGTTGAAGGCTCACTCTCTTTTTCTGAGCTACTTTTGTCTCACAATAACTTGCTGCTATTTTTTATGATCCATGGTCCATATAATAGTTCTGGCCTTTTTGGACACAACGCAGCAACGGCAGCACTGCGCTCTGAAGCCCATTATGCACAGCACAGCACACCACCGGTGTCTGGTTGAACTTTGGCTGTGGAGTGCGCTTAACCTAGCAGCAAGTTCACCACAAATCACAACTGACAGTATAAAGAATGGACGACGTATGTGTGACGTCACCCACAGGTTGTGGGCACAGAGCTGTTTTGAAGCTCAGAATCTGTGGCCATGTTGGTAGTCCAGCCTTTTCTTCCAAAAAGACGCAAAGATGTGGCTCATCGGCATGCCGAATGATGCCTGGTTGTTCAAAGCAGCCACTCTCTTAATCCTGCATCCTTTAAGCCTTAATATATTTTGAACAGGTGAGTTGTATATAAATTCACCCTCAGTACAGTTGTCATGAACGGGGAAATTAGCTATAGAGACCAAAACTGTTTTTTGTACCAGGCTGTAAACATGTTTATTTCTGCTGTGAAGTTTTTAACATGGGGACTTATGGAGACTGACTCACTTCTGTAGCCAGCCTCGAGTGGACATTTGAGGAACTGCAGTTTTTGGTACTGGTTATGGCTGAATCTATGATGTGATGGATATTTCTTCTGTATTGCTTGCCAGGCAGCAGCAGGGCGAACAGGCTGTGTCCTTTTATATTCTTCTGGCTCTGTGCAGACACCTCATCTCTATAATATCACTGATGCTCTGTAGATGGTTACCAATGATGTGGGTGGTCTCTCGGGCACATCCCATGCCAGTTTGTTACGTTTTCAGTGAGGATGCTTTCTGTTGTTTCTCTGTAAAAGTTAACAAGAACTTAGCACATGAGTTTTGCCTTCTTAAGTTCCGGTAGTCCAGCCATCGCTTGACAGCTCCTGCTGTTTCCCAGGAATCTAAAACTGTTCATCTGCTCCACTGACAGTGATGTGTCTTCACCTCCTTTTTTCCTAAAATCAACAATCAGCTTTTTGGTTTTGCTCACACTGAGCAGTAGGTTGGTCTTTGTGCAGCAATCAGCAAGTTTTGTAAAGGTGGAGTCATTCGGGACAAAGATTCTCAGGTTGTCAGATACTGATGCTTTAGGTTTCTAAAGTGGGAGAGTGAATTCTACCTGTTTTGTTACCATCACGCAAAGTGTATTTGATCTCCTGGCAGTGAGATGCAACAATTACCTATCTTTCTCCAGAAAGACTGAATCCTCATCGTTGTTTGATGATGGTGGTGTCGTCGTTCTCTCTCCATGTTGGTGGGAATTGCAGTTGTGGGTGTGCAGCGTGAACAGGAGTGAGCCCCGTAGGGCTCTGGTGTTCAGCAGTGAAGTAGAGGAGATGTGACTGCCAATCCAAACTGTCTGCCGTCTGTTAGCGAGGAAGTCCAATATCCACTCACAGAGTGTGGTCCCTCAAGCCCAGAGTGGTGAAGCTTCCCAACCAGTTTCATCAAGGTGATTGTGTTGTTTTCGAGATGTGTGATGCTGTCTTCATCAGGATGGGGGTTAGTGCTACAGCTCGTCGTTTAGACGAGACACTGCAGACTTTTCAGGTACAGGGATGATGGTGTCTGTTCTAGCCGTCCAGTGCATATGCAACTTTAATCATATTCTTCTCACATCCACTGTGGCTACTGAGAGAGGCCGATCCTCTGCATGCAGAGTAAACTTGGCAGCTGACTCTGTTTGTTGAGGAGATCAAAGTGAGCATAAAATCTATCTCATCTGCAGCTCATCTCGTAGCTTCAGCCTCCGCACGCCTGTTGGACACACTCCTGCTTTTGTAGCCTGTGATGGTCCGGATCGTCTGCCACATGTCCTCGGCGTTGAGGTCTCTCAGCAGCCTCTCCTGATGCCTCCGCTTTGCCTTCATTGCAGTTTTCAGTCTCTTTCTGGAGGGTGATTTTTGGGTCTTGACGGGGCCCTCGCCTCATAAGTTTACTGTCTTTATGATCAGCAGATAATTAACACCTCTAGGTTGGTGCAGTTCTTGTTGTTGTTGGCATCTCTCAACAGTCACGTAGAGCTGCTGAAGCTTCATCTGTATTTTGCTGTTTTTTTTCCTGTTTAATCAGCGGGGGGTAAAATCCCACTGTGACCTTTTATGTTAAATTTTAGATCCTGACATGTTTGGAAATCCTCTTGTTCTCTTGTCTTCTCCAGAGTCATACGTGAAGATGGAAACCAGTTTCATCTTTGTGACATCCAAACACTCTAAACTCTGTCTGTCTGATTCACATGTTGTATATGTCATGAAATGAATTTCAAATCTGTTGTGTGTTCACAGAGATGGACGGTTGTCTGGTCAACAACGGAGGCTGCCACAAGTCAGCAGACTGCATCAGAATAGGCGCGAACATTGTAAGACAATAAGTAAAATGACACAATGTTAGATTTGACCCAACACTGAGTGTATTTGTTTAGATTGCACCCCGCCTTGTTGAGGGACTCTGTTTCAAATATAGTTTTAGTTGATCTTGTGCTTTTGTTGTGAATTTTGTACCTTCAAATGACTTATTTTGTTAATGCTCTTCTCCTCCAGAAACAACCGTCCAGTGTTTGCAACTCAAAAAAGTATTTTGGTGCTGATAGAAAAACAGAAGTTAGAGAGAAATGATTTGATTTGTTGATCGGCGGAGCATGTGTGGAGGCGGGAAACTGATGGATGTACTGTTGTCTGCTCTGTTGTCATCTCCAGACGGGCTGCAGGTGTCAACTGGGCTTTCAAGGATCAGGATTATTCTGTTATCCCGTCAACCCCTGCAGAACTGTACGTATACAGTATGAGTCATTTTGCTGATTCCTGTAAAAAATACATTTGTAAATGGCTCCCATGGCCACAAATTTTACTCTACAGACAGAACTTTAACATCAAATTGCAGGAAAATTTGTCTTCTCACTCACATAAACCTGCTGAAGCTGTCAGACTTATAGTTTTGGCTTTACGCGTACAGATGCGTCAGGCTCAACCACCGACTGTCCCATCTACTCCCATGTAAACTGAGAGCAGAAATTTCTGGAGGACAGCAGATGCACCACTTCTTTTCCACTCTCCTGAGGTCATATTTTTTAACTTTAGCCACTCAAATTCGGTATGGACATGCTCGGCAAGATGAGGATGCCGACCGGTCATTTCGGTTGTTTGTTGGAAATGGTGGCCGCTAGTTCGAAGGTGAACTTTCAAGGCTTTCCCACTCACTCACAAGACACAGCTGTGGTTAAGTGCTCTGCTCTGACTGGTGGACTGTGGAGCTGGCAGTTAATCAGGTTGCTGGGCAGAAAGTTGCTCGTTAAACTTCTTTTAAATGAGGACAAGGAGAGCTGACATGATTGGCTTAGTTCTGTTAATTTTTTTTAAGAAGACGTTTGTTGCTCAAGTAATCAGTGATGATTAGTGGGGTGTCCTATATCAGCAATTAAATATACATTTTGTGTGTGTGTGCTCGTGTGTGTGTGTGTGTGTGTGTGTGTGTGTGTGTGTGTGTTTGTGCAGAACAATGGCGGCTGCAGTCGGTATGCTCGCTGTGAGTACATGGGTCAGGGTCAAAGGAACTGCACCTGCCTCAGAGGTCACGTGGGCGATGGCTTCAATTGTCGGGGAACCACCAACAATGTGAGTGACCTCTGACTTCCAGCTGACCTCTGAACTCCCGTCACCACACCCCTCCCCCCGTCACAAGATGTTGTCTGTCTGTCTTGCAGGAGCTGTTCAGAAATCCAGAAAACGCCGTCTTCACTCGGATGTTATCCGTGAGTCAAATTTAATTAAAACTTAATTTCCAGTTATTTATTTCATGCTGCTCTGTTTGTTTAAAATTAAAGTGTTTGGCCCAGCACATTACACGAGACACGACAGCTGGCCAATCAGAACTCCTGCTGCTCTGGGGGTTCGACTTCATTTCATTCACACATGATTAAATTAAAGCGATCGTGAAATGCAAACTGAAATTATTAAAGTCCAGCTGAAATTCAAATGGGCAGCACGGTGGTGCAGTGGCACCGTGGCTGCACAGAGAGAACGTTCTGGGTTCAAACCAAGCCAGCCGACTTGGACCTCTCACTAGCATGGCTCACAACATCAACAACAAGAAGAGGTTTTCAGGGAAGGCTGACGGGGAACAGAGCCGGTGTCATGCCAGTACTGGCGTTTACTTCTCTATACCACGTTGAAGAAGTGATGTGTGTGTGTGTGCAGGTCAGTTCGACCTTCAGCGTCTTCATGCGAAGCATCTTCCTGTCTTGGGACGTCCTCGTCTCTTTGATACAGATATTTGGAAGACGTTTGTGGGAGAGGGGGGCAAAGGAAAGGCAACTAAGGGCAAATGATTAATTACAAAGTGAGTGTTGGTCTTTGAGGCTCTGTGCTCTGTACATCTTCCTCCACACGGGCACTAAAAATAGTTTGTTATATCATTTCAGTTCCAACAGACTCTGCTGAAATCATTTGATTCCACTGGAGTCGCAGCAATCAGTGGAAACAGATACAGAAATGCGCAAAAGGGGACGAGTTTAGCTCCTGAGTTTAGTTTCTTTGGTTCCAGAGTTCATGTAATGTTTCAAGCCTCTGCTTGTTCACTTTGTTTTCTTTGTTTCTCAGGCGTCAGATTCTCGTAATCTCTATGGCGACGGACCGTTCACCGTCTTCGTCCCTGTAGAGCAAACCAACAACGACAGCACTGTGTGTACAACGTCTGTTTGTGTATTTTCTAATGTAACAATTATAATATTGCCAAGCATGTGTTGAGTTTTCACGAGCAGATTCACAAAATTCATCATATCACAACTACTTTTTGCATGTGAGTCTTGAATATGGTGGCTGGTGCATGATATGTACTGTACTTCATTGTGTGTGTGTGTGTGTGTGTGTGTGTGTGTGTGTGTAGTACGAGGAATGGAGAAGCGCCGGTCGTCTTTCTGATCTGGTTCGTTACCACATCGTTTCTTGTGAGACTTTGACCTTGAGTGACCTCAAAACCACCAAGCTCGCTGTCGCAACGTCGGGACACACACTGCACTTCAGCCTAAAGGAGGTAAAACACACACACACACACACACACACACTGATGTGAAAAAAACTTGTACTTGTCCATCAGTCTACATTTTCGATGAGGCCGAGTTGTTCTTTTTGTTCTGTTTATTACACCATTGTGTTGCCATGACTAAAAAAACAGGTGCTGGACTGAATAATGCAAAATGTTGATCGTTGTTGATCGTTTGCCTGTCCCTGTCTGAATGTCGCCTTCAGGCTGGCTGCGGACCCTTAAAAAGTTGAGATGCTGGGGCGGTGTTTAGCTCAGTTGGTAGAGCAGCCGCCCCATGTACAAAGGCTCAGTCCTTGCTGCGGAAGCCCAGGGTTCGAATCTGACCTGTGGCTCTTTCCTGCATGTCATTCCCCATCTCTCTCTCTCCCCACATTCCTGTCACTCTTCAGCTGTCTCTGTCAAAATAAAGCTTGAAAAGGCCAAAAAAATAATCTTAAAAAAAAAAAAAAAAGTTGAGATGCTTTTCTCCATCAGTCTCCTTTTCTGTCCTCTCTCTGTATAAATATGAAGTTGTTGATGATCCAGAGTGAGGATAAATCCACATTTAAATCCCAAAAGTTGAAAAAATAATCTCTGAGCTCTCCTCATGCCGGTAAATGGCTCTGGATCAGAGCAGAAACTCCAGCTCTGCCTCTGGGTCTCCCTGATACTCTGTCGGTGAGCAGCAGCTCTGTCCCTCCACCTCGCCCGGTCCTCCCCACAAGACACTCTGCAAAGCCTCATGATCTACTCGAAAACCTTCATCCGTGTTCTGTGTGAACACACCATCACTCCTTCACTTTGTTTGAACCTACACATAGCTGCTGCTGCAGGCTGCCGCTCTCAAACATTTTACAGGAAGAGACTGTGTTTGTGTGATTTTCAGGTTGTCATGGAGCTGTTAGCAGATGGCGCGACCTCTGATGACATCTGTGCTGTTTTATAACTCGAATGACAAAATGACTCACGTCTGTCAACAGACTACAGAGTCGGGCTGAAAATCCCTCTCTCTGTCTCTCCTACATCTTCACCTGTCTCACAATCTCACCTGTCTCTCCCTCTCTCTCTCTGCAGGGTTCGGTCTGGGTCAACAACAGATCGAGGATTGTGAGGAGCGATTACATCACGACTAACGGAGTCATCCACCATCTTGACAAGCTGTTGACGCCCTACAGGCTGCAGGACAAACCGATCGTCCAGTCCAACATGGTGTGCTGAGTTTAATTGAAATGAATAAATGATTGATGATCAATCGGAGCTGACAGACAGGCAGTGTGACCTCTCTCTCTCTCTGTGTTTAGATGAATCTCACATCAGCAGCTGTGTTTTATGGCTACAACCGCTTCTACAAACTCATAGAGGTAAAAAAAATGATTAATCAACTAGAGCTTCTTCCACCATTTCTTCTTCTCCTGCAGTGCCTGCAGTCCTGCTGCAGATATGAGATCAGACTTTATATCAGCAGATGCTCAGTATTAGAGGAGTGGGGCAAAAAGAAACTAACTTTTACTACGATTTATACTGCCAGTGTGATCTATACTGTGTACTCTTTGTGCAGGATGCAGGGTTAATCCCTGTGCTCAAGCAGTCCGTCCACCAGCCGTTCACCATGTTCTGGCCCACGGACCAGGCCCTCAGCTCCTTGCCAGCTGAAAGACAGCGCTGGCTCTCCAGCCCTGACCACCAAGACCAGCTGGCTGCCATTGTGAAGGCTCACATCATACGCAACTCCAAGGTAGGAGGAGGAGGAGGAGGAGGAGGAGGAAGGCCTGATCAGTAACAAAGTGTCTGTCTGACCATCAGTTGTAGGTGTGGTAACCAATTTCTGTGTGTGTGTGTGTGTGTGTGCGTGTGTGTGTGTGTGTGTGTAGATTCTGAGTATCAGTCAGCCGCATGCATTGTCGTCGTTCCGCACCATGCACGGATCAACCATCAAGTACAGCTGTGATAAGAACATGGTGGTAAGAAAAGGACGCACACACACATACACAAATCAAACAGTTAGCCACGCTGACTTCGGCAGCTGGCTGTCGCTATAGTAACTGGTGTTGTTTCGTGTTTCCATGGTGATGTTGGAGAGAACACTGTTTCATATTGACAGCGACGAAACATCCTGGATCCTGACGAGCAATCAAAGCCGACAAATGATCCGTTCTTCTGGCTCTGGTCTGTTTCACGTTCACACTGACTTATCACCAGCAGGCTGTAAACATGAAGTGATTCGCACTGACAGGTCATTGATCTGTGATTTCATCCTCCTTCATCAGCACTACATGGACCCACAGCAGGTCACGCTGTACTGGTGTCACAAAGAAACTGGTTATGGATTGACTGTAACTGGACCTCATCTGGTAGACACAGACAAAAAAGAGACATTTTGTTCTATAATATCACAGAAGGTTTGTTACTGTGTAGTCGCTATTCCACACCATGGATCCAGATACCTCACTGGCTGCTGCTCTATGTCGCCGCTAGATCCGCTAGTACACAATATTTATCCAAAGCGACTGACAAAAAAGGGAAACAATTAAGTTACAGTGCGACAAGGACATGTTAGTGCAAGAATAAATACTGTGACAGCTGTAGAGGTGGATAGATTTATCATGTCCAGTTGTTGGTAGTGTTGGAGAGGAGGTCCTCTCTGAAGAGCTGGAGGTCTTCAGGAGGTTTTTGAAGGTAGAGAGGGACGCCCCTGATCCGGTAGGAACTGGTAGGACGTTCTACCAACAGACAAGAAGAGTTTGGATTGCCCTGAGCGTTCATGTGGCAGAGCCAGGTGTCGTTCATTGGAGGAGGTAACATATGTCTGCATGAGGACATTCAAGTAGGTGGGGGCAGAACCGGAGACTAGAGATTTGAATTTAATGTGTGCTGCTACAGGTAGCCAGTGGAGCTCGACGAGGAGCCGGGTAACATGTGACCTTTTGGGTCGATTGAAGACCAGACGCGCTGCTGCGTTCTGGATCATCTGAAAGGGTTTCACTGTGCAGGCTGGGAGGCCCATCAGGAGGGCGTAATCCAAATCAACTAATTCTGAACCGATTTGTTTCGTCGTAAACGTGAGAAATTAAACACGATGATGGTAACTTGTTGGAATTAAATTCAGTTACTAGGATCGGATCTAAACAGCTTTGTTCCAAAACATGAACCTTACCGGGACGTGCAGGCTCCGAACATCAAATGTTAATGATTTTGAATTTCAGGTGTAAAAGCGCCTTATATGTGTCTATTTTATTTTATTCTGACAATCCATTGATTGTGTGTGTGTGTGTGTGTGTGTGTGCTCAGGGTGCTGTATTGATTAATACTAACGCAGCCAGGGTCGGGGAGCGCTTCCTGGCCTTCAAAGAGGGCATAGCCTATGGCATCGACCAGTTACTGGAGCCACCTGGCCTGGGAGCGCATTGCGACACCTTGGAGAACAGAACCACTTATGTAAGTAGTGCTAATACTAGCAACACTTGTAATACTGCTAATGTTCCCGAACCAAATGCTAATACTTGTGCTAGTTATAATAAAAAAAAAATTACAGTTACTTATACACCGTCACAGTGTGAAAGCACAAAAACATGTTGCAGTGCCAGTGCGGCTACAGACTAGTGATACTACTTGTATTAGATCTGCAAAGACCATGCTGCTGGTCGCAGAGAAACTTGATGGTGAAATCAGTTCATTTAATTGGAATCACTGAAGTGCAACTCTGTAGATGCAAATTTGCAATTTGACCAAAAAAGGCATGATGTCTTGACAGTGCTGACCTTTTGGAGGAACAAAAAGACAGAGACACCAAAATGGAGGAAACTGTCACGACTTTTTAGCTTTTGTTTGATCTCCTCTGTCGGAGTGTAAAGAGATCCACAAAAGAGACAGGTGTGAAGTAGGAGACGTAGCAGGCTTTTTGAACCTTTATTGGATAGTAGCAGCTGAAGAGCTGAAGAGCAAGGACTCTGCCCTCGACCAGGACACTCCTGTAATGAACTGATGCGCAATCTTGAGAACACAGTACCAGAAGAATAAATAGCTCAGTACAGACACACTAGAAAGAGGCTCAGAGAGCTATTGTGAGCTCCCCAACTTCACCAATCAACCCTGCAAGTAGTCCCTACAACATGGAGACACAATTTCAGACCAGGCCTTAATGCAGCCACTACCATAACTATTGTTACAAGTACTATTTCCACTACTGAAAATTCCACACAGCTATGGTTTATGTAATCATTTATCCTTGTGCTGGAAGCTGAACTGAAGCTTTGTGTCTTAAAATGTCTCAGGGACGCTGTGGAACATGCTACAACCCTCCATCTTGCCCCTTCAGACACCAAAACACGGTAAGATCTGCTAATAAAAATCTGAACATTAGCAGCTTGTACAGTACCCAAACTATGTAAAGATAAATGTCAGTCCTGCTTTCTTCCAGGGAAAGACAGAGCCTTGTTTGAACTATCGCTCCAGGTATGGGGGCGGGTACTCTCTTTGGTATGATGACCTGGACGATCCTTTCAGCCGGAGGGGCTGTAAGAAAGTTTGTGTGTTTCCATCCTGGGTGCAAAAGTGCTGCAAAAACCACTACAGCCGAGACTGTCAAGGTAAGGAAGGAGGAGGTTTCCTGTAGTCAGACATTCATCTCATTTAGCCCACTGAGTGTGAAAATGTCCACTTCCAGGAACACCCGAAACTTTTTCGTGGCGACCATTTTGACCTGTCGTAGTACTGTCTCAGGAATGCAGATGGAGCAGCTGGTTTGAAGCACAGTGTTTCCTTTGTTTGTTGATTCCACCCCTTCCCTGTGTGCTTCAGTTTGTCCAGGCGGCTTGGAGTCTCCTTGTAGTAACCATGGTAACTGCGACGATGGTCTCACTGGTTCAGGAAGATGTAGGTGCCACGATGGCTTCAAGGGAAGGGCCTGCGAACTGTGTCTCAGCGGCCATTACGGACCCAACTGCACAGGTAGACCAAAAACAAGAAACCACGGTGTGCTTGAACCCAAACTAGAAGTCAGACTGGACAGTTACACATTAAAATAATCTTTAAAAAATGTTTTTAGCATCTTACAGTTTATTATATTCTCCTGAAGCACGGATCTCCATAAGTCATTAATTTAAATAAATGTGGTAAGATACTGTAGTTAAATGGTCGGGTTCCAGTTCTGAAGAGCCATTTTGAAGCTGGGTAAAATGGGCAAAGATGTGGATCACTGACGGACCTGAGGCGGGCTGAATGAAGCCTGTATGCTCAAGCAAGCCACCTGTAACAGCACCTACCTGTCAGTCAAAGCATCTGCACTCTTAATTCTGCATAACTTTAAGCCTTAAAATAATTTGAACAGGTGAGTTGTATAAAAATTCACCCTCAGTACAGTTGTCATGAACGGGGAAATTAGCTATAGAGACCAAAACTGTTTTTTGTACCAGGCTGTAAACATGTTTATTTCTGGTGATCAGAATCATGGGAGGTTAAGTCATGTTATTTCGTTTGAGGAACATGTTACTTCCGGTTAATTGGACTGGCTTCATGGTCAGACCTGTTTTCAACATGTTTTAGCTTTGGCTTTTGGAAAATATCAAAAAGATAAATGCCAGGATACAGATAAGGTCACCTTGACCTGGCTTTGCTCAAGGGGGCTTTCATAGAAGTCATAACAACCAGAATTGTTGGAAGGAAATGATGCTGCACTTTTTATTATTAGAATAAACAGATAGATGTTCCCAAGTTCAGTTCATATCAGGAGAGGGCAGAGTGATATGCTGAAGTGATAAACTAATTCTTCAACAATAGCTTTCAATAGATTTCCTCGTTCATGACAACTGTACTGAGGCTGAATTTTTATAGAACTCACCTGTTCAGATTATATTAAGGCTTAAAGTTATGAATAATTAACAGCGTGGACACTTTGATTGACAGGTAGGTGTCATCACGGGTGGCTTGTTTGAGCACCCAGGTGTCGTTCAGCCCACCTTGGCCCAACGCTCCACATCTTTTTAGATTAGCCTTGAGTAGGCGGACGACCAGAGCCGCCACGCTCTGAGCTTCACCTCGGCTCTTCAGAGACCTGCGGCTGATGTCACGGATACTGCGTCCATGTTTATGTGCACAAGCAGGTCAAGCTGGCCAATCGCAGTTGCTGTCATCTCTGTGTGGTATCTCTCTTTCAGCCGTAGCCACAATGTGTAGCTGGCTAGTTGTTGTTGTTGTTGTTGTTGTTGTTGTTGTCGTCTTCTTCTTCTTCTTCTTCTTCTTTTCTTCTTCTTCTTCTTCTTCTTCTTCTTCTTCTTCTTCTTCTTCTTCTTCTTCTTCTTCTTCTTCTTCTTCTTCTTCTTCTTCTTCTTTATCCTCGATTGATGTCGTTTTTTAGTCCCCTGCCTCCACCCACCCCAAAAGAAAAATCTGAAGTCAGCAGACAGTCTCACCCCCATCAGCTCTCCTGCAGTCTGTCACCATAGCAACGCTCCACACTCACCATCACACAGCTGGGTGTGCTTCCAGCTCAGGACAAACCTGCCAGCTGTCTTCACTCAGAGTCAACCAGCAGAGCGGGTTAAAAATATCAAACAGCTGCTGATCATCTTCTGTTTAAAGTTCAAAGCTCTCCCCTCTCTCTCTCTCTCTCCCCTCCCTCGATGTTCGTCATCACACGACTCGTCCTGCGATGAAGAGGAAGCCAGGTGTGAATCAGTAGCAAAATCAAAACTCTTTGTTGCTGCGGTTGGGAACAAAAACCCCCGTCGGCATGGTTACTGAATCAATCCCAAACTGATCCAGAATCAAGAGGTGGACTGATTTAAACTGAAGCTCTGTGATTAGATGTCTTTTCACTAAAGTGCACCTTGGGAGTTGTAGTTAATTTCGCTCCTTTCATGTTTTATGTCCGACACGCTGTTCGTCTTTGTGCCGATGATTCAATCACGAGTGTTTCATGTCTCTCCGAGCCTCGGAGAGCTCCAGCTGCCAATCACCTGACATTATCAATGGCAGACTGTTACTGCAGTCTGCGCCTTGGATGCCTGAAATAACTCCTCCATCTTCACAACTCTATTGTCAGTATCTTTTGAATGATCAGAGTCATGGGAGGTTGAGTCATGTTATTTCTCTCTCTCAGCTTGCAGCTGCGGGAGGCAGGGAAGGTGTGACGAGGGCATCGAAGGGTCTGGACAGTGTACCTGTAATCCAGGCTGGACAGGTGATCAGTGCCAGAAGGAAATAGGTGAGCTTCCCTCCTGAATGTGAGGACTTGAATACAACATGTGTTGTAGATCAGTCTGGTGATACTCTAATATATTTTTTCTTGTTGTCAACAAATCCACAAAAACGTCTGTCTGTCTCTCAATACTCTTTGACTTCTCTACCCTCCCTGTCCCTGTCAAACTTATTGGTTCCTACTGAAGACATAAATCTTTAAAAACTCCTTAAAACAGCTGGTCACTGTGATTTTTAACAAATGTTACTCAAACAGGAGGAAGTTATGAAGGAACAGGTCCCAGTGTGTCCCGTTAGCTCCTCCATCTTATTGTGGAGAGATCATCTTAGAGATCTTACGTTCATGATAACAGACGGTACTGTACGGTCTGTACCATCTTAGATCCAGCTCTGCATCTCCGTCTCCCTCTTCTCACTTCAGCAGGGATCTCCGGTCTTCACGCAGAGAGTATGCATTATGATCATGAAGTTGACCGTATAACAGAAAAAAAGGCAAACCACTTTACGAAAAAATACTTCAAACACGCCTTGAGAGCTACTGTAACCTGCTAACCAAAGGGCGCCATGGCAACAGGAAAGATTCTTGCAGCTGTTTTTATATTGATACATCAGGACAAAAGCAGTTTTATGTATGAAAAAAGAAAATCAATGACGTTTTCTGCAATAAAACAAAATTACAGGGTCATTCATTTGATATCTGTGTAAACCTTTACATATTTAACTCACCTGGTCCAGAATTGAATGAACACATTTTTGTGAAGACAAGATGAAAGGTAATCTTTTCCACGACATGAATGTCCACTCCTGTACTGTGGGGGAACATTTCAAGGGCAGATCAGTGTCAAGTTTGCTTTTCAGTTCTTTTCAGTGGAACTCTGCACCGAAAGGTCAAACATAAACCAGTGACTGTCACTGTCTCCAACATCCGACTTCACCTCCGGCAAAATGTGCTTCATACTTCAGGGCGATAAAGAAACTTACATACATCGAGCCAGTCCTCATTTAATATTGAACAGGACTTTCTCTTTCACATTTTCTTTAATGTAAACTGTAGTGTGGGATGTGCTTCACTTGAAACCTCAACTCAGTACTTTAAAGCAACGTCTGTCTGTCTGTCTGTCTGTCTCTCTCTCTGTCTCTCTCTCTCTCTGTCTGTCTGTCTGTCCAGGCTCAATCCCAGAGGAGTGCCGGCAGTGTCACACTCAGGCCGACTGCGTGCCCGGTGTTGGTTGTCAGTGTAAATCTGGATTTCAGGGGAACGGCACCGTTTGCAGTCCAGAGCCACGTGAGTGTTCTGCAGCTCAGGATGATTCATCATCCGGAGATACTGAACTTCTGCACGATGATATGGCAACTTAATTTTTAGATTAACCGAGAGAGCATGGTGATGGTGTCATACAAACTTTTTAAAAAATGCATTACAAAGCGCTTTGTAGCCAGAAACAGTGAGTGGCTCTGACCTTCAACACTCGATAACGATAAAATGTTTGGCTGACAGCCCGCTGCAGGATGTGAGGTCATCCTGACCCAGAGCTGTGGCTCAAATAAACAACTTCAGACTTTTGTCTCTGTCGACTATGAAGTTACTCTGTTGACTTTGACCTTTAATTTTCAAGGGAATGGATAATTTTTTGGTCTTTATCATTAAAACACATGATGAGGTGATTCGTGTCTGACTGTCTCAGACTCTGATTCACGCAGCTGGTCTCAACATTGCTGCAACAGAAGGTGATGAGGAAGGGGGAGGGGAGGCTCACTTTCTTCAGATGTCCGTGTGATTTGTTATTATCCTACAAATCAAACACTGATCACCCAATCAAAAAAACCCTTGAACAAGTTGCAAGTCAACAGTTAGAGTGTGTTAGAGTGATAATAATATATCAAATGATATATTTTCCTCATGTTTTCATCCTCCTTATTTACAAATTTACAACAAAGACACAAACAATCAGTCAAAAAGATGCAAAAATGTAAATAACGTGTCTTGATATCTGAAGTTTCATCTAGCTGCACGCTCTCGACGTTGTGAATAGTAATGACACAGATGTGTAAACATGAAGACACACGTGAATGCACCACGTGAGCAGATCAGATTTCAGGCTTTCATTAAACACTCTGCAGCTCCAGACCTCTGCTTGGAGTATAACGGCGGCTGTCACCAGAACGCCGACTGTAACCAGACGGGACTGCTCGTCAACTGCACCTGTCAAAGTGGTTACCAAGGAGACGGCTTCTCCTGCGATCCCATCAACAGGTGGGCGTGGCCTGTCGTTTTCTCTTAATTAAATTTGGCCCCTCTGTGGTTTTCTCTTTTAGATTTTATATGAATGTAAGACGGTTAGAGATGTGTCTGTTTGTAATCCAGGTGTACTGAAGAACAGAATGGGGGCTGCAGTGACTTCGCCACCTGCAAATTCACTGGTCCAGTAAGTAAAACCTCTTTTTTCTTTCTTTTCTTTGCCATGTTTTAAAAATCTGCAGCAGTGCAGCAAATTCAACAAAACTACATTGATCTTTCTGTCCCAGCCTGCCACAAGTCGAACTACTAAATGAGCCTGAACAGGTTTCTTATTACGTCTAACAGCGTCTAACCAGTAGTCGTTGTGAAAACCAGTTGGAGGGAGCGGAGAAACAGCATCATTGATGAGTCTAAAAACCTGATTCCCTGCTCTAAACTGATCACCCAGTTTGGTTCCCGCAGAACGAGCGTCAGTGCGAGTGCCTGACGGGGTACGTGGGTAATGGAGTCCAGTGTCTGGAGAAGGTGGTGCCCCCTGTTGACCGCTGCTTGGAAGCCAACGGAGGCTGCGACCCTGTTGCCGCCTGCACGGACCGGCATTTCTTCGGTAACACATCTGTGTTGACTTTTGTTACCATGCTAACACATCTCTGCTTCAACATCTGTTGCCATAGTAACGCACCAGCAACAAAGCCGATACGTTCCAGAATATCCGTCTTGTGTCACCGTGGTAACACTACATCACCGGTGTTACATCCATAATGAACCAGCAGCTGCGGTGTAATCATGCTGTTGTATTGCCTCTGCTGGACAGCGGCCATGTTGGCTCCCAACATGTCCTACGCCATTGCAGTTGTTACGGTAACCGTTGACAGCATCTCACCTTTATAGCATTCATGTTACCATGGTGACATTATGGACAAGATTGTTTTTTTTTTTTAGTTCTAGCCTCAATGCCCAGAGGTCATCAAGGCCCAGAGCTCGTTAAGGCCTTGAGCTCGTTAGCACTCGTTAAACATGGAGCTCGTTAAGGCTGAGAGCCATCCAGAGATGGTTCTCACCTGCTCGTTAATCAGGGCTTTTTGGTCATGCTGAGTCCATGGCTTGATACATACTGCAGTTTTGAGGTCATAGATCATTATGTGTTTTATGATCACACCTGAGAGCCAATCAGGAGGCCAGGATTGTCTTGAGCTGTGGTACAATCCATTTTAATCAGCTGATCAATAGATTTCTCAGTGTCAGATCAGTGCATCACATTTTGCCCCCCCCCATAGAGATTAAAGCGTTGTACCGAGCGGTGACGTACGACAGTAATCTGAGGTAAAGGTAACACGGTGTTTGTGGTTCAGCCAACACAGCTGGAGTGTTCCACCTGCGCTCTCCGGAGGGGAAGTACAAGATGAACTTCAGTCAGGCCGACGCCGCCTGCCAGGCCGAGGGCGCCACGTTGGCCAACTTTAAACAACTGGGAGACGCACAGCAGGTAAACCCACCTACAGACGGGGTTTCCATAGTGACACCAGACAGGTCAATACACCTCACTCATCCTTGTTACCGGTTTGCAGACGTTACAGGAAGAACAGTTTTTACCATCAAACTTCTTAAGTCATAATCTAACAGCGCTGCTTCTGTACCAGGACTGACACTTTGTGCAATACCAATTGTCACTTTACCTCAATTTTCATATATTTTTATTGTATTTTATTGCTTTATCTTATTTTTATCTCTTGCTGTTACCACAGTGCTCTTAATGCTGAGCTGTTTTTCTCATCCAACACATTTCATTGTACAGTTGATCTTGTGTTAACCTGCTCTTCTAAACAGTTGTTTAAATGAGAGCACAACCTTGAATTTTTTATTTCGTTTTGAGGAAATCACTGAGCCTCATTTAAAAATGCTGTTGTTGTCCTGAACCATTAACCCAATAATACATGAGTATTCATTTTCTTTTTACATGAGCTGCGGCTCAAATTCACAGCGGTTCATGTTCTTTTAATTTACTTTGGGATACAAACAATGGTGGGTACATCTGCCTTGTTTAATAACTGAATATGGAACTATTACCTGCATCTACTGTATTTATGTTCTTTCATTTACTGTGATCAAGACGGTGAGCAGAGGGTGTGCAGTGGAGACGTCTTTGTTACTGTAAATGAGAAGATAAGGAAGCCTTTATCTAGCTCATCTAATCTCATTTTTTGAAGCGCGTCAGTAACGGTGCCTGTTGTCCGTTACTACAGCAAAGATGAAGAGCTACTGGCGTCTCAAAAGGTCTCAAAAAAAATTAAAAAAGAAACAAACCGGAGTTGGCTCCGGAGCTGAACTGAAGACAAAGTGTTCAGTATGGACCGCTCTTTATACCCCAACCTGCCCCTTACATCCCGTTTCTACATCCTGGTGCTATTATTTATGACCCATACGCCTCTGCGCTGGGACTCCGAGTCAAGGTCTTTCACAAGCCTTCAGCGCCTCAGAGCTTTGATTCAACCTGATGCAGTTACTTTGGCTCAGAGGAGCTCTTTAAGTTCTCTTTTTACTCTTCCGACACCATTAATTCAGACTACATTTATTGTTCCCAAGTTACATGCTATAGCAAATGTATAATTTAAATGGGTATTTTAATATATTATATAGCGCACTATATGGTTTGTAACTGTGGTGGTTTGTTTCTGGGGAATTTTCTACAACATGCTGCTGGTTTGGTGTTTACTTTTAGTAGCATTTTATGAGATATCCTGTTAAATTAAATAAACAGGACTGAAAATTGAACCTTTGTGGCTGTCAGTCTGTCAAACAGCTGAGGTTAGATTAAAAATCCAACCTGTCGATTGATAAACAATATTTGTAACCACATTATAGTAGCCTTCCCCAGTTAATTGTGTAGTATTATTTAGTATTTTTGTCCTGATTGCAGCAGTGCATGCTGGTACTTGTGATCAATCATTTGTCCTTTTGTCGTTGCCTTCTCTTGTCCTGACAGATGGGGATGCATCTGTGCGTGGCCGGCTGGATCGAGGGCGGGAAGGTGGGATACCCAACCCGCTTCCCTTCGGTCAGGTGTGGAGACAACCACGTGGGCCTGGTTATGTACAAAGACCCTGTAGATCAGAGCAGCAAGTACGACGCCTACTGCTACAGGGTCAAAGGTACTACGGCAGCTCAGTCTCTGTGTTCAGACAGAGGCAGGTCTGCAGTTCCCAAACAGCAGCGTTAGTTGTTTGTTGTTGTTTAGACTGCTGCAGGATCAGAGAGCTCTCTGTGGATTCAGCTCAGACACAAACAGGATGTTTGTATTGGATTTATAATCAGAGCTGCAACCAACCATCATTTTTCATCATTAATCAACTGATGGATTCATTGTCTTTAATGTGTTTAAAAAATACATGTTAATATGTGTGTGTGTTTGTGCAGATGTTTCATGTGTGTGTCCCGCTGGTTACATCGGAAACGGAGATTTCTGTAACGGCGTCCTGATCAACGTCCTCGCAACTTACAGTAACTTCTCCATCTTTTACAAGGTGAATGTGACAGTTGGACCAAAATGATCGTTCTGGTTTATTTTGTTTCGTCCGGCCTTCCATACAGTTTTCATATTTCACCTACAATTTATTGGTGGTTCAATTATGCATGTCTAATGTTGACTACTTTGTCTTTGTTATGTAAATGTTAAAGACGTCTTTCATATCAGCTTTAATTTTCTTTGTAACAAGGAATAATTTAACCCTCAAGCCACACTGCTAGCTTAACTAAAAATATTCTCATTTACTATTTAAGAGTTAAACACCACTGAAAAAACAAGAAATACACAAATCTACTGTATGGTAGCTTAAGCCTAAATTGTAAGCTTAAGGTCTAAGCCTTAGGTGTAAGCCTAAAGTCTAAGCCTAAAGTGTAAGCTTAAAGTCTAAGTCTAAAGTCTAAGCCTAAGGTGTAAGCTTTAACTCTCAGCATAAGGTGTAAGCTTAAAGTCTAAGCCTAAGGTGTAAGCTTTAACTCTCAGCATAAGGTGTAAGCCTAAAGTCTAAGCCTGAGGTGTAAGCTTGAAGTAACGTTGGCAGAAAGTAGTGTGGCCTGTGGGTCACAGTAAGAAGCTGAATGAGAAAATATGTTTTCTGGGCCTCTTCCGGTTTCCTTCAGTGCCTCACAGTGGATCAACAAAGTGTGAGAGTTTCAAATTTTATACTTTAACAGCGCTTGTTTTCATGACATTTTTTATTTAATGAAGCTGATTCCATTATTACATCGATTATCTTGAGATGAAAATATGCAGTACGTAATATAAAATATCTGGAGACATCTGTCATCGTGCTCTGTGATCAGGACTGTAATGCCGCCCTTTATTTTGGGTCTGATCCAGGTGGGTTTCATCATGGAGTCATTTCCTGTCCGTCATCAGACAAAGAGACGTCTCAGAACAAAACAGAGTGGTACAGTTTGTCCTGACAGGGTTTTAGTCTGACAATGCAAACATGTACAGTATGAACAGCTGCATAAAAACGAGGTGACAGTAGACGTCAGAAAATATACTGTACAAATCAGACGACATAATACAACTTCTAAAGTAAAATAATTAATAAGTATATTGTAATCCATGAAAGGACGGCAGACTTTTCAGTCCTACATTGTTAATCAAACACTGGTGAGAGACAACGTGGACATCACCTCCTGAAGATAGCCGAGCTTTGGAAGTCTTCCAGATAACACGGAGAAGTTAATGAAAATAAAAAGCAGCTGCTTTCTGCTCATAGGTAGAGAAACTCTGTGTTGACTGAACTGCCTCCCACTCCCCCACAAGAAAAAAAAAAAGTTCAAGGTCTGACAGAGATTCAAGCGTGAAGCTCTTAAAAAAAACAAAACTATGAGAAAGAACTGCAGATGTTTTCAGGTCTTGTAGTTACGGAGTAAAGTTAAGAAGGTTAAAACAACTGTTGAAGCCCAGCAGACAGTTGAATGTTTAATATGTGGCTCATTCCTTCTGGTTTATATTCCCAATATTAAACCAGTTCCTCTTTTTCTCGTCTGTCTCCATGGTAGCTTTTAATTTGAGTTTAAAGTCGTCTGTTGTGAGCTGCATGGCCTGTAGGAAGTGCTCCGATTCTGTTGTTTTGTAGATTAACCTCAGCTGCTTGTCATTAACCTGCACCGCATTTTATCAAATATCTGACCAGTTCTATAATATAAACACACAGCATGACTAAGCTGAAAGAAAATTAGACTTTCTTCTGCAGCAGTCTGACAAACATTGACTGCTATTTACATACAAACAGAGTAGATCAGCTGCATAACACAGCCATAAGCCATAAGATCAGCCATTTAGCATGTGCTAATACATTAGTTCTTCAGTCACACTATTACACACAGGCCTGTTTCACATGACATTGGTTTATTATGTGTAATAAGATAATTATTCCCAATTATATTATCAATAAAATATATAGTTGGTCAAAGAATCTGTTTTAATCCAAGTTGATAAATCATCCTTCAGTCCGATGAAGTTAAAATGAGCTGGTTTAGTGTTTGTGAAGAATATAAATAACGTTAATAAGTTAATTGTACTGATACTCTCAGATAAACTGCTGTTACTGCAACACACACAAGTAACTTTGTGTCTTTTTAATATGATATCTGTGGTTTATATGTGGACGTTTGTTCCCAACTCTGTGAAATGTATATAATATACATTTCACAGAGTAAATATAAATATTTACCAACCATGAACCGGTGGATTCCCGTAGTCTTCTGTGGAACTGTTTAAAGCTCTGCATAAGTGAATTCATTATGTTTGTACGGTGTTACAGTTTTAGAATTTTACAAAATATCAGCATGCGTCGCAGATTGGTTCAAGTCTTGACATGAAATTGATCTCTCGATGTTCTTTTCCTGCAGTTCTTGTTGGACTATAGCGGCTCGTCCTCGGAGGGCAAACAGCTCGTCGAGTTTCTGTCTCACAGGACATCTGGGGTCACGCTGTTTGTTCCCCATAACTCCGGCTTCGCCCAAAATAAGGTGATGTACAGCCACAACCCTTCAATAATTACTTATAAAAGAATTCAAATGAGACACTAATTACCCTTTTACATGAGTACAAATTAGCTGTTTTTAATGATTTGGAGTTTATAATGGAACCAATAAACCAATAACAGGTCAGAAGTTTTATATCTGTGCATTAACTTAATGATCACTCATAACTGTTTTCAGAAAAGCCTTTCATTTTTACAATACATTTATCAATGCAAGGAAAGTTAATCTCAAAGTCAACTGAAAGAGCTTCATATAAGACATATAAAAACATTTAGAAATAAAGAATTAGACATTTAAATGATAAAAATGAATAAAAATAAAAACAAAAGAGGACCGAGGTATGAGCCCTGGGGAACTCCACACATCGTGTTAATTCAGTCAGATAAAACAAATGTATGTATCAAAATCAAATAACTAAACCTAAATAAAGTGAATATATCAATATATATTTATACACAGAAAATGAGTCATACATCTATTAATTTAAACTAAGCCTTTAATGAATAGATACATTAGATCTATTAAGTTGAAATCAGCTGTTATTATTACAGTTATTACAAACTATTGTAACTACAACTGCTAAGATTAAAATAGACAAGTTTATCAATATGTATTATTGGATTAAATACTGTAATTAGTATTTTGTATAATTTAATTTGTTAATGTTAACTAGGTCTGTATTCCCAGTAACTGATTACAACCTCAGACAGCTCGCCCTCATGATTCGTTAATATTTAAAGAGAGTCTAGTGTTTGAATTTGTTGATTGTGTTTGTTACCGTGTTCAGTTTTCATTTTATTTTTTGAAATCTGAAAGGATTTATATACAAAGAATATGAATTACAGAGTTTTATTGAAGCATGCGTCAGCCAGAGTCACGCTGACACATTTATTAACCTTTTGTTCCTAATTAAGTTTTTAACCTTCACAGCCAAATTAGTTCAATCAGAAAACCAGCAGGTTCCAAGTGACTAAGCTGTCAATAAAATCTAATGTGTTTCTATTTGATGTGTGTGTGTGTGTGTGTGTGTGTGTGTGTGTGTGCTTAGACTCTCTCTGGTAGAGATCTTGAGTATCACATCTCAGCCAATCACAGCATACGACCGTTTAAGGATCTGAAACACCAGGAAGTCATCATATCCAGGCTTGGATTCAACCTGACTGTGACGCACGGCAAAAATGAGGTCAGAAAAATTGGAAAAAGTTCATTAAAAGATTAAATTAAAAGAACATTTTTCAGATTTTGTGTGTTTGTTATTATTACTTCAAATGATCTCTCCTCAGAGCTTTAAGCTGGTGAATAAGAGGCAGCTGGTGGACTGGGACATTCCTGCTGTTAACGGGATCATCCACGTCATCGAGGCACCGCTGACAGCGCCCCCCGCACCGGTGAGTGGAGATGGTTTAACCCAGAGCTGCTGATAATTATGGCAACCTCTTCCTCTGATTATGAGCCGGAGCCGGCACGTTCACTAGATAAATCATAGAAAAAAAGACTTCCCTCGTAATCATTGTGTTTAGATGTCCTTCTTAAGTAATTTTATGGTTACAGTGTGAACTACAGCAGAATGGCTTTTTTAAGAGTGCAAATTCACCAAAATATACAGATATTAGGCTAAATAGAATATAGCTCAACAAGGTGTAGCTCTTATTACACTTACTTTTATGTTATCCAAAGCATGTTGGGTATAGTAGTGCTTAAAACTGGTTAGACACAAGCCATCAAAAATATACATCTTTGTGGTTTAGACCTCCAAACTAAGGCTCAAAATGTTCCATCGTTATTGTTTTTATTTCCCTGAAACACCGACGTCTGTCACACTATGTAACTTTGTGCTCCGGGTACGATCACCCGCGAAAAGTAGGTAACGCTTTACGGCACTGAGTCACAAGCCACCAACTATTTCACTGATTTTGGTGAAACTGGATCATATTTTATGGAGAAACAAATGTTTTCTTGTTTTCCCTCTGATGTCCTCCGGCTGCTCCGCCTCAACTCTCTGTGATTTACAGAGTTTCCTGACGGACAGTGAAGTAACCAACTGTACCTGCTGTTAGCTAATGTTAGATCAGTTTGTTAGCCGGGGGTTCCCGTACTGTGAGCTCAGAGCACCGGGGGAGTGTTAGTGTTTGTACCACAGGCGTTTTGGACCACCAGAAAGGAGGGGAGGCTTTCAAAACCGGGGTAGGGGCGAATGCTGATAGGGAGTGGAGCCGGTGTTGTGCCAGAACAGGAGCTGGGCAAGAAGGCAATATAACCGGGCTCAGCAACTTCTATGGACATAATGACATGTCATGTTTCTGTTCTGACACTCAGCAGCAACATTTGAACTCATATTCTTGCTAACAATCAGATGAAATGTTCGCTGTATCGTGAGCGGCTGCAGTTCCGACCACGGCCACGAGGAGGCGCTGTGATGTCCGTCCCTCTCCGGTCTTCCTTAATCGAATGGTCTGTCTGTTGTTGCTAGGTAACAGCTACAGTTGTGGGCAGAGAGCAGATGGCTGTGTTTAGTTTCTTGGCACGGTTTTCAGGAAATGAAGTGTGAGCCGAGTTTCCATCCTGATAACATCGACACAACTCTGATCAATATTCATGATGTGGGACACAAAAAGACTGATGAACACAAGATCACAGCAGATTAATCTGAAGCCTCGTGGCTCAATAATTTTATTTCCCCCCCAAATGACTGATGTTCAGCGTTCACCTCATTTCCACTCATCTCCTCCACACAGACCATCTGTGGACGGAGTCAGTCTAACACATTTTTAACTTGTGAATCTTCTTCAGGTTTTGAACTTTTATAATAACTTTCTAATCTTTCTAATGTCTTCAGTTAAAGTACTACAATTGCAAATTGGCTTTTAATTCAAAGTCTTCATGGTTACAGTTGGATGTACAAAAGAAAGGAGGACTCAGGTTTAATCATTTGAGAGCAAAAGGCTAAAATATGGCGTTCTGTTTGCACCAGGTTCGCCGTAGCCAATCGCGGCCGTTATAGTCGATATTTCAAACCCCACCAGCAGCGCCGTAATCCATTTCAGGAGCGTCCCAGAATCGACTCTCCGCTCAGCTCTACCGAGAATCCGCGTCAGTCTGTGCAGAGCAGATCAAGCTGGCTGGAAACCAGTCGATTTTCAAAATAAAACGTCCTAAAGGGGAATTATTTAATTACTTACTCACAGTAGAAGCACCCAAACCAAGGAGAAATGACAAAATCTGAGCATGTTAACAAAGTCTGGCAGGCAAAACTGCTTCTGAAACGCTCCTGGTGGGGTTTGAAGTTGCGTGGAGAATGGACCAAAACAGCATCGCTGCCTTCACTGGGTTTCACTGTGAAGTTAAATGTAATGAGTTGGAAGAAACAAATTATTATTATTAATGAAATGTTCTCAAATTATGAAGGAACTGGTTTAATAAACGGCACAGACATTAAACAGACATAAACATCTCCATGGCTGATGGAAGGTTGATGATGGAAGAATAAAACCCCTGAATCTTTATCAAAACTATTTTTTATTTTGATCTCATTACCTGAGTGTCAGAGCAGAGCAGACGAGGAGTCTGGAGGATTAACCAGAAACAGACCTGAGTGCTGCTCGCTTTCATGATGTCCTCCTGTGATCACAGTTTGTTAGACACCTGAACAAGTGAGAAATGAAGAGAAACGGCTTATAAATACAATCTGTTAACAAGCAGTCACTGAAAACTCCCGGCAGCTTATGACTGCATCATCGTCTGACAAACTTTGACATAAATTATTGTTAAATTATTGACAGCAACTTTTTGATGTGTCGACAATAAAAACAAGTTATTTTTGTAACTTTACATCACTCGTTAATATTTCTGTGTTAACCACGTTTCATCATTTTAACTGAAGATCTGCAGCTCTGTGTGTAACGGATCATGAAAGCACGTTAACAGGTCCTTCGTGGACATGTGACCACGATCTGTCCTGTTCATCATCAGATTGGAGCTTCACGTTAAACATTAATTTATCTCCCTCTGGGAAAATAAAACCGGTCGTTATGACCCAGCCCAGAAAGTCACGTCACCATGGCAACAGCTCAGCAAAGTGTAGCTGCCATGGTAATTAGAGCTTCAAAGAAAAAGTGTGTGTGTGTGTGTGTGAGAGATGATGATGTGATGTCCTCATATATCTGGTAATCCTTGTGTGTTTTTTTTGTCACGCCCGTCTCATCTCCAGATTTTCCATCACGCCTCCCGAAGCCACGGCCACTCGAGCGGCACAGTGTCGGCCATCTTGGTGTCGATGCTGCTGGCGTGTGTGTTGGCCGCGCTCGGCTACTACGTCTTCAAACACAAGACCGACGCCTTCCGCTTCCAGTACTTCAGAGTGAGACACACACACACACACACACACACACACACACACACACACAGTGACAGACCTGGTGTGAGTTGATGGTCTCCAATAATTGGTCACATGATGAGGCCGAAACAAGACTGAATTTTATTGAAGTAAAACTGGTTGTCACGGTTACATGACGCGTTTTATCAACAGCATTTTTAATGACTTAATTAATGAATTTATTGGCTATAGTTGCAGGAAATTTGACTTATAGTTGTTTCCATAGTAACCTGATGCTAACTACTAAACAAAGAGGTAACCTGGTCACTAAATATGCAGCTGCTCAGTAATCAGATTTCTTATTTTGGATGTGCTGCTTTCTTATCGTAACTGAGCTGAGATTTTCCAGTGCAAACTGACTTAATTCAACTTTTAGCGACGACGTTGTGTTTTTAGTTTTGCTTGAACTTTGGACCTCCTTTCATCCACACAACAGAAGCCAGGTCTCTCGTTTACATGACGTTTAAGAAATCAGCTGGAGAAGGCTGACAGTTATCTGACATCTCTAACAATCTTAAACTCTCAGTTCTTTGTGAAGTCAGTGGTAAACTTACATCAGTCTCTGTTCTCTTCTTACTCCCTCTTGTATTGTTTTGTCTGTTTGACTATTGTATTTCGTCTGCTGCTTCTATGCTGCCATCTTGGCCACGTCTCAGATGTCTGACTTGGTTAAATAAAGGCAAAATAAATGAATCCAATCTGACAGTAAACACAAACTGAAACACAGTCGTAGCGGCTTCCGGCTATCAAATGAAATCTGATAATCGGAAATGTTCACAAACTCGGAGGCACTACGCCTCGAAGAAGGAAATTGATAGTCAATTAATTAATTTAGTCTCGACCTGAATGTTGCTACAGAGAGCCGGACTCTTGTACAGTGACCTTGTATTTCATGCACTGAGGAGAGAGTTCACTTTCAACTATTGTATCAAAGTTACAAAAGATATTTATGATATTGCAGCTCAAAGACGCCCCGAAGGTTTTGCAGATGAAAGTCAAAGGTGGTGAACTTCTTGCAGCACTACACCCATTGTTGTAAATATAATATATTCCAATTCTATCCATTTCCTTGCTTATCCCGGGTTGAGTCGTGGTGGCAGGAGGTTTAGCAGTTTGTTCCAGACGTCCTTCTCCCCAGCAACATATTCCAGCTCATCCTGGGGGATCCCAAGGCTAGATGGGCTATGTAGTCCCTCCAGCAGGTTCAGCTCCTTCTTCCCCAAAACGGTCAACCAACCCGCCAGTCCACCTCAGGCTTAATTTTCCCATCATTCGTGAACAAAACTTGAACTCCTTCGCTCAGGGCAGCAGGTCGCTCCCAACCCGGATGGAACATTTCACCATAGTCCAGCAGCGAAACATGGCCTCAGACCTGGAGGTGCAATAATTTAGAAAGGTTTCACTGAAATTCCTTAGTAGGTGTCATACATCAGGAATTAATGGACTCCCTGCAGCCAGAATGAAGTGTTCACTCTCAGAGCTTGGTATATGAGATGACATGGCTGAGCTACTCAAAAACTCTTAGAAATACTTGATTTGAAAAAAACGTATTCTAATTATCTGTGACTCACTCTGTATTGTTTAGTCAATTTTAAACTGCTTTAACTGTGAATCTTGGTTTTCTCTCTTACTCTGCTCTATGCTGGACTAACCATTGTCTACGTTTCTCACAGCAGTAGGTTTGATGTTGTTCAATGTTGTGTTTAAAGTTTCATCTCCCTGCCATCACTGTCTCTCTGCCATCTGTTTGCATATGATGTACTCTGATGTGTATTGCTTTGCCTGGCTACAAACTGCCGTCACGATCACTGGATGCGCTTCAGTTGCCACCGACCATCTGAAGACGCGATCATCTTCACTCACTGCGTGTGGCTGTATTAGCGCTGATGTTTGTCAATTGAATCCATTGAAGCTGATTTGCACAGAAGGGGGCCAATTTTGCACCAAATGTATGCATATTACCTCATTTAAATATGTGCAAATAGCACCCAGATGCTATTTGCTTGGCAGCACAGTTAGGTGGCAGGCGTTGGTCCATTTAACCCTTTGCAGGTGCTTTGTAAATTTTGTTTTTGACTCATTTGCGACGGTTTAGCAGCTGCAAAAGTTCCAGAAATCACATAATTAAGTTCTTTATAAATTTAGAGAGGTTTATTAAACTACTGACTAGACACACAAATTACACGCTGTAAACTATTAACTACGCCCAATTTAGAGCTAGTGTTTGTCCTAGTTTGTCCGTTCTTTTTGGAAGTGACTGCAGTTTTCTGTTGTTTTTTTTTTCCTACTGGAGTTTATTCAGAAAATAATCTGGTTCACAGAAGTTGTGCGTGATCTCAACAGTCAGTGATTCAGCAGCTGGTAGTTTACGGTCGCCCTGCTAACAGCTGACAGTCATTCCTGCTGTTTCCTCCGTGACAGAATGAGGATGAGGACGGTGCAACGAGCGGCAGCAAGAAGCCCACGCTGGTCTCCATCCCCAACCCTCTGTACAGCGGCTCCAGAGCGTTCACCGAGCCATTTGGGGTGAGTTGATCAGTTAGTGTGTTCAATCGTTTTTAAACTAAACCACTGAGGATCTAAGCCTCCATTCACTAAAAACAGTTGGTAGGTGTTGATCAGGTAAGTGAGAAATCAATTCAAGAAGTTCATGAAATACCAAAACATCTTAAGGAAAGGAAGTAAAATGATCACAGCAGCAACTTCTTTATCTTTTGTCACGTTGTGTGCAGGAAACAGTAGAGATACGGCTTTAAAGTAGTCCGGTGTGGCTGTGGCTGCATATCCAGCTGAAAATAAGAGTGTGAATATGAAACTTTATTCGGGTTCACCTGTGAATGACTCTGAGTTCAGACAAAGAGGTTGACGAAGTGATTAGTCGTTATCAAAGAGAAGTGAACAAAACATTCAGTTAGCGGCTTCTCATTTTTAACCAGCGCTGTTGATAACTCAGCAGCTGGGAAATACAAAGAGGAAACTTTCTACTAAATAGACTGTAACTTTAGAAGATCTCCTCTTGATTTTACCAACTCAGACTGCTGAAGCCTCACGTGTTAGCTTCAGATGAACTTTAGAATACATTTTTAATAAAACAAAATGGACCTCTTAATGGCCAGTATGAACCTTTCCTTATACTTATACTTGGGTGTACTTTTGAAAAGGGGTTTCAAGATTTAGCTGTTTTCTCTCCGTCCAAACAGGAGGCCAATCTGGGGTTGGAGCCAGCAGAACCTGAAGAATCTCCAAACATCATCGACCTGGACCAGTAGATCCAGTTTAACCAGTAAAACTGGAGCTGTCTGTTTACATACCACAATTACTTGTTGCCTTTATCTTGGCTCAGCTCTTGCTCAGATCACTTGTATTCGAAGAATAAATGAAACTTTGCCAAACGCTCTCTAGGAGGAGAACCAAATCAGTATTTTTTTTATATTAGCAATAGACAAAATGATTCTGTGCAATGGGAAAGTTTCTGTAGGTCACACGGCTGTCACCACCAGCCAGGTTTTGTCCATCCAAGAAACCAAAATAAGCTCCATAGAGGTACAAAGTTGGTAAATACAAAGCCAAAGACTGATACATCTTATTCCCCTGTGCCATAGAGCTCTATTGTTGTCCAGGTAACTATTAAAAACAGCCAACAATATTTAACTTCTTCATCATTGACACAGTGTACTTTATTATGACTCACCTATCTGCTGCTGGAAAGTCCCCAACAAATTAATTTCAATTGTTCAATTGTTTCAATTTGTTTCAGTAACACTTGGTAAGAACTACTAAAGGAATTAAACCGTACAGTCAAATGTTTGGACACACCTTCTCATTCAGTAGTTTTGCTTAATTTTAAGTCTTTTCTACATTCTATATTAACACTGAAGACATTAAAACACATGGTAAACAAAGCAAACTGTGGTTTATGTTTTAGATTTGTCAAACTAGCCATCTTTAGCCTTTTGATGACCAACAAAGACTCTTTGTGAGACGCGGAGAAGGTGAACTGGTGTTATCTGCATGTGTGATTCCCCCACACACACACACACACCAGAAAACCCCCCTGTTGTTTTTACAGTAGAAAACTGTCAGCTATGATTGCCAAGATTTTACCGTAATAAATACGGTAGTACTTTTTCTTATTTTACAGAAATACGATATTACTACTGTTGAATACACGATTAAGGCTGCCGTTTTATTCAATATTTCACGATATTAAAAAAAACTAAGGAAACCATGTTTTACCATATAATTGACACATATTACAGTGTTTTACTGCATAATTAACAGTCTAATAAAAAATACTGCTTTATTCTGTATAAATTCCCTTAAAATTGCGTATAAATAAAGTTTTTTTTAAAAATATGCCTGACATGTTTAACTGTATGAAGCATAGAGGATATATGCTGAGCACTTCGTTTCCCTTCACTCTGCGGTTCCACTCATCCCACATCCCCTCAGCTGGGTCTAGGTCAGATGATTGTCATCTGATGTAGCACTCCTTCACTCTCCTTCTTGGTCAAATAGCCCTTACATAGCCTGGAGGTGTGTTTGCAGTCATTGTCCTGTTGAAAAACAAATGTTGGTCCCACTAAGGGCAAACCAGATGTTTAGTATAGAATGCTACGGTAGCCATGCTGGCTAATTTTAAATAAATCACCAACCGTTTGACCAGCAAAGCACCTCTACATCATGACACCTCCTCCTCCATGCTTCATGGTGGGAACCACACATGCGGATATCATCCATTCACCTTCTTTGCATCTCACCAAGAGTCTTTTGTCATCAAAGTAAAATGTGGCTACTTTGAAGAATCTGAAACATTTTTCTTTGTTTACACTTGTTCTGTTTACCATGTAGTACGTGTTATTTCATAGTTTTGATGTCTTCAGTATTAATCTACATCATAATGAATACTAAAAATGAAGAAAAAACAGCGATTGGGAAGGTGTGTCCAAACTCTTGATTGGTATTTGTGATCTGGTTTTAAATATTTGCATCTTCAGTGGAAACAAAAAGGATGGGATGAATACTGGCCTTATCCTGCTGCACTGAAGCAGCTGCATTTTGTGTCCATCCGCCATGATTTAAAATCATAACCTTTGAGAAGATGATAAACTCCATCACTCTGCCTGTCTGCTGCTGTATTGTCATTAATCATTGATGGTGTATGTCAGCAGAGAGGCCGTGAACGTGCCGAGTGTGTCAGAAAACGGTTAAATCACAGTAGAGATGTGGGGGAAATCACTGCAGGTTCATCTGATACTGGTGATAGAGCACTGACCTCCACAAACCCCACAGATGGTGATTGGATGGTGATGGTGATCGTGCAAACACACACAGATAAATGCTCAGACACCAAAACCTGCAAAATGAACAGCAAACATCTCCCACATGCAGAAAAAACGTGCGCAAACTTGCAGAAAATCTTGAGTGAGTTTAGTTTCCCTCTAGACACAATCATAAATTTTACACACTTGACCTTTAATGGACACGTTTCTACACACACTAATAGTGATGGAGCTGTGATGCAAGGTGTGAGTGGACATGATTAAACTTGAAATCACTTCAGGCAGTGTGACTTGAAAATGTCATGTTGGGGGTTTTAGAACCTGTTTCATAAACCTACAGAGATGGGAGGTAATTAACAGAGAGAACCAGAGTTTCTAAGTTCAGTCAGAGGCCAGGCTCAACACAAACACATACACACTGATATACACAAATTCTTGGCAAACTTTACTTTCTGTACCATGGACAGTATAAAATATCAACGTAGTATCCTTTGCGTCACCCACAGGTTTCTAAAGAGCGTTGTGAAGGTCAGTGTCAGAGTGTGGTGCTTTAGCCGCTGCCATGTTGCCGACTCCGGGCTAATCTAAAAATGGGCGAAGATGTGGACTATTGGTGGAGCTGAGACAGGCTGATTGGCAGGATCTCTGAAAGCCACAATGTGTGGAGTAACTGCAGGACCATCCAGACTCTTTGAAAGAAAGCCAAACACTGATCACTAAAGCGTCATAGGCGTCATTCAGCCCGTCTCAGCACCACCGATGATCAACATCTTTGCCAATTTTTAGATTAGCCAGGAGGCGTCAGAGGCCGGACAGCCAGAGCCACCACACTCTGAGCTTCAAAACAGCTCTCGAGGAACCTGTGGGTGACATCATGCATACAACGTCCATATTTTATGCTGTCTATGATCAGGACCTGCAGTGATGTTTGTTGAAGCTGAAATTTAAACATTACACACAACATTGTGTCGGTAACAGCTGGTAAAGCCAAAACCAGCGAGTGTTTCAATAAAAAAACATGATGTTATGATCCTTTGTTGGCTTTTCCTTCATTTCTGTGCTCCTAGATTATTTACACGTCTTGTTTACATCAAAGCGACAGAAATCTGCTTCAGTCTTCACCCTGATAGGATATGATGTGTCTGTGTCTCTCATAGGCCTCCACATCTGTTCTGTTCGTACTCCTGTTTTTCCTCATGGCTGTCTAAACAGAAGAATTGTGTTTTGTTTACACAGCCAGCACATTTCTTTTTTACACTCAGGCTTTCTGTGTGAAGGCAGCCATGTTGTTTATGATGGAAGGAGCCAGCTTGTTTCTTCTTCTTCCTTCTCTCCTCTACTCGTCTGTTCGACTATCCAGGCAGAAAAAGAGATGGTTGTTATTCTGCTGCTTCTACTGCTGGCTCGCACTAAAAAACCCCAAATGCTTCCTCTCTCTGTAGACCTTCACTTTAAATAGCTTTCCACCTCTGCTGCCGACATTGAAGACAAAAAAAACAAGCCTGACCTCCTCCTCCTGCCGTCTACATGGCTGTCAAGACAGTTTATTGGTTTGACATCTCAGCTGAACGTATTGCGCACTTTGTACGTATAGTTTAATTATACAGCCGAGCCATATTGAGATTAGAATATCTGTGACGAGGTAACCTTTCCAAAATGGAGAGCGAGCAGCTGTGGAGGTTACTGTTCCGGCTGTTTCTCTGCCTGCTGAGCTCCCTTCCCCCAACACACAAAGAGCTGAGCGGCAGCGAGCGCTGGCTGCAGAGCGGAGCAGCTTGGAAATGGTTCTGCCTGAGAAGCAATGCAATGCAATGGAGGAGAAAGAGGGAGGGAGAGGGGGGCAGTGAAGACCGACGACCCTGACCTCCACTGCTGCTGCAGGCTGGATGGCTGTTTGCCGCCACTGCAGACCTCAATTTAAACTGGTGTTGTTGGTTCACGTCCAACCTCCCATCTGATAAAACGATCTGATCAGGTCTGATGATCAGCTGAGGCAACACAAAGTGACAGATGGTTTCTGTGGACTGGAAATGGAGGACCTCATTTCTCGTCTCTCATGAGTCTGAAGCTTGCGGCCGTGTTTGCTTTGAGCACATAATTTACATACTCAGCTCTGATTGGGCAGATATTTTCTTATGTTGCCAAAACTTGCACTTCTTTTCTTATTTAAGTCTTTCTAGCCCGAGAATGGTGAAGTCATTGACTTTCCTCAGTTTTGTTTCAAGTTCTTTATTAGGTCAGAGGACATTTGCACAACGTCGAACCTTTCTCAACACATTGTGCTGCTGGGTGACTGCATGTTTTTCAAGGTTCAGTTCAAAATAAATGGCTTCGCATCAAGCTTTTCAGTCTATGTGTTTGAACCATTGACAGTACAAAGAATGGACGTCGCATCTACTTGCGCAGTTTCTGCTTGGTTTGAACAGTGGGTAAAGCTTTCAGACGTGTTTGGCGTTAAGCTCAGTTCAGCAGTTATTGTCTCATGAACACTGACACTATGTTGGCATACGACAGCTTAGTTCATGTCTTTCTTTTTCTTGCTGCAGTCCTGGTGAGTGGAGAAGACGTTGACTGCAACAATCGATTTTTCCTTCATTGCTGTTTTCCATAGCTGAGTGGAGTAGAAAACAACTTTGTAACTGTGGATCAGAGGACATTTTAATTTGTGTCACACTCTGGACAACCTCTGAGTCCGAGTCAGTTCCAGTTAAAACAATTGATTGGTTGTCATTTGTGTGTGTCGAGAGAGTACAGATGCATAAAAATCAACCTTTCTCAATTTCGCTATGTGCTCCCAGCGATGACGTGTTTGGTTGACAATAAATAGCATCCTGTTGCATCACAGGAATGGAGGATGTATGTAAACAGGATGTAAAACACCAAAGGCATCACTGAAGGTCTGAGCAGGAAGTTGTGTGAAAATAGTGCAAATTTAGTGCAATCGGAAACAAAGATCCAACCCTCGCAGTACAGATGCTATGAAAATATTCTTAATGTTCTTGCAGGAAGAAGAACTCGTACAAACTTAAACCACATTTTTGAAATTTCCAATCATAAATTAAAATAGTTTAAATAAATCTAAACATACAGTAAGCCTCCAAAACTACCTGAAAAATTCCTGCCATGCATTTGATACAATTAATGATAATTTTAGACCCAGACCTTTTGCATGACTCCAACCACTGGGTCCGTATTAGGAGTCAGACCCGTTCAAGTCCTTGCGAAGGTGTGAACCAGTGTCCCTCCGAGTTAAAGTTGAAGTTATTATTTTTCTTACGCCCTTTTTTTGGTACACTACTCCTCCCGCAGTTTTGGTCGCACATACACAAAAAGGGTATAAAAACGTGCGGCTCGGCCAGGAATCAACTGCTATGACACAACTGAGAGAAGCAGTATCACTGAAAGCCACAATGTGTGGAGTAACTGTAGGACCATCCAGATTCTTTGAAAGAAAGCCAAACACTGATCACTAAAGCGTCATAAAACATGGGTGGGTATTCTCATTTTTCAGGCTCCAGTAGAATGCACAACGCACCGAGCTCCCTGGAGGCACGAATCTTTAAATCTTTGCCTTGGTGCAGCGGCATCAGATTTCCTAAAATTCCCTGGGAATAGATTCTCCACTCCACCGACTCGTCTGAAAATCAAATCTATCACAGATGTCACGGGTGTGAACAGCACTGAGTGAATAAATGTACTGGTGGATCTACAGTTTGGTGGGAGAGCAACCAGTAATGGCATGGACCTGGAACCTCCTGGAGTCAAATTTAAGACAACAGGCGAACATTTCTTGCTGTTTACTCAGGTTAAAAACAAAATTATGTGTAGTTAGCCCTGTGCATTCTCTTTATAAATAAATCAATCAATTAATGACAAAGGGGGGTGTTGTTTAGCTCAGTTGGTAGAGCAACCACCCCATGTACAAAGGCTCAGTCCTTGCCACAGCGGCCCAGGGTTCGAATCCGACCTGCGGCCCTTTGCTGCATGTCATTCCCCATCTCTCTCCCCACATTCCTGTCACTCTTCAGCTGTCTCTATATAATAAAAGCTTGAAAAAATAAAAATAATGACAAAGGGTTTCAAAGCATTAGCTTTCTAATGTCTTTGTTTAGTGTCAAAGCACATGAGAATTATTTTGTTGTAACATATTTGGGAATTAATTAACTAAGCCTTGCGGCTATACCAGTTACAAACAGGCCATAACATGCACTCAGTGCCATCTGTTGCCGACACCCAAGAAAGATGCAAGTGTTACCTGAACCCCACTTTGAGTTCGACTCATCTTCCTATGTGTCGCTTCCTCATCTGGGAATGAGAGCCATGCCAATAGTGATAGTGACAATCTGATGAATGAAAGCAAATAATGTTTATCCAGTCCCTTTAGCTGTTATTTGGACCAAATTTTAATCAAAATCCCAGCGGGGCTGGCAAAAGAAATGAAAAGGGAAGGAAAAGAAGTGGCCACAATAAAAATCGTCACGCTAATAAGTAGGTTTTTCAAAAAGTGAAGAGAGGGTTGGGAATATCAGAGCTCCGAACTGCATGCAGGTGGAGGATGTCAAGCTAGCTAGTAGTAACAATAGCCTGCAAGTTCAGGGGTTCAACAAGATCTGGGAAATGCCAAAAACAAGAAAAGAAAACATTAGGAAGTTCATTTGGAGTAGCAGGTCCCATCATTTGTGAAACCCCTGCATTGAAGGGATCAATTACAAAGAAGGTTCAGAAGGAATTATAATGAGAAGTTTCAGCTTTTCAGTCCCACCAAGTATCCAGCATCCCGGAGGGGGAACAAAGCGGGCAAGACATGTTTTCTTACCATGATGCACTGACCAGACACCTTCATAAGGGTAAAATTGTACCACAGGAAAGAGCTATACATTCACTGTAACAGCAATTTACTAGGTTTCTTATAAAGTTTTATTGACACATACCAACACATTTATTGCTGGATTTACTGACTGGAAACACCCCGAGAGAATAACAGAACACAAGATGAGTGATGAGCACAGAAAATGCATGCTTTCACTTATTCATCATATTCAACATCTCGCCACTGGGGTTGCTTCCCTTGAGACACAGATTGTGAAAGTACAAGGTCAGTACAGGAAAGAGGTGTTTAAAACAAGTAGACTTTGTACTTCATATTGAAGAATTTATTGCCCTAATTGGGGGCAAAACAAAGCAAGCAATTGTTACAGAATTACAGTGAGCAAAATATTTCTGTGTGATAGTAGACTCAACACCTGATGTGTCTCATGTGGAACACAGTGCTGGATCTCTCCAGTTGCCGTGGTCAGCCATATGACAATGCGTCAAATATGGTTTGCAAGTTTATCTCAAGAAAAACAACCTATTCAGTCATGCACAGCGTCAACATTTCCTTGAATTTGGTTGGTGTTGTGTAGAAATAGTTGTGAGGAAGCAAGCCAGTTTTCTGACTTATTGCCTCCACCCACCAATGGAATAAAGATTTCAACAATGTGGAGCAACAGGACACATGATGCAAGGTCACTGTGCTTTGTACTAAGCTTTGGAAGCTGGAGAATGCATTGATTACCACATTTTGGCGACGCAGAGCTGCATTGATTCAAGCTTACAAGCAACAGCTTGAGACACATGATCTCTGTGCGACTTTTGTAATTGCTGGGCACTTATGTTGTATCGCTTTGAGGGCCAAATTCGAGACATCTGCCCAAATTGTCAAAGGTATGACACAAGTCTACCTATACGAGATTCAATGCATGAGTAAACAAAGAGCCTCTGAGTCTTTTATGAGCTTCAGTGCCTAAGGGCCCCTGTGGGTACTAATCTAGCCCTGAACAGTACAGCCAACTCTCTCCAAATAGTTCTGTGCCGTCAGAAAGTACTACCCTAAAGCTACATCCCAGGAACTCAATCTAGACCCCCTTTACTTCTGTCAAAATACACGTAGAGTTCTTCAGTTCCTTAAAAGGTGGAATTTTTGCAGAGTTGCCCAGTGACCCAGTTCAACATCTGGGCAGAGGAGACTACCAGGAGGCAAGCAACAAAAATATGTTGTCCTTCTGGAGTCATCATGAACTTCAAGGTCTTGGAATAGAGGACAACACAATAGTGGTAAAGTACAGATCTGACATGTTGAGCAATAAAGAACATGGAATGTATTGAACTTGATGCTGTGAGTTGACAGATGTGTTCAAAACGAATGAGGCAATGTGTTTCTTTCTTTCTTTCTTTGCTCAGTTGCATGACTTAGATTCAGAACATTGCTCTAAGTGTGTGCACCTGCCTGTTGAGTAGGGCAACATACAACATGACAAAAACCTCATATCCCGACAAACAGTACCAGTCCAAAGTGTGGACACACCTCCTCATTCAGTAGTTGCTCTTAATTTTTTTATTATTTTCTACATTGTAGGATTAGAGCTAGTTCCCATATATGCTGAGCATTTGTTGGCTGCACTTCCTTCATTTTGTAGTTCAACACATCTCAGACCATCTCTGTTAAAAGAATTTTTCAGAGTGACCCTTCAATAATAAAGACTGGATTCGAAGTATCAAAGTTTAAGTTGAATTTAATATTCTTGTACAAGAAAGAAGGAGCGTTTAACAGTGCAACACACAGAAGGGGTTACAGAGGAAAAGGCTCCTCGAACAGCCTTGACATTTGGTTCTTATACATCTTCTAGGGGGCCGTCTTACCCCCTGCAACTTGTTAGCAGACAATTTCCATATATAGTATTTTAAACAATCCACTCAGTTCCCTTAATCATTAGTTGATATTTCCTTAAACTAGATGTCACCTCTCTGACCTGTCTCTGACCCTTGTTCTGTTAGGACTTCCCTTTCTTCATACATTAACCTGAACCTTACCTCACCCTGCCAGCCTTAGCAACAAGGTCATTTTAAAGAAGTGAAAATAGAACATGTAGAAAATAGGATGTCACGTACACATCATATGGGTTAAAACATCTGAAACACAGTTTAAACTTAATTTTTATAACAATCTCAGTTAAGTTTCACGTTGGGTGATTGTGGAGGCCAGGTCATCTGATGGAGCACTGCATCACTATCCCTTCTTGGTGAAATAGCCCTTACATAGCCTGGAGGTGTGTTTTGGGTCATTGTCCTGTTGAAAAAGAAAAGATGGTCCCACTACGTTTAAACAAGATCAGATGACGTGTCACTGAAGAACGCTGGCCTTAAATTTCCAATAAATCGCCAACAGCAGTGTCATCAGCAAAGCACAGCACACTATCACACCTCCTCCTCCATGCCTCACAGTGGGAACCACACATGCAGATACCATCCATTTACCTTCGCTGCAGCTCACAAAGACAGAGGTAGGAACCGAAAATCTCAGATTGAAGGGAAATCTGGACCAAAGTCCAGATTTCCACCGGTCTAATGTCCAGTCTGGGCGATCAAGCTGAGATGCATTGCTGGAAACGTACCACCAACATTGCGTTGCGTTTTTCTCTAGCAATTTTTAGATACATAAATAAAAGTTATAAATAAGTTATAAATAAAAGGCTTTACTAGTGTACCACTTCCTTCCTGTTTTGATGCTAGTAGATGTGATGGGATGGGTGGGACAAATGTAGACAAGACACTGATATTAGCGGACTCACAACAGTGACCAATTTCACAGCTACCTCAGCTCAAAGTTCATGCTTATCAGTGGATAACTACTTGTTGCCAAACCCAAACTGCTTGTGACCAGCTCAAGGAAGTACAAAATGGAAAGATTATAAATTTGTTGCAGGTGCCGTTACAGGTGACTTGTTTGAGCAACCAGGCTTCATTCAGCCCACCTCAGCTCCACTGATGATCCACGTCTTTGCCCATTTCTAGATTAACTGGGAGGCGGCGGAGGCAAGATTGCAACCACCAGAGCCACCACACTGAGTTTTCACAACAGCTCTTTAGAAACCTTTGGGTGGAGTAATAGATACTACGTCCATGTTTTATACAGTCTATAGTTGGCACAGGCTATTACAGAATACTGTTCAGTACATCGTAAAAGGGACACTAGCAAAGCACTGTGTTCCCATTGCATGGGTTAAGCGAATCATGACGCAGAAAGGAACTATACTCCACCTCCTGAGGAGGTCTGTGTATGTTTTTTTTCCACATATGTGAAAAAATGCTGACTAATCGCTCTTTGGTTCAGTGTGAAAACAAGTGTGAAAACACCCCAATACAACAGTCCTGAACAGTGCCGGCCCGTGGCATAGGCAGTATAGGCAAATGCTAAGGGCGCCATCCATTCAGGGGGGCGCCACAAATGGGGGAAGAAAAAAAAGAGTAACTTTCACTTTTCTTACAGTAAAACTAGTTGGTACTATTATTTCTTGATATGAAAAAATAAGCACACATTAATTTAATTGAATAGCAAAGCCTATTAAATAATAATAATAACAATAATACTTTCCTTCATATATTAGAGTTGTAAGGCTGGTTGTTTGTTGTGTTACAGTTCATATTGTCTAAAGTGTGTTTATAGTGTTAAACTTTACATCAGTGTTAAAGTGCACATCATGAATGTTAATGCTTCATAACTTAGCATTCCCATATGTTATATTATACTGCAGTTTACTGCTTCTTTGCATTCTGCTAATCAGCAGTTCACTGCAATGATAATACAATTGAATCTAATTTGAATATCAGAAATAATTGCATTGTATATGATACACGTACAGAATAAGGGAGTCATGCCTCTCTTAGGTTTTTCATTTTTATTATTTCGTTACATTTTATTCTTGGTATCATGTTTTTTTATGATTAGACTGTAACAGGGTTAACCTAACTCTTCAGATGTGCTGTTGAGATATCTGAATCCCACCCAGTCACCAGTTATTTCCACTTCAGCAACATCAAGCAACCCTCCTGTCGCCTCTACCTCTTGTTTACAGTTTTTATTTTGTGGGTAGTTAAATCTTATACTCTGTGTAGGCTACTGTAAATTGGCAGTGCTGCGATGCAAGGGGGGCACCACCTTAAATCTTGCCTAGGGTGCCAAATTGGTTAGGGCCGGGACTGGTCCTGAAATAAATCCTACCTTCATGGTGGTTTTTGTTGAAACTCTTTTAAAGAGTTCCTGATTCATCTTTGTGGTCATTTGAAGGATGTAGTTTGTAGGTGGCGTGTTGAACTATATCATATTACACAGAGAGGCATTTCTATTATTTAGCCTTCCTTTGTTGATATAAATAGGGAGAACAAAAGGAAAAACTATGAGTGAGAAGATTTCCATTAGAATTCACTGATGTGAATCACAGGTCAAAAACCAGCCAGCTGTGCATCTTGCTTTGCTCATTGTGCCGCTGCCGTCCACACTGAAATGTCACTTTCTTCCTTTTGGCCCTGATATCTTGTTTTCCACCTGCTCCACAGCAGACTGATCATACTAGCACACTTGTCACTGACCACAGAGGTACAAAAGTCCAACAACCCTGAAATGACACCTCAGCTACAGCGTCAACTATCTTGGAACCCATCGGCTATCGTCTGACAATGATTTGGTGTCCTGGGCAATGGACCAATGTTTTGGGGCTTCCAGATAAACTAGCTAACTTTTGGTTGATTTTAATGACTTTAATTTAATATAATCTGTGTGTGTCAGGATGGTGTGACTGTCGTTTTTCCAGATTTCTGACCACATTCATTTTTAATCAAATTCACATGACTTCTCTTCAGCTTTGAAATGACGTAGATCCTTCTTCTTCTTCCTCGTCAGCTTCTTGCTTTTGAACTTGCCAGTTCGACCGTGATTTTGCTTTTAATCCAGTTTTGGAAAGTTAATCTACTTTTCCATGATTCAGGCTGTCTGAGGGGTAGGGGCAACAAACAAACTGCTGTATGCGGCACAAAAAATCTTGATGCAGCTGATATGACACTTCATCACGTTTTCTCCACTAGGACACAATAGTGGACACTTAATCCTATTTTCTCCCCCTAGGGGGCACTTCCTCACATTTCTTTCACTGGACAAGCATCTTAGATGACCTTCATCACATTTTCTCCATTAGAAGTGCACAATAGAGGGCGCCTAATGTTTTCTCCAATGGGCGGGGATCCTAGAGGGCCCTGCATCACTTTTTCTCCACTTGAAGGGCACAATAGAGGGCACTTCATCCCAATCTTTTCGTTTGGAGGACACAAGAGGGCCCTGCATCACGTTTTCTCCACTAGGACACAATAGTGGTCACTTAATTCTGTTTTCTCCACTAGAAAGTGCACCCTAGAGGGCACTTCATCATATTTATTTCACTGGACAGGCATCCTAGAGGGAAACAAACATTTCATTTCAGTGAAAACAAAGTGCTTTACACGGTTAAACCAGGATTAAATCATTTCAGGACTGCAATGCTAAAGAAAAAATAAATTGTGCTAGCATTAATAAAAAGTTGTCACTGATTCTGCAGCCTGAGATTCTTATGATCTTTTATCAGGCCCAAGATTGACATCATTGTCACAGACTGTTTCTTGTAAAAGACAGCTTGAGATTTTTCTACAGATAATTTAAACCCCAACATCTGAGACCAATTTTTAACGTCAACGATGACTTCCTAAATACGTCAAACATGAAAAAATGTGGACACAGCTCTATCAACAAAATATTTGGGCATTTTCCAGATGTTGAACAACGGCCCAGTGACAAACGACCTTTGGCTTGGTGAGTCAGAGGTCTAGAAACATGAACAATCTGATCACATGGTTATGAAATTTAACTTTCTCAGGATTAAAGATCATACTGCACAAGTCATGTTATTAAAAAAAATAAAAAACAAGATTTATTTCTGATCAGTTTTATTGAACAAAAAAACCTTTCAAAGATCACGTAGGAAATACAATATTATACAAGTGTTGCACAAACAAGACTAACAGAAAGAAGATCTAGAAAAGGGAATTGTTGGTGGTGAACATGACTGTATAGACATATCAGAGAGGGGCGCGAGACTCTTCCAGAATGTTAAAATTCACCAGAACAGAGACATGAAAATCTGCAGGACTGACCAACAAACACTGATGTGGTCTTTAGTTTAAACAAGGGAACAGATTGCTAATTCATAGTGCATGGATCTAAAGTCAGAAAGCACATATTTCCACTTTAAATCTGATTATTTCGTTCTACCAAGTGGCCTGTAACAGATTCCACATCATTTAAACATGAAACAGATGTTTGGAAATCCGGTTTTATTTTTATCTTTTTTGAAACAAAAGTCCTCATTTACCAACCTAAAGGTGGTTTAGTTCTACCTGGACCTTTAGTAGTCAATATTTCTGATATAAAACTGTAGTTTGACAAAAAAAATCTTAAACCTGCTCAGTTTTTTTTTTTTTTGTCCAGGCATCTCAAACAAAACTCGTTGGGGAATACACAAGGGTCTCTCACAGATGATAACATGAAAATGGATTCAGGTGGTTCCTCACAGTAGAAACCCTTTGGAAAGCACACAAGGCGGTTTGGCATGCTCATCCCAACCTGCAAGGGGCAGCAGTGCTGTCAGCCCCTTCATGACAATAACTCACAGGAAGTCAGTTATTAAATGCTCTGATCTGAACTAGAAGAACATTCTTGTGCCCATTCAGCACCGACGTCGCAAAGTTAGCACCTGTAGCAAAACCAGTGTGGGTCTTAAGTCAAACCAAATTTTAGAGATAATCTCAGAGGAAATAAAAAATATTAATGACTTATGTTCAGGAACAGGAGACAATGAAGCACTGTCACACTCTCAAAGTGCATTTTTTTTATTCTTTAAAGGTGAGCCACAATAGTTTGATCACAGCTGAGGAGTTCAAGAAACAAAAAAATGAAGCTTTAGTTGGGTAAATCTCACCATCAACTCAACAGAGCAGAAGATGGATCTGATTGGAGAACTTTCTAACACTCCAGTTTCAAATATAACTTGTCGGCAAACAAACAGGCCTGCAGCTCAAGTTAAGAAATGTCAACCACAAACATTTTTAAATCAGCCATAAACGCCAGTGCTCCACTGACAGTTGGTAGCCTGTGTGGTACAGAGATTTACTGGACTTAAAGTAAATATTGAGCAGCATTACACCACCAGCTGATGGTCATTTCCCAGCCCAAGTGCACATATTGTTGTTTTGTATCAAACTTATGGAGGTGGACGAGGGCCACGTCATGGAATGGAAGAATTTTGAGGAGGAAAAGTGATAATTTGTAGAATAAACTCAGTCTGAAATGTGTAAAAACAGGATTCAGAGATTGTGTTTAATGATGAGGAAATGTGAGAAAACTGTAGACAGAAGTCAGAAGTCTTATATCTGAGAATTCTCAATGCTTTCCCCATAATTAACATTTAAAAATAAAACCAGAAGTTGAAATGTTTTCACAAGGCCCAAGTCCTCTTCCATACTCTCCTTTTTCTGCAGTTGCTTCCACTGATTCATGCTGTCTCCATGTGTGGATAAACTAAACCAAAAGGAACACTTTGTGAAGCACTGTAGTTCAAACAGATCATTCAGGTATCAATCTATCTCTGCATGGGCCACGGATTTGATTCCCTGCTATACTTACTAACTACTCCCAGAGCCTTCCTAATTTCCAGTGGAAACACAACAAAAATACAAAAAAGGAAGACAAACTAAGCATGTTTCTCTTTTTTCCCCTCCTTTTGTTTCGTTAATTGTTTTCTGGAACAAACCAACCACCACGTCTGCGCGTCTGAGGACTATGGAAACCTGCCCTGCTCATCCACCAGTTCATCTGGACGTCCCAGGAAAAAAATACTTGAACAAATCGGCGTTATACTTCAAATGAGTTATAAATACTCTTCAAACAACTGTGAGCCACACCCAGTGTCTTCACGAAGGGCAGAAAATTCACCTTTCTTTGACCTAACAGTCACAGTGGATGCTGCGTCACAAAAATTCATCAGCAACATCGGCTAGCAGCCAGTCAACTCAAAGCAGAATGATGGTTGGTTCAAGTATTGAGTATCATAAAGTAACGTAGACAGTGAAAATGTACCAGCATTCGGCCGATAGTCATTTCCCAGCCTGCTGGGAAAAGCATCACCTAACTTCAAATGCCTTTTAAATCCCGAGTGCCTCGTCAGAACCTCCACAGACAGACTGACTTCTCTACCTCTGACACTCAGAGATCACAAAAAAACATGTAAGACGTCTGCTATGAACACTGGGGCTCAGCCAGGTAGAGGCTAATGGATGTGAAACACTAACATCTGCTAAACAAAACAATGTGTGTGTTTGGGGGGGAATTGTCATTTATTCTGGTATCTGAAGTCTCTCAGCACGTGGTTGAGAGGTTGGATCTGAATCACTGGAGACAGGTTGACCTGCAGGATCTTTTGCGCTTTCCTGCGGGCCTCAGCCACAGAGCGGGAGTCGTCCACCTTTATCACTTTCCACCTAAAACTGTTCTTGTCCTTCCAGCCATTTCTTTGCCGGGTTGGGTTGTTCAGTTCCTTGGGGCCCCGACCGTCCCGGTGGAAGCCGTTGCTCCTCCAGCCGTTGCTGGTCAGCTCTGTGTGAGTTTCTGGGAATGCCCGACCGTTGGCGTAAAAGACTGGAGCGGAATCTCCGATGAGGGCGCCGTCCAGTCGAAGGGGACAGGACAGGCTCTTCTGGCTGAACAAGGCCACAGCTTTGGTGGACGCCCCGCCACCGTTCTGAGAAGGCTGCAAAGGTATTCCTGAAAGCGTTGGAGGGTGCTGCTGCTGTGAAAAGGCAACAGAGGGCGCCTCCAAAGATGAGTCCCAGGAAGTGTGGATCTGGAGTCTGGCCGTGTGGAAGCCAGAGAGGCCTTCAATGTTGGTCAGTCTGAGGCACGGCCGCACCTGCGACATCTCTACAGTCCGACTGGGTGTCCTGCTGCAGATGAAGGGATGATGGTCCACCAGCAGTTCCGGAGGGCGGACCCCTTGAATCCTGGGGCTGCTCCTCTCAGAGGTATTCCAGGACGGGTGCACCTCCCTTTTCTTAGCCATGGGCCTCCTTCCCCTCCTCTTGGCGGTTGGTCTGACGGTCCTGTTGGGTGGCTTTAGCTTGTCTTCAGTCAGGGGCTGGTTTGTGCAGGAGCGGTAGCCGTACACGTCCTTACTGCGCAGCACGGTGGGTTTGTGGCCCTCTTCGCTCAGGTCCTGCAGGAAGGTGACCAGCTCCTCACTGCTCGAGAGGTCGCGGGACATGGGGCTGAGGATCTTCAGAGCATCCAGGAGGACGTTGTGCCCCGCTGACGAGATCCGGGACCAGGAGTGTACCGCCCTCCGCTCTTCATTGGCGAATGCCAACGGCCGGCCAACCACAGGACCTCGTGCCGCATCAGCCATGTTTCTAGTCCTGCCGGGAAAATAGAGAAAGCATTCGGTTACTACATTCGGTAGACAGTCTTAGTTTCAGAGGTGTGGAGGTGTGTGGAGTGTCTGATTGGTGGCCACAGTGTGACGTCAGGCTGCCAAAATGCACTAGCCCCGTTCAAATGAATGGAAAGATTTTCACCACAGCACAGTACATTCTGTCTAAATGTACCTTTAGAAATCCATCATGCATCATTTTTCTTCACTGTCACTGGAAATACTGCCATCCATACATTTAAATTTTACCGCGTTGTGACTGTGACAAGAAGGGTGAAGAGACTGACACAAATTTTGTTCATTGGGCAACAAAAACAATTATAAAAGCAGATACCGTTTGTATCTGTTCATATCCAAACAATCAAATTCTGTCACATCCCGGCAGAAGAGTGTTTTTGTAAGTGGATACTGTGTCTATGAAAAAATGTAGTCCACACATGGTCCAGGTCTGACTTGCATTTCCTGAATATCTCTCTATCACAACAATTTCTATTGGTTGTGGGTGACCTTCTGACCTCCTCACCTCTCGTTAAACGTAATCCAGAAACCGAAGCGCGTCCTGCAGCTCACTGAGAGATGATTATTGACGAGAGTCGCCTGCAATGTTAACAAGAACGTGTACCGCTGCAGCTGTGAACACAGGCTGGAGATTTTTAATAGGTAGATTAATGCTCGGGGGAGCAGCTAGTTTACTGTCAGCGGTGTAATCAGACACCTCACGCAGCCAGACCAGCAGACAGTAACACAGCGTTTATAAAGAAACAGTAAAGCTCCACATCCGCTGAGAGAACGACCCCAGCTGGCTTGTTACTCTGAGCTGGAGCCACAGCGATTTGCTCTCGGTTCAGCACCAGTTTTACACCTTTATACCATTCATCTAAACAAGCCTCATTAGCTACCATGGCAACCAGGACCTTTGGGAGAAGAGAAACAACGCCCAGGGATGTTCGTTAGAAAAAACTTCACCTGGTGATTGAAGGGAAAATTTAAAGATTAAATTTATTCTCCAATTGTTTGATGAACGATGAACAGGTTTGAATTGTTCTTTTGTGGTAAGGAAAGTCTCCATGGTAAAATGTCCAACTTCACAGCAGAAATAAACATGTTTACAGCCTGGTACAACAGTTTTGGTCTCTATAGCTAATTTCCCCGTTCATGACAACTGTACTGAGGGTGAATTTTTATACAACTCACCTGCTCAAATTATATTAAGGCTTAAAGTTATGCAGAATTAAGAGTGTGGACGCTTTGATTGACAGGTGGGTGCCGTTACAGATGGCTTGTTTGAGCAACCAGGCTTCATTTGACCCTCCTCAGGTCCGCCGATGATCCATGTCTTTGCCGATTTTTAGATCAACCGAGAGGCGGATGAGGCAGGACTGCCAAGATGACCCTGAGCTCCAAGACGGCTCTTCAGAAACGTATGGGTGAGGTCACACATACGCCGTCGATTCTTTATACCGTCAGTCGTTCAGAGGTAGTGTTGGTTTACAGTTAATAGTAATCCATATTGTAGCAAAAACTGCTCATCATTACTTTAAGACGAGAAGGTCAAATTGGGATTGAGATCTTTGGTTAAACTGCTCTCTTTGTGAGAGGCAGAGAAGGTGAACAGATGGTATCTGCATGTGTGATTTCCAATAAGGTTGTCACGATACCAGAATTTTTTTACTTCGATACAAGACCAGCATTAAAAACTTCGATACCATGGCAAAAAGGTCCACAAAATAGTGCAGCTACAGAAAAAGTCACTGAACGCATTGAGAACTAGTTGTAGTGTTTTTCACAGAATGACATTATAACTGTGGTTTGTATTTATTTTACTACATTACCATATTTCTATTGTCACCACTTTAGTGATTACCTACAAACTACTTTCATCTGCTCACCTCTGCATCTTCAATGTATTACCAGATAACCATAGACCGTATAAATATGGATGTGTCTGAGAGTGTGGTGGCTCTGGCTGCCGCCATCTTGCTAGTCATGCCTCGGACGGCTCCCCACAAATCTAAAAATATGCACAGACAAGGAGCGTGGGTGGAGCTGAGGCGGGCTGGGACAACTCCACAACTACAGAGACCAAAATGGTTTTCGTACCAGGCTGTAAACAAGTTGAACATTTTAACATGGGGGCTTATGGAGATTGATTCATTTCCATTAGCCAGCCTCAAGTGGACGATTGAGGAACAGCAGTTTTTTGCACTTCTGCATTGACTTATCTTCACAGCCATGGCTAGCTGTGGATATATAGATATGGATAACTATGTAGGAGGATAATGTTCCAAGCCAACGCAGTTTTTGGCTCTTACACGTTGGCTTCATGTTTCAGCAACGGAGGTTGCAGATAACACAGAACATGTGCGATTACCAGTAGACCAAACAGGAAAGGGAGAGTGTGATGAAGATTGTCTACAGGGCAATCGATTGTGCATCTTATTCTTTCCTTTGGTGGTTTCAAGACTATGGAAGGTATCATTAACAGAGATTGAATGGTTTTAAAAACGTGCCATCGAAAAAGTGTCAATACTTTTGACAACCCTTGTTCCAACTGTGAAGCGTGGGGGAGGATATGTGATGATGTGGGGGGCTTTAGGGTGACACTGTTGGCGATTTATTAGTAACATGCCATCCCATCCAGTTTGAGCTTAGTGAGACCCAATGACTCAAAACACACCTCCAGAAAATGTGAGGGCTATTTGACCAAGAAGAACAGTGATGTTGCGTCAGATGACCTGGCTGCTACAATCACCCAACCTAAACCCAATGAGATGGTTGGGTTGAAGTGGCCTGCAGAGTAAAGGAAAAACAGCCAGCAAGTGCTGAGCCTATACAGGAACTCGGGAAGACTGCTGGAAAATCATTTCAGGTGGCGACCTGTCGTCCAAGTAAAGGTTTTTGAAGTATGAACATACTCGTCAGTCCTAAATCAAATGGTTTACCTTGTGTACTCTGAAACTCTTAAGGCTTGGTGTGACTTACACCTGTCTGAAGGAAATCACCAGTTTAGTGACACCAGGTGCTCCAGCTGAGGTTTCTTGTTACTTGATACTGATATTTCCTGGTTAAATACAGGAGACGTCGACAGATCTGTTTCAGTGCAGCAAGTCTAACCACTTCGGGCTCAAGTCAACATCCGTCAGATTAAGCTGTACTTAGGTCTAGCCGTTAACATCCTTACATGTTAACATTCAGGGTTGAACTAATGTTTAGGTTTTCTTGATTAATCATCATCGGCCATCTATAAAATGTCAGAATATTGCGCTACATTTCAGCCTGGACTCTGTATTTCCATGTTTTTGTGTCTGAGTGAACAATTTGGTTAAATATTGAGCAAGAGGGTGGCAGCCCGCTGCCACTACAGTGGTTGCAATGGCCGGCTCAGATGGTGATTGCTAAGTGTCTGACAACATTATGGAGAAGATGCCTACAGAGATAGACCTCTCCATTAACCAGAAACAGTTGTGTATTGCTCTCCACAAAGCCACAAGACTCGATTGACGAATACAGTAACCTTGCAGATCATCATAAAAACACAAACATCATCTGCGTCTGGTTTACAGTCTACGCTGCAAAATAGTGACACCAAGAAGCTTCATTTGGTTTTCAACAAGAGAAAGACACAGCTGTGGTCAAGTGACATAGACAACGAATGAGAATGAGAGCGTACCGATGGCGATAAAGCAGGTGAATCAGACAAAAATAAGTTTTTTTATAACTTGCATTCAACACACCCTTCTGGCTAACTGCCGCAGACCTGATTGGGTCTGAATACAGACATCAGCAGAAAACTCCCTTGATGGTCAGGTTGATACCATTAAATACAGAGAGATGGCTGGAGAAAACCCAAAAGTACCTGGGAGGAGGAATGATGGTGTATAAAGTTGGTGGTGAGATCATGAGTAGGAGTGATAGGAGGGGAATCATGGCTGAGCTCCATGATAGGAGGACAATGGCATAAAAGAGAGAAAACCCTGTTTGAACTACAGTGAATTTATATTGCATTGAACTCTGTTGGCTGAGAGAGAACCTGAAGACATCTGGTCCAACCAATGACAGTATAAAGAACCCCACAGGTTTCTGAACAGGTGAGTTGTATAAAAATTCACCCTCAGTACAGTTGTCATGAACGGGGAAATTAGCTATAGAGACCAAAACCTGTTTTTGTACCAGGCTGTAAACATGTTTATTTCTGCTGTGAAGTTGGACATTTTAACATGGGGACTTATGGAGATTGAGTTGTTCTGTAGCCAACCTCAAGTGGCTGCTCGACTAAATGACTAAATGTTCATGATACATCAGGTGAACCATTAAAAAAAAAGCTCTCTCAGGTTTACACTCGAGAACAGCTGTTAGCGCTAGGCAGCGCTAGCATACTCTCTGTAGAAAAAACAGAGATCAATGCTGAAGTGAGAAAAAGAAGACAGGGATGCAGAGCTGGAGCGGAAAATACGGTACAAACCAGGTTTGACGTCAATCTCCCCCTAATAAGATGGAGGAGCTAGTGGCCCATGAACTCATTTTGCACTCGCTGATAACTCTGGACGGCTGTTTTCACAGCAGCGGGTGAGTCACGAGTGGAGGAGGCTTGTTGTTAATGACTGATCACAACCTGTGCGTTACAGAATGACAACCAGGTGTGCTCACTGTTGCTTTACCTGGTCCGGACTTGTAAAATAAACACACCAGCAAGATCCATTTTTCACTGTCAGTCAAAGGTGAAATGAAGAACGGAGGACAGGAAGAGAAGACGAGGGATAGATGGAGAGGAGACGAGACGGAAACAGGAGACAAAGAAAAAAAATCCAGACAAAGATCTATGGTGTCACAGCAAACAAGCCAACTTGCCATGATTCACCATGACTGTATGACTCTCACAGTGAGCCTCTCTGTTTTCTCACATGGCAGGAAGTGATAAGAGGGATGACCGACGTGGGGGGATGGGTTATTGATGTCTAGATGGTATGCGTAGATTTGCGAGAATTCTTGCGTGATCTGTACATGTCGTTTCTGCGTGTGGAAGAGCCACTGTGTCCCGTGTGAACGCAAAAAAAAATCTAAATTTAAAAATAAAAAACCCTTGACTTTTCCTGAACCTTGTCTGAACCTGGTTCTCCTGGGTGAGAGTCCTGTGCTTGACACCACAAACACTCCATATTCTACGATACCCGACTGTCTAAATGCTTCGTCAGATTTTTCAAAACAAGTTTAGCTTTTAACTCTTTAAAAACAAGTCTTGGTTTTCAAAGATAACAAGACGTTTTGCAGCAGCTCTTGGTATATCGGTCATTGCTGTGCTGAATCAAGGCGGCAAATCTAGCGTTACCGTCCAGACATGACTAGATGGGTTGAAGGGTTAAGGCTGGTTTGTTTGTGGTGGGGCTCATGGATTAACTCCCAATTAATCATCATGAATGTTTAACACCAGTTACGTGTTGAATGTGACTTCAGAAACGCTTTCCTGCCAAACGATGCCTTTTAGCCTGATTCAAGACGTCTGAATCACCATCCACATCTGATTTTGTGTGATTCCCATAGGTCTGACGTTGAGATCATTGACAGCTAACTAGGCCAATGAGAGCTTTGTAGGTGGGATAAAGACTGGGGACATTATCTTCCTGCTACATCCTTTAAGAGAGAATGAGAATAGACTTTAGCAAAAACTAGATCAGATGTTTAAGAAAACCTCCTTAAACAAACAAACAGACACATTCTTGCCAGACAAGTCTGTCTTTGGACACATAAACATGGGACATCGTCTTGCGGCATGACATGTTCTTGTCTGTCCTCTCCCGTTCACTCATTCTTCTTTGGCGGTAAGGGGAAACAAAACAAGAAATTATGTGAAGTACCTGAAGAAACACAGTTGCCTAGAAACTCCACCGCCAACTAGTGTTTGACGGTGTAAAACGCAGAGCGACGCCGACACACCAGCGCACAAGTATGCAAGCCCACAACAGCGCAGGCTACGCTGTAGTCTACGTACAACTATGAATCTGTCTTAACCCTCCAGAGAACACAGAAAGGTCAGAAGAAAAAACTCGGGAAACACTTACAAATTATAATTTGTTTATATGCAAAGTGTTATACAAATACAGTCTGACTGATTGTAATCAACCTGTCAGTCCACCACAGAAAATACTGGATGGACGGTTTTAGTCTCTATAGCTAATTTCCCCGTTCATGACAACTGTACTCAGTATGAATTTTTATAGAACTCACCTGTTTAAATTATATTAAGGCTTAAAGTTATGAATAATTAACAGCATGGCCGCTTTGATTGACAGGTGGACGCGGTTACAGATTTCTTGTTTGAGCAACCAGGCGTCAGTCGGCCCGCCTCAGGTCCACCGATGATCCACAACGATTTTTAGATTAGCCAGGAGGCGGAAGAAGCAGAACTACAAACATGGCGGCGACCAGAGCCACAGATTTTGAGCTTCAAAACGGCTCATCAGAAACCTGTGCGTGACGCACAGATACGCTGCCTATTCTTTATACTGTGAAAGTTAGGGCAAAGAATTTGTGTTTAGTACCAGCTAGCAAATGTTACCACACTAAAAAGCTGAACTAATATGATGAACCTGCTAAACAGCATATTAATATTATCATTGTGAGCCTACTAGTAGTAGCATTTAGCTCTAAGCACTGCTATGCAGGGTACTTTAATCTGTCCCTGAATACAAAAATACAAGCAGACTGCTCCACAAAATTTCAGCTTAATTAGGGATAGCAGAGAGAGAAACGGAAAAGGCAAGAAGCAAACAGTAAGGACTCAAAGTGAGCAACCAAGGCGACATTAAAATAAATAAATTTGAGACAAAAACAACACATTCTTTGAACCTGACGTCTTAAATGTGACTTCTTGGTGCTATAACTGGAGGACAGGTTGAAACCAAATCAAATGCAAATCTCCCTGCTCGGTAAGAAGTTCCTCTCGCAGGTTGTTTTCATAGTGAAAATGCAGCTGCTGCCTGCAGCTGCAGACGTGTGGTTACAGGGCAGTTAATCAAGGCGAGTCACCACAAACGCTCGTGATTGGTCAGTTAACGGATGAATGGGGAGAACTTCATTAGGTGCAACAGAGCAGGAAGATCCAGTCTAAGTTACTGTTGGAAACCAAAACCTTAACTCTGCAGCTCCATATCCTTTTTGTACATATAGAGCATGTATAAATATGCACTCACAGCGCTGCAAGGACATGAAATGTGACCCAACATGTGTCCGTCACAGGTTCTGCTGTTTTTTCCCCCCATCTGCCAGGGTTTCCATTTGTTTATTACATATTTAAATCTCTCCAGTCATAATGTCCAGTGAAAATAATTCTCTCCAAGAACAACTTTGTATTAAAAATATCACTAATTCTTTATCACCCCGTCATCTCAGCGCTTCAGGAATATGTCGAACAAGCCGTCCGAACCATTATTGGTCAATTTGGCCAATAAATTATCGGGGAGGACAAATCAACACCAGCCACAGTCGCCCTCCGGCAGATGCCCCCTAAAAGTCAATGATTTGAGTCATTAGTGGAGAGTCGACTCTGAGTCAAACCTCTGCACTTTGTTTTTTAGCTGCGTCACTGCACACAGAGCGGAGCAACAGCGTGGCAGGCTGTAAACTTTACAAACAGACTCAAAATGACCACAGACCACAAAACTAACTGTGATGTAATCAGAGACGGGTGATAAAAACCAAGGGCAGCGTGACTCCAGTCTGTTGGCTGCCCCGGCGCTCTCTGCTCCGGTGATGACAGTCGGCGAAGTCGGCTAAACCGCTGTGATCGTCTCTTCGGCTGACAGCGCTGTCACCAGCCCTGCGGGAGACGCTCCGGGGTGCGCTGGGATTTTAGAACTGAACGACGAGTAGAAATCTGATCTGTTTGTCACATGACAGATGAGGAAGAAAGGCATTAAACAGTTTCCATGACGTCACCCACAGGTTTCTGAAGAGCTGTGGTGAAGCTCAGTGTGTGGCGGCTCTGGCCGTCGCCATCTTGGCATCCTGGCTAATCCAAAAATGGGCAAAGAAGTCGAATGTGGATGGAGCCGAATGAAGCCCTGTTGCTAAAACAAGCTATCTGTAACGGCACCCACCTGTCAATCAAAGCGGCTATACCCAATCAAAGCATCCACACTCTTAATTCTGCATAACTTTAAGCCTTAATATAATTTGAACAGGTGAGTTCTATAAAAATTCACCCTCAGTACAGTTGTCATGAACGGGGAAATTAGCTATAGAGACTAAAACTGTTTTTTGTACCAGGCTGTAAACATGCTTATTTCTGCTGTGAAGTTGGACATTTTAACATGGGGACTCATGGAGATTGTCTCGTTTTGTAGCCAGCCTCAAGTGGCCGTTCAAGGAACTTCTGCACTTTATATCACAGCCACAGAGGTTACCACTCGGGCTAAATCACGAGCCTCATGCAGGCTTGTATGGGAGTTTAGTGTGGCACTACACTTCAATCAATCTTCGAATTGAACACCCAAATCTGATTATTTTGACAAAATCCTGAGTCAGGTACAGCCCTTAAATCTAGCCTTGGTGACAGCCTGTCTGATAATTGTAAATTTGAGAGTCAGTAAACAATAATATATGACCACAATATCTCCGATATGTCTGGGACTCTGAAATCTTCCAGGAAACATGGACCACTACCAAACAGAAACCTGCCGTTTGTTTTAAGTCCCTGAGACAAAACTCTGCTCATGAGGCAATACTAAATCCAAATTCGGGGTACTTTAAGGGGTTGGCGGTGGTTAAGCGGATGCATCGTCACATCACGACAAGGATAACTACAACAAACACCATTTTTATACTGCATCAGATGGACCTGCCTCAAACATTATCCTGCTGCTGGTGAATGTTACAGTTCCACAAACTGACAGGACAAGCTGCTGCTCAGCTCTGAACACTCTGAAACTCCAAGATAAAACAAAGAGCCTAAAATATTGATGTGACGCGCTTTAAAGTCGAGCCATTCTGACTATTGTTTACCATCCACCAGTGTTAGCTGTCTGTCAGATCAGTTTCTGACTGTTATTTGCTCGAACAAACTAAGCCAACAGAAACTGCACTGAGCCTGAGGCAACTTTGTCCTAGTGGCCATAGTTGGTATCACAGGATCATGTGACATACACTAATCCAAAATACTTTTCCGCCACACACAATCATTACAAAAAGAACCCCTCAAGACACTCTAGAAATAAATCAGTCCACCGAAAATCATCAATTCAGAATATCAAAACAGTCTTGAAGAGCCATGGAGGAGCAAGCATGGAGTCAGTCGGCTCAGACAAAGACTGTCTTTGCAGGAGGTGTTTCAACCATGTTTTTCAGTCGCCTGTCTCACATATATCTGACAGAAAACAGATAATTTTCACTTTAATCAATCGAGCTGTCTGCGGCAGCAGTAGCTCAGTTTGTGGGCAGGGGCGACAGGGTTGCTGTTTCATGTCCAGCAAGGACCGTTCGGTACGCTGTGTGGACTAGAGCCCACATAAATGCTTCACAGAGTTCAAGTAGCAGACACATCTCAAAGTCAACTGTTCAGAGGAGACAGTGAATTGGGCCTTTGTGGTCGAATTGCTGCAAAGAAACCACGACTGAGGGACACAAACATGAACAACTGCTTGGGCCAAGAAACACAAGGAACAGACGTAAGACGAGCGGAAATCTGTACTTTGGTCTGATGAGTCAAATCTGAGATTTTCAGTTCAAACTGCTGTGACGCAGAAAACAAAACAGATGGTATCTACATGTGTGGTTCCCACCATCAAGCACGGAGGACGAGGTGTGATGATGTGGGGGTGCTTTGCTGGCAACACTGTTTGAGCAGGTATTGCTGCAAAGCAATACACGTGTGCGATATTTCATCAAAGCCATCTTGAATAATAATCCTGCCTCAGTCTTACACATTGTCCCTTTAAATGTGAAAACACGGTTAACAAACAGATGCAGGGGCGAGAAAAGAAACCAGACTGACATCTTTTGAGGAGATCACTGTAAAAAGTTGTTTTCATAGCTTAAACTATGCAAATCACAGAAGCAATGACTGGAAATGTTCATTCACTGTCTCAGGACTGAGCCCACCTGGTTAGCTCAGACTGCAGAATTAGCCAATTTATATCTCAGTGCTGAAAAGTACAAACTGACCTTTAAAACAACGACTGACTGATTTCCAACGGGTTGCTGAAATGTACTAAAACTGACAATGACAATTAAGTAGAACATTGTGGAAATGTGGTTTCTACCCACTTGATGAGTGCACAGAGTGGATTGTTTTCTAAAGAAAGTTATTTTTCCATCTTTGGGAAATAAGCTGCGTTAGAGGCTTGGTGACCTTGAGACTGAAATGAACAACATAGACAGCATAAAACATGGATGTAGCATCCATGACGTCACCCACAGGTTTCTGAAGAGCCATTGTGTGAAGGTCAGAGCGTGTTGGCACAGGCCGCCGCCATCTTGGCACTCCTGCATCCGCCAGCTCCCAGCTAAAGACGTTGTTGTGTGGGTGGACCTGAGGTGGGCTGAATGAAGCCTGGGTGTTCAAACAAGCCAACACCATTTTGTTTGTCAGGATGGCACACCGTGTCATTCAACGAAGAGCTATTCAAGAGTGGGAGAAAACTACGATAGCATCCTCCATTGTTGATTCTCTGGCGCTTCGCAACGTCAAAGACAATTTGCTATTAGTAAACAGGAAAAATTTGCCTGTTACAGTTCAAAGTCGAAACTGATGCAAGAAATTTGCACAGATTTACCACGTGAAAATGCAATGACTGTGGTAATACCACTTAACTCAACCTGGATAACTGGACTCAGATGAAGAACTGATGGAATATCTGTACACTACTGGACTGTATAAAAATATTTTACAACATAAATAACTGTCAGAGGAACATAACAACAAACAACATGGCAGAAATACGACATTGTTGCATCTAGTATGTCCAATCCAAAGAAGAAGAAGGAGGGAATGATCGTGTGGTTAATGTTTGTGATGACACAGCACTAAAGGTGTGGAGATGTTTGTTGTACTGGAAAATAGTGGCAGAGGGAAACTTCTTACTTTCTCTGCACTGAGCAGAGCAACTAGCGCAGGTCTGACAACCAGCCACCATGTCAACTTCAGGTGTATTTCTTATAAAAATGGATAGTTCCAGTCCTTGATTACAATTGGCTGAGCTGTGTTCAAACTATAAACATTCACACACACACAACTGTGACTGCATTATACCAACATTACTGTGCTAAAAAAGGTTGAAAAACATCAGATTTTGTTCATTTTGATTTACTGGGTGGTGTAAGCGTGGATGAGCGACTGAAAGAAATTGACAGAATGAACGGCGGAAAAGTCAAGAAACAAAAGCGGGATGAGTCATTCAACAATTGTACAAAAAAAAAAGAAAAATGCAAAGATGGCAGCCAAAGAAACAAAAAGAACCTACGGGGATTTATATTTGGCAGCCGGTGAACCCGCTATGTCCTGTTGCTTTGTTGGAGAAATATCCACCAGCCTTTTGTCTCCATCGAGAGCCCACAAACTACACCAACAATCTGGTAACAATGTAAGTTTAGCTAGCTTACAGTCTACTAACCACTGTACAAAAACTCTAGTTGACCTAGCAGCGAAATCAGAGAAATCATGTCAGTGACGGGGCATAAAAGTGAATCGTCCCTGCCGCCCAAACTACAACAAGAGCAATATTCTTGCTTTTAGAACAGCACAATGTAAACACACCTGTCCAAAGTCAAACACTCCTGTACCAGCAAAGAGGAGCGCCAACATAATTGAACACTACTTCAACAGCTGCCCAACTAAATGGCGATATCCAGACAAATGTTACCAATCACTCCAATGTTTTAGGCACTGTGTCTGTGTGTTGCTTGATAATAATTCTGCTTAATGTCGCTGCAGAGCTACAATGCTTTGGCGGAGGAATGATTATTTGTTATGAATAAATTATTGAAGCATAATCACACAAGAGGGAGTACTGTTGTACTGAATATCAGCACGGCTATGATTTGGTCGCAGACATGAGGCCGCTGGCAGCAGACAGGCTGATATTCAGTACCACATCACAACCTTGAGTGCCATATCGCATTTATACAACAAAAATGGCGCTTGTATAAAAGCGTTTACAGATTGTGACTGGTTCGTTTATTTGATCATTTATTTGGCTCCGCCAAGACAAATAGTTTCACAATTTGACTCGGACTGCACAGTTGCCAAGCAACACATAACCATTTCCTGAACACTAGCTTGCAAGCTACACGTTAGCACAGGCCAGCTGCTTTGTATCATGTATACAACCAGTTAAATTAGAGTCTGTTGACAGTCACTTTGGTGGAAATGTCAGTCTTTTTCTTGTCTTGACCAAGACCAATGGCTAGTGCTACGCAACAATGGTCTTTTGCTGCCCAGAGTGCCCTTCGGTACGCATTCAACCAATTATTAGATTTTGGTACAAGCACCAAATGACAAGGTATTTTTCAGTGCTTGTTAGTATCAAAGAAATTTAGTCAGTGCCATAAAAATGTGAAAGTACATTACCAACGATAGGTGGGACTAGGCCTTAAAGTTACCACGCACGCGCCAACAGTATGGTGCTAAGATAACAGGTGGATACAACTAACATCACATGCTAAACATATGTGTATGCAAATGAAGCTGATGAGATTTACTCAAACATCATTTTGTACAAAATCAAGCTGCTTTAAGCTTGTACACTGGACTGGACCCTACGGTTACAAAAACAATGATCCAAGCAAGGCCGTGGTTTATAGTTATTTTATAACCGCTAAGGGACATTGTTAGGCATGACATGAATGCTTAATTTTACCGTCTGTCTCTAAGCGGCACCATGTGGGCTTCCATCCTGGTGGACAATGTGGTGAACTGACTCACTAACGAGCAGATACAGGTTAGCTAAAATGGGTAGCTAACGATTTCACAAAAATATCTGGGCAGATAAGCAGCTAGCAACATGCCTCTATTGACAAGTAATATTTAGCCTGGTCAGATGGAACGTAGCAATGGCAGCACCGCGCTCTGAAACCCATTGTCGCCGCTTCCACAACGTCAAGCAAAGCACAGTGCTATTTACCTGTAATCTTGGTGCCATACTGTTGCTGTGTGTGGTAACTTTAATGCATAGTCCCACCTATTGTTGGTAACTTTCAACTTTCTTACTTCTAAGGCACTGACCAAATTTCTTTGAAACTAACAAGCACTGAATCTCATTGGTGTCAGAGAACCAGTAAGCAAGCAGCATGCTTGTACCAAAATATAATAATTGGCTAATGTCCCTTTTAGACACAGTGCGATTTATGGTGTGCTTGCTACTGGATTCAACACACTGCGCAGTCAATTTGTTCAACACTACGAAAGACCATTGTTGCATAGCACAAGCCATTGAAAATAATTCACATTCAACTAGGTTGAATTTTGGCCCCAGACTACGCTGAATCAAGTAGCGAGCACACCGTAAATCGCATTGTATCTGAAGAGGCCACTTGCTAATTATCAGATTTTGGTACAAGCATGCTGCTTGCTTACTGGTTCACTGACGCCAAATAGGCAAATATAGTACCAAATGACAAGGCATTTTTTATGCTTGTTAGTATCAAACAGTGCAGTCATCCCATAAAAGTATGACAGTTCGGTCCCCAACAATAGATAGGACCGGGCCTTAAAGTTACCACGCACACAGCAACAGTATGGTGCCAAGATAACAGGTAGATAAAAACCTGTTACATCACATGCTAAACAGATGTGTTAAGATGCTGTTGAGATTTACTCCAACGTCCTTTTGCCCATTGTTTTCAATGGCTAGTCGTCCCACCACTGGTACGTATTCAAATAGGTTGAACTTAGTTAGCTTACAATTTCACGAAATTATCTGGGCAGACAAGCAGCTAGCAACATGCCTCTACTGACGAGTAACGTTATGGCCCTTTCAGACGCAATGCAACAACAACAGCACAGCACACTGAAAGCCATTGTTTTCAATGGGTAGTCGCCATGCCACAAGTTCAAGCAAAGCACCCATCGGCATGCATTCAACTAGGTTGAACTTTTAAAGCTCGTACACTGGACGAAAACCAATAAAACCGCAAACAGACCCAACCCTACGGTTATAAAATCAATAATCCAAGCGAGGCTGTGCTGTACGGTTATTTTATAACAGCTAAGGGACGTTGTTAGGCATGACATGAATGCTTAATTTGACCCATCTGTCTGTAAGCAGCACCATGGGGCTTCCATCCTGGTGGACAGTGTGGTGAACTGAGTGACCGACGAGCAGATACAAGTACCAAATGACAGGGCATTTTTCAAATGCTTGGTAATATTGAAGAATTCAGTCGGTGCTGTAAAAGTATGGAAGTTTGGTAACCAGTCGTAGGTCCGTAAAGTTATCACGTACACGCGACAAGATTACAAGTTGCTAAAATTAACAACACGTGTAAAACATATGTGTTTATGCGAATGGTAGGAACAAAGAAACCTAAAATGATGTCACTACATCTCAACACATTATGTCATAAACAAACAGACCAGCCAATGAGGGTGAAGCTACAAAGTACGCGTGAAACCTACGTCGTTCGTTCGTTAGCTCTCGAGCGCCCCCCATTAAAAGCGCACTGATAAAGAGTCAGTTTAATTTAACAACACAGACTCTCCAGCAGCTTTAAACTGTGCCCACGTTCATATATTCAGCTCAAAGAAGCTCATTTACAACTTTCAGTGGTTTAGTGAAAGACGTCGCCATTTTTCACACAGACTTGTGAACTGCCAGCGACCAGCCTTGGCCGCCAAACACTCTCCCAGCAATCTTTCCTCTGTCTGAGCAGCTACTAGTTGTGGAGGCTCCCTCAGCTCCCCCTCCGGCCGGCCGGGCCATCTGCTCTCCGCCAGACATTAACCGACCTAACGTTGTTTACCGAGTCCGGAAGGTGAACGTTAGCGACGCGGATTAAAGTAGTCAACAAAGAGGGTGAATTACCTTTTAATGCGGCTGTTTCGGCATCCTCCGCTCGCCGCTGTGCCGACGCTCCACGGTAAAATGGCTGCAACAACAGCGGTGTGGATGACAGACTAGGGAAGAGAGAGGCGGAGGCTGCCGGGGAGAGAGGAGAGGGGGCGGGCTCTGTTAACCCCGCCGAGGGGTGGGGGTGGGGATGGGGCGCAAGTGACTGAAAACTAGACTTAGGTTTAACCGAAAAAAATTACGAATAACAAGCAAATAAAAATCCCCAAAGAGTTTAAAGATACGCTTATATTTAATAACGACAATTATATCGAAAGTAAACACTCTCCATTTAAAGTGAGTGAGTTGTGACGTCACGACGGGGCGGGGCTTATGTCTATTTTTGTGTTTGTGGCTCAAACTGTTAGCATCAACAACCAACCAACAACCCAGTGACCTGAAGCTTCATAGTTAATTTATTGGTGATGCTACCAGTATTTAGTATCGTAGTTGAAGTACAAATAGTAAAACAAAAGGCAATTTATACTCAATTTCACTCAAGTGCTCAAAATTGGAAATAAATGTTTAAGACCAAGACACTCAATCCCTAAAAAGAGTTATTGTTTTGGATGAAAAACATAAGCATATTATCCTGTTTGGAACATTTGAACTGAAATAATCCATTGTTAATAGAGAATTAAAGGTCCTGTGTGCACGTTTTAGAAGGCTATTTACACAGTAATGTAATAATAATGCAATAATTACTGACAGTTTAAAGATTGGACGGCGTATCTGTGACGTCACCACAAACTCTGTGGTTATGAAGTGAAGCCAAAAACTGCAGTTCCTCAAACGTCCACTTGAGGCTGGCTACAGAGCGAGTCAGTCTCCATAAGCCCCCATGTTAAAATGTCTGTTTATATAGATGGTTATGTTTATGATACAAAGCATATGGATGTCACCGTATATACCTGGTATAACTACATAAACAGATAACTTTACCATTGGATTTAAGTTTTGTGTCTATTCACATAACTCATAGGGTATATATAGTGGTATTATATTTTTGTTAATGTCGTGTTATAAGCGGCAACCTCTGTGGCTTGGCAGTCTTGCCTCTGTTGCTTCCTGGCTAATCTAAAAATCGTCAAAGACGTGGATTATCGGTGGACCTGAAGCGGGCTGAATGACGCCTGGGTGCTCAAATAAGCCATCTGTAACGACACCTGTCAATTAAAGTGGCCACACTGTTAATTATGCATAACAGTTGTCATGAATGGGGAAATTAGCTATACCAGACCAAACCTGTTTTTTGTACCAGGCTGTAACCACAACTGTACTGTTGGTTGTTGAGGCTGTTGTGACTTTCCCATGGCTGCCGAAGTCGGTCTGTGGATGCTTGAAAAGAAAAGAGCCGCAACTCGTCTTGACTTGAATAATTAGGACTTTATTCAAAGAAACAAGTGAGTTTGGGATGCATCCCCTGATCGGATCCCTTCCGAATCCCCATGCCGAATTGTCCTGCCGAATTCCCCCACCCAGCTTTTATACCCACAGAAAACATAAATAAACATTCTGAAAATGTCCTTTTAAGGAACAAACTTCTATCTTTGTCCTTCGCGACTTACTTCGCCATGTCTGTTTTACCTCTCAGAGAGAGATGGCAAAAGGTCATGACACAGAACCACTCAGGTAGAGAAAGGTAAAAAGGTCAGCAAAACCTCCTGCCATTCTCCCAAGAGAGGTCATAAATACTATTGAATGTTTATTCTTCATGCAGACAGAGATCATAAAAACTATAGAATGTTTAGTCTTTACGCAGAGAGAGAGAGAGGTCATTGCAATTTCTTACAGACATACACTTCACATTCAATTGCAACCTTAGGAGAGACCAATGAGATACTATGAAATGCTTATAAGAAAATATACCACAAGGCTCTTCAGAAAACTATGGGTGACATAACTCATGTGCTGTCCATTCTTTACGCTGTCATTAGCTATAATGTAGAGTTAACGGAGAGTTAAATGTCCTTCACTCTGCTCTCTGACTCTTCTGCTAGCATGTGTCGTTGCTAGGCTATGTCACATCCAAGGTCAGTGGCACCCAAGGTCAAAGCTGAAATAATCTGGATTTTGAGCTCAGTGCTCGATGGCAATTTCGAGTGTTGTGCACCGCCGAAGGTAGTTTCTCTCTCATGCCTGAATGCGAGGCCCAGTAGTGGGGGTTGTAATCCACAACTTCACCACTAGATGCCAAGAAATCATACATGTTAGTCTTTGGGATATTTCAGTTATGTTGTATGCAGTTTACAGCACTTTCTGACCAAGAACAACAGTACAACTAAAAATGCAAAAGTCTGGGTTGGTGGGGACGTGTTGCTTTAGGCACCGGTGAGACAATAAAATTGATTTCAGGAGGGCTGGTTTCATCAATACATTCATTAGCTCATACATATGTAACTGGTCAATGAAGCACCTTGTTGGATAACATCGCATTGTGTTGCGGCAAAAGTTGACGCCGGAGTCTCTCAGTCAAGATCCCGGCTGTGTCAGCACAGTGTTCCCATTCAAATGAATAATAAATAGGTCTGCATTTTTTAACACATTACTGCTGTTGGTGTGAATGTGTGGGTCGCTGTGGCACCCACATGAGACATTGAGCCATTTGATTGATTTTAAGTTTGTAAGTGTAACCATCTGATTTCTGTGCTTGTATTTCTTCAGGTCTGGATGAGGCCAAGCCACAATGAAAACTATGTGTTCAAACAGACTTTGCGGGTACGACGAGCTGATTAATGAAATTCCAGGCCAATAAACAGGATCTTGTTTGCACAAACACATGGCTGATTGTGAAGCAAACACTGCCTTTGTTTGCATTTATTCAACTCAACCAAAAACTTAACAAAAGTACATGTAGCATTTCCGAATATACAAAGGCTGTTTACAGCAAGCCGTTAAAAATGACACAGTAGATGACACAGACTGTTTAAACCAACAATGGCGATGCTTCACAATACACTGCCTCCTCATTCAGTTTAAAAAGACAGCTGACAGTGAAGTTAAGCTTGGGCTATCAGAAATGAGCAAGCACACATTCTGAGTATATTAATTAGTAATGTGAAATTGTTAACAGCATGTGTCTGTGCGGTTTGCTGTGTGATGATTTGCCATCTGCTGAAGTCTTCAAACTCAAGGATGGATTACTCAAACTGAACCTCCTTTAGCTGTAGCAAAATGACGACGTCATCCCAGCTCCTTGCATTTTTTTTTCCTGTTCTGTTTTTAGTCTGAACATGACCTAACCCTCTTGTCACACTCGTGGACTGGAAGTGTCAGTCTTGCAGGTCGTTTTTCTTCTTCAGCTCCCTGTAGGTTGTTCAGATTGGGAAGCTGTTGACGTCAAGAATTAGCTTTACCTTCATTTTGTTTGAAGCTTTTTGGTATAAAATAGTGAAATAGAAAACATGCCTTAAAACAGTTGGTTGTCTTCAGGTCTCCAAAAAATATTTGCTTTAAGTTTGGCTGTGTGAAATACGTAAGTACCAAAAACTGCAGTTCCTCGAACGTCCACTTGAGGCTGGCACCAGAACGAATAACCTCCATAAGTCCACATGTTAAAATGTCCAACTTCACAGCAGAAATAAACATGTTTACAGCCTGGTACAAAAAACAGTTTTGGTCTCTATAGCTAATTTACATCTACATAATACAACTCACCTGTTCAAATGATGTTTGATTGACAGGTGGGTGCCGTTACAGATGGCTTGTTTGAGCACCCAGGCTTCATTCAGCCCGCCTCAGGTCCACCGATGATCCATGCATGATTGTATTTTATATGGAACCAGTACAGAAGAGCTAATATGGGAGGAACAGGATCTCTTTTCATATTTCCTGTCATGCTCATGTCGCAGCTTTCTGGATCAACTGGAGAGTCATAAGGGACTTATTAGGACCGCCTGATAATAAGGAACAACAACAATCCAGCCTAGAAATGCATGGACTAGTTTTTCTGCATATTTTTACATTCAGAATGTGCATGATCTTTGCAGTGTTACATCAATAAAAAAAAAAGGCAGTCCCTGTTTTGTGTGAGAGTTAAAGGGATACAACCAAAGCAAAGGTAACTCCTGACGTTTTTCTGAGGTGTTTGGGACAAGTACAATAACATTAAAAACACATAGGACTGTAGGTCATCCAGGAATACTTGAAGTTTAGCTAACTGATTGGTTTCATTTGACTTGATAGATATAACTGCGTATCATCTGCATAACAATGAATGTGTATGGAGTGTATATAAGGTGAACAGAAGTGGTCCAAGCACAGAACTTTGTGGAACTCTGTGACTTTTTCTGATGGATTATAAGGTCATTTCTAACTTTTAACAGTCTTGTCTCTGTGCTATGATGCACATCTAAATCCTGACTGAAAATCTTTGTGTTACTAACCCTCCATTCCACTGAGACAGTCCCGGAAAACACAATATACAAAATAATACTTTGGAAGATGCTCAATTTGTCAAACTTGAAGTCTCGTATCAGCTTAAACAAAACATTGAATATACTTTTACACAGAACTGATGACTGTGGATTTAGTCCCCGATCAGCATGTTGGGAAAGGATTTCTTATCGTCCAGTATGAACAGTAGGAAACCTGGAATTTTTTGGCAAGGCCATTTGGTGTGCAGTGGGGTAGTTTTTAAGGGCACAAAGGAACATGCCAGGCTTTCAAGGCCATAAGTTAAAAACAGGATTTTGATTCACTTAAAAGCATTAATAAGTTTTGTGTAACATTTTGTATACAAAGTTGTGCCTAATCCTCTGTTAGATGAACAGTTGCTCCATGAACAAGCTTGATTGACATGTACTCTGGTTTGAAATACAATAAATCTATACTGAATTGAACTCTATTTGACTCAAGTGTTTCATTGAAGAAGAGTTGAGCAGTGTGTGAACTAAGAGAAGGAGAAGGCAAGCAAAAAATCTGAGATCATTTTCCATATTTTTTTTAATTTGCAATTATTTTTTTGCTACTAGTCATTGACATGCAACAGATTTGTGATACTGCTGATATGCCAGATATAAAACTACCGTATCATACACTATGTGGCAAAAAGAATCTGAATGTGATACTTGATCATGTTCCAAAACCATGATCATTAATGTCCTGCTCTGACAGCCTCCACTCTTCTGGTTTCAGTCTTTCCACCAGATGTTGAACTGGCTGCAGGGATTTGCTCCCATTCAGCCACAAGAGCATTAGTGAGATCCAAAGCTGATGTTGGGCGATAAGGACTGGCTCACAGCCGTCATTCCAGTTCACTCCAAAGGTGTTGGATCGAGTTGAAGTTCTGTGCAGGCCAGTCGAGTTCTTCCACACCAAACTGGGAAAAACATTTCTTTCTGGCTTTGTGCACGGCGGTGTTGTCGTGTTGAAACAGTAAAGGGCCAAACACAAACTGTTGACCAAAGATGGAAGCCCACTATTGACTACAGTCACTGGAGGACTGTCTATATACTATTGTACATGTATATGATAAAGCAAAGATGTATGATAATGTACCACATGTAGCCAGTGTGCTAGCTCTCCAGTAACCTCACCTTGTGCTTCAGCTCCGAAGAGAATGAGGGAATGATTCATAGATAACACATCTTACAAAACATACAACACCAATAAGTCTCCGTCTGTCTGCCTGCCACCACCCTGATCACATCTTCTTTGTGTCAGTAAGTCCATTCATGAGTTCGTTTGTCAGTCATTAACTCTGCGAGTTCGTCTGCAGAATGTCCAGTGATGTTCCACTGTGTTCTCATTGGCCCGTTCGCTCATGTGGTGAACGCGCGTGTTGCGTATTGTGAAACCCTGGAAAATAACGAGACAGGCAAACAAACATAAATTCAAATTTCTCTGTATAATTAAGAAAAACATTTTGTTATATAAAGACTTAAGTCGAAACCTTGTATATGGCTAGACCGTGAGGTCAGTGTGCACTGTCGATTCATTTTGAAAGAGCAACGGCCAATGGGGAAACTCCCAACACTCATCCGGCCAAAAACAGGCAAATTAGTGCCATTTTTTCACATGCAGAACAAATAAATGATGAAACAGCTGCCTTTGCCACAGTAATCTTGACCAATGAGCTAAAGCTGAAGTTCTCCAACTGACGACGACTGACTGCTCTAAACTGTTTCTAACAGGAAGATCATTTTCAACACACAATGTTTAAAGATGAGACAAAAGCCACGCACTGCTTTGGAGATGAAGTCGTGCAGGTGGACACGCAGGCTGACTTCCTGTTGATGGTCACATGGTCCGAAGGTGAAGGACACCTGGTAATCTCTGGTGTCCATCATGTGTTTGTTCCACTTTGTGAAACTGCTCGAGATGGACTCCAACACTGCATGGACCTAAAAAGAGAGACAGAGTCATGTGACTTAATTTACTTTGCTGTTTTTATACTTTATTTATTTATCAACATCAATGTAATAAATAGTGTATTAAATATATAGACACTACAGTATACATGGTATAGAAACATATTTAACATCTGGTCAAATTTCTGTCATCTTATAGATTGTATATATTGTCATGTCACCGAATCCTATTTCATGATAGCACACAGGAATAAAAGCAGAATTTCTGTAACAAACAGTTAAATAAATATTTTGGAAAGTGCAAAGTGGTAAAATAATCAAAATAAATGCAAACAAATAAACAAAGATGGAAATTATGTTTAAAGACGTGATTCAAAATCAAAAAGTTGGAGAGAGAGAGAGAGCAGCGATGGTGGAGGGACATATATAATGAATGAAGAGAGGGCGCGCCGTACAAGAACAAAGCAGTTAATCAGAGGAATGAAACGTTACTTTCTGATTGTTTCACGACGGGTACCTTCTAAAACACAAATAAATCATGCTGTGAATAAAAGACTTTGAACTAGTCAGTACAGAGTGTCCCTCTTTAGAAATCCTGCAGGGAGGGAGCTGCTCTGCACTCTGTACCTGTCATCTTATCAGAGCTGCTGAAGTTTAGATGCCCCAGTGCGACTAATGAAAAGAGAAGGAACAAATGAATGTATGAACCTGGACTGAAACACCTTAGTAGACCTCAAGCAAATATGCGAAATGCTGGTGTTCAGTTGGAGACAATGTTTCAAATTTAATGTAGATTCGTGGTTATTCTGAATTGTTTGACTCTGACTGGAAAGACACAGAGGCAGAAGCAGACAGAAAATATAAGATATTTTTGTATCATTGAATATTCATGATGTATCAATAAATCTATAACCAGTTCCCACTGACCTTGGTGGTGATGGTGAGCTGGGTGATGATGACGGCAACAGGGTTGGAGTACTTGGACAGCTTCCTGGTGCTGGACAGCTCCACCACCTCCTCGTAGGTGTCAGTGGGGTAGGGCAGCATAGGTTTGGGGTCTCCAAGGCACTGGATCAGGGGCTCGATCTGATAGAAGTCAGCCTCCTTCCTTAGCAGCTCGGTCTCCTTGAAGTCGCACGGCAGCGTCAGCTCTGACGTCCGTAGGAAGTTGAGGATGTAGCTGAAACAGCAGAAACAGAGACAGGATCAGTCCAGACTGCTGAGCGGGATGATTCTGTAAAACTCCGAGCTGTCAGATAAAGTCAAGACGGGAGGCGAAAGAGCTGCTGTACAACTCGAGAGTGAGAAAACAGAGTTTCATCTTTATTCAGAAAAATCTATTCACCTCTCTTTGAAGGGACGAGGCTTTGTTACGCTGTATTTTTCAAACCGTCAGCAAATCCCATGAAAAAACAAAAAACAAAACCAACAACGTGACGTCTCTACTCTACTTTGCTCCAAGATCATTGATTTCTACTGAAGATGTGAAGCTTTCAAAACATCTTACAAATACATAGGCTCAATAATTTCCTGGTCACTGTGTTTCAGGGGTTTCTGGAGCAGGATCACACCCCAACTGTGCCACTTCCAACATACCTATAAATCCCCTCCTACGCCGCCAGAACCAAAATCTTCATCTTGAACATGGACTTGAAGATGAGGTCTCACTATCCCCATCAGATGATGAATTATTTGGACGAAATCAGGACGACTACGTTCAAAGTCTCCATCAACCAACGGCATCAACATCAACAGAAGCTGAAAATTCTCCTCAGACTGCTGATTGTTGAACCCCCAAAACTCGACCCATTAACCGCTGCTGCTTTCACGACCAGTACAACATAACCTTCCCAATCATTCGATGGCTATCAGAACACATATCAAGTTCACCTTAGCGGCATTAGCTTCTTCTCTAAACTCCTAAGCAGATGCCCGTACCTGGCATCCAACCACCCTCGAATAACTTCACTTCTCTTTGCTGCCTTCCTCTTAAAGCAGACACGATGTCCGTCTCCACCATTCAGTCTGGATGCAGCATGCCCAAGTTGCTTGCACATGTTTTTTTTTTTCAGTTTCCTCTGTTACTCTGAATTAATCGCTCCTACCCTTCACGTCGACCCACTTTGTCACGCCTGCTTTTCAGACGACACAATGGTATTCTACTTAAAGTGAATGAAAACCGTTAATCCACTGTACGGTGGCAAATTTAGAACATCTCAGACTCAATTTGTCACACTCAGCTCTTTACAGCCTAACATGCTACAGTTAAAATGCTGATACACGTAATTATTTAATGTTAATATTCCAGTGTTGTTGTAATGTTTAAAGGGTTTTTTTAGGGTGAGGGTTTCTCATTCGAGGATGTCGTGTGTTGTACAGATTGTGAAGCCTCTTGAGGCAAATTTGTGGTTTCTGATATTGGGGTATAAAAATAAAATTAAACTTGATGTACCGAAACAGCGGGCCGTCGCGGTCGATGAAGTAGTTTCCATGTGTGTCCTTGACAGTGGGGAGGTCTCCTCCGAACATGGCTCCCAGCATGGAGTCTGGGTAGCGCTGCAGCGTGGACAGAGACGTGCTGTACACACAGCCGCCCACATTCAGAGTCACCGGCTCTCCCATCTGGACAGAAGACATGGACAGCGATTAGAGGTGACACTTTTGTTTGTAATGGGGACAACAGCACACTCGCTGACATCAACAGTGTTGTGTAACGTGAGTTGATCGGATGTTACATGCCACGTGGATTAATTACAAAATTTAACCATCATAGTGTGAAATGCAGTTTTACTGCGGCTGTTAGACTCCTTTTTAAAGTAATAATTCCATAAATCTGGATGCAGAGTTGCAGTGAAAAGATGCATTTTCCTCTGAAGCGTAATAATTAGGACTTAAACTGATTTAAAAGCCACCGTGACTTCTTTTCAACATTATATTTAAATACATTTACTCTTTTTTTTTGCTGATCTGAAAAATAATGCTGACTCAAAATAGTGATACAATCCAAACCCTGACTCCTGTGATCCATTAAAATTCAGAGTTTCAGCCATCATTATATTCGTTTAGTCACTGTGAGCCTGATTTATCCACAGTGAGCTACACAGATTTTGAAGTGAGTAGCAGATCTCGACTCCCTATCAGCCAATAGTTGAGTTGGTATCAGGTTGAATCAAAGTTGGATCAGCGCGTCCTTGAACTAAAAACAAACCTTATTCTTATACAGAGCAGTGAGACATAGAAGAATACACACACACACACACACACACACACACACAGAGCATGACAGCATGTGCCATCATTCAAATGTCAAACATTATTCAACTGGCCAAAGGCTGAGCTGCCAGAAAGCGGGACAGTTCAGACAGAAAAATGTCTGTGTGACACGCACACACACACACGGACACACACACACACACAGACACACACACCATGTGACCCAGGTCTCCATTCTCCATCGGCAGCCCTGGGCTGTGGTGTGTGTCGTTGTTTCTCTTCAGGTCAGACTGTTGATGAGATCATTTCTGTGTTTTTTCACCAACACCTGCAAAAAAAAAGAGGAGGATGAACAGCTCATGAGACGGTTGCCATGGAGACGCAGCTGATCGTGCATTGCCTTTGTCTAGACATCATCTGGTTAATTAGTCTTGCGTTCCCTGATGTGTCCACAAACAGTCAGCCAGTGAGAAACGGGAGGAGGAGGAGCTGAGCGGACCTCATTTCTTAAATGTCAGACGCAAACACGTGAGTGAAGCTCGCTGCGACTGATTAATGAGGCTCACGCGGCAATTTAACGACCTGCGATCAGATTGTACGTCACAAATCAGACTCAGCTGTGGTTAAAAGGATCTCTGGGTGACGCTCAAATTCAATTTTCATGTCAATTTTGTTTCAGCATGAGTACAAAACAAATCTCAAGGAGCAAAAAATTGATGCAGCGTTCTTCTTCCTTATCAAAACCAAGCGGCAAGATCCATGACTATGAAGCGAAGCCAATGCTGAAGTGCCAGAAACTGCAGTTCCTCAAGCGTCCACTTGAGGCTGGCTACAGAACGAGTCAGTCTCCATAAGTCCCCATGTTAAAATGTCCAACTTCACAGCAGAAAAGCTCACACCTTTCTTAAACTTCAAACTTCAGCCCCAGCCGATGTCTCAATGGACATCACACACGAGGCAATTTGCACATCTCCCTCTGGATTTATACAACATCTTCACGTATACAGTGAGACCTATAAACAGACTTTTATGTGTAAAATCCTCAACAGAATAAAGCTAGTTGCCTCTCGTCCTCTCGTTAGCTGCTTTTTTATCTTGAAGATGCTATAATCAATATCTTTTTATTAACAACCCACAGAGAATTATCACCGTACTCTGCAGCTCTGCTGAGCTTCATCGTCTCTTTCATCTCATTGTTTAGATTTTCTGGCCCCCAGATTTACTGTTTGAGTCTCAGTCCTCTCATCAGCCTTGTTTCCAGCAGCAGCAGCAGCAGCTGTCTTCATCAAACAGGCTCAGATAAACTCACTGTACACCAGCTGCTCAACACCAAACCACAGACAGACAAAGAGAGAGACGAGAGACTTTTTCTCAAAAAAAAAAAAAAAAAAGAACAGACCAAACATAAGTTACTGTTTCAGGTTTAGTCTGTACTCGTTTAATACTATTTACAGAGACCCAACAATTCCCACCATGAGCAAGCACCTGGTGACAGTGGCAAGGAAAAACTTCCTTTAAGAGGCAGAAACCTAAACCTAAAACCTAAAATAACCTTATTTAATGTTAAATTATACCCCAATTCACAATACTGACATTCCAAATAATGGACTCAAACTAAAGAAATTGTTATATTGTGATTCTTTATTTAAAAAAAGGGGTTTATTTTTTAAAAAAAATCAGATTTCATGGGTGCAAAAGCATGTGAACCCCTCCTTTCACAATAATAACCTCAAAAAAAAGTTTCTGTAGTGACTCATCAGTCTCTCACATCTACTTTGGAGGATATTTGCCATTACCAATGTTCTTGTGCCTCTTGTTAATATTTTAGAAGGTCGTCCACTTCTAGGCAGAGTTGTAGTCTTTTTCAGTGCTCTCCATTTGTAGATGATCTGCCTCACGTTGGAACAATGAAGCTTATTGATTTATCAGGGTCACTGGAGGGTAGAGCCTATCCCAGCTGACACTGGTACACCATAGACAGGTGGCCAGTTCATCACAAGGCTAACTGCAACTATAATTATTATAAAAATATGACTAAATATGTTTTGAACTGCTGGGTTGGACATTTGAATTACTTCTTTTACTTGTAGTTTTATATCACAGTACACTGAATATCTTTGAGTTTTAGATTGATGTTTTTTTTTCCAGACATATCAACGTCTCAATGCACAGACAATAAAATAACCATTAGCTGCAGTCCTCACCAGTACAATAACATGTAACCAGTTTGTTGGGTACACCTGCACAGCTCCAAACAAAGCAGCTGTTGTTGTCACTGTCAGCTGTTTTCACTGTGCTCATTAGAGGTTGTAGTTTGGTGGTGCTGAACCGGACTGCGCCACACTTTAAGGTGTAAACACACACATATACACACGGGTGATAATAACGTGCTGTTGAGAGGTGCGGTGTTTCGGTTTAACGAGCGACCGTGTTAACTGACGACCGTGAGCCGAATGCGTCCCCCGGTTGTCGTAGTTACGACAGGTGTTTAAAAACAGAAAGAGAAGACGTAGCTGTCAAACAGGACACACGTCTGATGACACCTGTTTTCAACATCTGTCGTAACTACGACAACCACAGACGGTCACCAGTTAACACGGTCGCTCGTTAAACCGAAACACGGGTTAACGGCTAGTTAGCATGATGTTTACCGTTGCACACAAAAACGCCGTCACACCGTCACTTTGACGGGTTAGATTAAATTATAAAAAGTCCGTCTGGTCTTACCTATAACGGCTCCATCACTGCTGACTGCTGCTTCAACACACGACACACCGGCTGGAAGTAAACACTCCTGAGCTAACCTGTCCGCTTACATCCATCAGTTAGCTACACCGCAGTGTCAGGTGAGGAGACTTCCGGTAAGACCTACCAAAATAAGACGGTGTGAAAGAGGAGAATAATTAAATAAAATATATTATAGTGTATATACACAGAGATCTAACACATTTAGATTATTTATATTTTTTAGTCAGATGTATTCAGATTTCATTTTCAGTTAAATTGCGTGTAAATGCTGTTCCAAAGCTAAAACATACAGAACCATGTACTTTAATTATAACTTTAATTTAAATATATCAAATACTGGACAACATAAACTGCTGTATAAACCTTATTTATTTCAGCATCCTTTGCACTACACTATTACACTATTGGTTGACTGTCTACAAATGTTATTGTTGTCCCCAATAAAAGTGATAGATTACAGCAGCTCACAATACACAAGGTAGAAAAAAAATGTGAATTCTTGGCATACAAGTGTAAAATCTGTTAAACAATTATTTGTTTATCAAAATTGTTTCAGATTAGTTTATCCAAGTTTCAGTTTAATTTAGTGTCTTGATAAGATTATGGCATGTGTTTATTTGTTCATGGATATATTTATTGTTACAGTGGATACTGTAATAATTATGATATAATATGTCAGAAATTTGACTTTTTTAATATATATTCCATCATCTCTCCACATTTGTCTGTTGTACATAGATAGTCTGATGTACATAGATATGTATATATTGTCATATCCACCTACCTCATGTACAGAACACAACCGTTTGTAGAAACCATATTTATTCCACCACCTGCACCATTGCACTATCATCAGTCCTTTACCCATTTTACAAATGTCTATAGATAGATACACATGTGCATATATATCAATATTTATGCAAATAAAAAGATAACTATATACATATTTGAAAGGTATATATATATATATGTTTCATGTTTTTATGTTATGTTTTTGCGTCTACCTGTCACGTACCTTGTCTTTTAAACTGTACTTATGTCTATACCTGTATGTACAATTGAGAGCAAAATGAACCGGAGTCAAATTCCTCATGTGTGTACACACACCTGGCCAATAAAGCGATTCTGATTCATGAGCATGCCTTTGTGTGTGTGTGTGTGTGTGTGTGTGTGTGTGGTTGTGGTCGGTCGGTATCTATACAGTAGATGTAGTACCAGCCTCCCGCCGCCTGGGGGCGCCAGCTGCAGCCTGCGTGTTGCCAGAAACACGGAAACTATTTTGTTTATGAGTGGCTGCTTCCTGTTGCTTACAGCTCACCTGCTGTGGAGCTACACCTTAAAAACAAGTCTCAGTTTTGTCTTTGCAGCTTCGTAATATTAAAATAACTTCGCCGCACGCGTCTTTGAAAGCGTTCAGGAGAGTTTTACTTTGAAAGGTCCGTGTGGAAGTCCCGGGTTTTATTCTGGCGGGCTTCAGTGTTAGCTCGTGCTGTTAGCCTGCGATGAGCACGTTCATGTTTGTTGACTGAAAGAACCGGAGCTCCTCCGTTAATCATGGCGAGTGAAAACACCGAGACCAACGCGGGGACCGACGGGGAAACGAGTCCTCCATCGGAGCCAAACGAGCACGACTACGCGCACTCCGTGGCTACGAACTTTATGTCCACAGAGGCGCCCTCCTCCTCCTCCTCCTGCACGCCGGCTGCAGACGGCGGAGTCACCGTGCAGGAGAGCTTCCCTGCACCGAGTGAGCCCACCGCCCTATCGGTAGAGCTTCCAGAGCCGGCTGTAGGTGCGGAGGTGGACTGCCCCGGTGGGAATGACGTGGAAGGGGCTTCTCCAGCACTACCACCGTCACAGCAACAGACCGAAGAAGACTCCCAGAAGTCGGCTTCCTCTGAGCTTCCAGCCGCCTCCTCCGAGGTGCTGCGAGGTCGCCGGCGTCCCAAGCGACCCGAGGACAAAAACTGCTCATGCTGCAAGGCTGAGTTCGAGCGGCAGGGCCGCAGCTTCAACAGGAGGGCGGTATACACCTTCACCTCCACGGAGACTGTGCAGTGGGCCTTCCCGGAGGCTGTAGTGCACGATAAGTCGTTCCTGTGTGAGACCTGCGCGCAGGTCATCAGGAGCAAATGCAAGCGTAAACAGAGCGGGAAGAGGTCTCTGTGGCTGAAACCACCTGTGGTAAAAAAGGTGTGTGTGACTGATAATATCACAAATACTGATAACACTGATTCATGGCATACAGTATTAATAGACAAGTCACAGGATTTGAACCATTTCTCTGTTTGCAGGTGTGTCTAGTCACACCTCCATACAACATAATTCAATTAAACTTTATTTATATAGTGTCAAATCATAGCAGACGTTATCTCATGACATTTTGCATTCAGAGCAGGTCCACACTGGACTCGACAATTCCCACCATGAGCAAGCACTTGACGACAGTGGCAACCCGGCTCATGGTGGGCAGACATCTGCTGCAACCAGCTGAGTTTAGCAGCACTAATAAAAGTGATAACTATAATAAGGGCGACCCTGTTGTGCAGTGGTTAGCACTGTCTCCTCACAGCAAGAAGGTTCCAGGTTCGAACCTCAGTTGGGGCCTTTCTGTGTGGAGTTTGCATGTTTTTTCCACGTGTCTGCGTGGGTTCTCTCCGGGTACTCTGTCTTCCTCCCACAGTCCAAAAACATGCAAGTTGATAGGTTTATTAGTGACTCTGGTGAATTGTCCATGGCGTAAACCCGCCTCTTGCCCCAATTAGGCTCTGGTCCCACCATGACCCTATTGAGGATAAGCAAAAAAATGGATCCAGAAAATTGATCCATGGATAACTATAATAAAAACATGACCTGTTGTAGTAATATTATGACAATAATATCAAGAGTATTTACAGTGGGTGTCAGGCAGGAGCACAGCAAGAGGCTTGACCAATATCCATGGCAGTCTAGCAGCATCACTAAGGAATGGTTCAGGACTCACCTCGGACAGCTCTAACTTTAAGCTCTATCTAAGAGAAAAGTCTTAATCCGACTCTTAAATGTGGAGCGGATGTCTGCCTCCAGAACCAGAGCTCAGCTGCAGACTCTGAACACACATGCATTTATAAATAATACTTGATATGTTGGATTCAAATTCAGCATTGGTCCGACTCTACTCAAAAGTTTGTGTACAGTAGTGCCAGTTAACACATTGTGTAGTCCTCTTTATTACAGTGTAGTGTTATTGATTATTGATCTCTAGTTAAAACATGCAAAACCAGCAGTATGATCATGTTTCATACACTCAGGATGTATTAAGACCTTTGTTTGTTTGTTGTTGGTGACCGCAGTCAGAGTTGAAAGACAAGAAGAAGAAAGGTCGCAGGATGGGGAAGAAGAGCAAAGCAGCGCAGCTGGTGAGCAAGTCCTGCTACAAGGCCGCTTTCAAATTACTCTGGTCTGCCAAAGGCGCCCGGAAGCCCATGATGGAGTTCTGGTGCAAACAGCTGAAAGAGGAGGTGAGGACAGACTGACGCCTCGTGTCAGTCAGGACAAACATATCCTGCTGAAAGTCTTCATAACCTGTGTTTTCATAATGTAATGAAGTGCTACGATGTGTTTCCTGGTGTAGATGAAAATGCTGACGCGTCAGACGGACAATCCCTTCCATCAGAAGGTGTCGAGCAGGAAGCCGCTGTCGTCTTTTCCCTGGCGGCGCTGTCTGAACTGGGCTCAGGACAAAGCTCCACTCGTCACCTCCTGCCTCACCTCGCTGTTCCCAGACATCAACGCCCTCTCCAAGAGCAGCCAGTAAGTCTGAGTCAGCACTCACTTCACACAGAGTATTATCTTGAGTCATTGTGGAAAAAGTATCACAAGTCTGTGGATCTAAATCTGACAGATTTAACTTGGCGATCTGATGAGTGTCTGTTCTGTTTGTGTGGCAGCCAGATGTCGGAGGAGCAAGCTCAGACGCTGCTGGAGCGCCGGGCTGTGGTAGCGCTCTCCATCCCGCTCTTCACCAGGAACATCTGGAAGAACAACTTCCTGCAGGCCGCTCTCGGAGCAGAGCTCCGCTTGCAAGGCTGCTCTGGCTCCGCTCTTGACGCCCTCAACACTATGGGACTGTGTCAGAACAAAGACACCGTCAGGTTACTGCTGCACAGGCTCCGAAATGGCAAGAATGCTGTGAGTATCAGGATCGCTGGTGCTGAAAGTGCAGGGCTTAACTAACCTGCTACACAAAGTATAATCAAGTCGATTATCAAGTAGATAAAGCAAAAGCAAATACAGATAAAAGAAACATCCAAAGTAAAGGAAGTATACAGGTTGTACTCAGTGAAGAGGTTGACTTAGTGTTTAGACGATAATGCTCATTTGTTCCATTTTTATCCTTAAAAGTTTAGTTAAAAACAACTCAAAACGTCTAGCCCAGTTCCTAATCCATATATGCACTGTATGAAGAAAAATAAACCTATTTCTGCACTTATGTTCAGCGCTCTGCACGTGACAGAGAGAGGAGAAGAGAAGGTGGACTAATGTGCACAAAGTTCTGCAAGTTATTAATAACTTACTTGGAGCGCTGCTTTGTTACTTACCCCGCCCAAACAACAAGTCAACCCTAACTTGCGACTTGAAGGTCGGCCTGTGCGTCACTATCTTGAATTTTTTGAATGTTGCACCACAAACATCCTGTCCGTAGTCCTGTCTCCTCAATGAACGGAAAATAATAATCAAAGATCCACCTTTAGCTCGCCAACGTCTCATCTTAGACACAGAAAAAAAGGGTTGCTGACGAACATTCTTTGGTCTACCTGCTAGTCTTTGCTAGAAAATATCGCAGATTCGGGCGGATTAAGTGACAAAGCAGAGCCCCGAGTAAGTTATTAATAACTTACAGAAACTTTACGAGCATTAGTCCACCTTCTCTTCCTTTCTCTCTGTCGTTCTCTCTCACATGCAGGACTTTTAGTTTTTACCTCAACACTGTTAAAGGTAAATCTGAGAATAGCAAAGTTGCCTCTAACTTACATCATTTAATTTACTGTAATTACTACTGTGTGAAATTATTGTTTCAGTCTTACCAGGGGCACGAGATGTTTAATAATTTTGTTTTGATTTCTGTCCCTGTCAGCTAACACAGAACGGACAGAGGATGAGGCTTAAACAAGAGCTGCTTAAAGGAGAACACATGACAGACGTGGAGGAAGAGGAGGAGGAGGAGGAAGAGGAAGAAGAAGTCGAAGAGGAGGAAGAGGAGGAGGACGATGATGACGAGGAAGTGGACGGGGAGGAAGACGAGGAGGAGGAGGAGGAAGTGGACGAGGAGGAGGAGGAGGAAATGGAGATGGCTGTACAGGAAGAAGTGGAAGTGGAGAATCAAGTATCAGATGAAAAGGAAGAGATCGAAAAGAAGAGGAGGAAGAAGGCGAAAAAGCAGAGGAAGGAGGAGAAGAGGAAGGAGAGAGGGAAACGCAAGGTGCAGGAGAGAGAGGAAGAGGAGGTGGAGGAAGAAGAGGAGGATGACGAAGGGTCGGAGCAAAAGAAGAGGCGGGTGGTGGTGGTGAGGCTCGGCCTGCTGAAGGGACACTCAGAAGTCGGACGATCCGACCTCTCGGCGCCATAAGACTGTAGGCTCCGCCCAATAACTCAACAAGCCCCACCTCCAATCAGTGAGCAGGACAGAGGTCCCGCCCTCTCCTGTGAGAGGTGTTGAACTGAACGGCATTCTGGGAATTGTAGGTCAGTAACTGTGGAGGGAAATTAACAAGAGCTTTACTTTTAAATTTTCATTTATGTGACATTAAAAAAAGAAACCGTTTGTGACGAAGAAACACAAAAGTGCTCCACTAACAACAAAACACCCAGACTCGATGAATCACACGATTATGTCCATCGTTTTAGCCTGTGATAGTTGTGTGTGTCTCAGGTTAGCTGGATCAACCAAACATCACTCTGTACATGATGGAACAAAGGTGGCATTTTGTTTTCCAGGTCCTGGAGTTTCCTGGTAATTCACGTTAAAGGAAATCATGTCATTTTCAAATCTGAGAAACGTTTGCGGGACAGAACTACGTAATTTGGTACTAACTATAGGGACATATGATGGAGTACTAGGTTCACTTGTGGATAAAAGAAATTGATAAATAATCTTGTAATAGTTTGAGAAAAGTCAATTTTATAATCTAGAAAAAATGAATCTACGTCACAATTTAACATAAAAATGTTAATATGAGAATAAATTCTAAGTAGATCAGACCGGCATCCAGCCATGGAAATTTGACACACAAAACAGCTGAGTATTAATGATGTACTTCCTAAGCTACTGAGGGCTATTCTATGTAAACTTTACACTTTACAGTTAAAGGTCCAGTCTGTAGGACGGCATCTGGTGATACAGTTCCTCACCCTGTCCTTCCTTCGTGTGTGTGTGAAGGACAAATTACAGTGGCTGCGTGAGAAAATCTACAGCTAGTGCTTAACAGCTACTGTACAAACGTGGCGTGTCCAGAACTAATTTACAGTAACAAAAAACATAATGACTAACTTTCAGGTGATTATATACTAATAAAAACATAACTATATATATTTTTGTCATATTCTGCTATAAACCTGACACATTAGTCCTTTAAATAGTCTTTTTAAGGGCATCAACTATTCTCTCCCTACACTATATTTCCCTACACTAGTACCAAATTATCTGTTGTATTTATTTATTTTATTCTTTTACAAACCTTGACATTTGGCCTTCAGAAGGGAAAAGCACGACTCCACATGGATTGCACGGTTCATATAGGAAAGTTACAGATCAGTGAGCCTCTTCTTTTGTTTTGTTTTTTATGTTTTATCCAAGCTGCTTAAAGATGGAAGTCATCAGTAATTCTGATCAGGGTTGAAATTTCTTTATCAAATGTGACTGCAGCTTTTTGAGTTCAGGGTTTGATTCGTTAGACAAACAAAGGAACAAAAAATAGTTTGATTTTTCTTTAAATCACTCTGGATGTTGACGATGTTTCTGTTTAGAGGCTGAAGCTGTGCAATTGTTTTAAACGGTTTACGCAAGCACAAAAAAGGACCTGGAACGTCTTGCTTTGTTTGTTTTTTTCTTGGTTCCAGTGAACAGAACGGCTTCAGTGTTTGTTTGAAGCACGCTGAGGCCTTCATGCAGAGTTCATGACAACAACTCAAGATGATTGTACGATTACAGAGACGTGGTCGTGTTGAGGATGAAAAAAAACCTGTAAATAATTATAACCATTAAATAACCATTAAAACAGACTTTGACTGATGCTGTCTATATGTTTGGTTTTCAAGCATTAACAGATCATTTGGGGCGAGTCTGAACATCAGTTTTCTAGTGATAAACACGACTTGGAGCTTCAACTGAAGGCTGTTCACGAGTCATGACACGAACACAGCGTTAAAAACAAATGCAGATTTTCAATATTTGCAATCATGTAGCGACATACATCCACCCACTCATTCGTTCACACAAACACTCGACCTTCATGGCAAATTTCAGCCTCCTCGGGTGAAAACTGTGATCACCAAAGGGTGGAGAAATTTACGACAGCTGACCAACCAACAGAGCGATCTGCACAGCTGTCGGTCACAGCGAAGAATCAGAAAAATAAGACTTTAAAAACAAAACGTTTTCTTTGTAATGCCTTATTTTAGAGTCTAAAATGTCTGAATGATTTCCTAATAATGTCAAAGAACTGATGATGTAATGTGGTGCTAATTATAGTTCAAATAGAGAATAGAGTTTCCAGTTTTTTTTTCTATGATTAGTACCAGATTACATCGTTAATTCCAGGAAATCATCCATGAAACGAAGGTTTAAATGATCCCATTCTGTGGCGTTCACTGAATGATTCAACCATCTGTAAAAGCTCAGCTGAACGCTTCTCTCCCGCTCGGAAAACGATCAATTTCTGAACCAGGAGTTCAATTTGTAACGAGGGCTTGTTCTTTGAGGAAATATTTTTATGTGTTTGAGTCAAGGAGGACTGCGACAGATCTGATCCAGATCGTCAGATCATCCTCCTGGTTCCTGTAAAAGTTTGCCAATAAAAATGTTTCAGGCTTCACCTGGTTTTCTCTTTTCCTTCAGCTGCTTCTGCTCCTGATTTGGAGCTCTCACAGTTAATCCTGTGATTGGTTAGTCTATGTATTTACTAAATCAAGAATGTAGATTCAGGGTCGAGTTACTCTTACTCAGAAAGATGATCTGCTGAAGCCCGAAGCCAAACTTTGCAAAGCCCAGAATTAACAGTTAGGATTAAACCCCCAGGGCTACTGTCCAATCATAGCTGTTGTCATAGCAAGGCACAGCAATACCTGCCGAGGATTAAGCTGCAAATATTACATTTGATGCTTTTACTTTGCAGAGTCAGAAAAAAATAATCAACAAATAAATGATATATTATGAATGAAGATAAGACCTTGTTAAAGTCAAGTGTTTGTAACACAACGATGAGTTCAAGGTGTTGACTTGATCTCCAGATCACAATCCAATCGAGCATCTGTGGGATGTGCTGCACAAACAAGTCCAATCCATGGAGGTCCTACCTCAACACTTACAGCACTTGAAGGATCTGCTGCCAACGTCTTGTCACCACACTACACCTTCAGAGGTCAGTGGAGACCTCGATGGGTCAGGGACAGTATTAGGCAGGTGGTCAGGATGTTAATCATTAGCGAAGTCACCTCTGAGATCACAACTACTACATGCAGACTGCCACTGTGACATCTACAAACCAACATTTCCTGCTAAGAACAGGAAGTAAACAGGGCGGATCAGGACAGAAATGACACAGTGTGAAGGGCTGAAAGGTTTTTATTTCTGTAACAGAATCATCATTTACAGCAACAAAAACATCCACAGAGCTGCTGCAGCTACAATAAATAGTCCAGACCTTCCACTCGGCCGGTTCATTCTTCTTCTTTACAGTTGCATTTAGAGAGACGAACCCGAGTAAGTGCGAGGAATTAAGTTATATAACATCTTTCGGTGGTTAGAGGTGCAGGAGTTTATTAACAGCAAAACTACAGAGAGCAAAAGGGAAGTTTGAATCAGTCTGCGAGTCTAAATTTGAGAGCGCACACGAAAACGTTTCCTAAAATCAGTCTCTGTTTTCCAGATGTTTTATCAGATTGAACACGTAGTTATGGTTAATGTTTTTTATTTAACGAAATAAAAAAAGGGTTTGGCATCTGTGTCGAATAAATATCTTAAATAAAATGCAGTCTAAAGTTAGAAAAGTTTCCTAATTTTGTTCTTCTGGAGGAGTGAAGGACCTCGACTCTGCAGACTGATCAAATACTGACAGTTTTGTTGTTACCAAACATCCTCACAAACACAGAAAAGCCTACAGGATAGAGCAACTTTTATTTTGAAAGGGGAGGAGGAAGTGGACAGAGCAACCAAGAGTCGCACACAGAGTTCGTTCAAGTTTATGACCGATTAACGGAGGCGGCGAGTTGCCCGAACCCTGTGTGCCCCACCACCGCTCTGGCTGCAGATATACAGCTGTGCGTTTCATTGACCAACATCTGGTTGGAAACATTAATCTGGAGCATTATATTTTTTTAAAGGACCCATTTGGCTGTGTTTACACCATGTACAAATGTTTATCCAGACAATGTTCCCACCATCTGTGGGGAGTCAGGTGGGTTTGTCCTGTGTGTTCGTGTCTCAGACGTTCAGGGTCTTTTTCACAGAGAAGATGATGTCTTTAATCTGCGGCAGACTGTTGTCCTCCAGGATTTTGGCATAGGGCATGGGGATGTCGACGCCCGTCACCCGGGTAGCTGGAGCATCCAGGTAGTTGAAGGCAGGACCTGAAAACACACACAGGAGGTTTAAGGTACAAATCAAAGGATCTGAGGGGAAAACATGGCTGCCATATGATAATCGTATGATCGTATGATTATACGAACAGCTTCACCAAAGTGTTTTTTTATTTGTTTCTGTCATCGTTGAGCTAAAATACTTGATTAAACCCTCACACCATCTGCCTCTGGATGCAGGTTTGTGGTGCGTTCACAGTGCGATGCTGCACATCCTGACACCACGCCTTCCTGTAGAAGTACATTCTTCATTTGTTAAGCTATGCTGCACTGTGTTGTGGCCGGCTACGAGCAGATTAAATAAACACCACATCCTCTGATCTATATCATTCGGCATTAAGCTACCGGCGTGGTTTAATGAGGCGTGTGAAAAGTCTGCTGAAGACGTGAATGTAGATGCTGCTAGAATCAACAACAACTGAAAGAAGAGCAACATTTCTAACTGGAAAACATGTTTTTCATTCTTCTCCTGACTAATTGGTTGAAGTTTGTCTGTGACAGATGGTTCATTCAATCGCCTGCCCTTTTCCAAACAAGCTGTGAGGAACATTAAGTCACCAACAGTGTGTCTGAATGACACACCAACAGCTGCACCTCCAGTCAACAGTCTGTCAAACGCCTGTCAAAGTTTGCAAGCAACAGCCCCCTGATTAGACTATCTGGTGCAGTCAGAACATCAACACTCTAAAGATGGTGATCACCCTGTGTGACTCCCCGACTGACAGTGTTTCCTCTCAGAGGATGAACTTCCTGCGGCAGCTGAAGAAGTTTAATCTGCCAAAGACAACGATGGTGCACGTCTACACCTCCATCACTGACTCAATTCTGCTGCCACTGCCAAGGACAAGGCAGACTGCAGCGTCTCTACAGGACCTGAACTACTCCAGGACTCTGATGCCTGCAGGAAGGATTGTGGCTGACCCCTCCCACCCCGGACACTAACTTTTTTGAGACACTCCCTTCCGACAGGAGGCCCCCTCTGAAACTGGTTTTCACCCCCATTGACAAGACAAACCTACTTGGCAATAAACTGATTTCTGATTCCGATGACAAAAAGCAGCAGCGTCACATACTCAGAGTCTCAAAGAGGCTTTAATGCAGCCGCCCAGCCGTTACCTTCCATGACCCTGGCGCAGATCTCAGCTCCAACCCCAAACTGAGGCCAGCCGCCCTCCACCGTCACCAGGTGGTTGGTCTTCATCACGCTGGTCTCGATACACTCCACATCCAAAGGACGGATGGTCCGCAGGTTGATCACCTGACACAAAGACAGACAGGGAGAAGATCAAAACACCACAGAGGACAGGTCGTCTGTGTCAGATAACACAACAGGTGTGTTTATTCCTCTACCTCACACTCGATTCCCTCCTTGGCGAGCACGGCGGCGGCATCCAGGCAGTGACTGACGTACCGAGAGTGAGTGACCAAAGAGACGTGAGTTCCTGAAAGAAGAAGAAGAACAGGAAGTACAGCCTCTGCTGATCAACATCAACTTCGTTACACTTCATGCTGAAACTACAGTTGGGTGCAGTGCCCGTGTGAGCTTGCCGGGTTTGGTACCGTCGTGTCTGTACAGAGACAGAGTCTCACCTTGTCTCTCGACCTTCGCTTTGCCGATGGGAATGGTGAAGTCTTTGGCCTGCGACTCCTCCGACATCTCAAAGGGAACGCCGTACATCAGCTCGTTCTCCAGGAAAACCACTGCAACACACACACACACACACACACACACACACACAACGCGCGGCAGTGTAAGTGTAAATGCCTCTAAGAAGCATTCAAGACTGCTTTCTCAAAACTTAGGAGGTAGTTTGAGACACAGTCCCGTTGTCTCGCTCAACGGTCGTCTTTGACCTGCTGTCCTGCGTTGTCTCACCAGGGTTGTCGTCTCTGATGGCTGATTTCAGAAGACCTTTGGCATCTTCTGAATTCCAGGGACTTACAACCTTCAGACCTGGACAGTGACCGTACCTGCAGACAGACACAATAACAACCGCCGCCACGTTATTGACATCAGTACGACTGACACAAACATCACGACTTCAACTACTATTACCGCAAAGTAATAACAGCATCAGGTGTAAGTGAACGCACCATGCAGCGAAGCACTGTGAGTGCTGTGCGGCGACGCCTGCCGATGCTCCGTTGGGTCCTCTGAAGACGATGGGCACCGACTGCAGACCGGCTGACATGTAGTAGGTCTTTGCTGCAGAGTTGATGACCTGGTCGATGGCTTGCATGGAGAAATTGAAGGTCATGAACTCACAGATGGGTCTCAGTCCAGCCTGTGGAGGACAGCAGTTTAATATTATTATTATCATATAATCTTTGATGCAGAGTTTCTGAAGGGTTTGTTATGTTGTCTTCACAATTTGTATGTGTTTTGTATGACAACAGGACTCAATGGTCCGTTCTCAGGCTTCATATCCCACCAGGAGCGTTTTGCCCTCAAGACTTTGTTAACTTGCTGAGATTTGCTTCTGAAAAACTGTGCCGTGCTTCTGGTTGAATCACAAACATTGTCGAGGTGCAAACAGCTTCAGTGGCCATGGCAAGGCTGGAACGCAATGCAGACACTAGTAACCATCTGTCCCAGAAGCAGAGTCCATCCCAGTCTAAATATATCCGGCAGGGTCTGACTGTATCGCCACAGGGAGGTGTCACAGAAAAAACTAATGCAAGCTCTTTATTTAATGTTATATGTATATTTTTCTCCCTCTCTTTAAGGAGCAGCAAACATCTTTGGTGTGGCACGATGAGTCAGCACGTAGTTTGACGATGACGTTCATGAAGCTAACAGACAAAGCCTGAAGTATATCCCCATATCTCAGTCAAAACCATATTAAATCCAAGTGATTCATGGTGTCATGATGACACCTTATAAACAGTGTGATGATGCTGTTGTGCTGTAATAAATACGAATGTGTTTGATCGATGTGTTGCCATGTGGATGAAAACAAACTCACCATGGCGGCCCCGACTGCGATGCCGGCAAAGCCCATCTGAACCACAGAGACAGAGAGATGTTACATATTCTGATCACAAAGCTGACACTGTGTACAACAGACTGGAGATTGTTGGAGAGTCTCACCTCTGTGATCGGAGTATCAATGATGCGTTTGTCTCCGTACTTCTTCCACAGACCCCTGCTCACCTACACACACACACACACACACACAGAATTAGGTCAAGCACCAGAACATTCCTTGTTCCAGATAAACGCTACAGCACACACGTTGGTTTTTGGGTGTTTGTCTAATCGTCTTGTGTTTCTTACCCTGCTGGATTTCTCTTTAATTGATTTAAACAATTAACTTCACGAGTGCAATGTTATCACTGATACAGAGACTCAAATAAAAACACCACACTGAGGCTGAAATAATGATGCGTTCAAAGGTGAGCAGTGAGTCCAAAACACTGCCTGCCCTGCTTCATGTGTGTCTAATCTTTAATTCAGCATTATCTCTACGGCCGACGCAACATGCTTATCTCCTGATTTTATGCTATCACTGTGCTTGGGGTGCCAATTCGACACGTACTGTTGAATTGCAATTCCATATTATGATTTATTGTGATCTTCTCTGCCAAAAACAAGTCTTTCTGAGTTGTATTCCAGCAGCACCATTTATATATATTGTATAAAAGTAGTAAATGAAATAGTCAATGACTTAAAGGGCTACATGCTGCTGTTCCTGCTCATCAGCAATGTCTCCAGCGGTGGCTGTATTTTTAAACCCACTGGGAATTTGGGGTTTGACCCTTTGAGGTTCCTGTAGTTGGTCAGTGTGGCGGTGAAATATGTGCCTGTAAGTACGAGCACACATTGTTTGATGTGCCATATCTGGTCTAATCACTGGCTAGTCAGCGTCTAAGCTCAGTTGGTCAAACTGTCTCCTACTGAGCATCGAGTCTTCTCACCTTGTAGGCTCCGTCGTACTGGGCCACCTCCTCACCCAACAGGAACACGCGCTCGTCCCTCTCCAGCTCCTCGTCCATCGCCTGGTTCAGGGCATCACGGACTGTCACCTGACAGAAACAACAGCCGCACAGCCATCAGTACGGACCCTCTTTGACACGAGGTACACTTCAGTGTAAACCAATGCAACAACTCTGCCATAAATTATGAAGTTTATGATGTCTTAAAATGCTTTTTTTTGGTCCAAAAACTATAGATTCAGTTTACAATGATACAAAACAATGAAAAAAGGACGCTCCACAAACTTCTCAGTATCATGGACAATAACTCTCATCCACTACATGACCTCCTGCTCAAACAACAGAGCAGTTTCAGTCAGAGACTCTTGCAGCTCCGCTTTAAAAAGTCATTCCTACCAACTGCTATTACTCTGTATAATGAGTGCAGAGAGAGGAGACTCATTCTGTGACAGTTGATTTCATAATTGAACTCTCTACAATTAAGTTTTCACAATGCACATTTGCACAAGTTTATTGTCACCAAATATTTTACCTCATGCCTGTATATAGTGTGTGCCTGTTCTGTGTTGTTACTTGTAATGCTGCTGCAACACCTAAAATACCTCTGCTACATGCTGTGACTTTCATTCATTTGTTTACAGCCTAATTTAAATTGTACACAGTCCTTTATCCCCATTTGTAGTTCTTTCTCACATTTTTATAAAACATTTTTATTTCTGCACTCACTTTCTATTTTTTATATAGTTTTTGTATAGATGTTTAGCACAGGGTAACTTCTTAACACAGTTATATATTTATCTTCTATGCAAATGTTTAACTCGTCTGCACATTTTTAAATCCTATACAAATGTTTAATTTTGCTACAAATGTTTAATCTCTCTGTACATATTTAAATTTAGATCTACCTCAGGTCAATTTTAATGTGTGTGTTACAGGTTAATGTATGTTTGCATGCTGCTACTGCATGCTTGAATTTCCTTCAGGATCAATAAAGTATCTATCTATCTATCTATCTATCTATCTATCTATCTATCTATCTATCTATCTATCTATCTATCTATAACCAGCCCTATCTCTCACACACACACACACACACACACACACACACACGTGTTTACATGTTTTCTACATGTATGAATAAGAAGACAGCTGACACAGGGTCAACCCAAAAACAGAAGGTGAATTAGGTTTGACAAAATAAATAAATAAATCAGGTCTGACATGATGTGACAGCCCATAAAATCAGAAGGTGACACCTCGTCCCACAAGGTGACCACTGACCACTGTCAGCTGTACTCTGTCTTCTCACTCTGTGGTTATAACAACATTAAAACACACAGCTAACATTCCGCTAACGTTCAGCTAACATACAGATGGAGTTAAGGTTAGCCTGCTAGCTGCTAACACTGACCTGCACAGCGGCCGGAACACTCCTGTGAAACTCCCGCCGCCGCAGAGCCGACACGGCATTCTGTGGAAACACACAAAGACGCCATGAATAATATTAAATCATCTATCAAACGCTGAGTGACGATACAATATAAATATTTGTTAATAATCTCCATACTTTGCCTGTGCGGAGAAAGCACCTCAGGGACGCCGCCATGTTCAACCTGTCCTCTGCCGGAGAGAAGGCGGGCACTCTACCGAGGTCAGGAGATTTCAACCAATCACAGCTGGAGTTTGTGAGTCGGCTGGAACGTGTCATCGGATAGAGCCAATCACAGCGCTTCAGGCGAGACGGAGGCGGGAGAAGAAAAAAAAAACGGAAGACCAAAACCCAAGGACACACCGAGCGGCGCTGTCATCCTGTATGGAAGACCAAGTGTGCCGAGAGGAAAATAAATATAAATAAATGATAATAAAATTAGATTTAATCAGGAGTCTTCAACTTTTATTTCACCTTATTAACCTATATATATACTGGGTTATTAGCCTGTATGTGTTTAGGATTGATAAAAAAAAAGTTCATGCATAATGATTATTGATTATTAAATGCCAAGAGCTATGTCCACAGATTCATCCAGTTGGAGTGCAAATGCCTCCACTGTTTGTAGTTTCTCAATTATCTGCACCCTCACAGACACCGTTATTTTAGTACCTCTGCGGACCCCCTAGGGGTTGTGGACCCCTGGTTGAAAACCCATGAATTTAATGTTAGGAATGACACGTATAAAAATATGAATGAATGAGGTTTTTATCATAGTGTCACGTGGAAGGTGATTTGGGGGTGGATGAGGCTAGAACAGTGTCTTCAGGTTTTGGCATTGAAGTTGAAATTTGGCATTGAACTGAATAGGAAACACTGGCAGAGAAACAAGTGTTAAAAACAGTTTTAATAAAAAATAAAACACAAATCATTTCATTATATTTTGATATTTTTTTGAAGAGATGAAGAGATACTTTTTTCATTAATACCTCGAAGGGAAAGGGAAATTCTTTTTTTTTTTTTACATGCATTTTAACCCTGAAATACAACCACACACATACAAAGGGACATGCAAATGTGGAGAGAGATGGTGGAGTAATGGGCAGAGCAGCACCCATAAGCAGTTGGGGGGTGTTTGGTGCCTTGTTCAAGGGTAGCCAGGAGGTGAACTGGCACCCCTCCAACTACCAGTCAACCTTCCATACTTTGGTCCATACTGGACTTGAACCGGCCGCCCTCCGGTTCCTAAGCCAAGTCTCTATGGTACTGCCGTGTTCTGATGTGTTTTCCAATGACAATCTTGTGATTTTTTTTCATGTACACTGCTCTGTTATAATGAGGCAAACACAAGCAAGGAAACCAGATTCGGTTCAATCTGTTGAGCTCAGTTTGTATAAAAGGTGGATAGCAGATTCTTTGAGATCAGATTTGTTGGGGCCTGTTTGAGGCAGGGTGTGTCTGATTTTTGCGACGTTACGTAGGTGAAAGTGAGCGGTCCTTGAAGTTTGTTTTGTGTGGGAGGTAAAGGACATAACCTGATCAAAGAACGGTTGAGAACATTGGAGGCCAGGGTGATCCAATCTAGAGTATCTATATCTTTAGATAAAGAGTGTCAGAGGTGTTTGGAACTATAAACTCCATCAAAAAGGAAACATTTGCAGCACAGTGTCTGAACAACTTCCAACTTCCTGCTGTGCCTTAATGCAACTGGATGGGAAAGCAATGTTGCAGAGAAGAAACGAGATCCAAGAGAAGAAAGACTGAAGTCAATCTTTATTCCAGTTTATTTTAATTATCAAATGTACATCATCTCAGGGTTTAATTTCACATTAAAACACCCATTCCCTAATACAAAATGAAAACAACAGTTCTTTTTTTCCCCCATACAAAAAATCCTCTCATCCCTTAAAGTATCAAAAGTAGCAATGATTAGGCAACAACATCCAGCAAAGACATAAAGACAGATTCATCCAGATTTCTACAGGCTTCACACACAAAACAAAAATCTGACCTAATTTTACAGCTCAGATCTGTTTCATGTTTTATTTTAGCACTTTATTTAGCGATTGACCGAGTGTTGATCATCCAGCATCCTCACCAGATCAGAACCGAGCCACAAAGTTAAAAGTCAGGTGTGTTTGTGTGAAAATGCAGCTGAAGGAACAGGAAAAACAGCGATGAACCCAAAACTCTAGCACATAATTAAGTAGTCTATTGTACAGTGCAGGAACCAGTAGTGTGAAGGCAGCTTTAACAGTCATTGATTCGTTATGGCAACATTATGTACTCATGGGGGGGATTCTGGGAGCTAAGTTTCAAGAGCAAGAAATCAACAATAAACATCAGTAGTCGCGTACAGTTTGACACTTTGTGATGGAGAAGGTCCGTCCACACTTTAAAGAAACATCAGACAGACAATAAACTCCAGTTTTCTTCTTTTAAATTGAGATGTTCGGTCGTTTGTTTCGTTCACAGCGCTTTTTAATTTTGTTGGGAAAAGTTCTGCACAGGTTACAATTGGCTGGTGAGAAACCTCGGACTCTTTAACCTGAAGCAAAGTGCTGTGTAATTCCAGTCATTTTTCATAAACATTTAAAAGTTTGGCTCCGCTCATCTCGGTCCAAACCTTTTCCAAAATCCTTTAATTCACAATTCTTTAATCGTGAAGTGCAAAATTTGTCAATTTGATAATTTCAGGGCAGCAAAAATTAATAGAGGAGATGTCTCTCTTTCCCAATTAGATTATTTATTTTTATTTTATTTACAGCATCTACCACTTTTCCCTGATTCACTGCAGAAAAAGTATTCGACTAACAGAGTATCGAGTCTCCGTTCACGGATGTGTTTATTTTCTCTTCCCTTCAACTTCACGAGGGGGTTTTAATATCTGACTTTTTCTCTTATTTAAAGGACAGAAAAATATTTAAACAAATAAATCAGTTGTGTCGGGGCAGAAAATCCTTTAGACATCTTATTTGAACTGAACAGGTCTGAAAACAAAATTAGCACGCGTAGCTTCGATAAGCAACTTGTTCATTGGACAACATGTCCACTCAAACGGGGATGCAAAATGGTGCAGGAGGGGAAAGTGACGGCGGCGCATCACGGGACGACGACGTGGAAGGGGGAGCCTGGGATGTGGTCATCGCCCCACTTCACCACCAGGATGTAGTTGCCTCGCTCCTTCAGCAGGTAGCTTACGTTGTACTGCAGGTTGCCCAAATGTTTGACCAGGACCTCCTCGCAGGGGACCTGAGGACCGTGCACACCCACCAGGAGCATGTTCTTACCTGGGATGAGAAAGGGGAAGATAAACGCAGTCATTTTTTATACTTTAACAGCTGTATTAAAGACACAGAGACATCCACAAGGAAAGCAAGAAGATGATCAGACAGGAGGTAAACAGGAGGCTCAGTGAGTGAATGAGTGTGAATGGGCGTCAGAGTTAGAGTGAGATCACGTGAGATCCTTACCGGCTTTGCTGCAGTCGACAGAGAAGTTGCTCCTCTGGCCCACAAAGGCCTTGCTGAGGCCGGGGCCTCGGCTCAGCACCTTGCTGGCATCAGAGTCGGTCAGCCTGGACATGGCACTCTGGGTGAAGCTGCTGCTGGACGCCCTCACTGCCGGATCCACTGTCAGGGTCGACGTCTCACTGGCGTTGGTCACGTTCACCAGCCGAGGACCTGAGAGGGAAGAGAGAGAGAAACCTTTTTGTGGTGACCTTTAAAAAGTTTTCAACAGAGCAGGAGAGTGAAAAGAAAGTTACGATGTAAAAACAGGACCCTTCTCTAAAATTAAGTTCAGCAGAGTGACGTTCACCACTTTACCTGTGACTTTGGCCTTGAAGGGACTGCCAGTGATGTGGTTCGGTCCTCCATATTTGATGCTGATCAGGTAGTTTCCAGGTGCCATTGGAGTGTACTGCACCTTGTAGCCCTCTGGAACCTCCTGGCAGTCCATCTTCACCTTGGATGGACCCTCGATGGTCACGGCCAAGGCCCCGGGGCCTGCCTTAGTGTTGTTAATGATGAACTCTGACTGGGTACCTGCAAGATTAAAGTCACACACTCCTTTTTTATTAAACGTACAAACTTTGTTTAGACTTTTATAGACATAAGAATGATGAACGGACAGGTAACCTACCTGTTGTGCCTCTCTCCAGTCCAGCTCCATATGCTGAGACCAGACCAGGGTCTCCAGTCTGTCCTGGTTCCCCGACTCTGACCTGGAAAGGACTTCCTGGGATGTGAGAGCCGTTGAACTTGACGTCGATGGAGTGGACACCGTTCTCCCTGGGGATGAATCGGACAGCGTACTTGTCTGGAGGACAGGACAGAGGGATCTGGTTACCAGCAGTCTTAAAGATTTTGAAGACGTGTTCGTGAAGAGCTCTCTGGCTTCTTTTCTTTCTTTACGCTGCCTTCTAAAAAAAACACACAGACCTCTTTCCAGCTCAGTGACGACACACTCCTCCAGAGCTCCAGAGGGGCTGTGGACTTTGGCTGCCATCTTGCCCTGTGCTCCATTGAGACGCACCGCAAAGGATGCTGGGTGATTCACCTTCAAACCAGACTCCTACCGAGGTCGGACACACACAAGGTCAATGCACAGGGAGGGACGATGTAACAACAGGGAAGAAAATACGGCAAAACACACGCACAGCGAAGTACAACAAACAAAACGCTGTGTTCCTGTTCACGGTTTCTATTCTATCATTTCTATCTACTCTTACCTGAACTCCTGTTGGTGCAGCTCCAGCAGACAGAGGCAGGCGGCCACAGTGTTAGAAAGCAGTTAGACACATTGACACTCGCACTACTACAGTCTTACAGTGTTGTAGTACAGTCTTTAAGGAGGCAGCCAGTAAATCTGACACGGTTTACAACGTTTGAAAGTTAAAGAAAGACATAAAAATAAACTTATCAATGATCTTTGATGGGAAATAATACTTAAAAAAGGGACAGGCCAATATCCCCGTTATTCTTCCAATGTTAATGTCATTAATTATCAGTACAGCTGTACTTCATCTGTCGACTGTATGACAACACCCAGACTTAACTAACGCGTGACAGCGTTACAGACTGAACGGAGCAGAAGTTCGTCTACAGCGACGAACAAGAAACAAACTACAGTCTCTAAAAAAAAAGGACAGCAGGAGGTCCGCTGTGGGCCCGCCTTTATCTGCTGTAGCTAGGCAACCAGGGAGCTGACGATGCTGATGGTGAAGATGATGAAGATGACGGTGCTGTTAAAAGCCTTTAAATGAAACACAAGAGAAACACCAGCAGTTCCACACCAGACAGGAGAGGGATGACCAGAGCCAGGCAAACCAGTCGAGAGAGGGGAAACTAAACTGAGCCCGTCTGAACAGCTGAGTTACGTTGAACAAATGTTTGTCAAACGTCCATCCAACACGGACAGAATTACTGTGTTCAGTAAATGTCAAAGTCTGCATGATGATATTTGATATTTTGTATGTGAAGATGACATTTTGTCCCGAGGGTGACGCTAACAGAAACATTACAGAGCGTCCAAAATGGAAACAATTAGTCAATTAATCTATTAGGGGACTTATGCAATCAATAACAACTGTAATAAATGATTAATTATTTAGTTATCAAGCAAAAACGCTGATCACTCTTTGGCTCCAGCTTCTTAAAGGTGCTGTTTTTTTTTCTCTCTTAAACATGATGGTTAATTAAAAATTGGAGTTTTTGTTTGGTTGGTTGGACAAAATGACACCTGAAGGCATCACTTTGGGTACTTTTACATAATAATATGAAAATAAATGTTTGTTAGAGCTCTCAAACGATGAAGGATGAACCATTTCCACTCTCCACTCTCTCCTTCATCACCTCTCCCCGGACAAAGTATCACCTTCACACAGTGTACAGAGTGTTTGCCTGGCTGTGGTCACATCCATGAGAGGCCAGTTGCATAAAGAAGTTTTGCGGTCACCTGACTATCTGTACGACTGCCAGGGTTTGACTGATGGGGGCTGACGTTTAATGTGATGTTCAATATCTTGACAAATCCAAGTGTTGTGTGTCTCCAGAAGTTTTTTCTCTTTATCTCCATGTAATCAAAGAGTCTAAATTAAAAAGCCCAAACCAGTCGAACCATCACACCCAGTTCATCTATCTTTGCTCCTGACATCATATTTTTATGCAACTGTGCCCCGGAGCCCTTTAGCAAGGCAGGGCAGGCTGGGTGTGGAGGTGTCTCCTCATGCCTCACCTGAAGGCCGGTAACAGCGAGGCGGCGAGCGTCGTTCGCCGGAGCAACCACAGGGACGAGGTAAGGGCTGTCGGGAATGTGCTGGTCGTTGAACTTCACTGAGATCTCGTAATCACCTGCAGACGAGCGGGAGAGAATGTAACTCAGAGAGCCAAACAGACACGACAACAATCAATCATCGGGAATGAGCTGTGTGTGTGTGTGTGTGTGTGTGTGTGTGTGTGTGTGTTTTCTTTACCGGGCTCCTGAGCGATGTACGAGACGCCGCAGGATCCGTCTTTGCGGTCGTCGAAGGAGATCTCCGCCCTGCTGGGTCCTTCGACGGCGATGGCCAGACCGCCAGCCCCCGCCTCCCTCGTCCAGATACTGAACTCAGCTGGTAGAAGACAGAAGCAGCTAATGTAACATCAGGTTAAAAGTCACCATTCACTCATTCATTTTCAAGTTTATGTGCTCAAAACATGATTCTATGTGAGAAACAAGACTTGGTATCAATTCAAATCAATATTTAACATATAAATCCATAAATAATGGTAGAATTAGTTGTTTTTGGCAGTTTTGTTACTTCTCAAACATATTTCTCAGTCAACAGGATAAAGCTGGTGTTATTCTGCAATTTTGTTATTAGTAACAAATCCCATGAAGAGACCAAAACCAACAAAACCTTTGGAGTAAGCTCAATTGTTTTATAAAATAGCTGTAGTTTTTTCACCCAAATAGTATTGCAGACGTTGCACCGGACTGAGGGAGCTGAGCTGGAAGGCAAAGCTTTTGATTTTCCAGAAATTACCTAATTTAAAAAACCTCACTACTACTGGTCATGGAGCTTTTTGGGTAGTGACCAAAAGGACAAGGATACATGCCATGTGGCTCAGTTTAATGTCTTCAAAAGGCATTTGACCGGGTAAAACACTTCTTTGTCCGAAAGAGAAGGGAGGATCGAAATTACCTAATTTAAAAAAATACTACTACTTTTAATGGAGCCCTTTGGCACAGAGGGATATGGATACCACCAGACTTATCCTTGTAGTTCAGGCGTGTAGCTTTGATTGTCCCTGTGTGTGTGTGTGTGTGTGTGTGTGTGTGTGTACCTGGCTCTCCTGCCTGTGCTCCTTCCAGTCCTGGACCTCCTGCTCTCACCTTGGCAGCGCCGCCCTCTCCCAGCGGCCCCACGGTGAACTGGAAAGGGCTGCCCGGCACGTGCACACCCCTGTACCTCACACTCACGCTGTGCACGCCCATCTCTGTGGGCACGAAGCGCACACAGTAGGTGTCGTTACCCACGGCGACCAGTTCAGCAGGCTGACTGGCTCCGGAGGGGGAAGTGACCTCGGCAGTGACGTCCTGCATGTCGATCGCTGCAAAGAGAGTCTTTTATTACTTTTTGTTGTGTTCGTTAACGTCCTTATACTTCCTAAATTTCCTGAACATGTTTTTGTTGGCACAGTCAGTGTATATCCTCAAACCTTCTGCTGTCAACCCCAGCATTTTTTCCCCCTAGCACTCTGTAACGCACCCTCCACCCCAGCACCGCCCGCAGAGAAGTGAGCACCAACGACCCCAACGCCCCTCGCTGCCCTTGACCCTGCTGCCAGCACCAGGCCGGAGAGGCCGGAGATGAGGCGGACCCGCCCAGGAGAGAGGCTTTGATCCTGGGCAACGGCAGAGGAACGAGTCCCGCGGCATCTAGATCTTCCAGACCACCAGAGGGAGCAGTAGGAGGAGCGGGAGGAGGTGTGAGAGAGGAACTGCCGAGACAAGATCAGGAGGAACCAGCTCACTGGAGGAAGAGGAGGATAAAAAGAGGAAAGGAGGACACAAGGAGAGGAGGAGGAGGAGGAAGAAGAGAGAGAACGATGGGGTGGAGGAGGAGGAGAAAATAAGGAGAAGCTGAGGAGGAAAAAAGGAGACAAGATGGAGGGAAGAAATTAGGATAAAAGAAAAGAAAGAAAGATTATGGAAGATGCAGAGATGATAAAATAATGAAGATAGAAAAGGCATGGTGAGACAAAGAAAAGGATGGAAGAAGAAGAAGAGATTAAGAAAGGACAAAAGACAAAGCTGACAGACTACAGTCAGTGCAGAGTTTGTACCAGAGAAATGTCTGAAGGTCAGACAGGAAACAGTTTTAGAAACTCAGGAAGAGGAAGAAGAGGAGCTCTGCCTGAACGTCGTCTCCAGAGTCCGAGTTCACGACCCGTTCACTTCAACCTAACGGCTTTTTTAATCACACACTGCTATTTCTGCACCTGTCCTCCAGGTGTGTGACAGGCAGCCAATGAGACAGGCCTTCAGAATAACAAGGTAAGTACGCGTGTGTGTGTGTGTGTGTGTGTGTACCTGGTATCTTCAGACTGAGGTCACACACACTCCCCACGCTGGAAACCGATGCCGCCTTCTGTCGTCGGGTGATGCTCTCCCGGATACGACCCTCTCCAGTCACCCGCACTGTGAACGGACTTCCTGTTGACGAACACACCTCAAATTATTTGTCTGAAAAGACGCATTACACTACAGTTCATTAAAAAAAACCATAATCTATTTTTGTTTCATAACTTTAGTTGGAGATAAATAAACCAAGTTTCCGTCTTTGACACTGAAGACTCCACATCACACTCGATACACAGATAATTCCAATCCTCAAGAATATTATTTTGCCTTCAGGGGACTTTAAGTCTCTATAAGAATCTATAATAATTTGTGAAGTGTGTTTTATTTTTTACCTGGGACATGTTCCTCAGCGAATCGGATTGAGACGATGTAATTTCCTGGTTCAGTGGGACAGTAGGTGACTCTACACGTCCCGTCTTCTATGTCATCCGTCTGGATGTCCACCTTACTGGGACCTTCAATGGACAGAGCCAGGCCACCATAACCTGCAAACACACACACAGATATATATGTGAAACTAACAGTGGCTGGCTAACAGCAGAAACAGAGCAGTCTGACCGGCACACTGACCGGCCTCCCGCGTGTCGACCACGAAGCTGGAGTTGTTGAAGGTGGTTCCCTGCACGAGTCCGTCTCCATGAGCTTTGACCTGGCTGGCGTCGCCGATCTCGGACTGGACGACCATGATGGTGATGGGACTGTTGGCAACATGACGGCCGTTCTTGAAGATGCTGACCCGGTGTTCACCAACCTCCCGGGGGATGAAGGAGATACCTGAGGGGAGAAGAGGTAGAAAGAGTGAGAGAAGAAAGAGACTCAAATGTACAGATTGTTACAATAACTTTATTCACTGTTGGTGTGTATTTATTTGTGTGTTACCGATGTGGTTGTTGGCCATCCTCTTCAGCAGGCAGGGCTCATCACGGCCCGATGGCGACTGGATGCTGGCAGTCAGCACGCTCAGGTCCGTTTCATTAATGTTCAGAGAGAAATCTGCTGCAGAGCCCAGTTTGACCTGAGAGCGGCGCTGGTTGTCCTCTGAAACACACAAACACTCACAGAGGTAAGACAACACTGTGGACATTACACATTACGTCACGCAATGATAATCATTAATAATCTTTGTGTGTGTGTGTGTTGGTGCTGGACTCTTACGGGTGATCCTGGCGGTGAACGGGCTGCCGGCGATGTGCTCGTCGTTGTATTTGACCAGAATGTTGTAGTCTCCGGGCAGAGTGGGCAGGTAGCTGACGCTGCACGTCCCGTCCTTGTTGTCCATACAGCTGATCTCCGCTTTGGACGGACCCTCGATGGCCAAGTCCAGACCGCCTGGATGGACAGACAGACAAATTAGATGCTACTGCTGCTTAAGAGAAAACTAATCAACAATAATTCTGTCATTTATCAAACATTTATTGGACCCAGCTTCTTCTTTTTGGTGGGAAAGTCTTAGCAGAGTGGTGGGAGGCGCAAAGTTTCGCATTGTGTTGTCCTCACAGCTCTTACTGCTGCCCGTCCTCCTCCTGTAGCTAACGTACCTTCAGAGGCGTCCTCTGTGAAGACGGTGAATGTGGCCAACTTGTTGGCAACGCCGTAGCTCAGACCAGGACCATAGGCTGTGACATTAGGACTACTGGCATGGTTCACGTAGAACTGAAGGGGAGACTCTGCAACACACACAACAAATCAACATCAGTACAACAAAAAGCATCTGCAGGTAGAGCTGTTCTGAGCTCAGTCCACATACTGAACTGTACTTTTGGTCTGGACCTGTTTTCTGAGTTCCAATGAAGGGAAAGCTTAACGCTAGATTTACGGAACACTTTGCGTGAAGGTTTTCAACATGAAGATGCCCCTGTGCACAAAGCCAGGTCCATAAATTTCTCCAGTTTCTCCCATCCGACACCTTTGGGAACAACTGGAACGCCAACTGTGAGTCACCCGACATCGGTGTCGGACCTCCCTAATGTTCTTGTGGCTGAATGGGTGTAAATCTCTGCAGTCAGGATCCAAAATATTGTCTAAAGTCTGTTGTTTCAGCAGAATGATGCTTATGGTGTCACATTTTTAATGTCAAATATAGCTGGACTGATCAGGTATTCACATGCTTTTCAACATGTACTGCACAATCGTGCACACACACACACACACACAGATTTTCAGGATGTGATGTCATTGCAGGTTGGAGGTTAATTGGTTTTCTCCTGCAGGTCCCCGACACACACACTTCTTAATCACAAACATAACACATAGCTTAGACACACACACACTTCCATGTTTCGTCTTAACTATGACGTCAGTCCAAACATCTTGACAGCAGATTGAAGTCAGAGAGAACAGGCTGCAGTTCTCTTTCTGCACACCAGATGTCACCATTTCACCTTTCTAACACCCACCACCAGAATCTGTGCGTGTGTGTGTGCTGACCTGGGATGTGTGTGCCGTTGTATTTGATGTGCATCTCGTGCAGGCCGGCCTCAGTGGGCGAGTACTGCACTGTCACCGTCCCGTCCAGGTTGTCTGAGATCAGCGGCTGAGCTGATTTACCTGAAGGCATCAGCACCTCACCTGAGAGAGAGTCAGAGAGTTAGAGACAGATGTTGTTTTCATATTTTCATTTCTATATCATTATTCTTTTATTTATTGTTAGGTCAATAAACATTTTGTTGTATATATATTTTAATTATCCTGAGTCACTTTTATATAAAACACGAGGTGCATGTCTGAAAGGGTCTAAACGACTCTTACCAGTGATTTCTCCCTTCCTAAAGGCGAAGGGTATCACCATGTCGAAAGGTCTGAAGCCGCTGCCATTAACGCTGCTGCTGATTGGCTTGTAGCTGTCTGACGTCACCTGCAGAAGACAGACAGACAGAGTTTGACGTGTCTGTCCAACATTAAAAACAACTTCCTGTCCGCCTCAACGTCCCGCATAAGAAACATGCTGCTGCTGTATCCCAGCCCCGCCCCCACACAGAGGCATCCTGGGAAGTGTAGTGCAATGGAGCGAAGAAGAAGAAGAAGAAGAAGAAGAAGAAGAAGAAGAAGAAGAAGAAAGGATGACTGTGATGCAGCCACAGCGATGAAGAGTGCACTGAAGAGGAAGAGGACAGAGGAAGAGTCTGCCACAAACACCCTGGAGGACAAAAATTAGAATCCTCAAACACCCGCAACCATAGCAACGCCTTTCTGCGACACATCTCATAAAGACACCTGAGTTTTGATTGTTTATGTCACGCTGTTAGAGGTTTGCTGCGATCCCATTGGCTGAGACAAAAAGAGAAGCGATGACATGGAGGAGGCAAAGCGGTCGAGCGAGTACACTTAAGAATGAGAGAGAGAGAGAGGTCAAGTTTTAACCAGCAGCCATTCACCTGCAAGAGAGAAGACGAGTGTGTGTGTGTGTGTGTGTGTGTGTGTGTGTCGTATGTTTTATGTTAAAGGGTCAATTCACCAAAATCATGAATAGCATTGAAGTTAACGTGTTCATACACAGTAAATACCCTTGTGTCTCTGTGTGTATGTGAATATGTATATATTTATATGGTTGTGTGTGTGTGTGTGTGTGTGTGTGTGTGTGTGTGTGCTGCTCGGGTGTACCCAGGGCTGGAAGCCAGCTCCAGGGGGGCCGGCCTGTTGCTGTAGAGACTTCTGCTCTTGCATCATGGGTACCTCATCAGTAGCCTGAAGACACGACAATAAGGGTTAACACACACGCACACACAGACACAGACAGACAGACAGACAGACACACACACACACACACACACACACACACACACACACACACACACACACAGGATAACACACACACAGCTGTGGCCTCGTAGTCTGTTGAAATCAAAAAGTTAATCTGCAACCAACTTTAGTTAATCAGCCAATAATCTTAAAGTTTTTTTGGACACTTGAGGACAGAAGAACATCACGACTAAATCACAGTGAAGACTTTTTAAAATCAGTCTGCACTTTAACTGCTCTACCGCACAAATATTAAAGCATTAAAACACAGTGAGATTTTCACCACACCCAGTATAACAAACCATTTTCACATATATTTTGTTGAACAAATATGTCAATCCCTCATCAGAATAAACACAGCTCAGCATCCCTCAATCATCACCACCACCACCACCACCACCCACCATGACTTTGAAGGGACTGCGTGGGATGTTCTCCCCTCCGAAGCGGACGTAGATGACGTAGTTCCCGGGTGCCGGCGCGGTGTAGAAGATGTCGAAGGTGCCGTCCTCGTTCTCCAGCACCTGAGCCTCCACCTCGCTGCCGTCGGGCTGAACCACCACGCAGCTCACCTTCCCCTTCCCGGCACCCTTAGCGTTCACCACGAGGCCCACCTCCTTGCCGATGGCCACCGTTGGGCCCACACCTGGACCTGAGAGCGGGGAGGACACATTTATTCCGTATTTTACCCCCACCAACAATAAAAATTTTAAATAAAAATCTTAATGCTTCCATCAGTGGTCACATACCAGTGACGGTGCATTTGCTGGCGTCTCCGGTTGCTGTGGCGCGGACTTTATAAGGCGAGGCAGGGATGTCATCACCACCATACTTTATGACGATGGTGTACCGGCCTGCACGGTCAGGGATATAAGAAACCCGGTATGTACCGTCCCCGTTGTCATGGATAGTGGGCTGCTTAGGTTTACCATCCTGGTCCTGACATGTTAGGAGGGAAGAGAGACGAGAGGACAGATAGTTTAACGTGATGTCTTCTTTCATTGGTGTGTATAAATATGTGTGGATGTGTTACTGACGGTGATGAGCACGCTCAGTTGGCCCTGGCCGGCGTCCTTGGCGTCAATGTTGAACTCGACGGGGAAGCTGGCGGGGACGCCGTTGGTCAGCCCGGGGCCGCTGGCTCGCACTTTGCTGGCATCGTGAGTCGGCAGGACGCGAAACTTGAAGGGACTGGAGAGACACACATGTTGCACACGTTTAGTCTTTAAACTGGTAAACTGAACACTCCTGTTATATTATAGTACTGCAGTACTGCTCTGTACCTGCGGGGGACGTCCTCCTCTGCGTACTTGACAGCCACAGAGTACGGTCCCTCTACGGACGGCGTGTAGGACACCAAGTGAGTCCCGTCTCCGTTGTCCGTCACCTCCACGGGCTCCGCGATGCCTTTAGGAGCGGTGATGGCCACGGCCAGCGGGGCCACGCCCGCTTTCCTGCAGTCCACCGTGAAGGATTGTGGGATATTGGCTCTGACTCCTGAACCCACACCGGGACCAGACACCTTGACCTTACTGGAGTCCACCACGTCCTTCACTGGGACCTTGAATGGACTTCCTGGAAAGAGAAGGAACAGGAAATGTTGGTTTAAGACACGAAGACTAAAAGGCAGTTGGGAAACTCATATTTACTTTATTATTTAAGAAACTGTGTACTGTTATAATGTAGTTACTGCTCTGAAATTGTGAAGATTTTCTGGCCTTTTAGTCACATATGATGATTATATTTTGGAGTGTTTAAAGACGTCAACTTAGGATTTATCTTTCATGTTATATACCAAATAATTAATCAAATAAACAAGAAAATAGTCGGATTAATTGATAATGAAAGCCCAATAACTGTCCATCACTGGAAAATATTGTCCTGATTCACCCTTTGGATTTGGTGCGTCACTGATCTCTGATCCGACCACAACCATAAATCTATAAAGAGAACTGGATACAGTGTTGGAGGCCGGGCTCCGTTCAGTCTTACAGAAGCTGCTCAGTGGTACATGAAGCCAAAAAAAAAAAAAGAGTTTGATTTCTGGACATAGAGCAAACACACTAGAGACTAACACAGGCTGAGTGTAGCTGAGTCGCTAACTTTTTAGCTCTCCACTTGAATGGGGATAAAATGATTTAATCATGCGTCTCTCCTAAGACTTTAAAATGTTATCAGACTGAATGGATCTGATAGTCTGATAGTGAAACGAGTCCTTTCCGGTTGTGATGCTCAAAAAATGTATCCACCGTTTTATAGAAACTTCTTTTTATAATGTAGGTTTATGGAAAAAGAGTCTTTTGGGGCCTCTGTGTTGATGTGTGCCATCTATTGCTGTTATTATACTGTTTGGCCACTGTGGCTTCAAAGCTCGGAGCTTGACTATAAGAAGTAGCACAATTCCAGGCTAATTTCAACAGCTCCATAAAGCTTATTCTGGTGTTAAACTCTTAATAAGGTTGATCTGGATCATGTGGTTTCTGGGTAACATGGTTCCTACATCCTGAAGCTATCTGCTTCTCCAGCTGACGCCTTCACACATCAGAACAAAAAGCTGTCTGGTGAAAGGTGTCGAAACAAGGAAACACGCTGAGCCTTTCCTGAACAGAGTCAATTAAAACCGAGCTGCAGCTTTTTAACTTCAACCACATCTTTAAAACATTAAACCGAAACCTGTGGCACGTCTTTTAACATCTTTGTAACATTAACGGAAAAGCACTGACCACATCTTTTAACATCAGTGGCTGTTTATAGGCGGAAATGAGAGCAGAGCCAACAAAATGTTACAGAGGAATCGACATAAAAGCGCCTTGAGGAAATAAACACTTCTTACTCTTCTGTGCTGAGAGCTTCATTATTGTCCAAAAACTATTAAAAACACATCACTGAGTCACACTGGGTGACATGTTCCTTCATGATTTTGACTCAGTTCCACATACAACGTCCTGCTGCTGGAAATACTCACCAGAGCACCAAGTGTGGATTAATCCACCACCTGAAACAGTCCCATACAGAGGCACTATTTCTTCCAATTTGAGTTATTTCATGTGCGAAAACTACAGTGCTCAGCTGTTTTAGGAAATTAGGAATTATGAGCATTCTCTACGCAGACGACACCCAGGTATACCTCATACGTCTGTATGAGGACATTCAAGTATGTTACCTCCTCCAACGAACGATGCCTGGCTCTGCCACCCGTACGCTCGGGGCAATCCAAACTTTTCTCGTCCGTTGGTGGAACATCCTACCAATTCCTACCAGATCAGGGGCGCACCTCTCTACCTTCAAAAACCTCCTGAAGCTCTCCAGCTCCTCAGAGAGGACCTCCTCTCCAACACTGCCAACAACTGGACCTTGATTCTATGTGAGTATTGCTACACTAACATGTCCTTGTCGCTCTGTAATTTGATTGTTTTGCGTTTTGTGAGTTGCTTTGGATAAAAGCGTTGGCTAACTGACTAAATGTGAATGTAAATATTGTCCAGTCAGCACCATTCAAAATGGCCTCGGTTCCGTCATGTTTCCTTCAGTTTACGCTCTCGTTTTCTCTAGACTCGATTACTGTAACTCCCTCCTCCTCCTGCGGCGTAAACCAAAAATCACTCACTCGCCTCCAACAGGTCCAGAACGCAGCAGCTCGGCTTCTTCGCGGTTTTAACAGACGTCACCACATCACCACAATCTTGGCTTCCTCTTTGTTTAAGAATTGCTTTTAAGATTTTACGGAACACCTTTAATGCACGTCTGCGTCTGGCTTCAGGTTATATTACAGACATGTTGATCAGGGCCCTTCGACTTTGGAGCGACCTGCCTGACGAGATAAGGCTCGCAGAGTCAGTCACTTGTTAAAGGTCCAGTGTGTACGATTTAGTGACACCTAGCAGTGAATGTGCAGATTGCAACCAAATGGCCGCACCTCTCCCTCTCCTTACAAGCATGTAAAAACTTGGGGCTAAGAAGGGAACTCATAAAATATTGAGATGGACCAACACATTGTTGGTTTTGGTCTTTTGATAGAATTTGTTGACAATAAGAGAAGTATAGAATACCAGCAGACTGATCCTTTAAGATATTTCACAGTGTTTCAGTGACAGAACAACAACAACCGACAAAACAAACCTGCCAATCATAAAACTCCATGAAAGGTATCTAATCTCACCGGGGATGTGTTCTCCTCCGTAGGTGATGTTGACGTCGTAGAGGCCGGGGGTGAAGGGAACATACTCCACGCTGCAGCTGCCATCTTTGTTGTCTTTGCAGGACATCTTTGACTCGGATGGACCCTCCACGGTGATGCCGAGACCGCCAATACCCGCCCCTCTGAGAACAACAACAACACACCCAAAATCAGCGACAGCTTGACCTAAAATTAGAGACTTTTTCATTCATTTGTTACAAACAACAGTACCTGGTGATGATGTCGAAGTTGTTGGGCTTGTCTGTGAGAGCTTTCTGGAGCCCGGGGCCAGTAGCCACCACCCTGCTGGGGTCACATCCCTCCGACACAGAAACCCTGAACGGGCTCTTAGGAACCGGTGTGTCATCATACAGAACCTGGACGCTGTGGACGCCTGAAATACACACCAAGACAGAGCCCAGATGTTGGATAACAGTAAAATAGTTTGATGAAGCTTTGATGAGTTCTGCAGGAGTTTTACCGTTCTCGAAAGGAGTGTACTCGACGTTGTAGGTCCCATCAGCTTTGTCGGTAACCAGACAGTCTGTCAGCGCTCCGGATGGGTTCCTAACTTCAACCTTCACATGGTCTCCTCCTCGTCGGGTCAGAGGACGGGCGTCCACCGTGAACGCCGTGGTGGCTTCTCTGAAAACAGCTGGAGGCGAGAGGAGGGAGAGCGTATGTTTAAAGGGACACTCCACAGATATTTAATCAATCAGAGCTCCACACTGACTCAGGTGGGCCGTACTGCACCTTGTCCCTCCACTCCGGGTCCGAACACTTTGACCTTCGAGGTGTCGACGGCAGGATCCACCATGACCTTTGCAGGAAAACCGGGGACGGCCTTGCCTCCGTACTTCAGCAGCAGTGTGTACATGCCGGAGGTCAACGGCATGTAGGTCACCGTGTAGGTCCCGTCTTTGTTGTCCACCACCTCCGTCTTAGCTTTAACACCTGAAATAAACGGCTTAGTTTATACATCACAGAACTGAAGACTGTCTGAATATCTGTGAGCTGAGACATGGTTAGTGTTACCAGAGCCTGGTGCAGCACCAGTTGGACTGGTTGGAGGAGAATCTAGTGCAGCCTCCAGGCTGAGTTCTCCTGGCCCGGCCCGGGAACAGTCCACATTGACCACACTGGTCTCTCCAACCTAGACACCAAAGAAGCTGGATGATTATTGAGATCATAAAATGATGACAGTTCCTCATCCAACGTGGCAGAGGCTCAAAGATTAGATCATTTTGGGGAGAGCCTGAAGTAATTTTCCCTTTTCAAAGATTTCCTCTGAGATTTAAAGGTTTTAATCAGAGCTGTGGTAAGTTGCAGTTAGGAACCAAAGTCGACAGTAAACTGATTTAAAACGTTTTATCAGCTTCCTCTGCAGACCCTCACCTTGCCTCTTTTCAGACCAGATCCCGACGCCACCACCTTAGAGGGGTCAAAAGGCATCTGGACGTCAGCTTTGAAAGGTGAGCCCGGGATGTGGACCTCCTCAAACAGGATGTTAACCAGGTAGTCTCCGGGCTCGGTAGGCAGGTAGGAGACGGAGCATGTCCCGTCACCGTTGTCCGAACACTCGATCTTGGCCTCAGTCGGCCCCTCCACCGTCAGCCCCAGACCTCCGGTGCCGGCGCCCTTGGTGTCAATGGTGAACTCAGCCGGGTTTCCAACCAAACCTCCCTTCAGACCAGGGCCGAACGCCTTCACCTGGAGGAGGAGACATAAAAGGATGATAATGGTGCCGTGCAAGAGTAATAACAAAACGCTCCCAAGGATCAGGCGCTGATGTTACCTTGCTCGGGTCTGGAGGCAGCTGGGCCTCCACGGGGAAGGGACTCCCAGGGACGGGGTGTCCATCATAGGACACATTGACAGCGTGGACCCCCTCCTCTGTGGGGGTGTAGCGGACCAGACTAATGCCTGCTTTACTGGGCTCAACTTTACAGGGCACCGCCCGCTGGCTGGGACTCAGCTAGTAACACACACACACACACACACACACACACACACACACACACACACTTAGTAAGTAAAGTTTGGTGATATTCAATCACATATCAAAGTGAAATAAATACTGTTAATGTTGAGTAAAACTCACCACTGCCACCTCCAGGTGACCTTGACCTCCTGCACCTTTGGTGTCCACCATAAACTGCTGCTCCTGATCAACCTCCACTCCTGAAACACATCAACAATAAAGCTGAAATGATTCCTCGGGAGACCTCAGTGAATCCTAAATACTCTGGTGGACTCAAACTATCTGGACACCTAAAGTCTGAATTCTTACTTCCTTCCAGGTCGTCCAGGGTGACCTTGTTCAGATCCAGCGGGGCAGCGACCCCGACCGTGAAGGGACTCTTAGCGATGGGATCTCCTCCAAACTTCACCACAATCGTCACCTCGCCCTGCAGACACATGCAACATGCAGATCAGACATTTCAACAGTTACTCTGTTTTAAAAGGACTCCATAAAAAGTCCTGTTGAGTGTTTAATCCTACTAAAAACATGTCGTAACATGAGATGAGCGATGCTGATTTGCTTTCTTTTCACATTTCATTTGGGCTGGCGCCCTTTAGAGTGACTGCAGACGGGTGAAGACATGCTGCCTGCACACGGCGTTCACTTGGTTTGCGGTTCTCGTACGAGCACAACTTGCAAGCTCGACCAAAAAGCAAAGACATGTTTCTGATCGTCACGACAGTAGAGAATCTGACGTACCTGTTGTGCAGGTGTGTATTTGACAGTCTGGGAGTAGTCGTAGTTGTCGATGATGTCAAAATCTTTGACGGGGGATGAGAAGGAAACATCCAGGGGTGCTTTACCGGCTCCTTTAGTCAACACCGTGAAATGAGTCGGCTTACCGCACTCTATACCTGGACAGGTAGACAGTCACGTAAGAGTACACGCAGACATGGATAGAAATAAATCAAAACACGTCAAACTTAAATAGTTATTTGGAAACTGGCGATTGTCTCACCAGTGCGAGCCAGTCCAGGACCCTCTGCTTTAACCTTCGATGCATCATGGGAAGGATCGACTTTGACGTGAAAGGGGCTCTGAGGAACTTCCTGTGTGGAAAAAATTCACAGAACAAACCACCAACGCCATCAGAGATCTATACAGAGAATAGAAACTGCCAAACTTTTTAAACTACGGGTGTGTTTGTACCTTGTCTGTAAACAGGACTTTGACGGTGAGTCTTCCCGCCGCAGGAGGCATGTATTTGACAGTGAACGTGTCGTTGGCGTTGGGGATGATGTCAAAGTCCACGTCAGCCTCTTTGTCACCGACCATATTGGCGTCACACTTAATGCCCACACTGACATCACCTGAACGAACACATAACCATTACAGTATTTGAACAGCTGATTCTTTTACTCGCTACTATGACAACAAGCATTTCAGAGTAATGACACCTGTGCTGGTTTCAGTGTAAACAGCTGATGAGTTTCAAGTGACGCCCACATCCACAAGAGGGTGCTAGAGTGTTTTTGTTTTCTGCTGTTCATTCATTTTATGAATTCACGTCAGAAATATTTTGCTTCTGATGCTGCTCTGTCATAATCTGTTAATGTAAACAATGAACTAACCATGTGGCGCTATCTGAGCTCCCTGCAGCACGACTGAGATGTCAATCACAGCAGAGGAATTCAAAGTATGAGAGGAATGAAGCAGGAAACCATGTCAGACAACAGAAACAGGTCAAATTCTTCAACGCCTCTGATTTTACCCCTGTTCACCTATAGCTCATTCAACCAGGCGATAACATAATGCCTCAAGGTAAAATTACACTGCTCTCAAAATTTTACTTAAACATACTAAAAGGAGTTTTTAACTGGTTATAAAACAGTCTTAACATAATACTGATGCCTCTATATGACCTAGAAGATGATGCCTGATACTGAGTCGATTCAGTTTGACGAAACGAGGTGATGGAAACGACTTTTATTCTCAGCTGCCGCCAGAATCAAAACCAGAGATCTGTGTAGCTGATTTAAGTAGAAGTACGTAAGTATTAGCAACTGTTCTCATCAAAAATAGCAGCATAATGTCTCCTGTCAGTGCAATATGAATGAATTACTATTAAGGATGCATTGCTGTGTATGCCGCATTTTATGTTGCAGCTGGTTGAAGTAAAGTTTATTTAAACTTCTATATATAATATACAAGGTTTGTTCGTGCTTCATCAATGCATCATATATTTTGAATGTAAAAAACAATCTTCAAAGTTACCAGTAACTATAGTTGGCAAAAGTAGTGGAGTAAAAGGTACAATATTTTCTTTTCAAATGTCATAGAGGAGAAACAGAAATACTCGAGTAAAGCATCTCAAAATTGTTCAGCACTCGAGTAAATGTGTTTAGATACGAAACAATGGATTCCAAACAGGTAACACAAAAGTAAAACAAAGATCAGATTAACTTCCCAAGCTGCTCCTCCGTCTGCACATTTTAACAATAAAATAGCTAAATGCTACTTTAGGCTTTGCAGCTATGAGGAAGTGATACCAGACAGAATATGTAAAGGGGGCATGTGCAGGATAAAAAGTTTTTGTTCTTTGTGCAGGTAGATGAAGCGTGATCGTTTGTGTGCACTCAACTCAGGAAGGTCAGAGTGATTAATTTCCTTGTCAGGATGTTTCTGCATTGACATCATCGCCAGGACATACCAGTGTGTGTGTGTGAGCGAATCATTCACAGACAATATAAAGGTAAATGTCTGTCTGAGTGTGTAGACGTCGTAAGCTTAAGTGTGTGGATTTATGTGTGTGGACACAGATGGAAAATGCTGTCACACCAAATAAAACTGTCTTTGGGGATTTCCTGTCTTAATTATTACTGTGTGTGTGTGTGTTTTGTTTTTTTCTTACCATCTCCAGCTCCTGAACAGTCCACGGTGAAATGTGTGGGCTCATTGGCCTTCAATCCGGTTCTTTCCACGCCAGGACCGAACACCTTCACCAAGTTGGGGTGGCTGCCTTTACCCACATTCACCTAAGACAGGAAATGACATCACTTATTTTCATTTTAAAATTGTTATTTAAGGAGATTAATCTGATTCTGTAATGTTTTAAAACAAACACAGCAGTTAAATCAGGTTTTAGTATCATTAGAATGAATGAACATTAAATATGGAGTGCCACAGGGCTCCGTCCTGGATCATCTACTTTTCAGCCTTATATATTATTTATTTACTTACTATAATACTTTACACATTTTAAAGTTTGTTACATTGAGTCTCATCTGTGAATTTCTAATCAGTTCAGGGGGTCTATATTTGGACAGGAGCCCAAGATGCAATACTAATTATGTTTCGAGGAAACCCTGAAAGTGGTAATATTTAAACATTGTACAATTCACCAGTGTTCCTAAATGTGACATTAAAATAATGTGTGCATTAGGACTTAAGATATATTTTTCAAAAACCACTGATGGTGTTTATGTGAAAAGATTTCTCTTATTGTCTATAACTGGTGGTCAAAATTAAAAATAATTATGTGAATGAATATTTAGAGGCAGATCACATCTAAAACCTATCTAAAAGGTTTTATACCTAAAACAACAGTAAGACTGGACAGCTTATAATAAACTAAAGGAAGACTACTAAAGTACCAACCAACATGCAGAGCTTATAAAAGTCTAAAACGTTTTTAAAAGTATATCTAAGGTGGAGCTTAATTCAATCAATCAATTTCATGAATGAACAGCCATAAACACTAAAACCTTTGGTAAAAGACAATAATATACAATTATCATTTACTTCACACAACTACAGCATGTTTTATGTACACATGTAGTGATAGTTATGGTTAGTGTAATGTGCGTTTCATCAAAGTCAACTGTTTGTTTCTGTTGTGAAAATTATAGTCACTCATATTTGTCACAAGAAAAAGTTCCATGTAGACTTTCAAAATTGTATCTACTTTTACATGCTTCAATACTATGCGACAATTAAAATTATTTAGTTCTGGCTGGTCCTGTTTTGTAAAATATCACCCTATGCCTACATTTGAAATATGTGTAATAGACCTTCAAATGAATGAAGAAATAGCAATGATACAAATAACAATAAATAAAAAAAATGATGAACATCAAGCTTATTAAAGTCATCGAACTCTAAAGCAAATGAACCAAACAACACAGTAAAACATTTAAATGAAATGTCAGAATTTATTTTGAAACCAATCTAACTTGATTGGTGATTGAATATAAATGACTTTGGATTTTAGTACAGCTGATGATTAATTAATGTCGGTTACAGAATCATTCGATTGTTTGACAACACGTTTGTTTATCAGCTGTCTTCCGGGATCATTTTTAAAAGTTAAAAAATAAAGACTGAGGCTTCCCAAAGTTTTATTCATCAACCTGAATCTCACTTAAAGCTCGAGGCCAACACTATAGAGGATTCATACATCCATGGATGTGCTTATTGAGGATCTGTGTATTATACATAGCATTAATTCTGCATAACTTTAAGCCTTAATATAATCTGAACAGGTGAGTTCTATAAAAATTCACCCTCAGTACAGTTGTCATGAACGGGGAAATTAGCTATAGAGACCAAAACTGTTTTTTGTACCAGGCTGTAAACATGTTTATTTCTGCTGTGAAGCTGGACGTTTTAACATGGGGACTTATGGAGACTGACTCATTCTGTAGCCAGCCTCAAGTGGACGTTTGAGGAACTGCAGTTTTTGGCACTTCTGTATTGGCTTCACTTCACAGCCATAGAGGTTACTGCTTGGTAGGGACTACTTCTGAGGATTTACTGTACCTCAGTGAGTCAATCCAGTAATTGTAGCAATTTAACTAGAGTTAATTGATTTTGGTCTGAAATGTCACTATAATTAAACTCCGGTGTGACTGAGCCTGTTTGTCTGCAAAGAATCATTAACTTTAGTCCTTTTTGCTTCACGGAGGGCGCCTTCAATGTTTCTCTCTTACAAAAACTAACTTTCCTGCTATCAAACAGAGAACTTAGATTAAATCAAGCCACGTCAGCAAACGAAAGTATTCTGTATTCAATACAATCAAACAACAACGTGTTGTTTTCATCACAGCAGTGGATATTAGAGACCGGGTTACGTGCTACCTTCTTTACCTTCCCCCGTTTGAAATGAAAAGGTGTCACTGCCGTGTGTTCCTAGCAGCGCTGAGAGCTGGGTGTGACTGTTTACTTTTTATCCATCTCTTGTATCAACATTAAAGTTGGAGAAAGGTGTAGTCGGTGCTAGTCGGTGCCTGCAGGCTGCTGCTGCAGCTCACAACAAGCCTGCTGAATCATCGCGGTGACATCAGCTCTAAAAGGTGGAATAACACTTTTTAGACAAGTACAAACGTCCCTGGACCGGTTGAAATGATTTGGGGCCCGGTACAAATACTTGTGACCCATCAGAGCCAGAAGAAAGATCCAAGGCACCCGCACAACCAAATTTCCATCTAGCAAAGTCTCTAAAAATTTACTGTGTGTCAACTTTGTAACGGCGTTGTCTCAACACAAGGAGCGGAATGTTTTCGCCAACCCCTGAAACCTGTTGGCATCGTCATAAATTCCTGAATAGCACACAAACGCATATCTAAGGCCCGCTGAAAGTTTCTCATGAGACTTATTTAGCCTGCGGGCGAAACCATAAACACCTTGTAACAACAGAGAGAAGGGAAGACAGCTGATGAACAAAGTCATAATGCTAACAGCAATAACCACAGAGCAAATAAATCTCCAAAACTCATAAAAAAAAAAACGCATAAAATTAAAAGGTGGTTACAGTGCAAAGATGATTGTTAGTGCATGAATTTAAAATGAAAACCTTTTTCACTCTCACTGTTTGTCCTCGAGTTGAATTAAATAAATTAAATATCTTTCAGTCCTTTTAGATCAGATCTTTAGAAATGAGGAGCTCAGAGCCCGAGAAAGTCAGCATACTGAATTCAAGTTTGACTTGTGAGTTACACATGTGAAATAAAAAAGGTTTTCATTCAACAGGAACACCTTAACGTAATAAAAAATATAAATCACATGCTGAGCTTCATTTATCTGAACCTCTCGAGCTTCACGACTTCTTAACGCAAAGTTTAAAGATAAATCGCTGCACGTACGTGTCCCTATTCTCTATGTTACACACCTGGAGGGCGTAAGACTATGCAGCTTTATGCTATCCCAAGAAATCCCACTCGCCCCGCTCAACAAAACAGGGAGTCACAAGTGCAGCAATAAGGATGTGACCCCTCACTGGCTTCCCACCAGTGCAAACATATAATCGTATTAGTTGCCTAGTTAGCCGTCGTTGCTGGGAAGTTTGATTTCAACAGTTTAACTTCTCACTGATCAGGCTGTTATTAAACGAGAAAATTAACACTGATGCAAAAAAACGTTAGAAGCTGCAGTGGTCGAGAGAGCTCAACATACAACACACTGAAATAGCGAAAACGCCATGTTTGCATGTGTTTTCTGCACTTTAAGCATGTTTCTGTGTGTCATGTATGTAAATGTTGTCCTCATTTGCTTGTGTTTTTCTCAAATTGAGCACCGCTTGTCCAACGAGGCACAACGATGAAGACTGATGAAGAAGTTGACAAAAAAAGTAAATTATTTTCGTGTTTCCGTCAGTTTCTTTTACAGCTCTTACATTATTATTTGTCCTTGATGTGTCATTGGGACTCTGCCTATGTTTAAAGTCGAGCCGTCCTGAGGATTGTCCCAAAGATTGGTTTTGGGCCTGGTCCAGGTGTATTTTTTAACGGATCTGTACACGCCAAAGTTAAACTTGTCTGTTGTCTAATTAGAGCACTCTCCGCAAGGCGGTGGCTGTAAAGTGTAAGGTGTGTCAGATTAAGTATCTACAGCTGTTATGTCAGAGTGACAGATTCATATTTGATCAATATTTAAGCAAATATACGTATCAAATCAGACTCTATATCGGATCGAGGACTGAAGTACAAAAGCTCTCAGCCAGAGAGGTTCAGATTAGTGAAGTTTTGGTGTCGGTCGACCAAAACAAAAGTAGTAATACAAAAAGGTAATGTGAGTTACAGTGCACGGACAGTGGTTACAGTGCAGAAAAGACCGGTTAGTGCATATCGTGGTCAAATCATCTTCAGTAAAAAACAACTTCTGTTAAAAAGTGAGGTTCAAAGTGAGGTTGTAAAAGACAAATGAAGACTTGTTACAGTGCATAGACAGAGAGGTTACAGTGCGGTCAGTGAGTTTAGAGAACTACTACATTTAAAATGAAGTGAACATAAATGAAAATACAGAGTTTGATAGGTGAGAGTGGACATTAGTGATAGGAAGACATTTTTATGGCGTTAATGTTTGACAAGATTCACGGCAAATCACAAACTAACATTTAAAATGTCGACCTAGTTTGGCACGACCAAACAACCAACCTGTGTTCAGTCAAGCTAATGGCTTCACGCCACAGGACACACCCTCCGTGATGAGAGAACGTTTTAGTCCTCGGGATCAGATGCAGACTTGGTCGGACTCTCAAACATTTATTACACATCTGATTAACAAAGGTGATACCTGGTAAACTTTAATTTGTTCATATTGGCACTGTGTTTGGTAAAATATCGTGCTGGTTAGTGAAGAATGCTTCAATATTTTGAAATCAACACATTGGCTTTCTTTTTGATATATAGAGCTAAAATCAGGGAGTGGTTAGCCTATCCTATACTTAAAGGCTATAATAGGGGGAGAGAACAGCTTGGCTGTCCTAAATATTTCTATTTATCTCTGTGAAACCAAACTAAGAGATGTACCTCTCCTCCGTGTACGTGATGATAATCAGAGGCTTCTTACTTTTACTGCTCACATCTTTACATTTGGACTGCTCCTCCTTAAAACTCGGCTCTGATTGGACTTTAATGCTTTCCGTCTTAACTAAAAGTTCTGATTGGACAACCTTAACGCTTTTTGCCTCGACTGGATCCTCGGATTTGGCTGGGATATCGCTTCCTGTTGTAACAGGGTGCTGTGATTGGCTGCTTACCCTGTAGGGGCTGTTGGGGATGCTGACTCCTCCCCAGGTGATGGCCAAGGTGTGTTTGAGAGGGGAGGTCGCCGTGTAGGAGCAGGCGTACAGCCCGTCACCTTTACTCCTCACCTTCACCTCCACAGGAAGACCCTCTGCGTCCTGACAGACAGACAGGAAGACGGTTAAATAAGTGGTTAAAGCATAGGGCACAAAATTTAGATATTTAAAGTGCTTCTGGAGTGACTGACATCCCCATATGTACATTTAAAAAGGTTATTGGTCGTTGTTTCTCTCGTCAATACTCGCTGCAGGTTTCTTACCTGAGCCATGATCTTCAGAGGTCCTTTCCCAGCATCCTTAGCGTTGACAGTGAACTCAGCGATCTGGTTGACGAGGCAGCCGGTCTTCTCAAGTCCCGGCCCGTAAGCCTGGACCTACAACCACAAAACCAGTACGAATTATTAGAGATAGACCAGTCCGGACGCACTTTAATGAATCTGTATCAGCTAAAACAAAGCTGTCCCTTTTTTATCCATCATATGGCTGAACACAAGTTTGTTGGGCTAATCACAGCACTACTGGTTTTCCTCTGTTACTGACCTTCTCTGCGTCACTTGAGTTGTTGTCAGGGACGATGTGTGCCATGAAGGGGCTGTGCTCGATGTCCTCCTCATCACAGGTCACGTGCACGGCGTATTCTCCGGGCTCCGTCGGCCAGTAGCGGACATCACATGACCCGTCGTTCTGGTCCTCGCACTCGATTTTAGCCTGGGAAGGTCCCTCAATGGCAAAACCTGAAGACACAGCAGGTCGGATGAGAAGATTGATAGCACTTAATCCAATCTGATGTCACACAAAGTTTCAAATCTTAATCTGAATCCTGAAGTAAGTTCAAATGTTGTTGGCAAAGAATGCAGACAGTTTTTAGTGGAAGGCTAATTAACGTTCACAGCAAGCGGTGCGGCGGTATACTGGCTTTATAATGTAGTGAAACAAACTTATTCATTAGTTTTACTTTGATTAGCATCTTTGTATTGGTCGGAGCGACTCCAGCACGGCCGACGAACCTGTCGAGTCTGTCATCGACCTGCTGAAGCTGAGCTAGTTTGTGGATGCCAAGTTGTAGCGATAAGCAAGGACTTTACATGACCGACAAAGAGGAAACTCACTGCTTCAACATCATAGTAGAGTGGAAGAAGAGGGCAGAGGGGTGGTGATGCTGTGCAACTGACACTTGTGTAGGTTGAGCAGGTGAATATAGAGTTATAAAGGAGTCATTTCCAGGCAAATGTTTTTGGTTTGATAAAATCCATGGTTAGCACCAACACTAGAGGTATTTCAGGAATATTTATATATTATTTATCTATAACGATTTTTGTTGATTATATTAACACGATCGCAATAATCATAACATGAAAATTTGATACTGGCACATCCCAAATCTCTTCAGATACAACCTGAAAATGAGATGAGCAGCAGAAGATATGAAATGCTGATTAAATATGGAGGCAGGTCCTGAATCCGAAGCATTAACTCAATGAGCTTATAATCTAATTATTATCTTATTATAATTAAACCTGAAAGTCTGATGGTGGATAATATTGTCAAACCAAAAACCTGGTTTCAAACATCAGAGACTCACCCAGCACTCCGACATCAGTGCCGACAGACTCCACTACAAAGGCAGCAGGTTTACCCACAATGCCTCCTTCCAGGCCTGGACCCCAGGCCCTGATCTGCTGAAGGCCCGCCTCCCGACCCACCACCACCTCGAACGGGCTGAAAAAAAACAAAAAAAAACGAGAGAGAGAGAAGAGCTGTCAGAATGAGTGAAATCACACAACCCACCGCTGCGAGGCTGCTGATGTCGCAACATGTGTATGAAAAACAGTATGTGACTTAATATATATATGTGTGTGTGTGTGTGTGTGTGTGTGTGTGTGTGTGTGTGTGTGTGTGTGTGTGTGTGCGCATAGAGGGGGGTATGAGATCATCCGTGAGACTGTCAACAATCTCACAGAACTGTAATCCAATCCTCAACAGTTACTGGCTGTAAGTGTGTGTGTGTGTGTGTGTGTGTGTGTGTCGATGGAAACTACCTTGACGCCAAATAAAACTGTCTGTTGGGATTTACTGTGTTCATTACACACACAGACACACACACACACACACACACACACACACACACACACACACACACACTTTTACCTTCAATTTTTGCTTTTCCAAAATACTCCTCCAACTCATACTGATACTACTCGTAGTAACAATATTATTTGTAATTAATCGTTGTTGTTTGACCAAAAAGATGATTTAACTGCTGCAGTGTCTCTGCGGGAGGACACTGAAAATGATTTGTTATGTCATTTCCCGTCTAACAGCCTATCGGGCAGGTTGAGGCACATCAGCTGGCCTGTTGTTTATCCTCATCTGTGTTTTCAGCCCCTCTGTAACTTACTCAGTCCTGATTCCAATCATTGGTTGTTTATAAAGTGCTGAGGTCACCGAACTACCTGTTCCTGTGAGTTTCTGACAGTCTGAACATGTAACGTCAGCACATCTGGCTCCGTGAAAGAGAAACAGCTATAGCTCAGCTCAACGCTTAACAATGTTTTATCCTCTTTTGAAGAAATACAGCTGAGGTATCATTATAGCCTCCTGACCGAGCGCTAAACCAAGCGGCCTTTATAGTTAAATTGAGTCTAAATTTTTAAAAACAACAAATATTCTCGGTTCCAGCATCTTAAATGCAAAGATTTGTTGCTTTTCTACATTTTATAAAACTAAAATATCTTTTAGCACATTGCTGCAGTGATGCAGAGGTGTACTCGAGGACGCAGTGACATCACTGTTGGATGTGGTTACAGGTGAAACAAAGGCTCACGCCTCCAGGGTCCAAAGATAGGAGGTGTCGTATGCTGTACAAGTTGCAAAGCCCCCCCCCCCCCCGAGGTGAATTTGTGATACTGGGATGTATAAATCAAACTGGCTTGAGCCGACCACACCCATCAGTGATGCAGGCTGAGGTGAGAGGTGAAACTTTAGCAACACGCTGCTGTTCAGTCTGAAGTTAAGTTACTCTCCATCTCTCTCTCTCTTCAGTTGAGAAACATCAACAGTGACGGGAAGCGTTGTTCGTCTTCATGAGCTAACTTCTTCATTGTGGGAACTTTCTGATCCAGTTTGACAGATGATTCTGTTCTGGATTATGACTTAACCAGGTTTATGTTTGTTTCATTTAATCGTGTATCTACAGGTATTTCTCCAACAACATGTCCAACTTATGACTACCGACTACTCGTCAGTGTGTCCTGCTGCCAAGAATCACTTCGTTGGCTCCTCTCCCCATCTGACCAGTGGCTCAGAAATTTGGGGAAGTACCCAATATTAATAGTAATACTAATAATATTAATATAACAGTAAGACTCACAGGATAAAACACTCAATCTGCTCTACAGAGAGGTGACAACAAGAGCTCGAGGCCAAGACCAAAAAGTCTTCATTCCCCTGCGGATCCAACCATTCAGATCAGATGAGGTAATGTGCTGAGGTAATTCTTTGAAACACACACACACACACACTCTCTCTCTCACACACACACACACACACACACACTCTCACACACACACCAGAGTGTACAGCTCACCTCTTTGGGATGTTCTGACCTCCCCAGGTGATGGAGACTGTGTATTTGCCAGGACTGTTGGGATAATACTCGTAGAAGAACACACCGTCCTGACCAGAGATCTGCTTCACGGGCTCCTCGACTCCCTCTGAACACACACAAACACACACACACACACGTTTTTGTTTTGGATATTCTGGATACAATAACATTAAACCTGCAACTGTGACTCATAACTCACATGAGACATAATGCAAGTAAATAAGAGAAAAACAAGAAAAGAAAATAAACATACATACACAAAATAATGGAGTTAAGTAATAATACAGTTATTAAATAGTTTAATATTGTTTCCTTGTCACGCATGATGGCCATAAAAATAAAATAGAAGATCTATTAATTGGTAAATAAGCTTTTATTGCCAAGGAAATTATAGTAAACTATTTATTTATGGTGTAATTGCTTCTATTGAGACAACTACCTCCCTGACTTCATTAGACTGAGTTCAGGGAGATATTTGACTCCATAGAAAACCATCTGTTATAGAAATTACCAGTGGAACGTCTCAAAGACATCAAATCCTCTGGAAGAACGTACAGTTTAAGTAACATTATCCTAATTAGCAAGATTACCAAACAGAAGCCTACAGATGTCTTTGGCTGCCAGCTGCTACTGATTAATACCAGGTGTAAACAGAACAGCCTGATGATCAGACGTCATTATCTGGAAAACGTCTCCAGATTGCGAGTTAATACCAGGTGTTAATGAGGTAACAGAGAACTAAAAGTCCTAAAGTCTCGTCTGGGCTACCTTCTATGACGACTGTGTTAGCATATAAAACAAGACTCGGAGTCCACAGCGCTGCCGACGGTGCTGTGAGGCTGTGCTATGACGTAAATGCTGAAATTTAATGGCAATATTTCACTGACAAAAAAGTCAAAGTATCATCAAAGTTAGTTGGATTCATCATCTGGGAACAATGAACGTCTGTACAAAATTTCATGGCAATCCATCTGATAGCTGCTGAGATATTTCAGTAAGTTGTTACTCATGCTGCTAGAATGACAAAAGAACTACAGCTCCCATGAATCAATGCGACTCTGAATGAGGTTTTCTAACTTCTGGAGCAGAACTGAGAAGTTCCAGTTCGTCTTTAAAGCCTCCACAGTGTGAACTGTACTCACTGGGTCCTTTGACGAGCACCTTCAGGTCTCCGCTGCCGGCGTTTTTGGTGTCCACCTTGAAGTCTCCGACCTGTTTCACCCTCAGTCCTACGGGCTGGAGACCACGACCTGTCGCTCTGCACGCCCCGGGCATGCAGGCTAGACAAACCAGAGAGCAAACATGTATTATGGTGTGTTCAGGGGGGGGTCCTGATGATATTTCTTTGAATAACTGTGAAGTTGAAACAACTCACCAGGCCCCACGTCCACACTGAAGGGGCTCTTAGGGATCCCCACCCCTCCGAAGGTGACAGTAACCGTGTGCGGGCCGGCCTGTGTGGGCCGGTAGGTGCAGCGATATACGCTGTCGCCTTTATCCTCCATCATCACCTCCACGCTGTTCTGGCGGCCCTGAGGGTCTCTGATCATGGCGGTCACATCTCCTGTACCGGCTCCTGCAGAGAAGATGTAAAGAAGGGGAAGTTTAACAACTTTGGTCACACCTTATAAAGCATCAGGGTCAAAACACATCGCCCATGTTGAGAAATGGTCACCGGTTATGGAGTCGCTGACTGCTATCTCTTCTTTTAAAAGATAGTTTGACTCCAGTTATGGTTGCATTCTTTGAATTTCTTGGTTATACTTTATGTGGCGAAGTTGGTGAGACTCTGAAAGACTCATACAGCGTACACACAGCTGGAGAACCAAAACTTTGAGCCACAAGAGGCTAAAAAGCTGCCAACAGCTGCAGAGACACAACAGCTGCAGAGATGCACCTCCATCTCTTCGTCACTTCAGTTGAAATACTTCGGAATGATGCATTCAATGACCCAATGAATCAGTACACAAACATTTTATAGTGTTCGTTGGTCACTGTATTAGCAGATGTTGGATCGAGCATTGGTTCCAGTTTGTTCTCACAAACGTCACCATCGAGAGCTTAATGACGGGCTGTGTCAATGTATTTTACCTAAATATTTTATAAGATTGTATCTGACTTCTTTAGCTTCCATCCTTCATGTATAGCGCTGTTACACAATTATTGTGCTCTCGTCCAACATGTTTCATTGCGTCATTAACCCTGTGTTAACATGCATATGACAAACAAACCTCTAACCGGAAACTTGAAGCTGTAAGCGACTTTCCCAACCACTGACTGATCACTGACTAACTCACTGACGCATGTCAACATGCCTCCGGGGTGTGTGTGCGCTTACACAGAAAACAATTCCCGTGGGTGTTTTGAGGCGAGTCAGTGGGAAATCTGCGCCTTTTCTCTAGAAAGAAATGGTCTGTGATAATGACATCACTTACTGTCTGAGGGCTGAGTGAGACAGAGATATGTGTGTTTCTCTGTGTGAGAGTGTTTGTGTCTCACCTGCAGTGAAGATGTCAAAGTAGGTGGGTTTGTTGGCGATGTTGCCCACAGGTTCGATTCCCGGGCCTTTGACCGTGACCTTGGTGGCATCGCCCAGCGCCTTGTCCACGCTCACCTCGAATGGACTTTTGGGAATCTGCTGGCCTGCAAACAACACGGTCACCTAGGAAACAGAAGCAACAATCATCCTGAGACTTTTAATTATTTTATTGATCGTTAAACGTTTACAGGAAATAAACGACGCTTACCTTGTGAGCGCCAATCACTTGAGGAATGTAGGTGACGCTGAACGTCTTCTTGCCCTCGTTAGGCTCCGCCTTCAGCTGATCAACACACACACACACACACACACACACACACACACACACGTTAACGACGATGTGGTTCATCAAATGTGACACAACAATGTAAACTCACAGCAGGTCTCAGAACAAACAGGATCGGGTGCGTACCTCCTCTCTGGTGCCGTCCGGATGGTCCAGGTAGACGGTGACCTGACCCTGACCGGCGCTGAACGCGTCCACTGTGAACACAGCGGGACGCATCACCCTGTTCCCCGTCGGTTCGATACCTACAGAAGATGAACAGATACAGTCCAGAAAAAAGCTTTCATGTTATCAATAATCTCATATATGATTTAATCAATCAATCATGTCTCACTTTATTAAATGTTATCAGTAACATGCAAACTAACTTTGCATGTTTTTGATCATCTAGTGGTGAAACGATCAGTTTGTTAATGAGCTGATCAACAGAACACACTCTGCAAATTTTTAGTTTTTCAAGCAAATACAGCAAACATTTGTTAGAGCTCAAACATAGTTCACTGAATATTTTCGAGATTTGAACCTAAAAATTAGCAACTTTAAGACGCCTCCATGAGCTCTGGAAAAAAATGTTTGCACATATTTCACTATTTACATCACACTTTATAGATGAAACAACTAATCGACTAATCAAAATAAGAATCTGCAGATGAACTGATCATTTAAATATTCGTTAGTTGCAGCCCTAAAAACATCAATGACGATAAAGCGTCATTGAAAGCAGACAGGACTTATGACAGACAGTTGATGCAACCTCTGTCTTCTTGTTCTTTTTATATTTTAATCAACAGTGCAGCGTGTAAGTTTTCTTCTCTTTACAGCTGTCGGCAACATTTGTACACTTTATAGTGAAGAATGTTTAAAGAAGGAGTATGGCGCCGCGTGGGTGGCCGCTTGTTACAGCAGCTCTAAACTTTTCTTACCTCTTTTAGTGTTTTTATAGTGTTTTTGTGTACTTTTGTTGCTCTTTTTTTGCCACTTCGACACTTTAAGCAAGTGTGCAGTTATGGATGTGCATTGCCTTTACTATTTTTATTCTTTTTTCTGTACTTCTATAGTGTATATTACACCTTGCTGCTGTAACAAAAGAATTTCCCTGTTGTGGGATGAATAAAGTATAATCTAATCTAATCTAATCTAATCAAAGTGAGTAATAAAGCCATGACGGGACTTTTGGACCTTTAATAAATATGTAATGTGCTCCATCTGATAGAGGCGCTCTGTGATCACTGCTGTTCTAACAGGAATGTGTGCTTGTACATATTTGAACTTTCGCATCATCACATGTATCTTGATGTCACATTTTGTTGGTGTTAAAGCTGAGCCAAGTAACTTTTCTCCCTGCTGGACGTCAGGATATCACTGAAATCAATCAGAGAGAGAGCGGACGTGTGTTTTGACCCAGCGCTGCTGTGTGTGTGTGTGTGTGTGTGTGTGTGTGTGTGTTCGTCCTGCTGCCTCTGTAGCCATTTCCAGGTATTTCCTCCTCAGGGTTAAAGTCAAAGTTACCGCTCTATGTGTGTGTGTGTGTGTGTGTGTTAGTGTGTGTGTGAGATCAGATATTAGTGAGCCCCTTTGTTCAGACTAACAGCTGCTCACTTCCTCACATTGTCAGACAGACCAGTATTTCCAGTGTTCCCATTAGCCAGCACACACACAGAGGAACAGGTCACAAAATCAACAACCAGATGGCTTAAAAACTCATGTGTGTGAACATGTATGTGACTAAATATAATCACACATGAGCAACAGGATGGTGAAAAATGTCTGATCACGTTCAATAAAAATCTATTAGATACTTTGTTTCTCAGTGTGTGTGTGTGTGTGTGTGTGTGTGTGTGTGTGTGTGTGTGTGTGTGTGTGTGTACCTGGTCCGTATGCGCGGGCCTTCTTGGGGTTGAGTTTGGGTTTGAGTGGAGCTCCTGGCTTCAGTTTGGCTTTGGGGAACTGAGACAGGTAAGTCATCACCGACTGTTCGTCCACGCTGGGATCAATGATCTCCTCTGGAGCGATCACCTGCGCACACACACACACACACACATACTTTGTCATAAATACACAGTTCAGCTTTGTCAGTCTTGATTATCTTTTTTACAGATTATTTTTTGGGCTTTTGAACCTTTATTTTGATAGTGGCAGTCAAAGAGTGACAGGAAGTTGTGGAGAGAGAAAGGGGGAATGACATGCAACAAAAGGGCCACAGGTTGGAATCGTACCCCATCGAGGACTGAGCACATGGGGCGCTCGCTCTACCAGGTGATCTAACAGGGCGCCGCTGGCCCAGATATCTGCTTATGAATGCAGAATCTGTAAGATTCAGGCACCAGAAGTGTTCTGGTTTCCGTTTGTAGTCTGAGTAAACACGTCCAATCATGTTTGATCAGGCTTTGGTTGCTTCAGTCTGTGTGGAGAGCAAGAAATGACTGAACGCGTTGACTGAAATGCAATCTCTGAACTCATCGGCTATCAACAATTTAGCTTTTTTAAAGTAATCTGCAGAGACCTGTTCAAAGAGATTAGATGAAATGAGTCTTTCTCGTCATTCAACAGACCTCAGAGAAGATCTTGGCCTCGATGTCTACACCAGAAAGCCCTGAATAATTGGCTGTTGCCCCCAGAGGCTAACTCATCAGTTAATAGCTGATGGATTCAGAGATTGGTGTGAACGTGGCCTTCCCTGAAGACCTGGCTGGTTGATATGATGACGAACAGGGCGAGATATCTAAGATTTGTCCACCATGATATCAATCCCTCCACGGTTGGATTAGGTAATCGTGGGCAATGTCATAAATCAATGACGTGTTCTAATGTGTCTTGTCTTGGTATTGGACATTAATCAGCTGCAGCCTTCGCTCTTCTGGTTTTTGGACTGCCACAAGAGCATTAGCGAGATCCAACACTGATGTTCAGTGATAAGATCTGGCTCGAAAGTCAGTGCTCCAGTTAATCCCAGAGGTGTTTAATGAGGTTGAGGTCAGGGCTCCACTTGTTCCACACCAAACTAGGAAAAAATCCACTTCTTTATGGACCTGGCTTTGTGTCAATGTTGGAAACAGGAAAGGGTCAAACACAAACTGTTGACTCAACGTTGGAAGAACACTATTGTCTAAAATACCACTCTGTGCTTTAGCATTAAGATTTCCCTTCACTGGAACTAGTGTCTCCACATAGTTTAGGCTGAACAGACACTTTATTTTTTTACATACAAAGGGTGAAATATGTAAACAAGTAAATTTAGAAAGTACAAGTCCTCAATGATTTTTTTTACAAAAGCAGTGAGCATAAAAGGAGTTTTCAGTAGCTGTGAATCATCTCCAGTGAATCAGCACTGTGACCGGAGGAGGATAAGTGATGACATTAGGAAGAAACGTGGCTGTGAATGAACTCGGTTCAGTCCAGGACGCTGAACTCTGTTTCACTCCGGTGTCACTAACAGTCCACCGCTCTTTTTTCTTGTCCTTTCTGCTCGTGTCACTCAGCTTCACGGGCTTAGAAACATAAACTTTACAGTGTGAAACATCGACTGGAATGAACCAACAATAACGTCATGGGCGTGACGGTGAAGTTTGTAAACTATGTTTTTACTGGAGGAGACTTCCTGTGGGTGTCAGCTGACTGACAGGAAGCAGAGCATAACGTCATGCAGCCGTGACTGACATTTAACTCAACTCACAGGACATAAAAATGAGATTTAACATCTGCAGATAAATCATTTGTTAACAGACTAATTATTTTTTTAAAAAACGCCTTTCAGAAGTGAATTCTTTGCTAATTATTTTCCGGCCATTTGTTACAGAAGTCATTAGAGTATTTAATTTCCCTTTCAGCTTGTAAATCTGCATGTTGCATCCTCTGGGCTTTAAACAAAAGTGTGTTTAAAAAAAAAAAGGTTCAGAGAGTTTCCTCTGCTGTGAACGTTCAGGAAACCAAACAGCGTCTGTGTGAGATACTGCTGCTGACCTTTAACCTCACAGCAGAGCGCAGTCTGCCTCCACTGGACTGACTGATACACAGAAGATACAGGACAGGACATGTTGTGTTCTTGTTGTTGGATATTTGCAGGTGAAATAAGATGCAAAGCAAACATTTAAATGCCGCCACACCCATGTGAATTTTTTAGACGTTAGCACTGTTAGCAGTCCAGCTTCACAATAAAAGCTCCCAAAGACACCTCAGGCTTTTATTGTGAAGTAGCTGCAGGGTCATTTTCTATTTTTTTTACATATTTTTCTGTAAAATTTGCCAGATTTTGTTTATTTAAATAATGAAAATCAAACATACAGACAGGTGAAAGGTTAAAGGTCACCGTGGAAGAAGCAGAGAGCGGTGTGTGGAAGGAGGGGAGGGGAATCTAACCTGCGGGATGCCCAGCCAGTCGTCAGCCAGCTGCATGGCTTCAGTGGCGTTCTCCACTGGTTTCACTGGATCCCAGGTCTCCCAGTCTGGACACAGGCCTGCAAACAAACACACACGTGACAACGCCGTCAACGACAACAACTTCCAGACGCACGACAGCTCCGGTTTCACTTATGAACACGAAGGACGCGATATGTAACGACACACAAACTCACTTTGTGTTGTTCAAACTAACCAGCAGCTATTCCTCTACAAACTTTGATTAAGGTCTCATCGTGTCACATTTTATTTGATGTCTTCAGCCTTGACTTATTATTTTATTTAAACATGGTGTAGAAATACATTGGGTTTATGTAGATGATGTGCGATTGTGTAACTTTGTTTTTAACACCGACAACATGAGAACTTCATGTTTGATTGAATAAAGGTTGTAGTTGCCATGGTGTCAGTTCGACTGATCACACGATGTTCAGCTCTGAGCCGAGCTTTGTTTTTGTTTTGTTTTTACACCTGGAACTAACTTTAAATCGATTCTTTCAGTGAACCGATAGTTCCTCAAAAAGTTTTTGGTATCTTTAGAAAGTTCCTGTTAAAAGTTCAAACTCTCGGTGGTTCTTCGCTAAAATATTTCCAGATAAATTCAGTTTTATTGCACGTGACATTATTAAGCATACCCGGTGCACAGCTGTCGACCAGTGCTCCCAGCGCCTTGCCGTTCCTCCAGTCTTGGCTGAAGTTGTTGATTGGCATATCGGGAACTTTGTGTTGAATCCAGCCCAGCAGACGTTGCTTAGGTGTCTTTGACTCCGCCTGAACAAAAAAAAAAACTGTGGTTAGCATTTGTGGAGCAACTTTACACTGTGCCGTTTGTTTTAAAATCTTATTTTGTCTTTTAAAGGACCAGTTTGTAGGATTTAGTGGCTTCTAGAGGTGAAGATGCTGAATGCATCGCCCTCCAGAAACTACGGTGGCTGCGAAATGGGTGGAAGAACTTCAGTCACCAACTAGAGCAAGTGTTTGTGACAGTGACACACTGGACCTTTAATTCAGATTTTTGTCATGAGATAAATAGACTGGATGTTACCTCTTCATCCTCGCCCTCCCACACTGGCATGGAGATGGAATAGTGCAAGATAAGAGTCCAGACCAGACCCAGGATCAGCTTTAGGTTCCCATCCACAATGGCTTTAGAGTCTGACGAAGAGAAACAGACAGACCTGAGGTCAGACTCACATCCTGTTCTGGCATCCTCTCACACATTACAACAACAACACAAACTTCTACTACAAAGCAGCAGGAGAACAATGACAGAGCTCCCAAACCAGGATGTGAGAGCCCCTTTCCAGCGATCTGTGACAGGATATTTATACCAAACATGATTATTATGAGTAGTACATAAAGTCTCACTTAATTGACATTCAAACCATGTTGAAATCACAATAAAACTGCCACCAGGAAGGTAAAAAACAGGTTTGGCTATGTGCTTAACTTCATTAAATCAAGTCTACATGACTCAAGCTGAGATAACTTCAGTTCCTACAGTCAGTCACTAAGATTTACATCCATTTTTACACCGACCCGTTTGAACTCCGACCTCACTGATTAGATTTTTTGTCAGACAGGGATGAAAAATTGTGCAACAATGAGCTTGACCTGTGGAGCACAAACCTGCCCCCAACTTACTGTGCAGATTTTACCTTTTTTTTTTTTTTTAACCGAGGAGAACAGAGTGCTGCTGGGTAATGTTTCTCATTAATCAGACCTCACTGTACCAGCTGGTACCTCACACCAGCACACACACGCGCACACACACACACACACACACACACACACACACAGAGAAGGCAATATTAGCTAATCTTTGGCTGCAGGACATCGAGTTCAGAGCAAAGCAGACAAAACATTCCAGTCATTTTTACTCTCTCCGTCTCCTGTAATAACAACTTATTATTCAAATAGAAACTCACTCAGACATTAATGATAAATTTCTTATTTGCTTCAAAGTTGGCAGAGACACAGACGTGGGGTGAAATATGTCAAGGACAGCGGAGCTTAATCGGAGATTAAGATATGGTTAACACTGCTAGATTAGGGTTGAACAATAACATTAGTCGCTGACAGCACAAAGGAGGGAGCTGTGATTAGTGGACACTCCTGAGCACCACAGCAATTTGAAGATGCGACGTCAACATCAGTGTGAGAATATCGTGCATGGTTTAAAGCGGGTATGTGACTCAGTAACATGGAGAGTTAACAGAAGAGAACAGAGGGTCAGCAAGCCTCAGGAGTGCAGAGAAAGTGATCTGGTAAAAATCTGGTTTTGAGTATGAATAATAAAACAAACAAAGAAAATAAAGAATGCTGCTCCTCAGCGGACAGACTCCCTCACAACGGTCTGGAAGTGGTCCAAGTTAGGACAAGCACATGACCTGCATTGGGTCAGCACCCTCCTCTGGGCATGGATGTGGCTCAAAACAAAGTCTCAAACTGGGAGGGGGGTATCCCTCGCTGGGGAGCCGGGTTGGGGCGGCCTGGTGCTCAACTCTCTGATGGCCCAGTCTGGCCTCACTCCTCACTGCTATATGTCATTTTTAAATAGTTCACATTATACTGCATTGTATACGTATATATTATAATTATATTTTACTGTAATGACTGTTATTATAGTGTTTATTATGCTCATTTTCTTGCTGAGCTGGACGACAAAGCTCTCCATTTTCCAGTCTATCTACGTTCCAGCCCTCACTGATGGTCATGAGCTTTGGGTAGTGACCCAAAGAATGAGATCACGGATTCAAGCGGCCGAAATGAGCTTTCTCCGCCTGGCTCAGCCTTTGAGACAGGGTGAGGAGCTCGGACATTGGAGTAGAGCCGCTGCTCCTTCGTGTCGAAACCTTTCTTTGGAGGAGACCCCGGTGCAGACCCAGAACCCGATGGAGGGACTACACATCCCATCTATCCTGGGAATGCCGCGGGATCCCCACAGGAGGAGCTGGATTGTGTTGCTGGGGAGAAGGGCGTCTAACCCGGATAAGCAGAAGGAAATGGATAGATAAACTTGCATTGTACTCTGTGTGTGTTTATCACACGTAGAAATAAAGATTATCTACAGAAGTATTCATAACAACAGTTATCAGTAAAATGTCAAAATAGAGCCTCCACAACGTCAAAGTTACAGAATACGTGTGACTATGCTTGATAATGCAACATTGTATTGATGTATTCAGCAGATATGAGTCCTCAGTGTGTGTGTGTGTGTGTGAACCTCCAGCTCTGCTTCACTGTGGCCCAAACATGTTTCAGCAACTCAGGTTTAAGGTGGAGCTCTGGGAGCCTGCTGCCTCACCCATGGGTGACACAACGCTGTTAAAGACGGAAGATATTCTTCAACACACACACACACAGATTGCGACATCCTGTTTTCTACATTCCTAATCTCTCTGCCTTTTTGCCAGACTCAACACACTCAGTTATGTCTTTGTGTTTCTGCGTCTGTTTCGCTCATTTTTCCTCCTCCAACCTTTCACCCTCCACCCATTTCTCACTAATCTCTCTGTAGCTTTCACCTTTTCTTCCCTCCCTTCCTCCCATACTTCTTCCCTCCTTTTCTTTTGCCCTCTACGGTTGATCTGCCACACCTGTGTGTGAGTGTGTGTGTGTGTGTGTGTGTGAGTATGTGTGTGTGTGTCACTACCAGCCACCTCTCCAGCAAACATCCTGTGAGTGCGTAGCACTAGTCAGCGGCCTTTACCCTCTACACACACACACAGAGCTCCACCCATGGCTGAGCTCACTCACTCGGATTAACACTAATCAGTCCAAACTGGACACACCATTAAAGTTATCACATTGTTGTTCAGTAAATGCACAAGGAATTATTAAAAATGTTACTTTTTAATCCCTAAATTGGTACTTTTGGACCATAAAATAACAGATTTTAAATCATGTTGATGCTTCACTGACTTGTAATCAGGTGAACGGTGTCTCTGTCATTCGTATGTCTGTTCTCACACTATGTAACTTTGGGCTCCGGGTCGGGAGAAGTACGTAACGCTTTACGGCACTAAGTCACACACCACCAACTATTTCACTGATTTTGGTGAAACTGGATCATATTTTATGGAGAAAATGTTTTCTGGTTTTCCCTCTGATGTCCTCCAGCTGGTCCGCCTCAACTCTCTGTGATTTACAGAGTTTCCTGATGGACAGTGAAGTAAACTGCTGCCAACTGTAGCTGCTGTTAGCTAATGTTAGCTCAGTTTGTTAGCTGGCCCGCCCGGACTGTGAGCTCAGAACACCGGGGGAGTGTTTTAGACCACCGGGAAGAAGAAGAAGAAGAAGAGGAGGTTTTCAGATTGCAGACACGGTCAAATGCAGACTCAGAGCAGTGCCAGTGTCATGCCAGAACCGGAGCTGGGCAAGCAGGTAATGTAACCAGGCTCAGCAGCCTCGATAGATATAATGACAGAGGCGAAAAAGACTAAAGAGGACTAAAGAGGCCCCCCTAAAGGGTCCTGAGGCTGAGTTTGGAAACCACAGCTTTAGTGCCATTCAGCCACATTATATTTACTTCACAAATTGGGTGAAATGTTTCTGTTTAGCATTTGAATTTTTACTTTTTAACCTTAAATTACTTCTTTTTTTTCAACTGAATTTCAATCATCATACTGGGAGCTGTGTGTGTGTGTGTGTGTGTGTGTGTTTGTGTGTGTCCTTGCTGACACAGTTTTGTGTGTGCGTCCTTGCAGAAACAGTTTTGTGAGTAACGAGGCTATCACCATGGTAGCCTATTGTCCTCATGAAGGACGAGAGAGTAAGAGAGAGAGACCGAGAGAGAGACAGAAAGAGAGGGAGAGAGGGCGGGAACGGATAGAAAAAGTTAAAGAAAACAAAGATGGAGGCAAAGCAAAACAACAAAAATATTTGTGGAATCCACTGATTGAAGCTCACAGGTTCGGTGTGTGTGTGTGTGTGTGTGTGTGTGTGTGTGTGTGTGTGTGTGTGTGTGTTACAGAGGGTTTAAACAGCTCTAATAATCTGCAGCATTGTTTCCTGCTGCTTAAAACTTCACCGCTCCTTCCTCTCTGAGTCCCTCATCCTCCTCATGTGACTGACAGAAAAATCACTCATCACTCTGCTTATTCTCCAAATCACTCATCTTCTAAACACATTAAGGGAAACACACTGAAGTAATGTTCTGGGTTAAGTCCATTAATGCTCCACACACACACACACCTGGACAGGTAATGCTAAATGATATCAATCATGTCATTCATGCTGACTGGCCTTGTTAAACAAAATGGGTGCCAATGGGAGAGTCCTGGAGGTGCTTGACACCGCCCAGCTCAAATAAACATCCTCACTTGTGAACCTGGCCCAGGGAGCGGTGGTTGGACTTGATCAATACCCCAACAAAGAGGAGTATCAGAGCCCATCAAGGACTATTTAATGGATCGTATCGATTAAAATTAAACGTCTATCCTTTCTTTGCTGCATTCTCTAAAGACTTTCAGACACTCATGGGTCGTCTGTTCGAGAACTGAACCAATGTCCTGCTTTTCTACTGACTTACACTTACTTAAGTCCTCTATGTTGACTAACAGGAGCTCACAGGAGAGGTCTGCCACCACTCCCCCCGCCCTCTCGACAATATTAAACACTACAGTCACCTCCTCTTTCATTCAGAGATTTATCTGTCCCACTAATCCATTCACAAAGGTCCCCATTTAATTCAGGCCGGATCTGCGTCAGATAAACAATGTTCGAGCCTCTCGGCCAGCCGCTATCGCTGCAGATACCTGCTGATTTGTTGGGTGGTGGCTATGGAGACGCAACAATACAGAGGCAACAAGGACACTAATGGAGAAGCGGGAGCTGGGAGGGTTTAAGTTTGTATTAGGAGAGACAAAGAATGTGTACAAGGAGAAACGGAAAGTGAGCGAGGGAGATAAAATAAGTGTATGTATGCACACAAGTGTGTGTAAAGGTGAACGGGGTTGGAACAAAATGCCTTTCTTATCAGCGTGGCACACCTTCTCTGGCACAGGAAGTTACATAATGAGCCAACAGCAGGGCTGCAAAATGTACCTGCTCAGTGATCCCAACAGTCACAGCATAAAAAAAAACTTCTAACCAACCGGCTAACGGCAGGTTGGTGACCTCAGATTGATCACTAAGCAACCTGTCAGCCATGAAGCTGCAAAAGTAGGCTACAAAGTCAAACAAAATGAGATCCATAACAGACCCCTGAGGGACTCCACAAGTTCATGTTTGTCTTTTTGAAGCCAAATCTGATGCCTCATCCTGTCCTGTCTCAAACCGTGAGTGTATCAGGTAGAGAGACAAGTCATTGTCTACTTTGTGGTCAGTCTGGTAACTATTTGCTCTGCGTCAACATTGTTCATCCACTGACGTCTGTTATAGACACAGGTCTGAATTCACCACTGTGGTTTGTCTGAAGTGTTTGTCAGATGGTTGAATAGCTTCAAAAACACCCTCCCAGCCCGACGCCTCTCACCTTTATGAGGCAAGATTATTAGGGGCTGTGTCCGACCATTTCAAAACACTTTGAATACACCTTACTGTTCAGCCTGGTGAAACTACTCTCAGTCCAACTCGTAAAAACAATAATTTGTCATGTATTTATTATATTTATGATTCTTCGGTAGGCGTTATAAAACTGTGGAGGTGTGCCACAGATGGCTCTATGCTGAGGTTTGATTAGGCCTTAGAGGAAATGTAGAAAATCAGTGAACAGGACTGCTTTATGTCAACACTGGGTTTGCAGGATGTTTGTATAAATGTGATCAAATACGTTGATTTGTAGTATTTTTATTGACCGGATGAACCAAAAACACATTTACACATTTTCTTCAATGGCCAAAATGTAATTTCAGAACACATCGGCCATCGTCTGACAACAATTTAGCTTTTTAAAAAAAGTTATCTGCATTAATATGTCTGTTAGCACAAAAGTGTCTCTCGTCATTCGGATTGCAGAGGAAGTCTTATCCATCCTCACTAATCCTGTTAATTAGTGAGCTTTACAGGTATTGGCGGGTGTGGGTGCTTACTGTCTTTATGCTAAGCAAAGATAACAACATCCCGACTCACAAACTAGAGGAATAGTTCAACATAAAGATTGGCTGTTGGCCTCAGCTGATGGGTTCTGAGATCGTTTAGTTTCAAGTCAAATACATCAACCTTTGAGAAAAACACGAGTTATATATAGTTGTAATTATAGTTTGAGATATAAACACGGCATTTGTTAGAGACGGTTGCACGCAATCTGAGAAAAAGTCAAAATTTCTCTACCCTCAGAGTGGAGACGCCAGTTTAGGCCAATGGCTCGAATACTGACAGCCAAGCTAGTGCGTGCAGTAGACGCCACTGTACAAATCGGTCCCGCAGTCTGGTGGTGTGGTGGTGTGGTGTGGTTCAGGAATACACAAGACATCTTAGCCAACAGCATCCGAGCTGAGAGCTACAAAGCGTTCAAAAACAAGGGTGAGGAAACACCACGGCACAAGAAGCTTCAAGATTTCCATCACCTTTCTCGATGCCCAGAAACGAGTCCCATGGTTCGACTTTCGACTATCAGTCCTGCTGATTGACTTTGCTCTGAAGCACATTGGTCCAGTCACACCTGGCCTACAGGTGAGATGCCTGGAACATTCTTTCAGATAACTGTAGGTCACACTGTTGCTCAAACAGTTGAATCGCAGCCTCTCTCAACCCTCAGAGGCAACAACTGCTGTCCCACATTACAACAGCTGTTTCTTCACACGATGACTACATCACCGTCTCACAAAACACACATGTTCGGCTTCCTACCCAACAATTTAACTGCCGAACAGTACAGAACGGTCGACGCCTGAGGCAGATCATCACACTGATGTCAGCCAACACGCAGCCGCCACACGCTCACACACCAGCAGCCAGAGAAAGCCAGACAAATATCAGCAAATGAAGAGGCTCGAGGACGCATCAGTGTACCTACATATGGATTATTTTCAACTATTTCCTCTTTAGATTAGAGATTTTATTTCCTGTTTATGGTGAACCAGCTGTGAACAAAGCAAAAACAAACACACATTTGCTAATTGGTCAATTAAACCAGCAATTTTATGGCCACTTGGGGGCAGTGTCACAACCTATTAAGTTGATATGTTGAACTTGTTGAACTTGTTGCTCATTTACACGTCGAGCAGTTCCAAACAAACATTATCGTTTATTTGGAGCCGTGTTTGCGTCTTTTAGCTCTGTTTTTGGTCTCTACCAACTCCCGAGGGAAATATCTGACTCTTTAGCTGCTAAATGCTCCACCATGTTCAGCAGCTCGCCTCCAACTGGGTCTGTTTGCTGTTTGGTGGTGTACAACACTGGACCAGCTAAACAATGAGCTGAAATTTGCCACAGAGCTCTGTAAGGCAGAGCTGCAGAGCAGGTAATAACTCCCTAACTCATCACTACGAGCAACACCTTTGACTTTGTCATTTTATACATTGTTATAAAAATGCTGATTATAACCACTTTAACAGCAACGAGCTGCACAGCCATTAATACTCCAACCATGAACAAATGAACCATCTCTGAACCATACTAGTGATATTACAGATGCTTTATACTTTACATGAACTTTTCCTTCCAGGCAGCCACTAGTTTGATTTGAACATTTGATACAGGAGAGGAAAGGAGAAAACTGTAACACAATATTGTTTCTAATTTAGCTTTTTTTTGTTTAAAATACTAGATAGGCTGCAAGGCTGCTTTGTTTTAAACCCCAAAAGGTTAATAACCACTGAGATACTGCAGATAATTCATCCATAAATGCAGACCTCATGTTCCCTGCGATGGATTGCGAAACTCAAGCAAGTTTCAAGAGTCTACTAACCAAACTAACACAATACAAACATAAGTGGACACAAAATGACAGAGACATGCATACAGATTTGATAGTCCTGTTAAGTATGCAGCTTGTAGTAAGTTAACTTAAACACACATAGGTCAGTTATTATACGACCGGCTGCAACAGAGTATCACTGAGGTTTAATGAGTCTGGTGGGAAAAGTGAATTCAGGGGAAATGCCCTTAAAAAAAAAAAAAAAAAGAGACAGGAGGTACCTGCAGTGGTAAACAGGATGTGGAGCTACCGCGTGTGTGTGTGGTGTGTGTGTGTGTGTGTGTGTAGAAGGTTTGACCCATGATACACACACACACAGATTCCAACGTGGTGAAATCATAACCCCGCCCACCCACCCCCCCAATTCACCACAAACATCCCTCCCCTCCGAGGACCCAATGAATGGTGGCAAAGGAACAAAAGCCACACACACACACATCCCTATACATTATTCAACACCCAATTTAAACACAACCATAAACACACCTTGCAAACTGATGTCTGGTCAGTTACACAACTTTCACTCCTTGTTTTTAACTCCTTTTCCTAACTCTGTTTGCCACGACTTAAAGCAACATTATGTAACTTTTCTCTCATGAACTAGCAGATTTTAAATCACGTTGATGTTACACTGACTTGTAATCAGGTGAATGGTGTCTCTGTCATTTGTACATCTGTTCTCACACAGTAACTTTGGGCTCTGGGTCGGGAGAAGTACGTAACGCTTTACGGCACTAAGTCACACACCACCAACTATTTCACTGATTTTGGTGATACTGGATCATATTTTATGGAGAAAATGTTTTCTGGTTTTCCCTCTGATGTCCTCCAGCTGCTCCACCTCAACTCTCTGTGATTTACAGAGTTTCCTGATGGACAGTGAAGTAAACTGCTGCCAGCTGTAGCTGCTGTTAGATAATGTTAGCTCAGTTTGTTAGCCGGGCTGCCCGGACTGTGAGCTCTGAACACCGGGGGATTGTTAGTGTTTGTACCACAGACGTTTTGGACCACCGGGAAGAAGAGGAGGTTTTCCTGCCCTGGAACACAGGCCGGTGTCATGCCAGAACCAGAGCTGGCCAAGCGAGTAATGTAATTGGGCTCAGCCGCCTCTAAGGACATAATGGCAGACGCAAAAAGGCTAAAGAGGACGTTGACGGAAGAAGCCAAGAAGAGAAAATGAGAGACTGAGCGAGCAAGAAGCTGCCGGACAAGAGTAAATCTGGGACTGACTTTTAGTCGTTGGTGAAAATAAAAGGCTGAAAGACAGACGCCAAGCTGGGCTGACTGCTGTTGGACTAGTAAGTAATATTAGCTGGCTGCTATGTCTTGTGTTGTTTTGCTGTTAGCAAAGCTGTCGAATCCCTAGTTTTTGATCATAAGTACTATAATCATAACAAATACACGTTGTACATATACAGCTGTCCATATTTACGACACTGAAGCAGGTCGAAGCAGCTACTTCTGCTGGCGAAAAGTTCCACAAATGAAGGACCTGCCCTTTAGTACCAGTAACAGTTCACGGTATGAACGTGTAGCTCAGCCAGCAAATTTGAACTTCCCTTTTGATGATCACATAAAAGCGGTTTCCACTTTATACGGTGGAAGTGAAAGGGTGGATGTACTTTCTCTTTGAGCACCAAGAGCACCGCCCTTTTGGGGGTATTGGGGGTTTGAGGTACAAATTACTGGAGGTAAGTAAGAAAGTATGTTTCTAATAATTTGGGTGAAACGACCCTTTGAGCCTCCAGTGGGGTTGAAATCACTTAAAATCAGCTTTCAAGGTCATGTGAACCGTTTCCAGAGAAGTCAGCAGTCTTCCCTCATAGCATCATGTCGGCACTCCCAAACTGTGGCACCCACTGATGACATCACCATATGATGCATTGCTGTAATAACGGTGCCGCTTAATAAGAGTCACATGAGTCATGCAGCAGCAGCTCAGAGGGGGTGATCCCACCAAAAAAAAAAAAAAAAAAAAAAAAAAAAAAACAGATTACAGACACAGAGAAAGAGGCAAGAAGCTTTTAATGCCTTTGATTTGGTTAATGAGGGGCGAGAGAGATACAGAGTGTGTGTCATTCTGTCTCGCTCTCTTTAATCTGGTCACTGGTTGGACTCAAACAGCTGCAGAGATGAAGAGAAAAAGATCAAAGAGGAAGAAAAACTCGCTCTCAAGTCTTCCAGACTCACAAAGAATCGAAGAAGTGAATACTGCTCGCTCTATTTCACTTTATCCCAGAGTTATCTATCATTTTAAAATCATTCCCAGTGCATCAATACATTAAAAGTCAGTTAGTTTAAGTTGTCATCAATAACCAGAACTGGAAAAACATGCCATAACATAGAGATCTGACCTTTTTCTGCAGGTTTCTTCTTGCAAATCAAAAAATATCTCCACTGTAATCGTCCCTGTTTTTGTAATCTGATGGATTCTGTCGTGAGAAAGATCCTGACCCCACAGTGCATCGTGGAAAGTGACGAAGACATTGTGACGTGTGACAAACAATGACGGCATAAAGAATGGACAGAGCATTAGTGACGTCACCCACAAGTTTCCTTAGAGCTGTTTTGAAGCTGGAAATATGCAGCACTGGCCAACGCCATGTTGGATGTTCTGCCTCTTCTGCCTCTAAATCTAAATATTGGCAAAGATGTGGATCATCGGCTGACCGATTGAAGCCTGGGTGCTCAAACAAGCTACAAAACTACAGTTGATGGCAGTAACATGCCAAGAAACATAGCAATGTGCCAAGACTCGCGTTCAGAGCCGTCCATGGTCAGGCACCTGCCTACATTAAAGAGCTACTGAAGCCATTTAGTACGAGAAGGGATGTGACGTCCTCTGATCAGGGTTTGTTAGCTGTTCCTCGCTCTAAGCTCAAGACAAAACAAGTCTGGGCTTTCAAGGTTGAAGCTCCTAAACACTGGATCTTCCTTCCATCTGTGCTTCTGTTTTTTCCAGTCATTTACTTATTCTTTGCTGTGCCTTTTTGTTTTAGCTGGTTATTATATGTTTTATCAACTCTAGGAGGTGCTAATTAAACAAAATATTGACTAACAACTTTTGTTTGATTGGACAAACTCTCAGAAAAAGCAGGACTGTACCTCTTGACTGAGGCGCCTCATGTACAGCTTTGTGTCATCTGCATAAAAAGGAACGTTTGTATCATACTGGCGAATAAAGGAGCGTTGTAGCGGTTTGATAGTAGGTCTGGAAACGTTCTTGTACATGTGTACTCTTTGATTCTGAACGACCTGTACACAAGTACTCGTTTCCTCTCCCACCACAACCCCACTTCATGATTGAGAATACAAACAAGCGTGCCTAAATGAATTTCACGCATAGAAAATGAACGTCTACTCAGTTTACAGTGAAAAAGATAACTCAATCAGTGATGTCAGTGAGGATGAGGAGATATATTGATGTGTGGATGCCAGACACAAGACTCAAAAAGCAGGAAGAAAACAAAACAAAGCCAGGAAACAGCTTGCACAAATAAGTGATAGATTTACGACTATTTACAAGCAAGTATAATTACTCAAACTATGAAGTCGTTCATGCAGACAGTCGGTCTTTGTCAACATTAACCCTTCGGCGTGACAGATCCTGTGGTGATGAGGTTTAGTGGTCGCTCTCTCTGAAGGAATGAACGGGCTCAAAACAGAAGAGGTACACAAACTCCAACCAGACTTCAGCCTCACGGGTCTCACACAACCGCCGACTAAATAAATAACACGATCCCTTGAGCAGAAACAGGCCGAAGCACATCCTCCTCCATTGTCAGCCGCCGTCACTCTAGGAAGTCTCTTTAATAAAGACTTTTGGTTAACGGGCATTACTGACGACTGAACGTGATATTTATGGAGTAAAACATTAGTGGGCCTAAAATTGAGCTTTGTGGCACGTCACAGGTGAGACGGGCAGGGAAGGACACTATCAGAGATGACCATGAAGCGAGATGTTGTGGTCCAATGGGTCAAATATAACAGAAAGGTCGAGCATCATAACATGAACTTAAAATAAAACTTTAAAAAAATACGTACACAAACTAGTTTCCACTAGAGAGACCGAGTTAGATGAAGTTTGATCCGAACAAACAGCCAAGGAAACATGAAAACATGAGAACCACAAGAGAGCTGAGTAACCAGCACAGTGCTGCCCTGTCATTACCACACAAACACACACACACACACACACACACACACATACATCTGGCATTACGTCTGCATGCATAAACAGGACACACACTGACAAACACACTGCAGCGTTTAGCCTCACATGACCTCACCCTGCTGGTTCCCAGTCCATGATGTCATCAGAACCAGACCGGCAATATGGTGAGGAAGAGGATGGTGAAGAGGAAAAGAGGAGAGGGGATAGTGATGGAGAGAAAATGAGGAGACAAAGAAGAGCAGAACAAGGTGTGTTTAGGTTGAACATGAAGCATTTTCAGGGCACTCTGGTAGCTCAACTGGTAGAGTTTGCGCCTCATGTACAAAGGCCAAGTCCTTACTTCAGCAGACCAGGGTTTGACTCCAACCTGTAGCCATTTGCTGCATCTAACCCCTTCCTCCTCTCTCCCTCTTCCAGGTCAATGGGAAGACAGGTTCAAAAGTCCAGGAAAGCTACTCGATGGGCCCTGAAGTGGGATTGTTTTGACTTTAACTTAACTTAATCATCCATCCATCCATCCATCATCTATAACCACTTACAGCATACATATAACCTCTTATTCTTTGGACAGTCGCAGATACCTCAAGCCAATCCCAGCAGACATCGAGCAGGTCACCAGTTCCAACTTAAATAAGTTTTAACATTAAAAAACTAAATTATTCTATCTTTAAACATACTAGATTTCACCTTCTGAGTGTACAGAAATAAAAACACAAACAAAAACATCTCAGCTGTGAGAGTTTGCAGCATTTCTTTGATTTACGGTGACAGTAAAGTAACCGTTGGTCAGACATGCGATGACGTCAACTTGAACTTGATTGAGGAAACAAACAATGATTGTTAGTTGCAGCCCCAACAGAATACTCAATTGAAAGAATAAATAACCAAGATTGCAAGTCAGCGCAGACATCTGGCGCCAACTTGTTTCTCGATACTTGTTGATGGACGAACATCTAAAGTAGTGAGGGTTCAATACTAAAGGAGGGAAGAAGAAAAGAGAACAAAGAAGAAGAGGAGGAGGAGAAGAGTTAAAGAGAAGACGAAGAACTGGAACAAGAGTGAGTAAGAGGAGCAGAGATGTTTGTAGCTGAGCCAGGCTGCAGGAGGTTCACCACAGTGATTATCACTGAACAATCCTCTGTAAACCACCACCACAGCCACACATATGTTCAACACCACAGTGTGTGTGTGTGTGTGTGTTGGGAGTGTGGGGTGAGTTAAATTTAGAGATTTGGGGTTTTCATGCATGTGTGTGTGAGAGAGAGTGTGTCTGTGTGAGAGTGTGTGTGTGTGTGTGTGTGTGTGTGTGAGTGAGTGTGCGACACTGAGATAACAGTTTCTTTGTTGCAGTGAAATGTCTGTCACCTTCATCATCAGTCAGATCATCATCATTAACCAAACATTTGGTGAACAGCGACTGTCTGTGACTCTGTGTCATGTCTGCTTCATCTCCAACCACACAACTGAGGTGTGTGTGTGTGTGTGTGTGTGTGTGTGTGTGTGTGTGTGTGTGTGTGTGTGTGTGATTATATTCCCAACATCAAAGACACTCTGCACCAGAAGACAATGACACCCGCGACATGATGACAACAATTCACCTTCATAAAAGACACGAACGTCTGCTGTGAGAGAACAGGACGACTGGCGGTGACAAGGGAACAAAGAGAGGTGTGAACAGAGTGTTTCATGTTGGACATGGGTTTTTTCCCACCCAAGAGGAAAGAAAAATAAATTTCCATTAACATCCATGTAAACTTCCCCCATAGGGCAGAACGAAAACCACCCCACCAGGCATTATAGTGTTCAATCTTTGTGATTTGGGTGGACTGGCCCTTTAAAAAAGAGCTTATTTTGGGGGCATCTTTTGCTTTAATTTAACAGGACAGCTGAAGACAGACAGGAAAGAAGGGAGAAAGATTGGGACGACATGAAGCAAAGGAACACAGGCCAGAGTCGCTGCAGCGAGGACTTAACCTTTCAAACCAGCTGAGCTAACAGACCGCCTTGGTTTCCTCCTTACTTAATGGATAGAGTCACCTTTTTAATGAACATGTTAGCAGCTACCAGGCAACCAGTGGCGACTAGAAGAAGTTTGTGGTTGCAGCCAAGAAAAAGTCCAGCACATCAAATGGTGAACTGGTGTTTTTAAAACACACTCAACAAAATGTAACGTGTTCATTAGCGAGCTTCACACGCGAGGTCCCCACCAGGCACCTCTTGGCGGCGCACACGGATGCGGCCGGCGGAATTTAGCAGTAAGAGGTGCTGGCGAATTTTGTTACCTTTGGACAACAACCAGGTTAGCGGTATGTGGACTTTGTGAGGGGTACAGTAGCAAGAAGACCTCTTGTTTGAGTCACAAGGCAAAAAGTTTGGGAACGACTGCACTGAAAAATACCACAAAAATTAAATAAATCACATTCAACCAGTGTGGTGATGGCTCCAATCGTGAATAAACACGAAGAAATCTGACTTCCTGGAATAAATTCTTTAAAATGTGTTGTTGATTGCAACCTCGTCGCCTCACCCTCCCCTTCTTAACGCAAAGGAGAAACTACGGTACACAAACACACAAAAGGCGCTACCTGGAGCCAGTGTTTGGTTAGTTGTCCTGGGCTACTGTAGCAAAATGATGCTTCAAGGCTCATTTTAAGGTAACAAAAACAAAATTATTCTTATTTTCAGTTGATTATACACTAAAGAAAACATGGTCATGCATATTATAATTGATTTCTGTACATAGAGAACTTTAAATGTGACACACTGGACCTTTAAATGTTCCTCAAAGTGGACTGGACATTTGTTCCTTTAAGCTTCACATTGAAAAACCAGCACAAAGCTGCAACATTTAGACCTGAAACCAACAAAGGAGCTTTCTCTGCACAGAGGAGATGTGTGCGTGAGTGTGTGTGTGAAAGTCTATATCCCTGCCACTCTCATGTTACCTTTTCTGCAGCAACACAGAGGCCCTGTGTGTCGCGTCTCTCGCACACAAAACACACACTGCAGCCTTCTTGCGTGAGACGTGACGTGACAAAGTCAGACGGATAAACAAAAGTTTATATTCTGTGTTTAAAGCACCTTCAGAGACAGCATCAAACAGAAGGAAAGCTGCTGGCAGTCACAACAGTATTGTTTTTTTCCTCCATCTTTGAGCTGCAGGTTTCACTTTGTGACTTACAGTTGAGCCAAATGTCCAATCAAAGTGTGCCGGCCGCCCTGCCCTTAAAAGCCGATTGGCTCTGTGTGTTTTTAGCTGTCCTTTAATGGTTTAGTCACACCTGAATGAGGCTTTTAGCAGCGTCACTACATGTCTTAGCTCTGCAGGTCTTATATTGTTATTTTCATGTTAAGTTAGGCTCATAAATGGCACCAATTTACACGTGAGTGATATTTTACATGCTCTGGCAAACTCCCAGAATTAACGGTGATTGACTAAACCTGCCAGCGCAGTGAGAAGAGCTGTATTAGTCAGTTTGAGTCACGCTGTTCATTCCTACCAAACAGACAATGTTATGTGACTCACATTTGAAGCTCTCTGACTCAGACAGGTGAACAATGACGACTAGTTCATGGGAAAAAAAACAAATCAAAAAAGGCACAAGCCTGAGGACATAAAAACCTGCAACAAGAAACATCCAATCACTGGTTGCCAACTAAACTAGTTCAGCTGCTCGGTTTCTCACCGGTTTTAACAGATGACATCACATCACTCCATCGGCTTCCTGTTCGTTTTAGGATTGATTTTAAGATTTTACTGATCACTTTTAAACCTTGTCTGGGTCTGGCCTCTCACTATATTGCCAGTATATTGACCCCAAATGAGCCAGTTCACACCTTTGAACCATGGGCACTACTAGAGGTGACTACACCTCCATCAGGACTTTGGAAAGACCTGCCCGAGGAGATAAGACGAGCTGATTCTTATAAAACATTTCTTAAAACTAATTTTTATCATTTCTTTTGTCACCTTTTTGATGTCAGCTTCCACCTCTTATATAGATTTAAACCCAGTATTAATCTTCTGCTGTTCTTTAATTTCTAAGCTTTTAGAAATGATTTTTAGTCGCTCTGCCTGTTTTCTGTCATCTCCATTTGAACTTGTTTGTTCCTCTGCTCTGTAAAACACTTTATAAATCTTGTTTTTATAAGGTGGAAGATAAATAAAGATGTTATTATTAAACATATGTGTAAACATGTTTTCCAGCTTGCTGAGTAATTGTAAATAATGTAATTAAACAGCTAGATATTGAGATTTGAACACTGCACTTATTCAAATAAGGAAATGATTTTTTTTTCCAGTCCTATCAGTGATGTTTATAAATGTTTAGACATCCAAAATTTATTAATTTTCACAATAAGCTCAACTCACATGACCTCCATGCTTGTCTGGTTTAATGTTTTGGATGCTGCAGGAAACATTTCATCAGTTCACCCCAACACAACGACTAAAGAAGGACGTTTTTATAGACTCTGTTTGTAACAGTTTTAACCTGAGAGCAGTTCTCCCCCCCAAAAAAATTTGTTTTCTGTTCCAACACCACAAGTCATGCTTTAATCCCTCCAAAACCATCCTTCATGGTGGAGAATCAAAACACTGAAAGAAAAATGTGAAAGTTATCCCAGGCCTGTTTATCAAGTTATTTTTCCTAGTTTTGACCTTATTTGCGGTCGACTCGAGTCGTGATCTGGTTGTGATTATTGATGTGGTTGTAATTATCATGGCGGTTGCATCTCGACAGAAGTAGTAACCAGGAGGAGCCGAGGATCTGGACTTTGAAACGGCTTCGCGTGGACGCCCCATGTTTGTGTTCTGCAGTGAAAACCAAAGACGGAGGACAAAGGCCGGAGCCATAAATATGACAGCAGCTCTGATGGAGGAGTGAAACAAACGGGTTACTGCGAGAGTCAAGAGGGCTGTGAGGTTTGTGTGAACACAGCCAAGCAAAACACTCCTGCCAGCTATGACTTATAGACATGGGAGACCTTCGCATGTCAAGAGTCTCACATTAGAAACTCCGACATCCAAAAGGAAATGAGGATGATTCATGAACTTCTTCAGGTCACTGCAATGTTTTTGTTTGGTTTTTGCTTCACGTCACTGGAAATTTCTGTCATCATCGTCAGATAAAGTCTTAAGACAGACTGACGTACTCAGACAGTGCATCTGTCCAGAGTATTCGTCCAACAGAATATTTGTACAGACATTCGTGGTCCCCAGAAGATGAATCGTAATGACTTTGTTGATGGGGTTCACGTCAGTGATTTGGAATAAACTGCCTCAACAACCGCTGAATGGATTGTCATGAAATCTGGTTCACATTTTCACATTTCTCTTCAAGATGAAGTGTAAGACCAGGCTCACATCTTCTGGTCGTGCTCATTTGGTGCTGGCAGATTTTGTTAACAGACATCGCCAGGCTAGCTGTTTCCAGTCTTTGTTAGCACGCAGACCTCTTGTTTAAGTCACATGACTCAAAGGTGCGCGTGAACGACTGCACTAATATCACATTGGAGGCTTTAATCGTGAATAAACATGAAGAAATTTGACTTCCTGGAATAAATCCATGTTTGGCTGTTGGTTGCAACCACCTCGCCTCGCCTCACCCTCTCCTTCCTAGCGTGAAAGACAAACTTCGGTACACAAAGCAAAGTGAAAAACATTTTGTACCATGGAAACGCTCCTAAAGATCTCAGTAGGAGCCACACATACCTCCTTATAGCTGCAAATAGGGTTGCAAAATTCTGGGAATTTTCAAAGTTTCCATGGGAATTAATGGGAATAAACAGGAATAAACCGGGAATTTACAAAATTGAAGGTTGGTGCTTAACAGTTAACTTAAATATAGTTGGGGAAAATATATTTTAGCATAACCATGACTAAAACAACCAGATTTCATGCAAGTACACTTGAATATCTGCTATTCTTCCATCACATGCACAGATGATTTCTACAACCCTGGGCCACACTTTAGAGCTCAGAGCACACAGAGACTATTGAAGCCACACATTTGAGCTTGTGGACGACATAAAGTGAAGTAAGTGTTGATGATATTCGGGGGTAAATATATTTAGATAAATATAATATAGCTAGCATCATTTCATTGACCATCTTCCATCTTATCATGATGCTAGCTTACCCCCAATTACTAAATTACCCCCAGTGTCCAGTTAATTCACATAAATTTCCATAATTCCCATGGAAAGTTTCCAATTTGGAATATTTCCCAAATTCCCCAGCTTAACTTTCCACTCCTTTGCAACCCTAGCTGCAAGTAGAAGTTCAGAGGAACCGTCCCACCATCGGCCTTCTTATTAACATATGTACTGGTGATAACCGTGATATTAAAGATATGTAAATACACACGATTGTTTAGTTAATCCAGCGGCTCTTGAATCATTTGCATTTCTTCTTGTTCTCTCTTTGTACTTCCCGATCAGTGTAATTGTTCTTTCTGTAGTCATGGTGACAGACTCTTCACCTGCACGCACACTCGTGTTTTGAGTTTAATTCATTTGCCCAAAAAAAGAAACAAAACACACAATAAATGTTAAAGATGAATTTGACTTAGAGCAATTTATTGTGTCCAGATTCTCCACAGATTCTTCGGCCACATGTTTTAGCAAATGTTAGCGTGCTAACAAGCCAAACAAAGACAGTAAACATGGTTAAACTTCAACATCAGCATGTTAGCGTACTCAGCTCACGGCCAACCAAACGTCAGCAGTGCCACCCTGAAACCACATCTGGTCCAGATCAGTCTGCTGCGTTCAAGTTTACTGTGCAGTGCCCGGCTCTCTCATCCTTTGTGTACATAAATAAATAGACCGTTCATACCATAACATTTAAAGCCTACAATAACCCTCACAGTCCGCGTAACAGTAACACTTACAACCCACATAACCATACACTCAGCACACTGCAGAGAAGGACTCCAGCCAAGTGAGCAACCGAGTCCTTCTTCATACATCCACGGTGTTCACGTCTGGACACTTCAAATCAGATCCTGGAAATAGCCTTGAAAAGCATGGATCTGTGGACTTATTCACCTGGTTTTCCAGGCTGTTGTATGGTGGTCCTTCCTAACGTTTCATACTTTACGTGATCTGTTACAGACGCTCAACTTCAAAGCAGCAAATATACCCGACAAAGAGCTTCAAATGAAGTCATGTTCACGTCAAGTTGCCTCTGTTTCTCATCCCTAGACTCTCTCACACGGCACCTGAACGCAGCATCAGGCAGCTCCGGGTCATTGAAGTTATGTGACACTTCCTCCTCAAAGCCACAACGCCCCTCCTGTGGACTCCACAGCCAATCGCTGGCTTTGTTTACAAAGGTTGCCGGGACAACAGGTGGAATGCGCCTCATCTTGTGCTGACCTTGGGACACTTTTCTGCCTGTGTTGTCATTCAGTAGTGTGTTAGTGTGCGTGTGTGTGGGTGTGTGTTTTCAGCCCACAGACCTCCGTCTGTGCCTTTATGATATAATTTATGACGTAATTATGATGATTAGAATTGTTTTTATTGTTATGAACGTGAACAATAATGCTGCTGAATCAGTTTCGGTGCAGTCTTTTCCAAAAATAGGCGTTTCATTGTCTCAACCGGTTTTTATAAATAACTTTCCACACTTTGTGTTTATGTATTTCATGTAGTTTCACTGGTTTTATTGACGTTTAAGTCGTTGTATTCTCCCGAAGGGGGAATTCATGTGGTCAAAACCAGGAAATGAAAATGACAAAAGAGCATCGAGCAACATAGATCAAAAGAAACCATTATATCAACAGAGCACAGGAGGATTAACATAAACAACAATGAAAAAAAAGATCACGTGCGTGACTCTTTAGCTGTCCGAATTTCCCTCTCAAATCAAATCAGAGTTCGACCTGAACAAGTCTGAAGGAGAAACTCCTCAGACGGCAGAGGAAACTCATCAAGACACAAAAAAATGAAAGAAGAAAACGTTCGTGTCAGAAACAGAACGTTGAGTTTCAGGAAAACTTGATCCTGTTAGACCGAAACCAAACATCTATCAGCTGTCAGAGCCGAGCTGGACGCAGACTGTTGTTGACACACAGCGCCATGGCAACCGAAAGAGTGGCCGAAAGAGAAGAGAGAGAGAGAGAGAGAGACTGAGTGAAAGCAAGAGTAAAGTGTGTGTGTGTGTGTGTGTGTGTGTGTGTGTGCAGTGTGGTTTCTGGGCCAGGACAGGAGTAGTCTGCCAGTCAGTTTAGTTAATATGTCACAGAGAGAGAGAGTCACGACCCGTCTGGTCTGGATGTTAGCTGACATTAGAGAGACTACAGCTGCAATACATCTATTTTCACTGTGGATTAAGTTGTCACTTATTTCTTAAATTAATCATTTAGTCTATAATAAAATATGGAATTGGTGCATCACTGTCTGGGTTAAGCAGATCAGGTACTGAGCTAGAGAATCTAAATATCAGAGTCAAAATCGAGGCAGCAGAAGCAGAAATGTTGCAATGTTTAGTCCCTAATGTGGGTCAAGCTCCAAAAACACTGCATCCTACATTTCCCATGATGCAACTCAACAGCATACATCATGACACCCTCCGTGCATGAGGTCCCGTCTTGACGGTAACCCAAGTTTTGCAAGTTTACGCCATTCTTGTCTCGCCGACTTTGAAGAGCATCTGCAGTCGCACGAGGAGAAAACCAGCAGACTAAATTTGTTGTTTTAAAGTACCAGTGTGAACGACGTAGTGGCATCTAATGGTGCAGCCAGTTGCGGATTGCAACCACCTCGCCTCAACATCTCCTTCCTAGACGATGACGGCTGCAAAACATGCAAAAAAAACGATCTCTTGAACAACCGTTTAGCTTGTTCTTTCTGGGCTCGAGGAATCTGCAGCGTCTGTCAAGGCTCATTATGAAGTTATAAAAACAGAAAGATTCTTATTTTCAGCTGATTATACACAAATGAAAACGTAGTTATGATTATTATATTTAATTTCTGCCATATTCTGTAAATAGAGACCCTTAAATCTCACACAGTGGACCTTTAAAGAGCAACAGAATGTCTGGAAAACCTTCAGAAAGTCAAGTGACGTACTATAAATAGCAATAAAGTCAATTTAGGGAGGCAGTCGTGGTGGATGAATCACACACACACACACACACACACACACACACACACACACACACACACACACACACACACACACACACACACACACACACACACACACACACGCGGGACTATCGTCTGGGCTTCACGTCCAACATGAACTAAAAGTTGATGTTGGCTGTCTATATTTAGACTTAATGGATTTTTTTTTTTTTAATGCACCAAATCTACTTGGTAATGTTTAGAAAAACACAGTTTGGGTTAAAATATTGAGTCAATTATCAGCTCTCCTCTTGAACGGTAGTCACATGATTACTTTTTCTTGGAGCATTCGTGTCGTGCTGACGTCAGAGCGAACTCGCTTTAGCACCCTGGAAGGGTCAAAAAACGCATAATTTCCAGTGCAGCAGGAATAAGTAACCAGTAACCAAGTGTTTAGAGCAACAAAGAGCAAAAAAAAGCTTGTTAATGAAGTGGAAATAGGCTGAATCATTGCTGCATATTAAAATGTAACAGATACGTTTATACATAAATGTTTTTTTTCCAGATTAAAAACAGGCCAACGCTTCAGTCGCTTCAGTTTTTTAACTCTAAACACACGTTACTTCACCCAGAGCTAATGTTACTCATCAGAAACACAGACTGGTAACACTGAATCTGTGTGCGAGTGTGTGTGAATGAGGTCACACCGTCTAATCGAGGTCACACCTGAAAGCTACAGATCCCGTCGGGCCTGTTCTCGGTGTTTTCACCTGGTTCCTCTCTGAGCGCTGCAGCACGAGGGAAAGTCAGACATCTTTAAATTTAGAAATGAAAGAAAATAAACCCAAAATATGTACAAATATGTACAAATCGCTTGCCTTGCAGATTTTGAAAGACGATGAGGGTGTGTCTAATTGCTGGTGTTTGGCACGGTGAGCCCGTACATCCTGCATGCTTCACAGTCTAGTAAAAGGTGAAACTTGTGTGGTATTTCCGATATTTACTGGCACAGATTTTACAGCTTTTGCTATACACAACACCGACCTGTTAGCCTCTTTTAGCTCCTTGTTTTCTCCATAAAATATGATCCAGTTTCACCAAAATCAGTGAAATAGTTGCTGGTACGTGACTTAGTGACGTTAAGTGTCACGTACTTCTCCCGACCCGGAGTAGTGTGAGAACAGACGTACGAATGACAGAGACACAATTCACCTGATTACAAGTCAGTGTAACATCAACAGGATTTAACATCTGTTAGTTCATGGTAGAAAAGTTACACAATGTTGCTTTAAATCTTTCATGTACAACAGAACCAAACAGCTCAGACGTCAAACACATTCAACACGTTGTAATAATGAGGTTATTTGTGTTTGCTCTGTTAAACTCCTGTCACATTTTGTGTGGACACAGACTGTTCAAACAAAAACACAGTGGTGCGTTTTCATGTTTCAATAGAAGTGTTGAAACATGCAAGTGTGAACGGATCATTGAGGTTAAAGAAAGTTAAAAATCTGATCTGCGTCTCTTCATGAATGAATAATCTGAGAGCATCTGGAGCCGTTAGCTTCTCACACTGCTGGTTCATGGGGTGTGTGTGTGTGTAGTGTGGTGTGGCGTTCATCATGTGTGTGTGTGTGTTGACTCCACCCTGCTTCATACCCACCAGCTGTGGTTTGTTCCTGGTGTAACTGTAGCTGAGGATCGACCTCATCTATCATCTTCTGCTGTCTCTGTCTGAAAACTGTTTCATGATGTTACAGGAGCTGCAGATTTTTCTGTCAGCTTCAGTGAAGTTTCAGCGTCCTGCAGTCAAAATGCTTCGGCCTCCTTTGAACACTTTAAACTTAAACGTGTCGCAGAAGCTTCAGGAGATTAAATATAAACTAGTAGAAGCTGAAGTGAAGTCATTCCTGACTGAACGTTGGTGTGTGGTTCGTGATGCATGGCAGCGATTCTTCAAGATTTTATCACTCTGAGATTGCAAAACTCAGTGTGTGTGTGTGTGTGTGTGTGTGTGTGTGTGTGTGTTTTACCTGCCTGTGTGTGTGTGTGTGTGTGTGTTTATCAAAAGGGCGTTGGCCCTCTGCTTGTGCAGACAGGTGTGTTGCATCGTGGCTCCGTCTAAACTTTCTGTGATTTACAGAGTTTCCTGATGGACAGTGAAGTAAACTGCTGCCAGCTGTAGCTGCTGTTAGCTAATGTTAGCTCACTTTGTTAGCCGGGCTGCCCGGACTGTGAGCTCAGAGCACCGGGGGGAGTGTTAGCGTTTTCTACCACCGGGAAGAAGAAGAGGTTTTCAGGCTACAATGGCAGAGGCAAAGAGACTGAAGAGGACGTTGATGGAGGAAGCTAAGAAGAGAAAATGAGAGTGAGCGAGCAAGAAGCCGCCAGACGAGTAAATCTGGGACTGACTTTTAGTCATTGGTGAGAGCTTGGTGAAATAAAAGGCTAGTATAAGTTGTCGACTTGTCGACTTTATGACAGTGGTATTACACTCTGAAACTGGGGGAGCTAAATCACAAAAACACCAATTTATACGTAGTGTTCCTTTAATAAAAACATGTATTCATGGTCCATATGATCCAGATATGGATCTCAAACTTTGATTAATGCTCTATATTCTTGAAAAACCTTATGAATCTCTAACTTGGACACATGTGCTGAAGATATTCCTGACTGTCTCAGTGTGTGTTACAGACAAAAGCCAGGGGGCCTCTCTGAGGGGCCCCACGCCACAGTTAACCATTAACACACACACAGATAGCTGAAAAGGAGCCGCTGAGTTACTTCACTTTGTCCGACGACAGCAAACATCTCCTTCCCACGCTCCCTCCCTCCCTTCCACTATCTCTCAGTTTGTCTGATGCGCTCTTCCTGTCATGGAAGTGAGATATCTGACAAACTAACGTTACCTGTGTAACCGTACTGGACTCCACCTTCACAGATTAAGACTCACTGAGGTCTTGTTGTGGACCAAAGTCCTGTTCTTATGATCCACAATAAGATCTACACTGTTTTGACAAAATACAGATGAGCTGCTCGTCTGAAGTTTTATCAGGATCTTCACAAGACGGGCCTTCTGAAACTCTTGAACATCACCTGTATTTAATATGAGACAAAGTAGCAGACGATTATAAAGCAGTTTGTTCACACACCGAGTTCGTGTCTTTGCCTGTTTGGTTTGGTTCATTTAGGCTTGTGTTAAACCCAAAATAAAACTCTGGACCAGAGTGGAGTTCGTTTAGGGTGTGAAAGCAAATATGACCTGATTAAAGGGCTCACAGTACCTCATTACTCCACCAGAGCACCGCGCTCCGGTTCCTCGTGGTCTCTAAAAGTAGATCCGGAGCCAGAACTTTCAGTTATCAAGCTCCTCTTCTGTGGAACGAACTCCCATTTTGGGTTCTGGAGGCAGACACCCTCTCCACATTTATGAGCCGTCTTAAGACTTTCCTTTTTTGACAGAGCTTTTAATTACTGCTGACTCAGGTCATCCCTTAGTGATGCTACTATAGCCGGAGGACTTCCCATGATGCACTGAGCTCTTCCTCTCCATCTGAACACATTCATGTCTCGTTACTACGCATTACAAACTTCGCTTAATCTCGTGTATCGCGGTTACTCCGAGATCAGCGATTGGTCGAGCCTGCTGCTGTGGTCCTGCTTGACGCCCACTAGAAATACTATTATTATGACTATCATTATTACTACCTTTAGTCATATCTCCACTAAAGTTTATAATTAGGAAGGTCAGGTTTATAGGAAAGACGAATATTTTCTGAGGTGGTGTAAAAAAACAGTCTAGACCTGCTCTATATGGAAAGTATGATAACGTCTGTTATGATTTGGTGCTATATAAATACATAAAACTGAACATAAACTACTCGTGAACTATTGAGAAAGGCTGATGTGTAACTTTTATTTCTACAACATCATTTTGTAACCGCGGTGACACGCCTCCATGTCAACACATGAGCGTGGCTTCTCTGTGACGCATTAAAGGACCATAGTGGTGATTTAGCAAGTTTTAGCCCGTCACTCAAAAGATCTACTCACACAAAACTTCAGAGTGACGCTGCACGCTGATTTTTCTTCAACAGAAAAACATTTTAAACGCTGATAATTGACAAATTGATTCATTGTTTCAGCTCTAATATCAGCTCTCGTGTCAGGTTTCATTAAAAATTACAGATATCAGTGTTTCCTGATGTGTCTGACTGGCTGGTTGATCTCTGAAAGCTGAAACCAGCTGAGACCAGTACTGCCTCACACAGTGTGTTTGTGTGTGTGTGTGTGTGTGTGTGTGTGTGTGTGTGTGTGTGTGTGTGTGTGTGTGTCAGTCCGTGTCCGTCCCACCCATCCAGTCATTTCCTTTCTACTGTGGAAAATCAAACCACCTCCACAGTTTTTTTTTTGCATCATGGCACACGCTCCGACCTCAGCTCACTCCCATCACCAAACACCGAGCAGCCTCAGGGTCTCAGGACAGTTTTAAACACCAGTCAGTGTGTTTTTGTTTCTGAAGCAGGGTTTATTCAGGGTTCAGTAATTTATTCAGAAGAATTCAGAACATCTGATTAAGTAGAAAAGCTCCTGTTGAGGACAAAAAAGCAGTTGTCTGGACTTCAAGTAAACTCTGGTGCAGAAACAAGAAACATGAGCTCCAAAAGTATTCACCGCTCCTGCCCACAGGTCTAACCACAGACCTGAGATGATGTCACTAATAAAAGCTCGAGATGTTTCTTACAAAAACGACAGTGTGGACGTGTGAACCGCTCCATCAGCCTGTTGACGGAGCAGCTGACGGAGGGTGAAGCTGCACAAACACAGACTCCGTTCACAGCATCGCGTTGGTGGTTTAAACTCCATCGTCAGCAAAGAGACGAATGATAATGTCAGTAAAATAATAAAGGGGATTATGGGAAAGGATGCAGCTCGTCGTGCGTGGATACAGGGGCTTGTATGAACACCACAGAAGAAGAAGAAGAAGAAGAAGAAGAAGAAGACTGGAATCAGATTCAAGTCGGACACGTTTACCACAGAAGAAAAACATCAAAACCACAGCTGTGAGTGAATGAACGCAGCTGTGAGTGTCAGAAAAATAAAAAACTGAGGTTAAAATCTCTTTAACAGAATCCTGAAAGTACTTCACACCAACTGTGTCGTGTTTAAAACACAGAACAAATCAAGCTGCACATTGTTGAAGTTATACTTTTCTCCATAGATTCAATCCTTTTCTAAAAACAGACCAACTTTTATAGCAGCGTTTTCCAGCGTCACTTCACCTTTGAAATCTTATTCTTTCACTGGATTGATCGAGGAGATCCACAAGATGATATAATCCATAAAATGGAGACGATATTTGTGGCTGATCGGCCGCCCCATTTACGTACACGAGAGGGCGTACAAGCCCAAAGTATCCTCTAAGCGGCACCCTCAACCCAACCGTGGCTGTAAATTGAAGCTAATACAGAAGTGCCAAAAACTGCAGTTCCTCAAACGGCCACTTGAGGCTGGCTCCAGAAGTGAGTCAGTCTCCATAAGTCCCCATGTTAAAATGTCCAACTTCACAGCAGAAATAAACATGTTTACAGCCTGGTACAAAAAACAGTTTTGGTCTCTATAGCTAATTTCCCCATTCATGACAACTGTACTGAGGGTGAATTTATATACAACTCACCTGTTCAAATTATATTAAGGCTTAAAGTTATGCAGGATTAACGGCGTGGATGCTTTGATTGACAGGTGGGTGCCGTTACAGACGGTTTTGTTTGAGCAACTAGGCGTCATTCAGCCCGCCTGATCCACGTCTTTGCAAACTACAATCTCTCTGACAGTGTCAACAAAAACTGAAACATTATGAGCTTTGTAAAAGTTATTTTCTGCCAGAAAATCTAATAAAACCTGAGAACTGGATAACTGGAGGAAGACGTGAACCTCAAACTCTCTACACACACTGCAAATACTCAGCAGGATAACTACAATATGATGATCTGTCAGTGTTGCGCAGCCTGGGTGGGAGCCACACAGCATTAATTAAAATCAGATGTGTGCTAATCACGTTTGAGACGCAACAACAAGCAGCTCGTTAACGAGAAATGTGAAGCAGAAGAACTGTGCGGCAGGTGGAGGACGATCGCTCTCATACAGCTGACAAACCACATCGACAGCACACTGAGTTTTCACCTCTCCATGTGAAGCCAGGCTCATTAACACAGGTGTGTCCTCTCCCTCTCTCCCATTAAAAAAACAAACAAACATCTGCAGCCACAACATGCCAAACTCCATCCAGAAATCTGTTTAATGCTGCTGCCAACAACATGACACAGTGAGTACTACAGGACCAGATTTGTGAGGGATAAACTGAACATTTTAGGGCTGATTTCCAGTCTGCACACTCGTCTTTCACATAGTTTACCAAGAAAAATTGAGCTTTTCAATGGGAAAATTGGCTTAAATGTTGATTATGTGTGTGCTGATTTGTAAAGGAGTTCATGCCAACTCTAGAAATACTCCAACACACTAATGTGTGGGATTTAGTGCCTCCTAGCAGTGACGTTGCAGATTGCAACCACATGAATACTCTACCACGCCTCACCCTCTCCTTCCAAGCATGTAAGAAAAACTCACATAAAAAGCAAAAGGTAACGACTCTTTATTTTCAGGTGATTACACACTAATGAAAACATACTAATGAATATTGTATACTCCTAAAAATGACACACTGGACCTTTAAATTGCAGGATTCTTAAATGTAGTCTGTCAATGAGGGCTCCATGTTCAGGAGCTGTAGGTACCCAAACTGACCACAATGTGACTAAATCTCTATTAAATTTAATAATTAAGATTGATTTTACTACTTGAGGATCTGTCATTAACAGAATAATTTTAGTGTTTACTGTGGTAGGAAATGTGGAAACATCCGCTTGAATGAAAAAGGACAAAGATTGAACTTTGGTCTGCAGAACTCCACATGCATTATTGTGACATACAAGCAAGTTCAGGAGCTTCTTATGAACACACAACACGACAAGACACAAACTAAAGAGTGCAAACTTCAAGAAAAAACAACTTTTAAACGTGTTTTTCTTGAAGTTTCGAGCGCAGTTTGTTACTTAAAAACTTGAAATATTCCAAGAAACATTCATGCTTTGTGTATTAAATGCGTGCCGAATTAAAGAGTGCATGCAACTTAATCAAAATATGCGCTTTAAAGTCATATAGGGTGTGTTTATGTATGTGGAAACACAATTACACTTTAAAATGCAACTTTTTTAAATGCATTTCGCACTTTGCACAACTTCAAACGTTGTTTTGTGGATATAAACTGGGAGAAAAAGTGTACTGGGATGAAGAAATATGTCAAATAAAAGCTTCCCCGTCATGTGCACACTCTTTATTAACATTTAAACTTAATTTTAGGGTTAGGGTTTTTTTTTGCAGCCCCACAAAGCGCCAAGCCTGAATGAATGGACTCACCTATGGAGACGAGCTTTATGTTCTCCTTGTCCAGGAACTCCAGAGCCACAGACACGTTCTCCAGCTTCATCTGCCTGAAGTTGGGCCTCGGGTGGTACTTTCTGAACATCTTCTTGTGGCTGAGGACCTCCAGCAGGGCTATGAGCCTCAGGCCGTCGCCCAGGTCAAGCTGCAGGTCCGCGATCCGCTTGTTGACGCACTTCAGGTGCTCGTTGATCCAGCGCGTGAAGGTGTTCTGCTGGATCTTCTTCCACGGAGCGTCCTCCGCCAGGTCCTTCTCTGTGACCGGCATCTTTAACGGCTCTCGTCGGGACTCTTGGTGTGAGTTTGTGCCGGTGGAGCGTGTCCTGTGTTCCCGCCGTGTTTCCTCGCAGCAGGCTGAAGGTGGTTTGAAGTTTTTTTTAAAACCTCACTGAGACTGGCTGGCTGCTGCTGCGTTCAGGTGCTCGCTTTGAATGCTCGGAATTCTCACACTCCTTCTTCTTCTTCACGCTTGTTGGCATTCTTTAATGTTGCATTACCGCCTCCCTCTGGATTCAATTTACTTCCATGTTCATTTCCAAGTCGTGCAATTAGTCATAAAACCAAATTTCGCCTCTTTACACTCTCATATACTTTTTACACTAACTCCCAGCAGTGGTGGAAGTATCCTTTACTTAAAGGTCCAGTGTGTCAGATTTAAAGGTACAGTGTGTACAGTTTAGTTGCATCTAGTGGTGTAATCGCTGCATTGCAATCTCCTCACATCACCCTCACCTTCCTAGTGTAAAGGAGAAACAAACACACCCTGTTTAGAGTCACAGTTTAGTTTGTCTGTTCTGGGCTACCGTAGAAACACGGTGTTTCAACATGGCGGCCTCCATGAAAGAGGACCCGCTCCCACTGTAGATATAAAAGGAGAATTTTTATGTAACAAAAACAAAAAGATTCTTATTTTAAGGTGATTATTCATGCATGAAAACATAGTTATGAATATTATATTCCACGTTTGCCTTATTCTGAAAATAAAGGCCCCAAATCTTACACACTGCACCTTTAAGAGTATCTATAGGCGGGAATTGAATATGATAATAATTAGTATGTTTTCATTAGTGTATAATCACCTGAACACAAGAATTGTGTTTTCGTTCACATCTTAAAATGAGCCCTTTATATCTACAGTGAGAGGGGGGTTCTCTTCCATAAGATAAGATAAGATAGACCTTTATTGTACCACAATGGGGAAATTCACAGTGTTGCAGCAGCAAAGTGGATAGCAACAGAAAAGAGCTAGTAGTATAAATAAGAATATGGAGTTAAAATATATATATATATATAAAACACTATGTACAGAACAAAGACAATAGAAAAAAGAAACAACAACAGCAGTTGCACAGGGGCTATTAAATTGCACTGTGGAGTAGTTATTGCACATTATTAGTTGCTCTTTCCCGCATGTCATTCCCCATCTCTCTCTCTCTCTCTCTCTCTCTCTCTCTCTCTCTCTCCCCACATTTCCTGTCACTCTTCAAGCTGTCTCTGTCAAATAAAGCTCAAAAAGGCCAAAAAAATAGGAGAAGGTGAGGCGTGGGAGAGTATTCAGTTGGTTGCAATCTGCAAATTCACCGCTAGGTGCCACTAAATCTTACACACCAGACCTTTAAAGGTCCAGTGGACAAACCAAACACATTAAATCTAATATTAATGATTATGTTTTCATTAGTGTAAACATGTTTATCTCTGCTGTGAAGTTTGACATTTTAACATGGGGATTTATCATGGAGACTGACTCACTTCTGGAGCCAGTCTCAAGTGGACGTTTGAGGAACTGCAGTTTTTGGCACCTCCTGTGTTAGCTTCACTTCACAGCCACTCAGAATCCTTAAGACTGACGCTAAAAGTATAGAAGTACTATTTAGACCCACTGAGAAAATACTCCATTACAAGTAAAAGTATGTTTGTTCAGTGAGAATGTTTATTTTTAATAATGCTATTATTATATAATATTCAGGACAACAGTTAATGAGGACGTTTACATTTAATTTATTTACAGAACAATTTAAGATTTAAAATATAATTTATTTAGTTGTACACGGGAGAGATTGTTATTGGTAGTTTTTTATTTAGATTAGTAATCTATCACAAACTTCATGTTGACAGATAATTGTGAGTTTCTTGGAGGTTTATTATTTATTTGTTTGTTTGTTTAAGTTTCTGTTTTTAATGCGATTATTGTCATTCCTTGTTTTTTAAAATACATTTACATAAAGGTTATATTACTATGATCATATGTACATTGTTTGTATAACGTTATTGTATTTTGTGTGTAGATCTCTCATATTTTTGACCATTTTGTTGTGTTATTTAAACGTTATTTACATCACATAAACGCAACACGTTGATTGAAATGACGAAAAGAAACTGTAAAATCCAAATTTTCTGACATCAGTGAACGCAGCATCAGTGTGCTAAGATCGTCTATGAGCAGGAGCAGGTAAACAAAGCCATGCTCCGTTAAATTATTATCATACAAACATCTTTAAACACATTAGACCTTTAATAGTCTATAAAATAAATAATTTATATCATTAAGTTACATTTTTTGTCTCATGGTGAACAAACTGAGACAGTTTCTGCTGACAAAGATGTTTAAAAAAAACAACTTACTGCCTCATAAAACCTCTCTGACCTCAACGTTGAATATTTACTGTACTCATTAACAGTGATTGCAGCATGTTGTGATTTAACACGAGGCTCTAATAGCCGTTCACGAGCCTGTTAGTGTGGTTAGTGCATCAGTTAAACATCAGTTAGTTTTTACTCGTCACTTTATTGTAATCGAGGCTGAACGATGACTCTGTTTTTCCCAGTGAGCCAGAAAATCTGAGTCAAGTCTCAAAGATAGCTTTAATAATCCACCGCAGTCTCACTTCAGTCTGTAAAAAGTGGGAATTAACTACATGAGTAACCGTTACCACGACGACCGAGACAAAGAATTTCTACAGATAAAATAAAAGAAAGAAAAAAAACAACAACTTAAAGGTCACATGCTGTCTCTTTTTTTTCTTTTGTTCTGAGCTTTCAGTTTCAACTCATGGTCTTCCTCAGAGCTCCATGACGACCGAGCACACTCAGGACCTGAGGAAGGCCGTGAGGTGAAGGTGAAAGCTCCGGAAACAGCCAGTCAGCCTACAGTGAGTTCAGATTGTTGGTTTTGTTGTCCAATGACATTTGTTTAGTTAGTTTGTGTCTCTATTTATACATTTGAATGTGTTTTATTATTGATTTTATTTCATTAAATGTTTTTATAACTTGTCTAATTTGATTAACTGATGGATTTTTTTAAATATTTGTTTTTAGTTTTTGTTTTTTAAGTTTTGGAGTTTAACATCACATTCAGTGAGATGAAAAATAAGAAAAATAAGCCAATAAAAGACGCACAGGTTCAGGGCGTGGACCACAAGACGTCCGGATAGAAAGAATAAAAACTCTACATCGTTATAACAATCTGCGTTTTCACAGTTTTTATCTTCTTCTGTAGTCGAAGGGTGAAAATCATTTTCACTATCATCTGAATAGAGTTGTTTTTGTTAATCAGAAGGTCGACTTCAAAAGTTATGAGTCGCTCGTACTAAGATCTTTAGGAATATTTCCAAGGTACAAAAACGGAGAAGAGAAATCAGATCTCAGGTCCAAAATCTCTGAGACTGAAAGACCCTGAAAGACCCGAAAGGCTTAACGTGAAGACACGACTAGAAGATGTGAAACTGATCCACACTCCCTCCAACAGGAGCTGAGACCTGCTGAATTTAGATTTCTGGTTAAGCGTAATAAAAAAACATGTGATGTTGATGATGTTTCCATTGATTGATTGATTAATTGATTGATTGAACAGCTGTGTGAAGTTCTCTGTTCCTGGAGTGATGCCTCCTGTTTCATGAAGATTATAAACTCTAGTTATTGATCTGTTCTGTTGTTTCAGATCTGATCAAGTCCAAAAACACACACACACACACACACACACACACACACACACACACACACACACATTCATCCACGCCCTTTTTTGTGCTGATCTTGCAGTTCCGTCGGTTCAGGGTGGGTAAAAAGAAGAAGAAGAAGAAGAAGAAGAAGAAGAAGAAGAAGAAGAAGAAGTTTATGAATCATAAAAATAAAATTACTCATGTTTGATAAAAACTGTATCTAACATACGACAGACATTTAAAATGTTTTTATTTATGTTTTATTGACATAAAAAGTCAACTATGAAACAGGAAGTCAACATTTTATCTATTGAAGACAAATCATGAAATAAAAAGTCAAATGTTTTTTAACTTTTAAAGATAACATTACATTAAAAATCTGATATTTCTGTGTGATGATTCACCTCTCGCCTCGTGTCTTGTCATGTCTCTGGGATCAGCTGAACTCCTGAGAAAGACGAGCAGTTACAGAAAATGGATGTTAAATTATGACTGCTGGTCAGACAAAGCTCTCTGTGTTCTGTGGATTCATATTTAAATAAAACACATACACTATATTGTTTATTACAAATGTATAATTCTAAATGTTATACTCGGTATAGTTTCATCTGGTAAAAACAAAATATTTACAACCTTTTAATATAAAACTCAAATGATTTTTAAGGTTTGGAATGATAAAAATCAGATTTTTGATCTAAAAAGTCATGATTGTAATTTTTCATGACTCATATTTCTTCTTTTTTTCGATCGCAGTGAGTTTCATACAAGATAAATACTCTTTAAAAGTCAAACAACCTGCTTCAGGTTACATCTGAGGAGTCCTGTAGCTGTGAGTTTATGTAATTATAATGCTATAATGTTATAATGTAATCTTCAACGTCAAACTATCAAATATGTTGAGAGGAAAAATGATCCTTGCTTCTATTGTTTAGTCATGTGATTATTATTGATTATAATTTTATTGTAAACAGACACAAGTTCATGATTTAAACATTAGAAAACACTCTTCTTGTTTTAATTTCTTCATCACATAACGATGAAATATTTATCTCTCTCTGCTGAACACAAAGACTCAGAGATCTGTGGGCTGAGCGTTAATTCCTTCTACATGTTGCAACCTCCTCGTAAAGATGACATCATGCTGCTGCTGAATGATTGATGCGTGTTTGTCGTGTGAAGACATTCAGCTAATATCACAGTACACACACACACACACACACACACACACGTCCAGGCCTGTTTAATGGTGCAGTCTGTACATCACACACACACACACACACTTCATACTACTTCACCACGTTCATGTGACACAGTCAGTATTCATAAAACTCTTTAATCATCTCACACAACCCCAAACTTAATCTTATAATTACGGGACATTAAAACATCCAATCAGTCCATCATCACACGATTATCCAGATCAAAGATTTCAGGACCACATCCAAAAAAATGACAAATATTTGAACTCTACATTTGATCTAAACCACTGATTACACTGCAGCATCTGTGGCTGCATATTCATATATTAAAGGTCCAGTGTGTCATTTTTAGGAGTGTCTACGAGCAGGAATGGACTACAATATTCATTAATATGATCACAGGCAGGATTTTTCCTACATGCTCAGAAGGAGAGGATAAGGCGTGGCAGAGAGCGTTCTGCAACCTGACTGCTAGGTGTCACTAAATCCTACAAACTGCGCCTTTAACGTGTACAAACTCTCAGAGAAAGAGATGTTCGTGGACTTCAGGAGGACAGTGAGTTTAACCTGAGCACAATCTCCATCTGGGGTGAAGATGTGGAGATGGTGGCCTACAGGTGCTTGAGTGTGCACCTGGACATCAGATTGGACTGGAGGTGTAACACTGCAGGAAGAGACAGACCCCTTCCTTCCTCCGTCCTTTAATGTGTTCATCTGTTGGAGCAATATCAAGTCAGCCACACTAAAAAACTGAAACTGATTGAGAAGGCTGACTCTGTTCTGAGGAGAGCTCTGGAGCTGATTGTCCAGAGAAGGATGCTCCAGAAACTTCTCAAACATCATGTTCCACTAATTCATGTTACTAACTTCGCTTCTTCCCTGGAGTTTTTCTGCTTTCTCATCTCACAGGTTCTCGTGGCTACTCCTAGATTGTGAATTTGGTTAAGTCTGCTGCTGTGGTCCTGATGACGTCCACTACAAATACTATTTGTTTGCATGTTTGCACACCATGATCCGGGTTCTGCTTGAGGTTTCTTCCTCCTAAAGGAAGTTTTTCCTCACCACAGTCACCAAGTGAAGACCTCAAGTCCATCCAACACCTTTGGGATGAACTGGAACGCTGACTGAGAGCCGGATCCTCACCTAACATCAGCGCCGGACCTGACTGATGTCTCTACCTCTTAAAAGGAAGTCACCAAGTGTTTGCTCATATCTTCTTATATGTCTCTATTTTACTCCACCTCTAGATAAAATTACCTGATCTGATTTTAATTTAAAAGCTGTGCAGCTTCAGTAGAAACCACGAGTGCTGATTCGACTCAGTTTGTTGGCTTTATTTCAAAATAAAAGCATCCTGCCTTTGAAGTTAACTACCTGAAAACAAGGATGATGTTAGACCAGGTTGAGTCCTCATGTGTGACCATTTGTGAGGAGGTTTGTGAATGAATGAAGGCGCTGGAAGCCGGTGTGGTGGGTCAGCTTGCTACAACTTTAATCCAAACATTGCTCTGCATATTCAATACATCATCATCGTCATCATACTGTATCCTCTACATATCTCCCTCTCATATCTCTAAACAATTTTAACAAAATAAGTCTAGTAGCACATCATTCAATAACATTTTATTTTACAATTCTCTCTCTGTACTGTAGTGTTTTTCTCTTTAAACATCAGGAATATTTGTTCGTATTTATTTATTTTATTTTATTTTAAACACGGAGACAAGACAGAGTACACGAACGATGACAAACGCTGCTCAAGAGTCCAGAGTGTGAACCGACACACACTCACACACACTTTGAAATAATTTAATATCTGCTAAAAACATTTCAGCCGAGGCCTCGAGTGTTCACAGTTTGTTTGGAGAGAAGCTGAACCTTCGTCCTGTTTTTTAAGAAACTCTGCGAGCAGCTCTGCGGAGGCTCGTCACACGACAGGATGGATGAAAACTTTGTTTGTTTTATGATCTGATGTAAAGTTTGTCCTGAGGATGGCACCAGGTAAACGGCCATGTTGTTCCCTAAAGTAAAAGAGGCGCGTCGTGTCGGATGGAGGGTGGAAATCTCAAAGAGGAAAACACGTCAGAGCTTCTCACAAAAATATGAACTCCTCGGTCACGATAAAGCCGTGGTGAAGAGTCTGATCTGAACAAACTCTGCTAACAGCTGAGCTAACTCCGCTGGTTGAAGAAGGCCGTGAGTAGCGGGTGAAAGCTCTGGAAAAAGCTGAGACGTTACAGTGTACAGCTTCTCTCCACACTCTTGACACCGACAGACCTCTGACAGTCAAATCTGTGTGTGTGTTTGTGTGTTTATCAGAAAAAGTGTGTGTGCGTGTGTGTGTTTGTGCGTTTGCCCGCACACATACACAAACTGTGGTGTTAGTTACATCAGAGGCACTTTGACCCCCTTTTTCTGTGCCCCGAAAAAAAACAAAAAGTAAAAAGAAAATAAAAAAAATCTGATTTTTATTTTAATAATTTGGCTTCAAGTTTTTAAACCCCGACCCCCAAAAAACCCAAAAAACAAACCATGTTAGACGTCCAACATGGCCGCCTTAAAACCAGAACAGAACAGAGCACGACTTCCGGAAAAAAACGCCTTCGTGTGAACACTTCCCAACAGACACAGCTCACGACAGAATACTGATGCAGACGCTCGGTCACTGTTTGTGATTCGTCTGTGCTCCTGAACGCAGATTTACTATGAGGGTGGATTTACTGATGTACAGAGCTGATGTGAACAGTGAGGCTGTGTAAACGTTTGACCCACAACCGGGACCTGAAGTGAAACCAAGAGTCCCAGGAACAGGCGCTAAGACGTGACGGGGACGTCACCTTTTCAAAACAAATCTTCCAATCCACGTGGCCTTAATCTGAACTAACCAATCAGAGAGAGGAGCGTGACTGACCTCTCACTCAGGAGATATTGTTTGTTTATATTCAGGCTGCAATGAGTATGTTTCTTTTTTAAATATTTGGCAGCTTTAATGAATTATTTTTGTCATTTTTCAAGCCAAACTGATGAATGTTGTCTGGTTTCAGCTTCTTCTATCTGCTGCTTTTCTTCCCTGTCACGTTAGTAAATGAAACATCTTTGAGTTTTGGAAGAACTTATGAGAATTATGAGAAACTGTGATGAATATTTGTCTGTTTTTAAAGATTTTACAATCAATGAACTTAGAAACAAGCGAGCAGCTGCTGCAGTGAGGACAAGGAAAGTTAAAGTCAAATAAAAAGAAACACTTCCTTCCCGCAGATCGCTTTGTGATAATCTCACTGAACACACGTTGTTTAAGAATACGCACCGTGTGGAGAAAACATCAACTGGAATATTAAAGTTAAAAAAACAGTTTGAAGTTACAGACGGCCCGTCTAAACAACAGAGACTCAAGATTTGGTACAAAAAACATTCAGGCCTTTATCATCACTGTTTTTTACTGTGAACTCGTGGTGCATACTACGGAACAACTCAGTGTTTCAAGATATACCTCAAAGCCACACTGGCAAATCAATGTTAGCAGTTGGTGGTCATTTTTAGGAGGGAAGTGTGAAAGTGCTGAGCTGGTGAGTGAAAATTAAACTTGAATATGGAGGCAAGACGTCGGCGTTTCTTCAGTAAAGATACTGATGAACTATCCTGACGCAGCGCTGCAGAGCTTACAGGTAAACACCGCCGGCAAACAGACTCCAATAGCCGATGAAATCTATCAATAAAGGTGTGCAGACGCTCCGTCCAGCAAACTGCAGACCTGCCGGCTTGTCAGTGACGAGTGCGGCTCACGTCCTCCTGACTGAGGCTGAGGCTGCTGGGAAGTGTTGCATACGTACAATGTGAGTGTGAACGTCACATATGGCGCGTGTTTTGTGAGGAAGTTCGGCCTGCTGGAGAACGCCGTGTTAACCAGAAATCAGCAGAGAGACGAAAACCAAAAAAAAAAAAAAAAAAAAAAAAAAAAAAGCCCCCACCACAGCCGAGAGAGCCGAGAATAAAAACGACAACAAAACTCTCAGCGGCAGAAAAAAAACAACAAAAACACACAAAAACAAAATAAACCAAGAAGCATCTGAATCCTCTGTAGAAACCACAACCTTTATATTCCCTCTACAATTATGTACAATTAGACTTTATACAAGTAAAGCAGTGATGCTCTCCTCACAGCGCTCTGTGTGTGTGTGTGTTTGTGTTTGCTGTGTGTGTCCTAGGTGGAGCTGCTCTTGGAGAGGTTTGGGTAGAGGACGGCTGCCGTCACGGCGACCATCACTGCGATGACCGGCATCCAGGGGCTCCAGCCGCTCTGTCAGAGAGAGACGACGACACACACACACAGGAAAACACACAAAGAAATGTAGTTAGTCGTCACGTCTGAAGCTTTGGACTAAAAACTGAATCTAAGAGAGAAGAAGAGGAAGAGGAAAGTGGATGAAGAGGAGGCAGAGGGAAAGATGAAGTAAAGAAGCAAAGCTCAAGTCCAAAAGATGATATTTTATTTCTTTGTCAATTTATTTATTCAAAAGTCATCTAGAAGTGTGTAAAAGTGTTTACTTATAGAAGACAATCATTACATTTTAAATCAGAGTAAACAGACGAGGGTTATAGTTTGGACCTAGATAACTTTAAAACTGACAAAACAGTTCATTCATGGCGAAGCTGAAATTAAAATATGACGAGAAACTGAAACTTTATCCTGAAAATCTTTAAAAATAAAACCAGAATGAAACACTATGGAACATAAATAAGTTTGATTTGAATATCTGCTCTTGTTTTCCTCATGGTAAATTACATCTCTGTCATTAATCTCTAAGGTGCGTGGTGGCCTGCCCCCTGATTGGCGTGACCATCCCGTCATCAGACAGAGGATCCTGATCAGAGCAGCATCCGGTCCGACCTCCCAAACTGAAAAACTAATCTACTAAAGACTGAACAGCCTGACAGTCGCAGTGCGGCTTGATTTTTGTGCCTCTCTGTGTTATACTGTGAATTACTGTGAATGACTGACATGGTTTTGCTTGAGGTACTTTGTTTACTCTCTGTGTATCGGGCCAGGTTTAGTTCATTTTGCTAATCACACTCACGTAGAGACATTTTTGTTAGAAGCTCGAGGTTTAGAAGATAATAGACAGTGAGGTTATTCTTCTATCAGGCAGCTTAGGACTTTAGTTGAATTATAATTAATCCAAATCATGGAAATAAATAACTTTGTTTTACCGAGTACAACTGGTTTTATGTTCCTTACTTTTCCATACATGAGCTGGGTCGTATCAAAGAAGACTTTAGTTTTTATTTTGACTTTTGGAGGCCTCATGCTCACATTTCATAAACATCTAAACCTCAGCATCTTCCAAAACTTAACTATGTATTCGATCACAGACGGATGATTTCTACAGTGTGTGGTCCTTCTTATCAGCTAGCTGTAAAGTAAACAACAGATGATTTCTGCTGAGGACAGTCTGTGTTTGTTTTTATTATATGACATTCAGAGATGAAAAAATACTCTATTTTGAGGTGCTGTTGGCATTAAATATGAGCACAAGTATGTGGGTTTATAATACATCAAAATATTAAATACTGGATGATAAAACAAAAAAAAAATAGAATCTTTTAGGACTTCAGGAGAGGAAGAGGAGAGGAGGAAATAAAAAAGAAATAAACACAGGAGGAAGCAGCAAAGTAAAGGCCGAGGAAGTTACCTGAGTAAGAAAAACAGAAAAGTTACAGACCAGTTTTCCCTCGGAGCAAACGACTAGAAAGACTGGTCAGACATTCCCAAATGAACAGACAAGCAGCAAACCAGCACAACACAGGACAAAGATGACGGACAGAACGGTGGGTGTTTTAATAATGAAGAAAATAAAAAAGGTTGGAGGTAAAGTTCAAAGACAGGAGATCTGTCAGCAGGCAGAGGCTGAACAAAATGGAAAAATAACTGAGATGAAGCAGCAGACTGGAGGTCAGGAATGTAAGGAGGATGAATAAAGTGACCACAAGCGCTGCTGCAAGAGACAACGATGTATGAAATGAAATCAAATTAACATTAAATTAAAAAAAGCACCAACACCCTGAAAGTGAGAGGGAGCTGTGAAGAGATGTGAGTGAATGAATGAGGAGAGACGACGAGGTCAGACGTGAAGGACACTCTTTAAAGGGAAACACCTTTATCCTTTCAGAGTAAAGCTGTCCAAAATAATTCAATTAATTCATGCTAAGCGGTTATTTACTTCAACATCAGCAACATCCAGCCTGCTCAGACCACGAGTTTGTTTTTAATCGATAGAAACTGCATCATTTAGTTTGAGTTTAGTCAAGATTTAGTCATTCAGTCAAATTCATATCAGATGAATTAAAGGAAATCTTACTGTTGTCTGCAAAAATCAAATCTTTAAAGTGAGCTGCACACCTTCCTGAACTCCTTTTGCCTTCTTGGCCTTAGCTCTGAAGCTGCAACACGTTTTAATCAGCCTTTCACCAGGGCTACACTTTTACGCTCGCACCGTACGGATCGATTGAATGGCCTCGACATGCAGCTCACACTGTCACTCGGTCGATTAAGTCCAATAAAGTTTGTTCAATCAAGATGTTTGCATCCTCAACACTGACAAAGACACAAAAGCTATACTTTGTCAAAGTGTAGGAAAAATACAGTCATATCACAGTGATGATAATTAGGTCAGAATTCAGTTTTATGTCACAGTAACATGTAAAATACTCTATCAGTAAATATTATTTAAAACAAACTCACTTCATCTATAACGGATCTTTTGACAGCAGCCGTGAGAGAAATCTGAACAGCTCCGATCAGACAGAAATTTGGCCCGGTCCTTAAATTAGTCAGGGGCAAATAATTCTGGACAGCTGCTTTAAGAAATTACTGAGTGTTTTATTTTAACATAAAACTAAATATTTGAAGATTTGTCTCTTCAGGAGGAACCGATGGGCTGTAGAGAAGTCAAAGTGTGCGTGAACAAACTAATATTACAGGGAATAAGAATATAACTTATTTGAGCTTCCGGGTGAGGATGAGTTTACACAGAGAACTGTGTCCGACACCGCCGGCAGGAAACCTCAGCTCCTGCTCAAGGTTTCTTACCAAAATAAGGACGACGAACATTTTTTAATTATCACTGAAATTACATCTATCAGAAACCATCACACATGTACAGAGCCATGCTAATAAAGCCAGGAGCCTGTTTCCTTCAAAATGAAACTAAAAATGTCAGCAGGCACTGAGGAGACAAAGGTATCCCTTTAAACTGAGGGTCTGTGGTCGGTGGGATCACGTCCCTTTAAAGAGTTCAGTGTTAGCTGCAGCAGAGCAGAAGCAGCAGAAGTTTGACTGACAGGCAGACAGACAGGCCGACACTCATGCAGTTAGAGCCGCTCAAACCAGAAGACAAAGACCACTGTGGCGATGATGACGACGATGATGATGAAGATACTCAGTCTTAAAGGGAAGTGTAGAAGGTGAGAAGAGTCCTGCTGATCTGAATTCAGGGTTCAACACTAACAGCCTCGTTACCTTTTTTTAACAGTCTAATACAAAATATTCATAAACTTTATAAATGTAACTCTCCATTACGTAATGTCGGTGTATTTCCTATTTGTTTCACCTGCACGTCAGCTACTGTCCCCGAGGTCAACATGTGTGAGACACAACACGCTGCTTACTGCTTTGCTTACGTGCAAAATATTAGGGAGCCCATCTAACACTGTAAATTTCTTAATTTTATACCGCTGCACGAGCAAAAACTACGTGCTGTTATCACGTGTTTACTTTTTATGTCTTAAATCTTTATATTTTACACTGATAAAATAATTGTTTTTAACATGTCGCCCTAACATATCTCTAACTCTAATTTAACTCCACATGGAGTTAAGTTAGTTATTTTTGCATTTCTAAATGGAGCACTGAAGGTTAAAGGGCATGACTACGCTTTAGATCTACTGAGAATAAACATTTTACCCAAACAAGGACTGCGTTAAGTCAAGACTTTAACACTGTGTGGGTTCTCAACACGTTACCCTGAATTCATCACAGCTCAGGACCATGTTTTCACCTCTGCCATCTTTCCTTCCACAGATGATGGACGGATGGAGACAAAAGAGACAAAAGAGAGAGACAGACTGATGTCATGTCGTGTGTACCTTTCTACCACAACTGGCCGAAACACCAGTAGAGCAGAGCCAGGACAAGGCCAATGAATATGGCTTGGACAGGCTGCAATATGGATGGCTAGAGGGGAGGGAAGGAAGGAAGGGGGAACGGGGGAGGAGGAGGAGGAGAGGGATAAGAAGAAATCAGCCGGCAAATCAACCAAAACCAACATGGAGGATGGAGCAGCTACAGCGAGGGGGGAGGAGGGGGAGACAGACAAAGAGAGAGAGAGAGAGAGAGAGAGAGAGAGAGAGAGAGACAGAGGGGGAGTTTGTAGGTGTGTGTCCCGTCGGCCGTTTCGAAGCAACACCGCCATTTTTTTTTTTTACACATTCAACAGCCGCGTTCAGCAAACACCACCCGTCACCCAGGCAACGCTTTCCTGTTGGAGTTCAGCTCATTAACTTTCTGCACCAGGACATCTCGTTAGCACTCAGACAGTGAACTCTACAGGCTGCTAGCTGACGACGATAACTGGCTTTTAAAGTCCAGCGTGAAATGTTAGAAATCTGATCTTTAATAAAAAAACAAAACAGTTATCACAAAGTGCTAAACACGAGAGGAAGGCTAAATAAACTGGAGGGTGCCGATACATGACATACCTGGTGAAGATAAATAATGGACTCACAGGATAATTCTGAGTTATTAAAACTTGAGTCTTTTTTTCATAGTTTGGTCCTTCACTTCTATGACAGCTGACATCTGGGAACAGAGGGATGTCTAAAGTATTCACAATAATGATATTATAATAAGTCAAATTCATCTTCAAGTTTTGTGTGTTTTGTCTCTTTTATTGGAAAACAATAACATTAATTTATCACAGTAAACTGTGCAGTTTAACACTTTAGATATTTTAGGCGAAACAGTCCTGCTCCGATGTTAAGTTAGCCGGCCCGTCTGTGCACACGGCCCTTTAATTAGTGGGTTGCCAGTTTGCGGTGCCAGATGGGTTGAAATTGAATGCACTATGTGGACTGTGTGTGTGTAGATTGTGTTTCATAGACAATCTGGCAGCTTGCGTGACGTCAGATGATTTTTCAGATGAAGTTTGAGGGTAAATTACTGGAGTTTTCTGCGTGAAACAACAAAATGGGAAGACGCTGGGAGCCTTAAAAAACAGCACCAGTTCTGTCCCACACTCGCAACTTCTTAAAGGGGAAGTGCACCAGTTTTACATTAATTTATTTGCAAGTCTAGTAGGGTACTAAAGTATGGGGAAAAAAGTTTTATAAAGGCTATCAGTGGCTCCAGAGGAAGTAATAAATGACCTCAAGGATGTCACTTAATCCTGCTAATAATCCCTCACGTTTGCAAAGTGCACCTTGAGTCTAACTTGATTTTAGTCATGTCACCGTGTCAGCATGTTCCCAGATCTCAGCTACATTGAGTGCAAAGAGTGAACTGAAAGAAATGACGGACAAAACTGTGAAAATTAGATCAAAGTTTGTAATAAACAGAAATTATCCTTTAAAAAAAAATTGGTTAAAAACAAAGTTTGATGCTCTTGTCCTGCGAATGCCAGGACTCTTATTCTGAAAAGCTCTGGGGAAACAAAACCTGAGGAATGAGACAAACATCGACCGACAGATCAACAAAAGACGGAGGACGACGAAGAGCTGAAGACAGGGAGATGAGCGAGAAGAGGAGGAGGAGGAGGAGGAGAGGAAGAAGAGGGGAGGAGGAGGAGGAGGCTGCTCCGCCTCGCTGTCATCGTCTGATTTTTTGATTTGTGTTTCCTGGAGTTTTCACAGAGACAAACTAACAGCTGTTATTTATCAACTCAGGATGAAAAGGCAGAAATGATGACGTCACCTCAGCTGGAAGAGCTGAATTAAAAAAAACAGTGTCTATGTTCATTTATAGATTAATTAAATCTGCTAAAATCACATTCTTGTTACTTATTTTTGTCACCACAAAGGTTATGAGTCTGTTTGTTATCTACTGACTGAAGATTCATCAACACTGGCCGGTGAGACGAGTCCAGAGTTAGCAAGTAAGCAGTGAGGAGGGAGGCTGTGAACTGAAGTGCTTGGTGGGTTACAACTAGCAAGTTCAAGACTGCCACAGTGTCCATGAGCAAGTCTGGTGCTCCTCCTGCATTACTCTTTAACATAAAATCCATAAAAACTGTGGAAGGAAACAAAAACTTCTGGATTTAAAGCTGAGAAAACACAAAAATACAGGTTACAACACAAACAGCTGATATAGTCTTTGGTCTGATTAAAAAGGAGGTGTGTGTGTGTGTGTGTGTGTGTGTGTACACTCACGGAGCTGGTCTTGTCCTGCAGCAGCTTCAGGCTGCTCCTGCACTGCTCCAGCTCCTGGTGGATGTTCAGCTTCTCCTTCTCTGTCCTCTCATAGCGCTGACGGAGGTCCAACAGCTGGGACTGTGTGTCTTCATACTGAACATGTCCACACAAACACACGTAGACCATTATCACAAAATTTCTATCACATCATCAATATCTGTTGAAGAAGTTACTTGTCGTTAAGGGATTGTGTGTGTGCGTCTCTGCAGTGTGTACCTCTTTCTGCAGTGTGTGTGTGTGGGCCTGGGCCTGGTCCAGCTGGGTCCTCAGCCTGCTTGCGTCCTGCAGGTGTTGATTCTCCAGAGAACCCAGTTTGTCCTGCAGAACCTCCTCCCTCTTCTCCAGAGACACCAGACTGCTGCTGAGGACCTGACTCTGCTCCCTGGTGCTGCACACAAACACAGAGACACCACGTCCAGTCAAAAGGAGAAAAATAACAGCGCAGAACAACTTTTGGGAGTCAAAGTCAAATAAAAATCAAGCCTTCGTTTTCCAGTTTTGTTCCCCAGAACTCGTCTTCTCAGGAAGTTCTTGTCTCCCGGGTACGTATTGCTCCAACAACTGAACTGATTTGAAACCTGATCCATCTCCAGTTTAACACCTAAAACAACTCATTTCATCTATGAAACTTGTTTTTATGGATTCTTTAGCATCACAGTAAGTTATAAACAAGCTGCAACCTCCGTGGCTGTGAAGTGAAGCCAATGTTGAAGCGCCAAAAACTGCAGTTCCTCAAATGTCCACTTGAGGCCTGACAGGTGGGCGCTGTTACGTGGCTTTGTTGATTTACAGTCATTTATATTTAGTGCATGTACTTGAATCAGATAACACAGCAGCATGTTTGTGTTGGGAAACAGTTGGGACACATTGTTTTGAGCTGCTGAAGATAAATATTTGCACCAAAATGTTCGGTTTAATCTCTGAGTGATCATTAAAAGAGATGTTCAGGAAGGTTGTTCAGCAGTAGGGATGAGACAGTCAGCTGCAGCTGACATCTGCAGTTTTACCAGAGTGGTGCATCACAGGTATTCATTAGAAGTGCTGCCAGTGGCACCTACAGTTTATTGGAAACGAGTGAAAACACAGCTGAAGCTCAGACAAAATCCTGCTGAGAGAGAACATGCAGTGATGTTTTCTCTCCATGGAGATCAGACCAGAGCTGCTGACCGCTCGGTCTGCTTCAGCCAGCTGTCAGTCAGCTGTCGTCTCCTCGTCCCGTTCTGCCTGAATCAGCCGGACTCCATGTTTCCTCCTCCTCTCCTTCTTGTCCTCATCTTGCTGAATCCAAACTCCGAACCTGTTAGGACTCTTGAATTTGGCGGCGCTCCTGTCAGTCGTCCTGAGCCAGAATTCATCAACTCGATCACGGCTGTCACGAAGACTTTCAGGTCCAGCTTTAATGTCCGCCCTCGCACAGTTTGGCACACATTCCTGATGTGTTCTGGGTTGATCACTGCAGTGTTTGTTTATAGTAGTTTATACTAAATACTCCCAACCTTTTGACTAGGAAGTTATATATTAGTCATCTTACCTGCCCTTGCGGGGTCTCCAGATAGTGTGTGTGTGTTTGTGTGTGAGAGAGGTGTTACCCAGACCATCTTGAACACTGATGGTGAACAAAGTTTTAATGATGTTTTTTCAGATTATTTGATAAACTGATTAAGAAAGAAAGAATTCTGATCCGTCTGCCCACGTCGCTAACTCTTTCCTTCAGTTAGTTTCCGTGTGTGTGTGTGTGTGTGTGTGTGTGTGTGTGTGTGTGTGTGTACCTGCTCAGCTCAGTCTCCAGGCGGTGCAGTTTGTCCGTAAGAGCCGTCCGTTCAGCTCTCAGGCTGTCACAGTCCTGCTGCAAACACACACACCGCTGCTGCAACGTATCACAATCCGCTGAGAGACGAAGAAAGAGGGAGAGGAAGTATAATTAGAATTAGTTATGATCAATATCTCAGAAATGTTCACGTCAGCTGTGCATTAATGACATATTGATATCTTGATTCACACAGCTGCAGAGCTCACCCTGCAGCTTGGTAGCGCTGGACTGCTGCTGTTGCTGCTGTGTGAAGGCATCCTGCAGCCGGCTGATCTCCTGCTCGTACTTGGAGGCCACGTTCCTCCAGTGCTCCAACTCGGACCGCACGCTGCCCAGGTCTGCCTGCAGGGCGGCGATCTCACGCTCCCGCTCTGCCGTGGCTGCCTCCATGGTGTGCCGCAGGACGATAATCTGAAGGCAGGAACACAATCAGGGGTCGGTCAGTGATGTCACATGACTGGATGTACAGTCTCAATCTGTACAAGAGGAGGTCAGGTTTGTTTGTGTGCAGAGAGGAGTCAGTGAAAGTCAGGAGGAGTCAGAGGAGTGAAAGGGGTGTCAGGAGTCAGAGGGTGGTGGGAGGAATCAGAGGGGAGTCAGAGGAAGTCGGACAGAGCCACAAGGAGTCAGAAGAGAGAAGGGAGAAATCTGAGGAGGGGCAGGAATAAGAGGAGAGTAAGAAGGCGCTACCAGGGAGAGCCAGTAGGAGACAGAAGGAGTAAAAGGAAGCAAAGGAGGTGTCTGAACGAGACAAAGGGGAGATGAGAAGTCAGATTAAGTAAGAAGGAGCTGGACGGAATCAGCCAGCAGTCAGGAAGAGACATTTGACTTATGGAGGAGCAAAAAAAGCGTCAGGAGGAGTCAGAGGGGAGTAAGATAGAGCTGTGAGTAATCTGAGGGAGGTCAGGAGGAAGTTGTGAAGGAGTGGCGTCATAGGGAGTAACAGGTGAGTCAGGAGGAGTCAAAGGGTAATAGTATGATGGGGTGGTACCTCGCCCTGGGCGGAGTAGAGCTCCTCTCTGGTGGTGAAGATGGTGCTCTCCCTCTGCTCCCTCAGTGCCTCCATGTCAGCCTGCAGCTTCCCGAGCTGAGCTAAACACACACAAACACACACAAAAGGAAGTGAGGTGGTAGATTATGACACAGACAGGTGTGTGTGGGTGTGGGTGTGGGTGAGGGTGTGTGGGTGTGTGTGGGTGGGTGTGAGTGTGTGTTGTACTAACTCTGCAGGTACTGGATCTGTTTGGTCGACTCCTCAGTCTGCTGAGAGTTACTCCTCCTCTCGTCCTCCAGCAGAGCTTCAGACAGACACAGACAGTCACATCGTCACCATCACGATGTCACGTGACGTACAATCAGAGTAATATTTTAATTAAATAACTCTCATGTCAAATATTAAACGGAAACTCAATCGACATTTTCAGAGCATCAGGAGGAAATTTAAGGATCATAACTGGAGCTTGGATTTATTCACAGCTTCCATAATGTGTGTGTGTGTGTTAACTGAAGTAGGATTACTTTACACGGTTAGTTACCTTGTAGCTCCAGACATCTCTGTTTGCCAATGTTGGCTAACTCCTGGGCCTCCAGGAGCTCTCTGTGGAGATGGTGGATGACCTGCTCCGTGTCTCCAGGCTCTAGACCAGCCCGATGCAACTCAGCTACAAACACAACAGAGTCATTTTAAAGACTTTTTAATGGACCTGCAACCACTAACACAACTGAACAGCTCCCCCTGAAGGACAGTTGGCTGCATTACAGTGAAATGCTTTCACTTGGTGAATGTTGATGGTCTGTTAGTGCAGCACAGAGCACAACTACAAAAGCAGAGATGAGCTGCTATGGTTACCTTTGAGCAGAGCTACTCTGTTCTGTGGTTCATTCAGCTCCTGGTCGTCCATGTTGCCGTCTAAAAAACACAAACACACACATTTCTTTCTGATTTCTCAAAAGGGACTAAATTTATAACTTCTAGACTGACTTCAAGCTGACATTAGTGCTTTCTGAATAATCAATTAAAATATTAGAAAATAAGTCTAAATGTTATTTAGTTCTTCAGTTCCTTAGAACGTATTCCATGTTGAATTTGTCTCTACATGTAACAGAAGCAGCCAGATGAGAGAACAGACTTCACCCCTGTTAAAAGTTATTTCAAGTAAACAAGAATGAGATTAAAACCTGAGAGGACGAATAGAAACATATAAACGAGACCTCAACATGAAAGAAAGGGTTAAAACATCACTCGGTGTGGGTGTTTTACTGACCTGACGTATCGTCACTGCTGCGGTCTTTGCTGGGACTCAGAGTGTCTGACATGTCTGACTCTTTGGCATCCATCTGATTCCCTGTGGACGGACGGACACACACACACACAAACAACACACACACACACAAAAGTTAACTAGGCGGGGACAGAATGGGTGTGAAAAACTAAAGTAAGATTACACAAAACTTGGAGGCAAATGCCAAAATAGACCAGCACAGAATAAAGTAAAATACCAGACAGAGAAATTTATAGTTTCCCAGAAGTAGATGTATATATGTGTGTGTGTGTGTGTGTGTGTGTGTGTGTGTGTGTGTGTGTGTGTGTGTGTGTGTGTCACACGTAGCGCACTCACTGGATTATAGTGTGTGAGGCACAGCAGGGAAACAGAAACAACAAAAGCGGCAGTGCAGAGCAGTTTTAGAGCCACACTGTTATTTTGTGTGTGTGTGTGTGTGTGTGTGTGTGTGTGTGTGTGTGTGTGTGTGTGTGTCTTGTAAATCTATCTCTCTGGATCCAATCAGATGCTCAGACCTTGAGAGTGAGAACATTTTGTCTGTTTGCCTCATGTCTTCAAAGGACTGTTTTAGACTTCATTTTAGCGCTGAGGTTTGAATTACAGCTGCAGATGCAGTTCATGGCGCACGGGCACAAGTAACATTCAACATAACACTTCTCCTATGATCAAAGAAAACATAAAAATATATCAATATAAACTATCTAAAAGATGCCAGTTTGGGTCCTCAAAGGTATAAAAATATAAAACTATGTGAGTGTGTACAGAGGAAATGTATTACAGCAGCATTTCAGCAGCTGGTGAGCCGGAGTATTGTGTGTGTGTCCACAGAGGATCCAAAGGATGACAAACAGTCACACAACAGAATAGACAGAGGTCAAAGGTCAGAGGTCACTGTAGTAGGATGTCTCTTTGTCAGCAGTTTTGCCCTTTGTGATTACGACTTCACAAAAAGTCAACGCAACAGAAAACAACTAAAATATTTAAAAATAAATGAACAGGCCACCTGAGAGAGATCAACATCTAGTCTGAGAGAGAGTGCTCTTTACCTTTGAGTCGATCAGGGCTGGCCAGGATGTCATCTTCTGCCGTCTGGTTGTTCTGTAGGTGAGCGTCCATCACTTCTACAAACACACACACAAACACGAGGCTTCACTTTCGGTTCACACCTGTTAGCGTTGATAGAATATACTGTAGTTTTACCTAAAACAGTGAATGAGCGACTGACTGAGTGAAGCTTTACATACGAACTGATTCACTGTTTGTTTCCACTCTGATTCCTCGTGTTCGATCCAGACTGAACTGCTCCAGGATTCAAACAACAGAAGGAAGTATTGTTTACTTGAGGCTTAGTTGAGCTCTTACCGTCAAAGTTGGCGAGTTTGTGGATTGAAGAGCTCACAGTCTCCTTCAGCTGTTTGACCGCTGCAGGGAGAAAAGAGAAAAAAAAGGGAAACCAGTGAATAAACTCAGCTTAAAACTTGTTAGAAATAATTTGAACTTGAATCAAATCAAATCCGTCCCAAACTCCAGGCTGGCTTACTGTACAACCAGCAGTCGTGCAGCCGTTTACACAGACTGAGGGTATCCAGCTGGATTTGCGGCCGCTTAGTACAGATCATAAACATAAAATCTCACTTGAGCTACTGAAGTCGCTCAAATAAGTGAGGCTGTGCACATTAAAAGAACCTGTGACCAATTAGCTGAGGAAGCTTTGTGTGAAAAATACTCATGCGGTTGTCCCGTCTACCAGTTAAAGGACTGGTTACAGGTATTATGTGAAACAGTTCATCTACTGTGTCCTCTGTATAGAGAATTAGCTGACTAATTCTATAACATGTTGTAACCAAGGACCTGAAAGTTGTGTAGGTGCTCTCGACAGGAGCATCAGATAAATAACAAAATATAGACTAATCCAGGTTTAACTTGATTTGAGCAATGACACTATGATGTCAACAAGAATAACTTGTACATGTTGAAATCTAGTCAATGAAAAAGAACATATGTAATCAAGACCTCCTAACTTACAACTTTTGAACATTTAACCCAGTTAAAAATCTGATGTGTAGACATCATTTTATCTGCAAAAACCACACTGCCACAAGCCTCAACTACTTGATCGATTTAAAACCTCAGCTCTGCGTGCATGTTATGTTTCACAGCCGCATAGGAGAGGATTGTCATTAGTGAGCAAAATAAATACCTCAGCCAGCGGACTGATTTGTAATTATATCCACTTATACTACAATATCTACAACAACCAGCTACAACAGCAGCAAGCGGGGCTGCCAGTAATGTATCAGCGAGTGTCACTGCAGCCAACAAACAAAACAAAGAAGCAAAAACGGCTCAACATCGGCTGATGTTTGGCTGGTATCAGAAATGCAGGCAGTCAAGAGAAAGTTTCCACAGGCTTGATACTTGAAGTGCTTCAAGTATGAAAACATGACCAGAGGATGACAGCAAGGAGAGAAACGAGGAGGTTAGTGAACTAATCCAGTGAAAAGATACAAAGGCGTCATGCAGAGAGAAACAATGTGAAGATCTGCTGAAGAAGAAGAAAAGAAGTGTGTGTGAGTGATGTTTGAGAAGAGCCAACGAGTTGGTTGGAAGACGTACGACTAAAGTTATCAGAGCACCAGTATGGATTTCATTCACTACCAGACAAGAAGAACAAACTCATCTCCAACAAAACAGTTCAGCCAGCAGTGAGACACCAACACACTCAGCTGTACGCCATCTTTAACTTCAGGTCTGTTTGTTTAAAAGAGTCCACAGGTCGGACTATGACAGTGAGGTCTGTGTGTTTCTTGACAAAGATGCTGCTGCTGAAATTTACAAATGTAATTTTTTGATGCTTTTGAGCACCGCAAACAAAACTTCATTCAGATTTATTGTCTTCACGTGAAGGGGAGAAATCTCAGAGGCAGGTACTGAAGGAGGTAGGTGAGAAAACTATTGCATAATTTGACTGAGTCATCCTTTTAATACATTTTGTACATTTCTTCTGATGTACTGATCAGTATTACTCAAATACATCACCTCCAGATATTCTTTACATGGTGCGACAACAACGTGCTTTGACAAAACTTAAATTATACAAATTATATTACGTCTGACAAGAATATCTTTTCCTGCCTTTCTAGTCCTGCTAAGATCTCTGCTAAGAGAAGTCTTTGTGAATTTTTTTTTGTTTTGAGGTCATCTCAGGCTCTTCATCTGTCTATCTCGCTCTTGTTTGACAGACAGACAACCCTTTATTTTGTTAGCTTGTTTGAATGACTGTGTATTATAAAACGTATTCCAGGTTTAATTGCAGTTAATTGTTCTCAAACCAAAATCTACAACCTGTCCCATCGAAGAAGGTATGGAAGTATGGAGAATATAAGTATGTATGGAAGCACACTTCCAACAGGAAAAGAGCAACATAGATGTGTTAGGCATGTTAAGAATAAGCAAAAAAAAAAAAAAATGATGAGACACTAAGTCTTAATCCACTAATCCACCAGATTGTGACTGAAAAGTTGAAAGAAATTTAAGATTTTTACTTAAAATACCAGTCAAAGGTTTGGACACATCTTCTTATTCAATGTTTTTGAACTTTCTACATAGTAGATTAAAACTGAAGAAATCAAAACTATGAACTAATACACAGGGAATTATTATGCGGTAAACAAACAAAAGTAAACGCAAAGCAAAATATGTTTTTGGAGCCATATTGAATTTATGACATTAGAAAAAAAAGTGAGTTAATTATGGTATTTTTATTTATGAAAGAAATTAATAAGGAAGGAAAGATTATCCTGAATTAGTCAAAAGACTTGTTGGTGTGAAAGAATAGTTTAATTGTGTGGAACAAAGGATTAGTCACTTCATGTGTTTTATATTGAGACTGTAATAAAAATGAAGAAAAAGCATTGAATCAGAAGGTGTGTCCAAACTTTTGACGGGTATTGTATTTGACAGGTTTGACATAAAAGTCACATTTTTGATTACAGACAAAAAAAAAAGTTTGACTTACCATCTTATAATTTTAATTTGACACTTTTTCTTTTTTTTTGTCTTTCCTGGGCAGCGATGGACGTCTGTTTCTGCGTGTGTGTGTTTCTATGTGTGTGTTTCTGCGTGTGTGCAGCAGTGTACAGCAGGAATAGATGTTTGTACTCACGCGGACACTCAATCAACTGTTGGATTCTAGTCGAGTCTCCTCCACTGTTGTTAACATGACAGTTGTCTGATAGAAACACAGAGCACTGACATTACTACGATGTCTATCAAGAGTGGAGTTGGGTATTTACTCAGATTTGATTGATTCTGCTCATCGATGCCACACATCAAAGTCTGATTGAATCTTATTATTTAAGAAAGGAAACAGGAAGCATTGTGACATCAAAACTCCAACAAATGCTTCATCGAATGAACAGACTTGAAATCATGAACTACTTCCCTGTAATATTTAACTGTTTAATCACTTGATGCATGTATGTCTACTTTCTGGAATCGATGAGCAGAATCAAAAAAACATCTTTCTGAACGAACTGGTTCCAATTCAGAATTCACTCTTATTACCCAACCCTGTATCACAGAGGACGAGATGGAAAGAGCTGAAGACAGACAGAGATCATGACAGACAGATACAAGCAGGTGGAAAGCATGACAAAACTATCGAGTTACAGAGAGACTGATAACTTACACGGACAGATAGATGCTCAAGAAACAAACGCGACGGGCAGAAAACAAAGCCATACATGGCGGGTATTTCACAGATACCACAACGCTGTAACAGCAGACAGGATGTGGACAAGCGGACAGCAGACAGACGGATAAGGTATAAACTTCTGGCTCTCAACAAAATGTGGAATTAACCAGCCCGACTACACTACAACTTCATGAAAAAAAATCCAGTCAGCTCAGAGTTTCTGGATCAGAGCACAGACTCGACTCTGTGTGAAACTTTCTTCAGAAAGTCAGAAATCGTCTCATAAAACACAAAAACTGTTCCAGAGATTCACTGAAGTGCTCCAAACGTGAGTCACCTAACATTACGTATGCAGAAAATGGAATTTTTAGATCAAACAAATGCTTGACTGCAGTAAATCACTTCTGACACGTAGTATTCCACTTTTCCTGTTAGACCTAAAAGGTGTTCTTTGTATTTTATGTATTATATTAGCAGGTCATTTCTTGAGCATGACCCAGGACCGTCATACTGTATTGGCCGCCTGAAACATCCAACTACTGAATAAACGTATATTTTTAAAGTGTGAACTTGAAATGAGTCTCACATTTCAATCAGTCAAAAGTAAATTAAAGATTTCTGATAAACTTAACATAAAAAAAAAAAGAGTTAGAGCGTGCGCCAGTTGGATAAACTAGAATGTCTGGAAACACCTCTCTCGATCAGGTTAACAAAAATCTCATTTTATAGGTTCAATTTTAGTAATACTTTATCCTATATATTCAATTAATAGCATTTTGCTCTGCTGTATTTTGTCTAGATTATATTATTCATTCCTAATTGGACTGCGTCCTATTTGGGACTGTTTTGTTCTTTGCAAAACCTGCTGTGGAACAGTGCTGAATATAAATCAAACTGTCTATTATCATAATAATCAAACTAACTACCATGAATTTCGCCAACTGCACCATCATCGGTGTCTGTATCGTCATCATCCTCGTCTTCCTCCTGGTTCTCAGATGTCTGCAGGCTCTGTTTGTCCTCGACAGGCTCCTCTACCGGTCCGTGGGAGACAATGTCGACATCTGTCATGTGACCAGATCAGATATATATATATATATATATACACGATTTTGTCGACACTTTACCAGCCAAACACACGTTCAGAAACAGAGTGAGAGTCCATATGATGGCAGGTTCCTTCACAAACGTGACTACTGTGGCAAAGTGAGCAGTGAGACCTCCAGCATTCATATTCAGTGGTGTCATTCAATCACCAGAAGTCAATCAGTGACCAAAAAGCTCTTTTTCCCCAGAAGAAGAAAAACAAAGCAGTGGACAGTTTGGCAACCACGGAAACAACCCAGATTATCCAGAAACCCCAACAAGCCCCGTTTAGACTCAGCAGAGTGCCACCAAGTCTGAAACAGCCACACCAGAGGTAACACAGACCATCCTGTCACTCAAAGATCACATGTTTGAATCCTCTTACAGCCTGGTGTTGATCCGGGGAGCTTGGGCTGGTGATTTTAGCATCGTGGCCACAGTGGATATTGCAGGTCATGTGACTAAGAAAGACTTTCCCCATACACAATTTAAGCCAAAAAGTCAAACCTTCATCATTATAGCATTTTGAGCCAGAGAATAATTTTAAATATTTTGCACTATGAGGCCAAAAACAGCTGATTACAGCTTGTGGTGCTCACTGAAAACAGTGAATAATGTGAATGATGAATAATGTGGCGGGATTCAGACAAAGAGGGTGAGCTAGGCTCGAATGTTTTCTGTTGATCGTCTCATCATATTGCGTTATGCCAAGTTCAGTTTTGTTTGTTATTCTTTTACTGAATAAATACTATAAAACGTATCTGACGTGACGTTAGTGGTCGCTACAGTAAGATGCTATATTTCAATAAAACACTGGTACTGAATGATTGTACTTTTGCACGCTGTGTACAGTTTATCAAATTCATCGTACCGGCTGAATGTTTTCCACTCCCTCTACTTCTGCATGCTACACACATTTTATTGGAATCACAGATTTCTGCACTTCACTGTAAATTTAACAAAACCTTTCTTTGCCTCAAGTTCAACATATTTTTGGTCAACATATGTTATCTAGATATCTTGGTTATAATTCATAAATACATTTGAGGGTTCCTTGTTAAAAATGTTTCCTATGCTACATAATTATATTATATATATTCGACAATATATCATGATTTTTTTCCCACTCTAAAATGGTAATATGTGGCTTGGATACATATTTGCTTATGTGCATTTGTATATTTGAATATAATTTTAATACATAATTAAGTATGTTTTTAGTCTCCAGTTAAATATTTTTATTGTTCAGCATGTTTGTTTGTTTTTGACACCTGCTCCAAAAACAAATGAGTATTTGCATAGAAATAGTTTAATTCTTCTTCTGTAATTCGAATAGCATAATTTAGGTGGAATGTTATTTATATTCAGCTGCCAGTGTGACTGTGTGAAAGTTTCTGAATCTAAAAGGTGATTCTCCCTGAATGATTTAAGATATTACACAGAAATATACTCAGAGCTCATGTGAGCTTCAATCCTCTCAACTGAAGGTGAATCAACGTCACATGTCCCCCTTAAACTACCAGAGGACACCCGAGGGCCGGACATCAAGCTACCATAAAACAAGACCTAATCAGAAGAAGAGCCAGACTTCCACCTGTGACTGACAGAGAGACAGATGAACAAAGAGACCAAAGAGACCAGCAAGCAACAGGAAGTTATGTGGACATCATGCAGGAACTTGTCATGCATCATTAGTGCGGGATGAGGAAGTGAAGTTAGCGACCACATAAGAGACAAACAGCGGCAGAGAGGACGAGCGTCCCAGAGCGGACCGGAGACGTGTGGACTCACCCAGACTGTTGTTCTCTTTAACGCTTTTCTCTTGTAGCTGCTCTAACCGAACTGTAAACGACAACAACAGCAGAGAGAAGCGTTGACTGACAGGAAGCCCAAGCCTAAGCCTCCTGATTGGTCAAAGACGTGTTCTGACCCGGCCAGTAGTTGCTATGGTTTTGTGATGACCAGGAAGTTAAAGTGATTGGCTTGCGAAGTGCAGTCAGTTTGTTAAAAGTTAGGGCAGGACGGTGTGTGTGTGTGTGTTTGTGTGAGTGTGTGTTTGAGTGTGTGTGTGTGTACCCTGCAGAGCGGCGAGCCTCTCGTTGGTGAAGTCGTTGTCGGCCTGCAGAGCTTCGATGCGAGCCTGGAGAACCTGCTCCTTCTCCTCCATCTCCTCGATCCGCAGCTCCAACTCCCTCTTCTCCGTTGCTCCCCGCTGGGTCAGCTCCTCCTGCCGGCCCTCCGCTGCCTGGAGGAGGAGAGTGTGAAGGGGTGGAAGGGTGATAGAGGGGGGGAAGAGAAGAATAGGGAAGACAACAAGGAGCAAGTGAATAGAGCGGTAGAGGAGGGAGAGGATTCAGTGAGGAGAGGGAGAGCGAGGAAAAAGAAAGGAGGAAGGAAAAGGATATAGAAGTATATACAAAAATATGAGAAACAAAGTGCAAAATTAAATATTTTCAGTATTAAATTCAATATTGTTGCTGGGAAATTCAATCCTGTCGTTCACAGTAACATCACACCGTACTCCAGTGTCTGTGCAGGTACCTTAATTTTGTCAGTGAGCTCTTTGATCTCATTGACGGCGGCGTTGTACTTGTTGGCAAGCTCCCTCAGCTCCTCCTGGCCCCTCTCTGACATCTCCTTCAGGTGGGTGCACTCGTCCTCTGTGTTACTGAGTGAGCGCTGCAAGACAGCAGAAAAAAAAACACTTCTTAGCTTCACCAAAACAAGAGCCCTGTGCCTCCAAATGACAAATTATCATCATATATGAGCATGCAGTATCCGTGTGTGTCCTACCTCCACCTCTGACAGCTTCCTGACCACCTCGATCTTCTCCTGCAGGACTCTCCTCAGAGACTCCTTCGCCGTCGTCTCGTAATTGTGTTTGTCCTCCTGAAGAGCCAAGAGCTCCTTACGGATCCCTTCCTCTGTCTGGGACTTTGACAGAAGAGGAGTTATTTTAATTGGATGATATGTTAAATTGAACTTTGCAGTTATATTCTGACAGAACCACACAAATGTGTGTGTGTGTGTGTGTGTGTGTGTGTGTGTGTGTGTGTGTGTGTGTGTGTTACCTTAGAGTAAGCCTGTAGCTGACTGCCCATCACCTCCAGTCTGGAGAGTAGACGGTCTTCATCAATCAGAGCCTGGTGGAGACAAACATCCGTTTACAACATGTTGGACAAACTTCTTCATGTCATGAGATACAAGGGAATGATGGGAAAACTGCTGCCTCATTAGGGGGGAAAATTACAGTGTGCATAGTGTGCGATGGATTTGTACCGGCCTGTGTTACAGTTCAGGCCTAAGTATGATCATGGTATTTCTTACCTGCCAGCTGCTCTCCGAGGCCTCCTGAGTGTTGGCTAACAGACGCTGCAGAGTGGCTAGCTTCTGCTCCAACATCTGCTCTCTGTGTAAGGCCTCCTGGTAAAGAGACAGAAAGAGAGAGAGAGAGAGAGAGAGAGAGAGAGAGAGAGAGAGAGAGAGAGAAATTAACAAAAAAAAGTATTAACTTTTAATTTAAATATATTCTACTGCAAACCATTTAACTATAAAATGTTCAATGAAATGAATAAACATTTCAGAAACTGAAATACAATTTTCAGTTTAAGTTAAATTCATTATACTAATTACACATCGATGAGCATCTGTTAACGTGCTAATCAGCTAATATAATAATCTGTACATGGCCGTCAGCTCCCTGCTGGAGGAGGAGGAAGCTAAAAGTGACCTCTGCTGCTCCGTCTGTGCAACATCTCAACTCAATGATCGACACCACTTTGGAAAGTACGCTGAACTTGTCACAATTTTATATTTTTTTGGGAACAGGCTATTGTAATGCTGTGCACTGCATCGTAATAACAGAGTTTGAGTAACGTCATTGATACACTCAAACAAGTAACTACAGCAGAGGTTTGCACCAGGATGGAGGGGCGAGTAAGATAACCTTAGAGGAGAACACTAGGAGGAAAAGTGAGTTGGTTCATTCATTTAGTCTTTATGAAGTAGAGTCTCACAAACTGAGCCTTTATTTCCTGGGAAATATCGTGCCCGGTGGCTAACAGAACTGCACAATGAAAGCTAGGCTTAAATCTTAGTATTATTCTACAGCCATTACACTGTGCAATCTACATTATTTCATAATGATACGTTGAAGCAAAATGGTCTATTTCCACTTAACTATTAAATAGTTTTGCAGTGTTTAAGATCAGGTCTCTTTCATGAGGAAATTACATCATTTTAGGTGTGAGGAGAACAAGTTTTTGATCAAAGTCAAGGTTATATAAGTCTTTAGGACAAGATTCCCCGGCACATCAGCTTTAGATCTTTTCTGAGCTTCACTGATCAGAGTTATATTTATGTGATCTCGTCTTCCCTAGTATCTGATTATCATTCTGGATTGTGTTTAATGAAAGATGATGTATGCTTTCCACTGTGTAATTAATTCTAATGAATGAGACAAAGTCATCTCAGATCACTGCAAAGAAACGCTGCACAATTCTTGTCCTCCTCTGCCCCTCTCCAGTTAAAGCTGCATGATTTGATCTGACACTTGAAACCTGTTGTGACATGTCTGATGACTAATGTCTGACTCCTTACTGCCTGATCATTTGTGTTGTAGTTACACAGAGTGGCCACTAGGGGTCAGTGCGTTACCTGTAGATACTGGGAGAGCTGGAACAGTTCCTGAGAATACATACTGGGAGTGTTGGCTGCAACCTGGAAAAGACACACACACATACAGCGTGGTAACATATTGACAGTTGTCTTGAGTTCATTGAGCTTTGTGTTGGAATCAAACAGAAAGGTCAAAAGTATATTCTGCACACACACACACACACCCACACCCACACACACACACACACACACACACACACACACACACACACACACACGAACAGTTTAAATGATCTGATTATAAAACTCAGTTTGTGGGATGAGTCCTGAATGTCCTGCACTAAAGACAGAGGCCTCAAAAACTACACTACTCATATAAACAGTAGTACCAGTGATCAAACTGGTGGACCAGTGATCAGAGCGACTACACAGCAATAGTTAACAGTAGTTGCAGCGCTCAACTCCGCCTAAAACCACCAACTTTGTTTTATATTTCCGGTTGTGTGCAGATTAAACAAAAAGAGTCACATCGTTGCTAATCAGTGAGCTTTGAACAATCAGAACCAGAATTAGCGTTATTGGCCATGCATGTATACGCAGGTGTGTGTAGATGTTTTACGGTGGTCGTATTTTTTGAAGTTTGCTTACTCTTTCCCTATTTCCAGTCTTCATATTAAGCTAAGCTAAGTCCTGACTTCAGCCATGCACTTAACAGAGAGTCATGAGCTTCACATCCATCTGAACATCATGTACTATTCTGCACCTGATGGTGTTGCAACTGCACATTAAAAAAGCCTGACAGTGCTGAAAGCAGGTGTATCATGACCCACTTGGCATCCGTAATTTGGACTCTTTCAGACACTAACCCTGGGCACGCTGTAGTGAATCCACGGCTGCATGTGGTCTGCCTGATAACCGCACATTATCTGTGCCTTCAATCCACTTCCATTTTAAGTCAATGGGACAGCCTGTGTGTGTGTGTGTGTGTGTGTGTGTTTGCACCCAGGAGGTGCTGTAGGAAACTTAATTATGTTCGAGAAGTGGTTCAAATCTAATCACAGCTTCTCTCTGACACACACATATATGCAGAGACACTGTCAGCTGCAGCCTCTACATTCCTCAGACAGGTTACACTGAGGCCCTGTTGTTCCCACTGGTGGAGGGAAACACAGGAGAGGAAGCCAGCGTGGTACAGTGCGTGGTAAGGTACAGAACGGACTAACAAGTAGCACTGGCACTGTATAATATGAAATGATACAGGATTTTTAACCTGTGGAGAACATCAGGTGTCCTGATCCGTCAGTATCAGAACTCAGTTTCAGACACATGGAACAATATTTTTAACTTAAAGTTCAATTAAAATCACATTTAGTCATCAAATTACAGTCATTAAATTACTGTAAGTGATACATGTAGCCTACATGTCCAGGTAGACGATGTGCTGTCAGCAGTGTTTATGAGTAAGCACCACCAGTATCCAACTCAAGGGTGTCAAATGTATGGCCTGCCAAAGAGTCCAAACACTGGATGCAAAGAGTTAAAAAAAATTGCGGAGAAGTCCAATTTTTCAATGAAATGCTATTCTGAATTTGATGATAAGACACCACACTCAGACACCATAACTAGAAATTACTTCTTGTTGGAACGCCGAGCGATACCAGGTATCAGGAGCACGTTAAGCAGTGGGTAGCCTGTAATGCTGCTTATTGTGATGATATTTAAAGACGCTAATCATTGTGCGAGGTTGGTTCATTAATTGAAAACATCAGAATAAATTTGTACTTCTTTAAACTACAAGAAACATTTGGAGTTGTTATTCGTGGGTTATCATGCAAAGACTTCACTGTTCAGGTCCACTTGAGATCAAATTGGTCTGTATGTGGCCCCTTGAACTAAAATGAGTTGGACACCGCTGATCTAACAGGACTGAAGTAGCATTTGCAGGCATTTCACATGCCGTTTAATGTGCTACAGCTGAGCAGCTAATTAGCTGTCTAGTCTGCAAACTGATAGCAGTTAGCGGTGCACTCTTCCTCAGGGGAATGTTTGCTCATTCGACAAGTTCAGGTGCAGGACAAGACGTGTCTTCATCTCTGTGAGTTAGGCAAGACAACTTTAAGAAGGTGTGGGTTGTTGTTGTTGTGACAGGAACAGTGTTAACGCAAAAATAAAGGGCGGCACCATGAAACCAAAATATCAACTATAATTTTCTGTTTTGTTTCTAATTTTTTCGCAAAGAAGAAAACAAGTGAATTATACTACAGATACGCAGACAATGCAATTTCATTTCAGTTGGACTTTGTAGATACCTAAAGACACAAAACACTCAGAGTGAATGGTGGGAAAAAAAACTTTGCCCCTGATCCACATGAAAGACTTCTGCAGCAGCAGAAACTGGCAGCAGCCTTGCATTCTTCCATCAGCTGACTACACTCTGTGTGTGTGTGTGTGTGTGTGTGTGTGTGTGTGTGTGTGTGTGAGTGTGCGCAAAGACTACTTATGTGTGTAAATCTACCCAAACACACACACACACACACACACACACACACACACACACACACACACACACACACACACACACACACACACACACACACACACTCGGCTGTGTGAGACAAACAAACAACTTGCACACGGGACAGGACAACACGACGACACACACGTTTCTGTTCTTACCTTGTCTACAGGTAGTGGTAACGGAGTCTGGATGACACTGAAAGAGGAAGAGAGAGGGAAAAAAAACATTTTGTCACCATGGAAACAGCAGGGAGGGAAGACACATGGAGTAACCACGGCGACAGAGTGGGGAAAAAAATGGTTCTTGAAGGTCTTGTGATACTCGTTTTTTTTCACCTCGCTGTTTAACAGAAACCTCATTTCAGCACATCGAAGTCGTTGATGTGAGAAATCTAATCTGGACTTCCTCGACTTTAGGTTGCATCGAGGACTTTTAAATATCAGTAAGGCTTTCTCTGGTTTAAAATAATATTTTTTATTTGCTGATTTTCTCCTTGTATGGATTAATTTAAAACGGCTAGTTCAACTTCAAGTAGAGGCACAAAGGACTGTTTACTACAAGTACCATGAAGTGCACAGTTCATCGTCTTTGCTGTAGTGAATGCACACAGAGGAACCAGTGACTGAACAGGCTTTGCCAAAAGGGTAAATCAGTGTGTTGTGGTTGTTGTGTGAAAGTGACTGAAACAGTTAGTCGATCGTTAAGCCGAGCAGAGATTCTTTAAAAGTAGAATTAAATCCAATGAAGGATGTGACAGATCAGTCATGAAGAGCAGCCTGAGGCTGGTTATTATTTAATGTTTTTACACCTGTAATGTATCATGAATAAAATGTATGATTATTATTGTCATATGTTAGTAGCCAGCTCAGCCAATCACAACAATGCAGCAGTCAATCAGGGCCCAACAGTACATTTAAAGCTCTCTACGCATGATCAGCTGTAGTCACTGTAAAGTCGGGCGCGGAGCTCAGTGCTGAGACACAGTGTGTCGGTTTACGTCACGAACACGTAGCAAGAGAAGCACAGAGAAACTTTAAAAACCAAAGAAGGAGCTTTGCAACAGCACTGACAATTATCTTCATTCAGAGAGGACGATGGATAAGAACCTCATGATGATCAGGAGGGGTTGAGGTGTATTAAACCTTTTAACCTTTCCTTCTCTCACAAGTCACTTTAAGATCAGCGTGTGAATCATACAACGACAATCGAGGGGATGATTTTCAAACCAACGTGATACCGAATGACAACAAATTCAGCGTTAATGCTGCTTTAGGTCTGTGCTTAAAATAAATACTGTGTCCAAGTCTTCAACATAACACCAGATAACCTCTCTCTCTCTCTCTCTCTCTCTCTCTCTCTCTCTCTCTCTCTCTCTCTCTCTCTCTCTCTCTCTCTCTCTCTCTCTCTCTCTCTCTCTCTCTCTCTCTCTCTCGCTCTCTCTCGCTCTAGAAAAAGGCTAAAGTCAATGTGAGTCATTGATTGATCTGCAGGTCTGAGTCACATTGTGGGAAAATAAATAAATTTATAAATAAATCAGCCCCCTTCAGTTTCTGCCCTGTCATGTTCATAACATGACCTTCATGGAGATATTTATCCAAAGCACTCAATCTTGCAGCGACACAAGGTCAAACAGGTTTGTTTTAGTGGGGGTGAAGACAATCAAGAATGTACCTGGAAACAGTCAGAGTTCAGGAATGAAGGTAAACTTGACTCTGGGAAAAATATAACTCAACTCTGTTAATGTGTAACTACCAAGCAGCAGGAGAGGTGGACACTGCCACAGCTTGTACGGCAACTATATGACGAAATAACAACCATAGTTACCTCAGTAAAATCAAAATGCAACACTTCAGACATTCATATTTGAATACTACATTGTATAACCTGTTTGGTAAACAGCTTCATTATGCAGGCTTCTCTCTCAGACAATGTCCAGGGTCAACAATACCACTGATTGCTTAATAACTAAAATTTCAACCAAGACAAGCCTATAACTGGTGAGTACTGCTGAACCACACAAAAGAACACAATATACATCAAACTGCAAAATATAATGACAACAATATTACACTAAATCACCAAATAAGACACGGTCTATTAATTCTAAACACATTTTTCTCCATGTGCGCAGACACAAGCTAAACAGTCATGCCCAAAATCATAAAGGTTATCAGGTGATTTTAATACACTGCTCGTGTTTGTCCATCAATACTTTACTTTTGGAAGATACGGATTCAAAAATCTAAAAAGGCTTTTACTCACTAAGACATCTTTAAGTTTTATTGATACCACCAGATTTAAAAGAGTAGCTGGTAGTTTCTACTACACTTTCAGACCAAATGTGGCGCTACGGCGAGAGACTATCCAGGTGGATTCATGGACTAAACTATGAACCCAACTTCACAACTATAATCTGTATCTGGCCTGCAATTTACACTGCAAAACAGAGGCACAAAGAATTTTCCTTTGGTTTGAGAGAGAAATAGAAAACAGTGTTTAGGGGTGTCGGTTAGCTCAGTTGGTAGAGCATCCGCCCCATGTACGAAGGCTCAGTCCTCGCCGCAGCGGCCCAAGTTTCAAATCTGACCTGCGGCCCTTTGCCCGTCTCTCTCTCTCTCTCCCCACATTCCTGTCACTCTTCAGCTGTCTCTGTCAAATAAAGCTTGAAAAGCCAAAAAAATATTAAAAAAAAAAAAAAAGAAAAGAAAAAGAAACCAGTGTTTAAGAGACACAGACAGTGAATGAAAGTCAGTGAATCAGCACTCAGCAGTCATAAAGTTATTTCCTGATTGTTTCCCTGCGGTTACGTTCAGCACAAAGACACTGCAGTGATTCACCACAATGCCTGATTTGGTAGGGAAGCCTTTACAAAATAACCGTGGCAACCCAACCTGGTTCTAAAACTAATGTCTACTTGAGGAACAGAACGATAGAGAGACAAAGAAAGAGACAAACTAACTACTGCGATCAAATCAGTGGCAGTTTATATTCATCTAAAAGGTGTAGACAGAAAATAAAGGGGTGAGGTGGGAAAAAGAATACTTTCATTAGTGAGTGGTGCTTTGTACTCCTTTGTACTCCAGGCCAACGCTTCCGTAAGTGAATTGAATAAAAGACCCTTCAAAGGATAAGCCAACAATTTAAAAGGACTTTTGTACTTTTAGCAGCAACAGTGCAGGTTCTCTGCAGAGAAATGTTTTCCTCAAACTACTTGCAGACGGTAACATCATCCATCACCGTAAACACCAGAGACTTTCTGTGACTTCACCGTGCTGAGTTAAGTGTTTTCATATCAGAGCTGCATTACCGTCGCAGCTCTGCTCTGCCTGCCGATCACCTGATACTGAAGAATTGCAGGAGCTAATCCTCTGCCACATGTTCACTTACAAAACTGGACTGACTGAATGAAACTGGCTGTAAAATGACTACACACAGGGTGAAACATTAACGTTTGCCATCTCAAATTGGATTTTTAGTGCCGTTTTGGCCCACTGGTGGAGGGACTTCCTGAAGATGACTCCGTAATGATGCCATCTTGCTGTACTGCAATTTGTTTTTGCTACATTCATTCAGTTAATTTTTATCACCACGGCAATCACTGTGCATAATGTTGTCTTATTTATCACTGCTGCCAGCAGCTGTTCTGTCACTCAAACAGCATTATCACAGCAGGAGCTCCCCGTACGTTATTTTATTTATTTATTTTGCCAGTTCATGAATCAAATAATGCTTTTTCACACACTGTAACCTGGGGGTTCACATAACCTGCACTCACGAGGTTGAACTCATTGATTTTCTACTGTATGTTACAAACAGGGATGTTTCAGATATAGGTCATTAAATAAACCAACAGGGGGACCGACCTCAGCATTTTTAGCCTGTGCCTTGGGATAGCTGCAGGGACGGTCTGTTTGTCATTCAGTCGGTCTACCACTTTGGTCCAGACTCAAACACCACAACAACTGTTGGAGGGATAACCATGAAAACTTGTACAGACATTCCTGATTCCCAGACAATGCGTCCTAATGATGCCCCTACAGCTTTTGGATGGATTCAAGTTCCCCTCTGGAAGAAGTACAAGAGAACAACTTTGGCGATCCCCTCAATTTTCTTCTTGCGCCATCATCAGGTCCAAAACTTTGATTTATGGCCAAATACCTGCAAAACTAACGAAAACCCATCAGCCTCAGGTGTGCTAATTACCAAATGTTACTATGCCAACAAAATTTGGCATGTTAGCATCGTCCTTCAGCTCAAAGCACCACTATGCACAATGTAGCCTCGCACAGCTGCTGGCATGACTGTAAACTCACTTGTCAAGTGTTATTTGGTCAGTTGTGGGACCAACAACAATGGGAAACATGTTGGGGCGTCCCAGCAGCGGATGGGTCCACGACCCGAACCCCAACATCCCCCATTCTAAGACGTCTGTAAAGGTTCTCAAACTTAAATCCGAGTCCTCACAACAACGAGCATAACGAACCAAGTGGAAACAATGGCCTGGTCAACGATCCCGCCTAGGCTAAATACCTGGATCTCTCCAGCAGTCAGAACTGAAGAAGCCTCTTAGATGAGAGGTGAAACGTCTTCATGGATCTACATCCAAGTCCAGTTGCCCCAGATTTAACCCTTCACAAAGTCCCCCGTTCTAGTCTGGCTGCAGACCTTTGATGCATGGAGGTTCGATCTTCAGGTTGTTAGAAAACTGACCTCAAAGCTCCGCAGCTGGCTGCCTTCAAACAAAACACTAATATTCAGTCATCATCAGACACCGACTACAAAGAGCAAGTCAGCACTTTTTCATCGGCTTTTAAAAAGATGGAAAAAATCCACAGCATAACATGACCTAAATTAACAGCTCTTCAACTAAAGCTCACAAGAACATCAAGTCTCACACACTCACACACACAAAGTGCAGCCGGTCCACGGGACTCAGTCATCCACATCAGATTTAGCAGAGTGGGTTTTGCATGCAGTCCAGCAGAGACTGATGATGGAAAACACTGGCAGTAGTTTCCATCTGTGCCCTGCTCAGATATTTCTACCACTAAATCGGTTTTACAATCACTCCACAACTCAGACCTGTCGTGAATGCGTGAAGCCGCCTTGGTGAACATTTTGACCTGTTGCACAACGGCTCAACCTCAAAGGCATCGAATGAAATATGTCTGCAGCGCCTACGATCAAAAGACTGTCTCATCAGATTAATTCTCTGCTTTACTTATTCTTTTATGTCATAGACATACAATAAAATTTTAATTACACATTAAAATCTATTTTATTTTATTTAGTCAAAGTTGTGTTCAAAGTTGTGTGAACATTTTTTGTTAAAACTAAACAAACAAACCAAAAATAAAAACGTTTATATCAAGTAAGCCATTAAATCCTTTGATATTAACACCACTGGTGGATCAATCGATTAGTCAATTGACAGAAAAGCAACAACAATTATCAGAACTTGATTTATAACTACTAAAGTAGCAGCTTTGCGAGGATAAATGCAAAACATTTGCTGTTTTTGACTCATTAAACGTGATGATATCATTGTCAATCTTTAGATCTTTGGTCGCCTTTGAAGAGAGTGAGAGAACAAAGTTTATTAATTAAATTAAAGAACTGTCCTTAACTCTGCTTCTGGAGAAGATTACTTATTATCGAAAGGTGCAAGATCGTTCTATGAAAACATCTGGGGGGGCATTTTACACAGTATATGGACAATAGAGATTTAAGTGATGTGCTGTATGTTGTTGGTGGTCCAGAACTATCTGAACATCTATGATAGGATTGTTCTGCTTCATGTAAATCATCTCTAACAAACCCAACAGTCATCTGATCACACCACAAGAAACCAGCTCTGCATTGTGCGCTTGTTCTGAAGCACTTTAGACTCCCAGCTTCATTTTATGACGGGGTGTAGATCATCAGCTTCCCCTTTAAGAGACACAATGAAAAGTTCAAGCTGTGCTCTGTGTTGTAACACAAATCTTCATCAGAATAGTATTTAGCTATAAAGTTTGAACACTCAGCAGCGTGTCCTTGGTTCAGATTCAAGACAGCAGAGATGTTACCTGTCAGATCTTCTTCCTGAGTGTGCCAGTCGGTGATTTGTCACAGGACAAAGTTCAACTGTTCAGCCTCTATCTCAGCCTGACTCAGCTACTCCTGTGAGAAAATGGATCCTTCCCTTGTTACTTCATTTTCTTTCCAAGATTCAGACCGAGCAGCTGATTCCTCTGTTTTCCACAGCGTGAGTGAACTCATTCCATAACACAAACTTTCTTTATTTCTTTCTACGCTTTGCTCCTCCTCTCCTCTGAGCAAAACAGATGATTTTCTTCTTTTAACTTGTGCAAGTTAATGTAGCTCCACCTCCCCCGGCACTCACTGTGAGGAAATAAACTCCTCTCTGCAGCAGCTATAGCTCTTCACTGCCTTTATGGTACGTGGGAGGCTAAAGGTGTGCTGGATAACTAACCTGCCATTACATGGGAGGTAGAGTTATCATTTTTTCAAGTCTCATCATTCAAGAGCTCCACTCACCTGGAAGAGAGCGATGGTTCTGAAAATGAAACATCCTCTCTAACCACTCCACCATGAGTGTGTTTGAGAATGTGGGTGGTTTAAGGAAAACAGGGACATAAAAAGCGTTGAACAAACAAACTTGGAAAAGGTTGTTCATTATTTGTCATTTCAGAGTCATATTTTTACCTGGTAAAATTATTCTTATATTATTCTATTAACTGTAACTGTGAGACACCAAACAGAGCTTCAGTTTACAACTTGCTCTGACTTGTGATTGAGTCTTTTTGCGCTCTTCTCCTCTCATAATGTCACCTCATTGTAAATGCTAGATACCCTAACTCAACTGGTAGAGCGTGAACCCCATCTACAACACGATGAGTCCTTACTACAGCAGCCCGTGTTTGATTCCAACCCTTTGCTCTTTGCTGCATGTCATCCCCTGTCTGTCTTCGCTATACCTCGCCAATAGAGTCGATAGAAGCCCAGAAAATAATCTCTAGGAAAAGAAAGAATGACTGCACGCTGAATCACAGAGGCAGAAAGCTGCTGCTGCTGCACGTTTTCAAACATGTCTGGCCACACCCCAGTCCGTGATGTCACAGCAGGTGTTTTGCATTAGATGGAAAACACAATAATACGGGTGTGTTCACACACAGTTTGTGTGTTCACGCACAATTTGTGTGTTCACGCACAGTTTGGTTTTCTTTAAACATAAAATCTCATGGAGGTGGCTGCAGCTATTTAAAAAGACCTCCACATGTTTGGTAGTAGTTTGAAGTGCTGCAAAGTTTAAAAAGTTCAAACTTTTCAGAGCTCAAAGGGTAAATGAATCCACTCTTTCCAGTTCAGGTTCACGCCTACGTAGCTGTGTTGAAAGATGACGCTGAATCCAAAGACAGATTTTGTCCGTTGTATAAATGCAGGTGCTACGCTCACACACAGGGGGTAACTGTACAAAGCTGTGTCTGGCAGACGTCCAGATGGCTAATGCTAACACCAGGGAGCAGAAACATTCTTCAGCTATTAATAAATCTGTCTGATTTATCTCCCCCTCTCTCTCTCCAGCTGCAGAGCTGCACAGACTTAAATACAAAAGTAGGGATGTCCTTAAAGAAAATGTCCATTTGATAAAATTTGACATGCTGGAGAAAGTTTGTGTCATATGTGGATTTGTGATGGTGGGTGGCATCACTGATATGTAAACTTATGACGGTGTCATGTTGTTTGTTGTCCAGCCCACAACCACGCTGTTTGGGGTCATTCTCGTCATTATAGCATCACTTCAGGGAAAACCACCACACCTCTCCTCTGTACACAACCTACTATGAACCAAACACCAAACAGACATGGTTAGAGACTAACAGGTGAATTTATTTTAGCGTTTAAAGAGCCTGATATTTTCCACAGGAGCTGATAGAGACCAAAAACTTAGCTAAATTAAGTAAGTAAATAAGTAATTAAGTAATGAAAATCAACCCCTCGTTTGTCAACACAGACAGAAGCAGCAGAACAGACGAGAACTCTTCGTTTCTGTCTGTATTCGTGCAGGTCAGGATGCTCGTCTGTGTTGTCCAGACTGAAGCTGGACAGCAGGGCAGCAGATGGCACTGCCCACCATGGCACCGTGCCCCGGCACACATGGTGTCTACAGTAGCCGATTCCAAACTCGCAGACACACACACACACACTCACACACACAGGTGGGACTCCCAGTACAGTAGGAAGTTTCATGCTGGGTCAACTGCTGGTCAGCTACAGCCCATTTAACTGTACACACACACACGTTTGTGGGACTATAATGTGCGAACAGAATATCGTTCGTTCTCCAACACTCAGCATGAATAATGTAAACAGCAGTGAGCACCAACACTGACAATAGTTTTCAAGTGTCACACACCCAAACACATTAATCCCATCAGACACTTTTTGTCAAATCATTTCACTCAACAGTCTAACCATGGAGAAAGTTTGATCATCAATACATCAGTATTAAAGATTCATGGATCAGTGTAATTCCTTACTCGCTTCGTCGGCGTGCCTCCATCCCATCAGGTAGGAAGAGTTTGATTGTTGACACGATGCAGCCATGAGTGACTAAACAAACAGACAGAAAACCACCATGTTAATGTAAAACACTTTGAGTCCACATCATGTTGGGAGAAATGAATGTGCTACAATAAAAGTTCTCCATCATCAGTGATCATGGAGAGAAGTCCTGAACACTGAAACAGTAACTACAAGACATTTTTCTGTCCCAGGCATCGTGTTGATGTGGGGGTGCAAAACCCAAACAACTGATCTCTGTGCTGATTTCAAGATTATGTCGATAAATTCTTAACAAAGACATTGTGTGTCTATTCCTTCTGCCCAAAGTTTCCTGTTCATGTTCATTTTGAAGATGCTTTTGTCCAAAAAGACTTTTTTAATTTTTTATTCTGGTTTAGTGTCTTGATCACTCGTGGACAGAAGGAGACAGCGATTTTGCACCTACATCCCAACAACTGACGGCCAACCTATGGCTCTACCACCTGAACCACATCCACCCTCACCATCTTTCATCTCAGGCGAGTCTCCTAGATAAGATAAAATCATGCATGTTTGAAAACTGTCACAGTGTCTGGTGCACCTCACAAGAAGGTTTTTTAAGAATGGCTAACACTCATCTCGAATGGCACAAGCAAGAAATGAATGCAGACTCAAAGATTTTGTTCTATATAGTAGTATAGTATAGTAATATAGTATGTACAGTATGAATATCTATTTCTCGAGAAACTTGCTTGAAATGTTTAATTAATCGAAGTTAATCTTACATCTTTGTCAGAATTACTTTATTGTTTTGTGGTAATGTAATTGAATGTGTTTACTGATATGTAAAGTCTGCACTGTACCACCTCACAACAACATGGTAACTTTGATAAAAAAACATTTTAGTATCGCTCACAATAAATATCAGGTCTGATTTATTCATTTATTTATTTATTAAGAACCTGCCAATTCATATTGATGTTGTTAATGAATGAAAGCCTGTGGCTGCCCAGAACATTGGGAGGAAAAATGCATCTAAAAATATAAAAACATTAAGAACACATGATTTGTAGCTGATGAGTTCAAACCTGCTAACACACAAGGCTTCATGATGCCCTTCCTGAGAAAATGAGCTACAGCTTCAAAATATTAGGCGCTTGTTAAACCACAGAATTAAATTGCAGACTGGAGTTATTGTGAAGCGATGTTCAGATTAACCTGTATAATAGTCTCATATGAATGAGGTCTAATGCTGGTTGAATGAGCATTGGGTCTCCAGGATGAAACGGGTTATTTGTGGAGTTATTTGTTGACCTAAATATCTGCTATGCACATCATGTAGTCTATGACCTCAACAAAATGAGCCCTGAGACACCCTTGAGGGTTAGTCGAGTGTAATTATTTGAGTGCATTATCAAATACGAGGCTGGTAGAGGAAAGGAAAACCTTCCTCTGTTCGACCTCACCCTAACCTTTCTTCCATTCTTTCTACACCTCTCTGCAGACTGTGAGACAGTTCATGTATTAAAATGACGATCATTTTAACGTGTCTGATATATTCTGTACCTTTGCGTGTGTTCTCAGTGACGTCGACGCCAAACTGAATGATGTCGCCGGAGAGAACCTCACACGGCGGACTCTCCTCCGAGCCGCGACTCAACCTCTGGCTGTTGATGAACGTCCCGTTGCTGCTTTTAGTGTCCTGCAGGTAAAACTGACACACAGAAACACGGCAGGTGAGAACCATGTGGAGAAATCGATGAAACAACAGACACGGACAGACTCGTTAAAATTAATCAAATTCAAAGTCACTGAGGATGCTGACAGAAGGGAGAGAAATAAATGATACAGGATGACAGTAAATATTCAGCTGCAGCTCATAATGAAATCAAACTCTATACATCATGTTCGTGCTTACGCCATATGACAGCAGCCAACAGCTGCCTTGCCCAGAGCATCACCATCAGTCATCGGTGTAATGGTGCACAGAAGTCAAGGCTTGGTTAATACCCCAGTTCAGGAGTCACAGTGCAGTGCAAGACAGACAAAATCCTCTTGCTGGGGACTGAGGTAGGTGGCAACTGATTGACTATGTTTATTATAGAAATCAGGAACGTTTCTGTAGGAGAGTGTATCAACGCCGAACAAACTATTTCCCAAAAGGCAGGAGGTCACAACAGGCTATAGGTGAGAGGTCCCCATCCAGGCTCTTTGCCCCTGCGTCACGCCCCAACCATTTCTGGGTGGAAGCAGACCCTCTAATTTAACTGCCAACATCTTTGTTAACTTAAAAGCATAAAATAAGAATACTGTGGCCAGTCAGGCAAACAATAATGTAGTGTCGGGGGTGATCAACGATCAGCAAAAAAAAAAAAAAGGAATAATGGTTGTTGAGCCTCCATCATCCATCATCTTTGGTTAACTTTGGTAGCTTGTACTATAGACCAGTTACGTCACTTTGGTGAGCACAAGTAAAAAACAGGTCAGTTTTAGCTCCACTTCCCACATTTATCCTCTTCCTACTTTATGCTGTTTACAAGGTTCATTATTAGAAGACAGGTCAGCTCAATTTATGTGAATTATTAAGGTTAAAATATCTTCTTCTCTCATTGATGTTTCAAGTCGACAGACTGTCAAACTTAAAACATTAGTTATACCATCACTAAGACTCTTTCTGACAATCAGTACACGTCATTCACTTAACTAACCTGTGATGTGAAATGTTTTCCACAGATGCTCACACTGACTAGCCGGGTCCCACAGTTTATCATTTTACAGCACGAGCTTCACCCAAAAGGGGTCATGGTCGTCGTTAAGACAGGAAAGTGATGTATGACGGCTCCGTGACTAAAACTGAAAAGCCTCCCGAAACACAAAATAAATAGAATAAAAAGATAAAACTTCAAACACTCAATGGAGGAACGCCAACACGACGTCCTCGTCTCATCTACAACTCTCTGCGTTGCTGCTGCAGCTGACCGGGAATCTGAATTGTTCCCAAATAATTGACTTAAAGGACATTTCATTTGCGCTCGCCATAGTGCGACTGCCTCACACACCAATCAGCTTGTTGTGCTAATCTCAGAATTCTAGTTATTATGCATCATGTTTGCATGCTGTGTAGTCCTGTGTGGTTGTGTACACCAGACTGTGACCCTGCTGACTTTTCTAGGATTTGTTTTTCAAATGTAAAATCTTTATTGTCTAATAAGGAGGTATTAACTGACGTTGCCTGCTTTTTAAAAAAAGATATCCAGTCAAAACACATCTTTAATAATTGTGGTCTATATAGAAAATTCTTTTTTTGCAGTACTGTAAATGGCTACTGGGTCAGACTGTCCAGCTCCATTATGATTCACAACAAATACAGCTGTTATTTGTATTTGTTCATTCAGATTTTCTTCATGCATTTGCATTTCATTTCTCCCTCTATTCACAATAAACTCACTTCCTTCCTCCCGTCAGTACTTCGGGCTGTGTGACTAGTTGTTCGTAATTTAATCCTGAGGCTATGCTGTAGTTCACAGCCCAGAAATATACATTGATCCTGACGATACAGCAACATTTCACATCACAGACACATAGCATGAATCCACAAGGACGACAACAACCACAGCAGTAAAAGACAAAGAGCAGGAGCCGCAGCAACCCTGTTTCATTCACACGTCATACAGAAAACACACAGACATAGAAATTAAGTACACACACACACATAAACATATCAGACAAATAGAGACAACGACAGTTAAAAGCTACAAACACAAACGTGATGCTAGAACACACACTGAGACACGATAAGGTATGAATTACACGACACACACAGACACACAAACAAACACACACAGTTAGCGATCTGATCTGGATGCCTGAGGCCTGTCTGTCTGTCGTTCCAGGAGTTTCATTCATCAGCTCTCAGCTCTCCGTCATGACTGAAAACCAGTGTCGATCTACCAGAGAGAGAGAGAGAGAGACTGAACACTGGAGAGAGGAAGGAGGGACTAAAGGAAGGAAGAGACAGAAAGAGAGAGAGAGAGAGAGCTGCCGAGAACAAGTGCTTCACTCCGCTGTGTATCCGACTGCAGTGTGCTACGGAAAGCCACCAATTCATAGATCATGATAGCCATACACACACACACACACACACACACGCACACACACACACACAGACACGCACACACACACACACACACACACACACACACAGACAGTTACCTCCTGTCCCCATGGTAACCTGGAGACAGGGAGGGAGGGACCTAACTATAGAGCTTTTCACCCAGCAACAACACACACTGACACACACACACAGACACACACACTATGCGTCACATACCTCACATATGGCTCTCATACACTTTTACTTTAGTATGCCACACACACACACACACACACACACACACACACAAACATGACGTCTTCCCCTCGCGAGCAGCTGGTTGTCCGTTTGTGATGTTTGTGTTTGACACATCGTCACATCTATTAAAGCTTTTGACATTTCGCAGCATTACAAGCAACATGTCACACAGCCAGTTTAATAATCAGGTGACGACAGCACTAAAGCCATGTTCAGACTGATGACACCCCGATAACAAACCCACATCCTGATTCATTCTAAAAAAAAATAATACTGAAAAAAGTTTAACCTGACTCAACTTTTACTGTGTTGGCTTTGTGTGATCGTAAAACTGAAAATAGCAGAGTCGTTTCAAATTGGGGAACGTACTCTCCGATAAGACCTGTTGTAAAAACTGAGCTGTACATGAGTGAAAACATTTTCACCTTCTCTTCATGTCCCATACCTAAATTCAGCAGACTGGTAAAAGCTTCCTTTCCTGAGTTTCCAGTATCTTTGTCTTGGTTACAGGTTGTTTGTCTGATGTCAGAGTCAACTCCCAAACTAATTTTAACGTTTACCACTCGTACAGGAAGTCCTTTTCATTTCCACAAACAAACTGTGGGTTCATGCTGAATCACCGTTGCTTCATTTCCTCATTTGCTACAGTTAGAGGGCCGGCTAAAAATGAACTTTCAGGTGACATTGTCCATCAGCAGCCAGTCATTTTCTCACTCTGCAGTAATCCCAGCTGACTGATGATGAAGCACTGGTCACACCGGCGGTAAACCAGTGGTACAGATGGAGATCAGTGCTTAGTGTTTTGATGACTCTGACTTCTAACTCAAAAGAATAATTTTAGTTTTCAGGTAACACAGAGCAGCTGACTGTGTGTTCCTCTGATGTTTTATCTGATGCTCCTTTATGAAACGTAGACACAACAAAGCAGATCACAGAGAACTTCAATGATTGGTTGATTTACTAACACACTGAAGGTAAAAGGGAGAACATTTCTTCCCTGAACTGTGATGGATAATTTTAAACAGACATTTGGAAGAGAAAATGAAGACAGACAATAAAATTATTACCCAAACTAAGTTTGTGTAACCTGGACATTTTTCACCTTGAATGACAGACAAAGCTATGAAAACTACAATTATTCATTAAAATGGGTTTATACCAAGTGGCAACCTCCGTAGCTGTGAAGTGAAGCCAATGCAGAAGTGCCAAAAACTGCAGTTCCTCAAACGTCCACTTGAGGCTGGCTCCAGAAGTGAGTCAGTCTCCATAAGTCCCCATGTTAAAATGTCCAACTTCATAGCAGAAATAAACATGTTTACAGCCTGGTACAAAAAACAGTTTTGGTCTCTATAGCTAATTTCCCCGTTCATGACAACTGTACTGAGGGTGAATTTATATACAACTCACCTGTTCAAATTATATTAAGGCTTAAAGTTATGCAGGATTAAGCGTGGACGCTTTGATTGACAGGTGGGTTACAGATGGCTTGTTTGTTTGGCTTCATTGTTTCGTTTTTAAAAAATAACATCTTTGAGACATTGGAACCATCAAATATTTGACATTTTCAACTGATAAATGACGTAAACAATTAATGCAATCTCAAAATTTTACTTTGTCAATTAACGAAGCAATTAAATAACGTATAGTTGCAGCTATTTCTATGTTTAATACTTTGTCCCTGCGTTTTGCTTTCCCTCCTCCTCTTCTGCCTCTACATTCATACCACAACCATTAGTGATTAATATCCAACCCCATTAACAGTTACATAACAACACTAATCCCACCGTCCTGACAACCATTGGTTTCTATTAATTTCATGTTTGGTTTAGTTACATATTTTCCTCAGATGGTAATGTTCATTAAATTAAGTCTGCTGGTCTGGAGTGTTTGCCGTCACCTTCAAGACCAACAAAAGAACATTTTGTAAAGAAGTAAGTATAATTTAGAAGCTTCTTGCATTAAAGGATCTGAAAATAATTCTGGAGAAGGCAAATATCACCACACAAGTGCACAACTTTTCAAACTGTTCTACACTTTCGACTTTCGATTTTCATCACCACCAACATTCCTGCATCACTTCCACCCACTCGCAGAACATTTCTCGGGGAAACACTGCATCCCTTTATCCCTCTCTGTCCTCCTCCTCCCTTTCTCTCTCAATCCCTCCTCCCTCATTAGTGTCAGCTAAATGAATGCCATGTAATTGTGTTTGGATTTTAATTTGCTCTCAGCCTCCAAAAAACACTGCAAACCATCAGCTGGCAGCCAGCAGGCACGACAACCACTTAACCAGTCAGCAGGTCAACACATGACACCAGTTTGGTTGGACGCTGCACACACACCGATGAGTTAATAAACAGATAGTAGTAGTCAGCTGACAGATAAACTCTGGGCCTGTATTTATCTCTCAGAAACACTCTTAAGGAGTCATAAAAATACCTCCACCTCATGAGATTATGTCTCCAGTGTCCTACATTCACTCTCTGCAAGAAGGTCTCCTTTGAGAAAGAATCACAATCACATTACACTCAGGATAAAATGAAATGAAAGAATGAGCGTCTTCGTTTTTCCTCAGTACTTCTGCCATAACTCACTCATGAGATCTCTCTCGACTACACCACTGCTCACTGACTCCACTATTCAGACTCGGATCTCTCACAAACTTTTGGATGGACTGCCATGAAATTTTTTGGAAAGACATTCATTCACAGAGGACGAATCCTGGTGACTTGATGACAGAGGTGTTCCTCTGACCTTTGACAACTGTTGGATGGAGTGGTACACACATGAATGAGAATTAATTTTTTGTTGCTAGGGTTGAATATGGTTTCATAGACATACCATATTTATTAAGTACTGGCATGTTTGTGTCACCAAAACAACCCCGCTGTTTTTGACCTTTAAGGATCATTGCAACTGATATTAATAATTGTGTAATACCATATAGCAGGAAGGAAACCATGATATTTTCTTAGATGGTTATCGTACCATGAAAATCTCACCCCATTGCAACCCTACAGGCCGTTGCTGTTGGTCACCACACCATTTGACCCAAACATGAAGTCTAATTAATATCCATTTTCTCTACGCAGAGACCACTCGTGTGTTTCAATCTAGCAGGAATGTGTCATCATCTGTGCTTGAATTATTGATGTAATGCAAGTTAAAATTAAACAGATTGATATAAAGAATTGAGCTACCAATTTGTGTAAAATAGTTTAAGTGAAATTAGGAGCACAGTGTTGGGGCCCACTGTAACAGCAGTGCAACTCAGCAAAAGCTTGTTTACTAGTAAAAGTCAGTAAAAAGTACTGTGGAGAAATGAATACAGAGAAAACCAGTCACAAGAAGTTTTAAAGGATAGGTTCACCATTTTTCATCTTCATCTTTAAACAACATACAGTTACTCATATGTTAACTGAAACAGGTTTTGCCTGCTGTAATTGCTCCTGCTGTTCATGCAGAGATCCTTCCCTAATCTGCTTCCAGTGTAAGAAAAACACAAAATATATCTGCAGCTAATATGAGACTTCAGCAGTCTGAGTTGGACAACTCAAATTACCATTTTCCTGCTACAAAATTCCCTTTTTGTGTTACTATCCCTCCACTACAGCTCAGTATGCAAACACAAGAGGAAGAACTACAACAAGCAGAAATTTCCCTGCACACATTGGCACCTGGTCATTGTTGTAAGATTTGGAAAATGTGAATCTAACAAGTTAATATCTTTCAGGAACCGACTGATAAAGTCTTTAAAACCTGTATTTTCCGGTACACTGCCATACACTTGTCCAATCACCATCTGCTGGTAAGTCCCAACAGGTCAGAAGAGTTTGTTAAAAGATGATAAAATACTTTTACTAAAAGTCAAACCAAACATCTGTCATACATACGTACATACGGAGAATCTTGGGCCAGTCATGACAGAGTCCCTACTTGATAAACATGTTGCCACGGCCCAACAGATAGTCCTGAAGCAAAGCAGGAAAACTATACTACAGGAATACTGCAAGGTAATGCGGTGCAGCGTCAAAATCATTTATTACTGTACAGATCAACTGAGGGTCAACATCAGAAGTCACAGCAGCAGAAATCAAGCGGACAGTCAAACAAAGAAGCAGCCGTGAAATTTATGTTAATAATTACAGACAGTCCAAATATGAAGAGGCTCCCTTGTGGGGCTGGATGTCAAAGGATTGGTCACACCACAGGACTGGAACTGAGGCGTGACATTTTCTCCATACTTTCTTAATGAATGAGTCGGTCATGCTGAAGGAAGCAAGTCATGACTGGTACGATAAACCTGTTATATTAACACTGCCGTTGAGCAGAGAAGAAAGGGATAGACGCCTGTGAGGCCGGAGAAAAAAAAACACCACATAACGGCAATTAACGCCTGTCGTCTTTCACACATTTTCACGCACGTTGTTGGATTCCTCCATCTGTTTGATAATATGTATAAATATAATGTATTTATAGCATTCACACATAGATCTCTGTACTGGAAAACCTCCTTGTTGACTATTCAAAGTACACATTTTTCTGAAAAATACTGCGCTCCAAGTTTGGAGGAGCAGCATGGAAATAGAGCAGAGCGTTGCTGTGGACAGGGTCAGCAGAAAAATGTATTTTAACCACCAAAAAAAGGCTTAACTAAAGAAAAATAATCAATATATTTAAGTTCACACTATAGTGAGTATATCCTCACTGCTTTAGCTTGTTGTCAGACAGCCTTTTCCATCATCTCAGTCATTGAACTTACGTATTCTTACACTTAAGCGTAAGAATAAATGAGTTATTATGCCACAGATCTGATGTGAAAGTAAGGGTACATCTGGCACTGCTGTGAAAACGCCGGTTTTTCCATTCATTTGAGTGGGGATGGTGCATTTTGGCTGCGGTGATATGGGCCACAGGGGTGTCCACCAGGTTGGTTGGGAGACATAGAATGAATGAGAGCGCTGGCATCAATAAAGCCGGTTAATCAGAGAAATAAAAAGTTATTTCCTGATTGTTTCACAGCAGTTACATTAAGTACAAATAGACACACCCCCAGCAGAACACACAACCCTGCAGCGATTCACAGCAGCACCTGATCCTGTCTGAATGTACCCTAAAGTAGTGAGAACATGCTCACTACAGCGTACACTTAAACAGAGATTAGATGGGCCTTTCTTATGTGGCTAAAACAACTTCTTCAGCAAAGTGCTGCAGCGTAGAGCACAGCTGTTGTAAAGGAGAACGATGCTGCAGCACCAGCAGGCTGAGGTGGACAAAACACAGTAAAGAAAGGATAAGATTTAGATCTGCTTCATACATTAAAATATGCCTGGATCAGCACAGATACAGCTTCTTAGTTTCGGCTCAGGACATCTCTAGTTCAAACATAATGAAACCATTCTGGTCAGCGTTGCAGAGCTCACGTGATATTTGGCAACTTCCACATGAGCCGAGAGCAGAAGAGCAAGAAGTTATGTATAACGCAAGTGATGAAAGATTGTCTGGTACAACATGCCGTTAAGCTGTCATCCTCGGCCACAGAGTGAGAGCAGGTCTCTGAATTTACTCAAAGTGGTTGTGCATGGGTGCAAACGTGATGCAGGCATGTAAAACTGGCATTTACAGGTTACAGTGCACATCTGAAAGAGGCTATAGATGGAGAGGGAGCAGGAGAGTTTGTTGATCCCAGCGAGTGTTGGCGCAGAGAGCTGACTAAAGCCTGCACTCCTGCCACCATTTCCAAAAGAGGCAGAACAGAAAGAGCGTTTTATCAGTCAGCATGTGAGCATATTCCTGCAGCAGAGCGTGCGTGTTTCCTTGAAAGGTGAGTGTTGGTGTGTGCGAGTGTTTCGGCTACAGATTTCAGCTGACTATTTTCAGCTGACTATTTTCAGCTCTGTCACTAGTGGTCTATATGGAAGACAGGGCGAAAGAGAGAGAGAGAGAGAGAGAGAGAGAGAGAGAGAGAGAGAGAGAGAGCACAAGAGACAGTATGTTTCAGTATCTATTATCTGGATGAACTAACAGCATGCAAGACTTTAACAAAATATTTAAAAGATAGGAAAAAAAGATGATTAATTTATCAGTCAGACTGAAAATTCCACAATTTAAATAATTAATGACTGAAGTAATCAATAACATCTATTTCCAGCTTCTCAAATGTTCTGATTTTCTCTATTTTATATCAGCATAAAACACTGACAGTATAAGGGATGGACGGCGTATCCGTGACGTCAGGCCATGTTGGCAGTCCTGCCTCTTCCGCCTCCCGGCTAATCTAAATATCGGCAAAGACGTGGATCATCGTCGGACCTGAGGCGGGCTGAATGAAGCCTGGTTGCTCAAACAAGCTATCTTACGGCATCTACCTGTCAATCAAAGCAGGCAAGCTGCTAATTATTCATAACTTTAAGCCTTGACATAATTTGAACAGGTGAGTTCTATAAAAATTCACCCTCAGTACAGTTGTCATGAACGGGGAAATTAGCTATAGAGACCAAAACTGTTTTTTGTACCAGGCTGTAAACATGTTTATTTCTGCTGTTGGACATTTTAACATGGGGACTTATGGAGACTAACTCATTCTGTAGCCAGCCTCAAGTGGACGTTTGAGGAACTGCAGTTTTTGGCCACAGAGGTTGCCCCATCTTTGGGGTCTGGACAGTTGTACTGGATTAAACGCAATCGAAGTAACAATCGTTCAGTGCAGACTCAATGATTCCTCTCACTCTGAATAAAAATGTCAAATGACAACAAAATACCATAAAACATCTTTTTTCATACATTTCACCTCTGCTGAGTCTTGAATCATCTGCCATTTGAAAAATCTAAATCTGTATGCTTTATAAATAATACATTTGCCCTTTAAAGAAGCTGAACAGATCTCTCCAGGGGGCAGCTTTCTTTTTTTATTTATTTATCTTTTTTAACCAAGCAGGTTACACGTTTTCTAGTTCTTTTTTGTTTTCTTAAACAAGATACTGTGACATTAAATGATGTGTGTCCTTTTTTTATATTACTCCATATAATATTACATCCAATTAATAGCAACAGACCTACACCAACAAAATCAATCACTTCATTCACTGCAGTGTCATTTGAGCCTTAAATATTTAATCAAGTATTAATAAATGATGTAGAGGTTTTTAATCTTCCCGCTGTTTAATTTGTTGAAAAATACCTTTTTAAAATGTCGTCTGTGGTTCCACAAGAGGAGGTAACTCCAACAGGAGACGTAGTTCATTAAAATAGCTTTAACCTAAACTTATAAGCCACATGCCAGGATTTAGCGTCATGTGTTGTTGTGGCTCGTGGTGACTTCTAACAATAAGCTCGTGAAGGCAGATGGTGTCGACAGCACGCCCCTTTCTGTCTGAGGAAGTGTTGAAAAGGGCTCAGCACCAGTTGCTTCACCAGATAGTAAACTGGTTCACCTGAGTTTATTCTGGTCAACACGTACAGCTAACTGACTTTCTGATGACAACCTTCCCACCAGGCTGAAGCTGTGTTGGTATGTTAATCTTCTCTAAAGGTTCACAGGTTACTTTCACTTATTTAGCAGCCTGATGGTTAAGAACAGACATGAAAAGTACATTTGCTTTAACAGCCCTACACTCAGCTTGTGTCATGTATGAACAGGTTATCCAACGTGCCTCTAGCTCTGTATGTTTGAGTTCAAAAAAGTTAGCGTCACGCGTCAGGATCAAACACTCACACCTCCAACAGAAAGAAAAGAGGTGGGAAGGAAGAAATAGAAAATGGAAGAAAGAAATAGCACATTACAAAATAGTCACATATTTAAATAGGCCTATGTGAAGGAGGCAGAGGACCTGAAACACGTCAGCAAGACTAAAGGAGATGATAGTGGGAAGCAGGTAAGGAATTACACCCCAGTTTGAGTGAGGAGAGTGGACAGCTTCAAGTACATTGGTGTACCAAGGGCATGACCTGGACACTGCAGTGACGCTTGAGGAAATTCAAGATATCCCCTCAAATACTGAGGAATGTCTACTCCTGCACCAGTGAGAGCATCCTGACGGGGAACATCACTGTCTGGTATGAAAACAGCACCGAACAAGACCCCGAAGGAAGTGAGGATACTGCCTAGGACTTGATTTGTTCTATTATACGTGTATTATATGTACATATGAGTGAAATTGAATTGATTTTGTATTGACCTCTACATTCCAGTACCAGCCCTACTCTAGTTCCTTCCCTTCTGTCATCCATACGGCTGAGTATTCAACCTCGATGCCATAAATTAACTGAAACTGCCGTCATTACCGGTGCCCGTTTGTAATTTAGGAACTGAAGTGTACTCTGTGCCGTCTGTAGTAGTTTCACAACAGTCAGAAATTTCACTTCTAATTATGGGAGGATGAAAAAGGATTCAGAACGATTCGTGAGATTCCCAAAAACTCCCGCCTTCAAATGCTCCATCGTGGCGCCCTGCTGCGTATCTGGATGCAGTATTCCTATCACGAAACACACACGCACAATGCCAGAGCTGAGTTTGCCAGAGTGTGTTTCCTGCCAACAGCGTCTTATTCCTTTTTTGCACACACACTCAGATATAAAAGAGAGTTACAGAGCTGTGTCCTGTCTGTGTAACAGCGTTCCTGTGCTGTGTTGGTATTCAGATTTGGGCCATTACCGTGCTGTGGAATACGGATACCGTGCAACAGCTCTGCTATGCTGTCAGCACTGCTCTCCACTGGCTGCGTGGTTGACTGCCTGATCAGCTGTCTGGTCATCTTCATCGCAAACCGACTACCCTCCTGTGCCAAAACAGACTAAAAGAGGCTGGTGATTGATGCTGTAACTTCCAGCTGTATGCCTCCCTGAATGTGGCCTGTGTCTTTAAGCGGTGTTAGCAGCTGTAGCAGCGAACATTTATGTTTTGGGGTGGTAGTGTATTTTCCAAACAAATTAATCTTTAAACTGTTGGTGTTTTCAATTATGTCATATTTATTTAGAGATTTAAAGACTGAATCAACCGCACAAATGGATGGCTGAATTTCTAGTCATGCAGCGATCAATCTCGGGATCCATCGACTATGGTTTGACGTCTTAGTCTCTGGGGGCACGACCAGTGTAGCCAGCAAATATCAGGAATATGGATAACAGACATCCGGGCCAGGACTTCCTCCACAGTAGGATTAGCAACTTGATACACAGAGAATGACGAGAGAGACATTTCTAATATCTACGTATGAATATAGATACATTTTTAAAGAAGCTAAAACCTATCGTCATGAGGTGATAGCAGATGAATTCTGAGATTGTATTTTGGCCGATGCATTCCACCTTATTTGCTCTCCACACACACACAGTTTACCTACATTCAACCAAAGCCTGTTCAAAGATGATTGTAGTCAGAGAAGTACTGACCAAACAAAAACCAGAGCCCCTCCCCTGGCAATCTTGGTCTCTTGTCTACAGATTCTGCATTCATACATCGGTTTATAGAGATTATGCAGCTATGAGCATACACATTCATACTCAGTAAGTTTGTGTTCACTGGCACCGACTGTTAGAGGGCGCTTATACTTCAGGAGTGACACTGGAAGTTATAGGGAGTGGAGAATCCTTATTATGTGTATATGTGTGGCCCCACCTGAGGCCTACAGCAATCTAATGACTCATCTATGGTGGTGTGATGTGGTGTGGTGTGTCTGTGTTCTCATTATAACCTAACAACTACACTGACAGTAACATAATCTTTCACCCAGCACAAACACCATCTGATGCATCTGTCTGATGATACATCCTGGTAAATTAATTGCTTGTTGTGCCAAGATTGTAACACCTATGTCTGACAGCTGCACAGGTTGCCATTCAAAGTCCTTCAATCTATTATTACACACAAGAACCTGAAATGACTAAAATAATGGAAATAATAATGGAGCCAAGAGCCCCGCTGTTTGTCAAGGATTAAAACATGTCAAGTGTTTGCTTATCAGCACTCGGACTGTAAATGATTCAACAAATCAGGTTTTAATGAATACATCAATTGTCAGTATTTTAAATGGACCGCACTTACGTAACGCTAACGGACTAAGTGCTTTGCAATCCGCCACTCGTTCACTCACACACACTAATGGAGTGGAGCTGCCATGTCCATTGCTCAAGGGCACTTCGACATGCGGACAAGGGAAGCGGGGGATTAAGTCACAGCCGCGCTGTAACGACGGGCTCGACGTTACCTAATGTACATTTATGGGCCGATATATTAAAACAGTAAATTGTGTAATTATGTAATTCATCTTAGTTTAATCTCTGCCAGTTATAATGCTCAACTCAACTGTAGAAACACTTACAGACCACAAACCAACACATGCTGCTAGTTACAGATGTAAATGGGACTAACCAGCCAACATCGCTTTTCTCTCTATAGATCACTATAAACCTTTAATGTGGAAGTGTGAGTTGCATTTAATTAACTAAAAATCGCTTATTTCTTTCTAGTACATAACTTCAGGGGACAAACACAACTGTCGCATGCACCAAATACAACCCAACTCATCCTAAAGTACAATGTACAAAGTTATTTTGTTCTGTATTCATTGTTTAAGTGCTTAACAAATAAGAGGTCATATAGTTGTTGCTGTGATAACCTTACTATAAAGCAGGGCGACAAGGCATGCAACAGATCAGAGTGATATTTTACAAACAATGAATTTGAAGTCGGGACAGATTGTTATAGAATTAATATTTAATTTCATCACAACATCCTTCACACTGCCTTTATGTTTTATTGCTTTGATGAAATTTAAATCACACAACCGTAGATTCACTTGCAATGCTCTTATTTCCATTACAGTGCAAATACAGCTTTCACTTGATGCATTCAGAGGTTAAGTGTGAGCAGACAGCAGCTCATCAACGAATGAAATTGTAAAATTAGATTCGGCATGGAGCTAAATACAGTACACAACTGACCGTGGAGCCTTTATAAAATATGAAAAACACATAACATAAGTATAAAATGACAGGGTTTGTTTTCACCTGGCAGGAGGGATATTCCCTCTGTGGAGCCCAGCACAGGCTTCTACATGCTGCCTGGTATTTTACACCTTTTTAAAGCACGAGACTCGAAGCTGATAATGCTCTTAAAAACCATTCATTCATACTATAATTAAAGTCTGGGTTCCCCCTCTGCATCTTTTCACTTCTCAACTGTAAATCCTCCAGACCAAACGTGACAATGGCCTGCAGAAAAAGTGCTGCAGATCCTCATGTGGAGGTACTGCACGCAGGGGATATAGGCCACCAGCAGGGAAACGAGCAGGACAAGGGAGGACAAATTTAGCTCATATAACACGTAGCTGCAGCACTGATGCAGCAGTATGTACACTCGCTAGCAGACAAATAATGAAGCAGGAAGCCGGACAACATTTTACCTTCCTAAGCTGCTAGTTTGAATAAACTCATCAGCCTCCTGGTTCAAAATCTGCCTAGCAGCTCGAATGAATTAATATATTTCCTTTTTCTTGTAACATTTAATAAAACCTGACTGTAGCGAGGTCACCAACAGATCAGTGTCAGGGATCTGTAGGTGGAGTAACCAAACGCAGTTCTGACGTGTTACAACTTCATCCTCCAGAGGGATCAACACGGTCTAATCCACTCAACTGGCACACGTTAAGGTGCAGCGTACACACCCTCTGGATGAATGAATGACTGGCTGGCTGGATGAGTCTAAGTGACACAGTGATATCACGGCGATCTCCACTACAAGTCCTAAATCTGGTTTACTCTGCTACCTGTCTGCCTGAGGACACCACCGACTGACTGACTGACAGCTTCAAGGTTTCTGAGTGTCTTGCTGACAGGTTGGTTAGTTTAATGACACTTTTACAGAAACATAACCGCCCTGTCTCAGTAGCATTGCAAGTAGTTTACACAACAAACATGTCGACTGGTCGTTACAGGTAAATTACAGGTGAAACATAAATGATGACTCAGTTTAGGGATGTTCCGACGACTAATTTCGGTGTCAACAGTCAAAATTTAGCTACATTTTAAGTGCCTGAAACAAACCGGACACACACAGCCAGGCTTCACAAGTTACTCTGTTCCTGATCCTGTTACACTGTTAGAGCATTTAAATGTCAGTTAATGCATCGAGATACTCCTGAAATGGGAAACATATAGACAATATCTTCCTGCATGACTATGAATGATTGAATGAACGATGACTGATTGTAAAGAAAATGAATTATCACCACTCTGATGGCTGCTTGATTGTCCTGGGATAATGTCATACAGGTTTCTTTCAGCGATGATGTGAAGCTACAGAGATTATTGCTACAGCTACGTTAACGAACTAAACATCACCTCTCAGTCAACATATACAGCGAGGCCGACAGGTATTTTATAATGTGATTGATAGCTTCTAAATGCTTAATGTCATTGTAACTTATCATACTCTGGGTATCTTCTTGTCAAGGCCAGTTCCAACTTCTCTTTTTTTTCCCCCTGGAGAGCCACCTGATGTGGCTGCAGCGCGGCCAGTGTGGTGGCTGCATAACATCTTAGATGCAACATTAATAAAATATTTAGTTTAATATTTAATTTAGTTTTACCAACTAGTATTTCTGGTGTCGACTAGTGAGAGTAGCAACATTTAATCAACTAATCGTGCATGTCCTGAGCTCAGTGAGTCATTATTATTATTATAATATCATGGCATTGAAACTGGAGACCTACCTGGAATGAAGCCTTTACTGGTGTTATTAAATCCACCTGTCTTCCTACGATTACATGTTACTACCTGCTATAGTTTTCTTGAGAACAAGTCCACAAAAAGACGAAAACAAACATCTCAGCCTGTCTCTCAACACTTTCTGGCTTCCCTACCTTCACTATGACTCTCAGCTCCAAGCCCACTAAACCTAAATCTAGATTTTTTTAAAAATAAAGTTCATTATTGTGTAGTTTCATAGGGCTCAGTGAGTATTCAAACAGGAAGCAGGAGTACATTTGTTAAGGACTACTTTTAGTAGCGTATCAATACACATTAGGCACTGAGTATGTTGCATTCAATGCCTCCATGTTAAGAGTGTTATCCATAACAAACTTGACTGTGAGAAATAACTTACACCCAACTTTTGCAACACTGTGGGCCTCCAGTAATGTTATATCGTTTTTGTCTTGTTTTCCTGGAATGTAAACAAACTTCAGCTGAGCTCTGACATATGGCTGCTGTAGCAGTAATGATAAAAAAAGAAAATGGAAAATATGCCGTGATGGAGTTAGAAACTGTCAGAGACCTTCGAGTCTCTTCGACAAAAACTTGCAGAGGAAGGAAGAAGTAAGCCACAGCAAATGACACAGCACTGACATCTCATCTTATTCCATGTCTGAGAAACTGTCTGGCTCTGAGCTCCTCGAGCACAGTGGCTCCCAAACTGAGGTCCCAGGACCTTCAGGGTTAAGACAGAGAAACAGCTGGGTCCAATCTGACCTTCCCATGATGGCTGCTGCTTAAATAAGAACACACTTCATTATTTTCTCTAAGAGCCCTTTAGATATTCATCCCACCAGCTGCGCTCGTGTCAATTAGTTCATCCTTCCTTCACAGTAGTCAGTGTCAAGGCAACCGTTCCAGTGGGAGGGCCCGAGACCAGCAAGCTACAGTACATAACATGTAACCACAGTGTTACGATCCTTGATCACATTTCAGTCTGACTGCAAAACATTCAAACTGACCAAACACGTGACATGTTTCAGTGATCTGGAGGGATCGGTCTTACAGCAGGAGTGGACTCTGCTCTCCTGTACACAACAATAGCATCAATAATAAACCAATCTGCTGGATCACTGAGCTGACTGATTGGTTCATCAATCACAGGATGCGACCAATCACGCACCCGTTTCTCTCCGGTGTGCAGTTATCATACAGACAGGATGGAGGTGAAAACTGCTGAGCACCAAAACCATCAGAAAGACAAAGTGTCGATATGTGCTGTAACCAATTACCTCACTCTATTTTTATTCTGATCACAGCGCTCACAACGTCACTTAATTAAGGTGAAAGTAACAAACCTGCATCCGACTCTGTTTCAATACAGAGCAAAGCGACAGTCGGTTGGTTTTGAACAAACCTAAACTGCAGGCTCGTGTGGTTAAACTATAGTTTTTACTGCACTTTAGAGGAACCTACAGTTATGAGGTATTGGTTAGGCAAGCCAGGTCTATGTTGGGTCTACGTGTGTGTGTGTGTGTGTGTGTGTGTGTGTGTGTGTGTGTGTGTGTGTGTATGTGTATGTGTGTGTGTGTGTGTGTGTTTGTTTGCAAAAAAAAAAAAGAGTGTATACTAACCCACTGCCCTTTAACAGTCAACCCAATTATAATTAATTTCCATAATTTGAATGCAGTGCATTTTGTTCTTGTGTGTTATCATTTGTATGCACTCGTCCTGTGTCCTAATTTAACACTGAACACAAATTCTGACCACACTTATGTGTGCAGTGCATTCATGGCGTGTAAATTAAATGTAAAAACATCCTGACCCTACAAAACATAGACTGATACTTTATTTAAACTGTGAATGCTTTCTGGTGTAAAATCTACACAGAATTAGTGGCGGTACTTGCACAATTGTTAACAGTATTAAAACAAAATACCTGTTTGGTTCACAGAGTGTAGCAGCTAGAAAAGCAATTACAAAGAAATGGCTAAAGCCAGATCTATAAAGGCATGTATGTATATATGTATAATGCTGATATATAAAAGAAAGCCCCACAAATGTTATAATAACTAATGTTCCACCTTTAAATACACATACAACATAAACTAATATACACACACTGATGCCAGTTCTCCTGCAACAAGCAAATATCAACCTGAGACGTGCCTTCACAAAGCCTTATACTGAGTTTCAGCTCACTGGTCAGTAACTTTATTGTTCTGGTTCTCTCATAGCGTTGTTTTCGGCTGCAGCTGGCAGCTGTCTTCAGAGAAAAAGCTCTAAAAAGCTATTATACACTCCCTGCTCGACACCAAACATCAGCCGGACAAAGTCGGAGCTGAACATAGAGGAGCATTTGGCAGCTGAAGAACCAGATAGCTCCATCAGGAGTTGGTAGAGAGCAGAGTCGAGACCAAAAGCAGAGCTAAAAAGAGAGAAACTATTGGACTTACATTGACTAGGTGACCAAAAACATGCCTGAGCTAATGTTGCTTCATAACCACGGGTTGTGTAAATAAGAAAATGTTGGCTAACAAATTTGCCTCATCAAATTAAAGGATGTGTGTGCAGGATTGAGTGGCATCTAGCTGTGAGGCTGCAGACTGCATCTATATACACACTAAGTTTGTCTGTTGTTTCCTGTCAAATTGTTTAGTCTAAGTCAAGCAGCAAACTCTGTGGCTGTGAAGTGAAGCTGATGTGGAAGTACCAAAAACTGCAGTTCCTCAAACGTCCACTTGAGGCTGGCTCCAGAACGAGTCAGTCTCCATAAGTCCCCATGTTAAAATGTCCAACTTCACAGCAGAAATAAACATGTTTACAGCCTGGTACAAAAAACAGTTTTGGTCTCTATAGCTAATTTCCCCGTTCATGACAACTGTACGGAGGGTGCATTTTTATAGAACTCACCTGTTCAAATTATATTAAGGTTTAAAGTTATGCAGGATTAAGAGCGTGGACGCTTTGATTGACAGGTGGGTGCCGTTACAAGTGGCTTGTTTGAGCACCCAGGCCTCAGGTTGACTAATGACCCACGTCTTTGCCCATTTTTAGATTAGCCAACATGGCGGCGACCAGAGCCACAGAAACGTGTGGGTGACGTGACGGAAATACGCTGTCCGCTCTTTATACTGTCAGTTGTTTTATTACATAGCTGACAGTAGACAGATGACAGGAAATAAAGGGGACGAAGGCGCACCAAAGCTCTCCCAGATTTAATGTACCTTTATTTAAAATGTGACAGCTAATTTAAGAAATATTAAACACAGGGGAAGAGAGTGCCTGTTGTATATTTATTTAACACTAGTGAAGTCTCTTATATGATCGGGGCTACTTCAGCACTGCAAATCATTTAGAGCCAGTCAGTGACCAGTTTCATTATACTGAGAGTCGACTGACGCCGCTCATCAGCCAAACAAAGTACAGTCCTTCTCTGAACCGACAAAACCTCTGTTGATATTAACAAAAAACAAGTGATCCTCTGTTTAATCCATTTCAGTACAGAATATATCGGCGAATCATTACAGCCAAGAATCTGTGTATATCACTGTTGGTCACTCTGTGTCTATGTGTGTGTGTGTGTGTTTTATCCCTGAAGAGAGGAAAGGATGACGCTACTGGTGTCATTATAAATAGCTTATGCTGTGCACACACACACACACACACACACACACACACACACACACACACACACACACACACACACACACAAACACATGCAGGGTATTTCAAAGTCCCTGCATGCCACATAGTTTGGTAATCCAGTGGCTGTCTCAGCCTGTTCAACCTGTTCTACAGAGAAACTACAGACACACAGCGACAGATGCTACGACACACACATTTAATCCTCCGATTCAGATCTCAGACCTGCAGGTTTTAAAGAAATTACAGGTTGGTTCCCCCCAGACAAGGATTAAGTCTAGTCCTAGGCTGAACTGAGGACATTCCTTAATGGATATCTGCGTGGAATTACGTTTTAGTCCAGGACAAAGTTTATCCCCTCTCTGCAAAATGAGCACAGCATGCAGCTTTCTGACAAAATGTTACTCTGTTTGACTCGTTCATAAAAAATATAAGCGAGTTTTGTCTTTATAGAAATGACTTTATACAAAGACAAACTGTATAAATATAAGATTAGTGGATTTACAGAAGAATGCTGAATATATTTATGAATCAAAAATGCCACCGTTAACTGGTTCCAGGTTCTACAATGTTTGATTTTGTTGGTTTAGCATCTTTGATTTATCAGACGACAGTGAAGAGAAACTGGGTGAAAGAAGCTTTCAGTGTTCCCAGAAATGACGACATTATTCTCAAGTGAAATGTCCACGAACAAAATCAAAGTTCACACATGATTCACTACATTTTTTTTTTTTTTTTTGCAGCGTCTCTGGAGTGGAAACAGACAAACAACAGCCAGGATCACATCCTAAACTGGTTCTTTAAGGTGTGGAAAGTTCAAGCAGGTTAAGTATGACAGAGTATTTGTTGTATTTCATTCATTCAGGTTCACACTACAGCACGCACAAATCTCACAGGTAGCTTCTCAAATCAGGATTTCAGCAGACTGCCTTTAAGTAAGAAAGACATTTCTGCACAGGGTGGAATAATAAATCCAGAACTGATCCAGACGTGACTTTGTTCTACGTTACTTCAGCTTCGCTAGCATGAAGAACAGCATGTCTTCCTACCCGTGATCCCATGAGTTTTGGGAACATTTCCTGTGCTCAGTTGGGATTATGCATTTACCCTCCAAGTACAGTGCTGGATATCTCAACAGAAGGCAACACTCCAGAGTTTGAGGTTTCCCTCCAAACATGATTTATGTGAACGCACCCTTAAACAAACAGAATCTGTTCAGGTCTGAGCAGAGTTCACGCTCGGAAGGAAGTCTTGCTCCAGGGTGTTATCATGTAAGAGAGAGAACATGTTTGTTTGTAGCAGATTAAAGAAATATTCTGTGACTTTTCTACCATAAAATAACTGATTTTTAATCATTTTAGTGTCTCTGTCATTCCTACGTCTGTTCTCACACTATGTAACGAGAAGTACACAACGCCTTACGGCACTAAGTCACACACCACCAACTATTTCACTGATTTTGGTGAAACTGGATCATATTTTATGGAGAAAATGTTTTCTGGTTTTCCCTCTGATGTCCTCCGGCTGCTCCGCCTCAACTCTCTGTGATTTACAGAGTTTCCTGATGGACAGTGAAGTAAACTGCTGCCAGCTGTAGCTGCTGTTAGTTCAGTTTGTTAGCCAGGCTGCCCAGACTGTGAGCTCAGAGTGTTAAGTGTTTGTATCACAGGTGTTTTGGAGCCAAAGTCATGCCAGAACCGGAGCTGGACAAGGGGCCAATGTAACCGGGCTCAGCAGCCTCTATGGACATAAAATAACAGAGGTAAAGAGACCAAAGAGGACGTTGATGGGGGGAAGCTAAGAAGACAAAACGAGAGAGTGAGCAAGCAAGAAGCCGCCAGACAAGAGTAAATCTGGGACTGACTGTTAGTGGTTGGTGAGAGCTTGGTGAAATAAAAGGCTGAAAGACAGACGCCGAGCTGGGCTTCTTACTGTTGGACTAGTAAGTAATATTAGCTGGCTGCTATGTCTTGTGTTGTTGGACTTGCTTGATGTTTGGCTGTTAGCAAAGTTGCTTTAAATCTGACTGAATCATTCTGAGGTGGCAATTTGTGAAGATACGATCAACGTGGCAATCATAGAGGCGTGTCTCAACTATTAACATTAACACCAACTTCAAGTCAATCCTGTGTGGAGAAAAGACAGTAATAAAATCATATTGTCTTGATCATCTGCTCTTACCTTGCCGGTCTTGTGGTCGAACCAGACCAGGGCATGATTCCTGGACAGCACCTTGCAGTCGAAGGTGGCGTTGTTCTGGGCCGGGCGACACCGAGCCACCGACCTGCCGATCTTGACTGGCTCATCCAGGTATACATGCCGCTCCTGGAATGGGTGCGAGTTGGGTCGGCAGGCGAACACGGCCAGCGCTGAAGGCATTGATTTTGGCTTAAGAGTATTACTCCAACCAGACACGAGGGACAGGTTTTCTTGATCCAGAGTGGCTGGCGTCTGTTGCAATCCCCAATGAATAAAGTACTAATATCTGTGGCCTGTAACGTAGGCCGAACTGTTAGTCCTATAGAGAGTCTAGGCACTAACTAATAAACATTGTCCACTGTGCACAGCCCGGGCTGCACCGCGTTCCCGCTTCGAATCGACAAGACTCTCCTGTGTTTGAAAAAAATGAAAATAAAAAACAAACCGACAGATATAAAAAAGACAGGACATTCCCTTTCACTGACTGTCACACCAAAGCTACATAACGACACTTTACATCTAACAGGCAGGCACTATGTACAGACCAGGGTGCCATGTGTCAAGACATACATGACTGAGTATAGCTCTGACAGTCTGGCAAACAGCCTCCCACGTCCATCAAACTATTCCAGAACGAGGTGAAGCCAGTCAGCCACCACAGACTTGATCTTTAGCCCCCCTCTCCTCCCCAAAGATAGCAACAGCTCAGGCTCAGTCTATCTATCTGGAGCAGTTAACCAAATTATTGCGCGCTTTCTAGTGAAGCCTTGTCTTGCAGCAAGCTACACACCCAACACGCCAGCCTGATTGCTGTTTAGTCATGTATCCATCATGCACACCTTGTCATAATCTGGGTGACATTGCTGCCCCTGATACAGGGAACCTTAGCTAGAGCTACCTACCGTTACCACTCCCTCCCAGAGAACACCTATGAGACCGCTAAGACGACACCTAGCTGGGTTATAGTCAGTTAAGGCTCCTCTCTCCAACTAGTTCAGCCTCACACTCAGTGCCGAGGCTCCAAAAAGCACTCAGCCGGGGGATGAACGGAGGATTAAGCAGGTCTTCTTGTTGTGCAACTGAAATGCTAATTGGCTAGCTCGCTAACTCTTGGCCAACGGTTTCTGGCTAGGCTAAGGCTAGGCTAGGCTAGGCTAGGCTAATGAGTGCTGACAAACTTATCACCGAGGTCCTCAAATGTTTTCTCCCCGCCCTTCTCAACCAGTTCGCTTACCGAGTGGAGGCGAAATGCCATCCCTGTCTCCTGGAGCAAATAAAAGCCTCGTTTTGTGTGCGTGTGTGTGTGGCTACTACCTACGGAGCTCCCGAAGGTGCAAGCTAGCGGTTAGGGTGAGCTACCAACAGCAGCTAGCCGGCTAACTGACAGTCAGGGGGCAGAAACAGACGCGGAAAAATCAGGGGAGTTTCTTTGACTGCGGGTCCTCACGCATCACACACACACACCAGCCCGATTATCTCCTAAACTCGGTAAAAAAAAAAAAAAAAGCCACAAGTTGCCTTGTCGTCGTCTGGGTCGTGTTTGGCCGTGGACGGTTATTAAGTTATAGCCGCCGCCTTCCTTCAGTTTTCTGGAAGGAATCTAGAAGAAGTTGTCCTCCTCCTCCGCAAGTCCAAGCCGCCATACTGTAACTAGAGAGAGAGAGCAGCAGACAGGCAGGCAGGCAGGCGGGGTGCGTTCACGGCCACGGAGTCACATCAACTAACTCCACTCACCGCTGAGCTCATTTAATCAGCTCACTCTGCACAAAACGCTCTTAAATTTGGATTTTAAGGGGGTTAAAAGGACACTATGGAAGCCAGCCTCTGACAGGAAAAGAGCAACTGAATAACTGATTGAAAATAAATAAAAATACTAAAGGTTATGATTGATAATTTTGACTTATTAGATCATGATTTCGAGATATTAAGTCAAACTGGTTACTTTTTAAGTCAAAACAACGATTTACTAAATCACACTTATCTGATTTATTTATTAAGTATTGCGTATGAGTATTTGTATTTTTGACGTTTATGAAATTATACTTATTGTTTTCTCTTTTTTTTGGTGGAAATTAGATTCAGTAATAAGATTTTTTGGAAAGTAAACTGGCTTTGTGTCAGATTTAGGAGGCTCTATTTACAGAATATGGCAGAAATTGAATATAATCTGCGTACCAATGTTTTAATCAGTGTATAATCACATGAAATAAGAGTTATTATGTTGTTGTTACCTTAGAATGAGCCTTTTATTACTACAGACGATGCAGGTCCTCTTTTATGGAGTCAGCTATGTTGAACCGCCATGTTTCTAGCCCAGAACAGACAAACTAAACACTGGCTGTAGATAGAGCCTTTCACCTAAGATAAGATAAGATGGACTTAAATGATCCCACACCGAGGAAATTCACTTGTCACAGCACCTCGTATACAGAAGGTTGATAAGAAACTCATATGTAAGAAATACACAAAAAGTCATGAAGTCATGCTGGTGTTAAAGAGTCTGAGAGCTACTACACCTACTACTGTATATTACCTGTAAATACAACTGATATTCACATTGCTAGACATCCATCCATCCATCCATCCATTATCTGGGACTGGAGTCTATCCCAGCTGACTTAGGGCGAGAGGCGGCATACACCCTGGACAAGCCATATTATCAACAATGTCCACTATTTAATCACATACAGCAGGCCTTTATCATGAACAACAGATAAAACCATTTAGATTTTCTTAGAGCTACAAACATGTAAACATCTAAAACATCTAAACTATTAAGATGTTTTACAAATGTCAAAGTAGTGCTATGATATATAATAATACAGGAATATTATTGTGACATTTCAAAAATAAACACACTCTGGAGGGATCACAGGTCACAAACAACAAACATAAATATCATTAAAGATGGAACTGTACACTTTACATGGAAGGAAATATATTTTCTACCTCATATTGGTGCAGTTAAGTGTGTGTGTGTGTGTGTAATGTACACATTTGTAGTTACAAACTGTTGTATTGTTACTGTATGTTTTCCTGATGGGATATTATAAGAGAATAACAATACACATATTAAGAAGAACACCAAAATACCATGTTTAACAGCTCCATCATGGTTTTATCCAGGTGACTTGATTTATGGACTGGGACAGCAGGGTGGGGTGGGGTAGGGTGACGTCTGCGGAGATCAAATTCTGCTTATGGCTCCAGAAACGTCCCTGCTGTGTTCTGGTGGAGCGACAGCTGAGACCAAATCAATGCTGGATGAGACAGTAGAGCAGTTAAGAACAGGAGGATAAAACACCACGATGCATCACCGCTCGCTCATTTTGGCTTAATTTAATCATCATTTAACAGGAGGTATAATAATAAGACATTCATAATGAGCTGGCAGTTAATTATTAATGTTCATCTAAAAGACTTTTTGCAGTTATGTTGAAAGGTTTTTATCATAGTGGAGTTTTTAAGATTCAGATGGTTGCTGTAGCACCACCATCAGGAAAACTGTGGATTGAATTTGTTTAATTTATTTTTTGTAAAATAACATTTTTAGTTTTAGTGATTGATTTTCAACTCAAGTAGAGCAATTCTTTGTACAAGTCTTGTCTTGATGAGAGTTAAGACCAAACAGCAACTTCAGTGAAGTGAAGTGCCAAAAACTGCAGTTCCTCAAACGCCAATACTTCAGGAAGTTTTCAGTCTTTCTGAATGCCGTCTGTAGCTTCATATTTATCCTGCACATATCAAGAAAACCAAGTCAGCTTCCCAAAATTAAGACTATTTCTTTGCTCTATTATTTTTCTTTATTGTCTGATATTTGAGCTCCTGTGTCGCTGATGTTTGCTGTGTGGAGGTTTTGGCAGGTCTGAGAGACTCACTTCAAGATCAGACTGATTATCAGTCTGTCCCAAATATACCAGACTGAAGGACAAGACAAGGACTGAGCGACTAACACAGGCCGCCAAGATCAACCAGAGGAACATGAGACCTTCTCAGCCTCAGAACGTTGATTGATCACAAGTCCAACACTTTTATTGTAACCTGGTTCTGGTCCAGCTCACGGTCATGGTATAGATTTTGTCCTAGCTGTGCCCAGCCCTCCCGCAGAGCGAGCAGGGGACCAGCTGTCGCTGTGCTAACAGTCCGACTATTATTTGAGATTTAAAAGCATCTTACTGTGTTTAGCTTCTTAGCCCAGTTTGACATCACAGCGTCCAAGTTACACAAAGGCTGTGTAACAAGCACATCACTAAAAGTTAAGCTTCTTTAATAAACCATCAAAACACAGTTTTATCACAGCGATGGCTAATCTCGCTGTTTTTATAGTTAGTTCAAACTCCATCCACTGAGGAAAACCATGCTTTGGAGTTGAAAGCACTGGGGAAAAAGCATATGTTAAAATTCAGACATGCTAAACCAAATGTTTTATTTTTACAGTACAAGATACTAAGTCAAACTTGACTAGACTTTTAAAGAATAAATGACATAATATATGAAGTTGTCATTTTGAGATATCAAGTCAAAATGTATTTATTTATTATTACTAAAGGTTTCACTTGCTCAGTAAATGTCTAATATTTATTTTTTTTAATCAAAACTTTACCTAAGAATCACCTACAGATAAACTGAGGATGACCATACTTTGCAGCTGAAAGCACTGGAAAAACTGTTGTTTGTGAAACTACATTAGATTATAACTAGAAACTAGAATTCATGTACTTTACTGACAGATGTACTGCACTTCTCGAGTGATGCTGTATTAATCTGTACTTCTTGCAAAGTAGCTGTCTCCAATGCCATATTTAAAGATATTCAATATTATCACCTTTTCTGCAGGATCTGCATTCTTCCCCTTCACACATCACTGAATGAATTACTTCTTCAATTATGGCCTGACTCTCAGGAACAAGGCGGTAAATCAGCTTTATCTAAATCCTTTAATAGCTCCATCACTGAGCAAGCAGATGGATGAAACAGAGTGGGGGTGCTCACTGAGGGAACAGAGCGGTGCACCCCCTGTTGACACAAGTTGTAACACAAATACACCTTATCACAGGTGAGCACACAAAAAAAAACAGTACTTCATTGTCTGAGGATGCAATTTATGTACAGAAATGTAACTAATGTTTGCTAAATGTATCACTGTAAACTGATAAATGTAACACCAAACCAAACAGTCAAGCGATGCGGAGGTAGCAGCAGAAGAAGCAATGCAGCCAATGTGGCAGCAGCCATATTTTCAACTTTAAAACAGCGCTTCATGACATGACATCACTCATGCACTGCCCATTCTTTATACTGTCATTGGTTTCGACCTACTGTATATGTAGATAAAAAGGCTAATTCTAAGGTAGAAAAAAACATAACAATTTGTTTTATAAAGTGTAGGTGAGAGAGGGTGAGGTGTGGGAGAGTATTCAGTTGGTTGCAATCTGCAAATTCACCACTAGGTGCCACTAAATCCTACACACTGGACCTTTAAAAAGTCAGAAATGTAACTAAATCTCTCATAATTAATCCAGAACTCTGCAGTCAGGATAATAACACGCTCTAGGTCCACAAGCCATGTAACACCCTTGCTGATGCAGCTTCACTGGCTACCAGTTGCCTATACAGTAGAGTTCACTATAAAATCCTGCTTCTGGCCCTACACAACCATGCTCCCACTTACCTCTCTGACCTCCTTGAGATCTACACCCCTAACCGCTCACTGCGATCCTCCTCAGCTGGACCTCAACCTCAATACCATCAAAGAGAGAGAGCATTCAGCCACATTGGTCCTAAGTTGTGGAATTCACTTCCAGATGACATCAGGCAGTGTGAATCCATTATTTATTTATTTATTTATTTTTATTTAGATGTGTGACTTATTTTAATACTTTTCTTATCTTATCTGTTTAATTTGTGAAGTGACCTTGGGTGTCCTGAAAGGCGTGTGAAATAAAATGTATTATTATTATAATTGTTTGTCTGTTTATCATGCTTCATCTCACCCATCCCACGGACTGTTTTCCTTTGCTGCCTTCTGGAAGAAGGTTCTGCAGCTTAAGGTCTAACACTGCCAGGATGGGAAACAGTTTCTTCCCACAGGCAGAACAGCAAAATGTAAACGTGCACATACAGTATATCCATGCACATTGCATCTTGTTTACCTGCTGGCGCTTAATTGTTTTATTCAACATCTACCTTATCTATCAATCTATCTATCAATATCATACTGTATATATTCATATAGCCATACTGTATATATATGTATATAGCCCTTCTTGTTTTTTGTAATCTGTGTGCACTTTATTGTAGTCCTGGCTGCACTATGTTCTGTGTTCTATGTTCTATGTTATATGTAGCACCATAGTCCTTGGCAAAACACTGTCTTGTTTCACTGTGTACTGTGTATATGGTTGAAATGACAATAAACCCCTTGAACCTTGAACCTTGAACCTTGAAAAGTACAATTTTGACTTAGTATTTCATAATTTGACTGCAAAAGTAAAACATTTAGTTTACTATCTCAGAATTTGAACGCAACGTGAGTATTTTTAGTTTTATCACTCACAAACTTTCCTTTTTTCTTTATTTCCTGGAGAAAAAAACTCTAGTTTACGAGGCCCGAATTTGACTTGAACGCAACTCCAGGGGACGGCTTTACGTGATGACGCAGCACGTTTCGTTACGACGACGTGCGTACGTACGTACGCTCCTGTGCTAGCTGAGCTAAATGGATACTTTCTGTACCGCTGCTCGCCTCCTGCTGCTGCTGTGACCGGAGGGACACTGACTACAAACCAAAAACTTATTCAGTGAACCGGTAACCTTCTCCAGAGCGTCTGAGTGTCCGTGTGGGGGCCGTCGTCATGGCTCTGCAAGGCCCGGAGGAGCTCGGGGAGCAGGTCGAAGAGCCGGAGGATCTGGACGATCAGGACGCTAGTAGCATCTCTCCGGCCGAGGAGATCACTCTGCCTCCCGGGCCCGGAGGCGACGACGAGCCGGAGGAGGCTCTATTACTGCCCTGGGACCGCTTCGCCACCTGGCTGCACTGCATCTGTGTGGTCGGCTTCGACCTGGAGCTGGGACAAGCGGTGGAGGTGAGGCAGAAAGGGTCATGCTGGCTCCCGTTAAACTCCTCTAACCTGCCTTAAGTTAGCAGTTAGGGAGGGCTCGGCCTATTTCCTGGACAAGCCTCTCCATGGAGCTGTGTGTTTGGACCTTTTTGTTTAGTCAGCAATGCTGACATGTTTATACACAAATGACACCAAGTATAGGAGAATATAATTAATAGTTTGAGCACTTAAAATCGTTACACTTTCATTGTTTGTCGTAGCCAAGTTGAATTGTGTGTGTTTACTTTCCAGGAGTTAGTCTGAGCCAACAGCTACTATCTTACACTTAGCTGAAAGTAAACATTTTTCAGGCCTTTAAACTTGGAGCTCTCTGACATGAATAAACATCTAATGTTTTAATGACTTCTCTGTGAACTGAGCAACACAAACACTGCAAACCTTTTCCATTTTAAACTCGATCTTATGCTGAGCAAACACCCTAAAGGGGTAGTTTGGGTGTTTTGAAGTGTGATTGCATGATGTACTTATTCTTTGACAGCAGTTTGGGATCCTGGCACAGGAGCAGAGCTGTGCACTGCTGTGGACAGGGTCAGTTTAGCCACATAAACACGGCCCACCTCAAACAGCTCCATGTCTGTTTAAGTGCACGCTGTGTTATTATTATTTACACCACTTTACCCCGCTGTTTCTTTGGAACTGACCTCAAAACTTCCATATTTCTACGCGTAAGAACATCTGTGGACCACAGGCCGGAGTCAGTACCGGGTCCCTGCAGGAAGGACTTTCATATGTGGGGAGCTCACTCCAGCCACCAGGGCGCCCCTTATTTATGTGTATTTTTCTGATCCATCTTGTGTATTGTGAGCCGCTGCAACAAGTCATTTCCCCCAGTGTGGGATCAGTAAAGTCTATCTTAACTTATCAGCTGTTTGGACCGGAGTTACAGCGGCACAGCCAGAAAAACAGAAACATGCTTTGAAATCTTTAGAAATGTAAAGTTTGATTTCAGTCTGATCTTTCAACCTTGATCTGATCTGTTTATAAAAATAAAGTTCTACAGTTGGTGCCAAAGAAAAAGGCTGTGTGACTTCAACTTAAAGCGGTGAAAGTATTCTTAATATAGCGCACACTTAAACAGATATTACCTTTTTTATGTAGTTCAAACATAAACAGCAGTGCAAAGCTGGAGCAGCACTGACCGCCGTCTACCGTAGGTAATACACTGACTACGCGTCAATACATTCAACCTTAAGTAACCTCGCTTCAAAATCCTCAAGCTATCCCTTTAACACGGTGACTGCAAACTCCTAACAAACTCCAGTGCAGTCAAATGTTAGACAGCAGATACAGACAGTCGTTGACTCTGTGACATTAGAGAGAAATGTTGGTAAAGATGTCCAAGTGTGTTTTTACATGTGTGTTGATGAGCTCCTGCTGTGTGTTGACTCTGTTTATCTGTCTTTCAGGTTATTTATCCTCATCATTCCAAACTGTCAGAGAAAGAGGTGAGTCACGATAAACGATCTACACTAAATCATAGATGATCCTACAAGTGGAGTAGAGTTTGGTAGATTATTTGTTGTATTTTACATGTTTGCTAATCGTGACGATAACCATTGATCTTTTTTCCTTTCAGAAAACGAGCATCTGCTACCTTTCCTTTCCTGACTCCAACTCAGGTGAGTTCCTGTTTCAAACCTCTAAACTTATGTATGACGTCTCAGACCACTTTGGAGACTTTGTCTTAGTTTTATTGTGGCGCGTCTCTCCTGGTAAAGTGAGAATTCAGCGTGTTGCAGTTGGCTGCGTGCAGAAATAGCTGTGTAAGGAATAAAACAAAAACGAGAGCTTGAGAGCTGAAACGACAGCCTCCAAAATGAGCATGAAGTTGAATCAACACCCTTTATTAAGACGGCTGATTAAAATCTGAAGTTTACAACGTTTGTGTACTCAGGATTTATCACAGGGTTGTTTGATTTAAGCTCCAAATGAACTGTGATATGTTGTCTGAACACATCTGAAAGTAAAAGTGCTTGAACCTGGCCTGAAAGGTGGTTTCAGACTGACGTGGCCTTTAACCCTTCATGGTCTTTGGGTTTTTGTGGTAAATGGTGTTCAGGCAGCTAAAAACAAAAACATATTTTCAAAATTTACAGACAAATACAGTGAACCACACGACACACTGACCACGATTATGTTGTTTTCAAATGATCAAATTTACAATATTACAAATGTTTATTTTCATTATTGATTAATTTGTCCATCAGTTTTTCATGAAATCAGTTTTTTGGTCCAGAAAATGTCGATCACTGTGTCCTAAAGCTCAAGCTGACACGCTCAGATGTCCTGTTTTCTCCACAACATGAAGATATTCAGTTTGTGGTCACAGAGGATTAAAGAAACTAGAATATATTCACATCCGAGAGCTGAAATCAGAATCAAATCGATGAATAAAACAGCTGTTGATTAATTAAATAGTAGACATCTACTCTATTAATCCTCTAACTGTTGCAGCTTGACTTTAATTTTTGTGTTAATGAGCTCCAGCTGGGCAGCATCTTTAAAAATATGAAGGTAACACAAACATTTTTAGACACTTTCATTAGTGTAACACTAGACTGAAGATAAAGTCGGGTAGGGATTGGTTTACTCTGTGTGTGTGTGAATTGTGTGTGTGTCTGCAGGTGTGTGTCTTTGTTGTCTGAGTCAGCGTGCGGTGGAGCTGACGTACCTCCTGCCCTCAGGTGGATGACAGGATTAGGACAAAGCTTACAGTGCTACTATATATACTGTAGCAGAGAGAGAGAAACATTACACTGTAGAGCTGCAGCTCTTCTCTCTCTTTGTGTCTTCAGATCAGAGCTGACATCGTTTGTCTCTCATTGACCTTGATTCTTATTAAGGATCAACAAAGTTCAGTGTATTCAGAAAGAAGAAGTGCCACTGTACCGAAACTGACCGTAACTGATCATAAAGTGCTGATTCTCAGCTTTTAATCTGAGGCTGTTTACATCCACGTCAGATGGAGAGTGGAGAGACTGAAGCTCCAGTGTTGGAGGTTTGGAAAAGGACCAAAAATAGTGACTTAAACTGGGCTCAACCCAGCAGACTCACGCCCTCAACCACAACCGAGAGTCAGAAAGATTTCATGTCCGCTTCAAGGTCGATAGAAACATGCAAATAAAAAGAAAACAGAATTTGTTTGAGTCGATTCAGAGCTGTGCTGCTCTCAGCTGCTGATGGTCTGCTTCATTCTGGGTGGTCTTGAACGCAACCCGACTGCATGATGTCATGGAGTCTTGGCTGGGCTCTAGGAAGTGTGTGTGTCTGTGTGTGTCCTTTTTTGAAGTGTAATTCCTTGAAGTCTGACAGAGTGTGAGCTGATGTATGCGTCTTGTATTTGTGTAACATCTTAAACTCTCGTACTCGCTCGCTCTTCTGGCGTGTCTGCTGAAGGACGTGCGGAGGTCATGTGGAAGTTAAAGGCCAGTCGGTGACTCGACCTGCACTTCCATTTCCGTCTTTCCCCCCTCTACTTCCTCTTCCTGTTTGTCAAAAAATCAGGAGGAAACTAGGAAGACACTGAAGTCATATACAGTAAAATCACAGACACATGCGGCTCCCTGTTGTTTATTATGAGTGAATGAATCTTGAATCTGGTCGTGGTGAAATGTGTTTTTTAGATCATTAGAAATAAGAAAGTGAAGTCCAGAACTGTTTTTACATCAAGGACCACAGAGGAAAGAAGTCTCTGACCTCGCTGTGTCAGAGTGTAGTGTGTGATTTGTGGCTTTCATCCTCTCGAGGACAAACACACGAAGCTGAAACAACCCTGAATCAAGTATAATATGATATATAATATAATAATAATAAGTCTGAATTTAGTTCATGGAAGTCTTTGAACACAAACTAAAATATAAAGAAAAGAAAATGTGATCAAAGATATTAAATTAAAAGCCAAATTTATAAATTATGTAATCGGATGACTATGGCTGACTAAACTAGGTAGTGTGTTCCCATGGTAACGGCGCCATCGCTCTGTTGTGCTCCCAGGTTGCCTTGGCGACACCCAGTTCTGCTTCCGTTTTCGTCAGGGCTCCAACAGGAAGTCGTCGCTGGGCTGCTTCCTGGAAACCACCGACCGGGACGCACCGCCCTGTCTGAAGGTTAGGACGCACACACGCACACACGCACACACACACACTGCAGACCCACGTCTATAAACACACAGTGATGTCTACACCTGAATCACCCGCTTTAAGGATATAAAACTGTGTTTGTTTGTGTGTCTTACAGAGGGAGCAGGGCCATTACTACGGTTACGTGTACTTCCGTCAGGTGCGAGACAAATCCTTGAAGAGAGGATACTTCCAGAAGGTCAGTGTCAGACCGTCGCTCAGCTGCTACGTGCCGACACACACAGAGCCATCAGTGTCAAATCAGACTTCATTCATAAGATTCATAAACCAATATGCAAAATCTGTTAGAGGTCAGTATGTAAAACAGATCTTTGATCATTAATTGGTAACACTTTCCATAATTGCTTCATCGTTGAAATACCAAATGTTCTCTGGCTCCTGCTTCTTAAATGTGACGTTGCAGTATGCAGCGATAAAATCAAATCTCTGGTATTTCCAAAGCAAACAGACGAACAGAAAAAGTTCAGTGGTCACAGGTTTAACAGGAAACGCTGATGTCGTGTTCAGTGACAAGTCAAGTTCTCTCTCTGTCTCTCCACCAGTCTCTAGTCCTGATCAGTAAGCTGCCCTACGTGACCTTCTTCCACTCCCTGCTGAAGATCATGGCTCCAGAATACTTCGAGAAACAGGAGCCCTGTCTGGAGGCTGGTCAGTCTGATCACCTGTCTGTCTTTACCTGTCTGTCTCGATCCGGTCTGTAGCCGTAGAAACATTAAAGTACACATTTTGTAAAGCAAACACGCTTAAAGAGATACGGTGAGTGTCGTGTTTGGACTCCAGCTGGTCTGCAGAAAATCTTTTGACACAAACAAGCTTCAGGTCACCAGTTTTAGTTTCCCTCCACCGGCGTTATTTTATTTTGACAAACAAGACGTTGCATGCTCGGGACATGTTCTGACTTCCCTCTGGTGTTATCTACACACACAGATAGCTCTTGCCACCAGTTCAGTTTTATTTATATAGCGCCAAATCCAAACAGAAGTTATCTCAGGACACATTTCACATTGAGCGGGTCGAGGCTGTTATTCACAGAGACGCAACAGTTCCCACCATGAGCAAGCACCTGGTGACAGCAGCAAGGACAGGCTTCCTTTTAAGAGGCAGAAACCTCGAGCACAATCCAGCTCATGGTGGGCAGCCATCTGCCTCCACTTCCACCACAGCACAGTGTCGGTGAAAGGAATTTATTTTATGGTGCTCATAACCTTGAAAAATGGAGAGAGAAAAATCAACGCTGACACGTCTTTCCAGAAAGCTTGTTGTTCCTGTAGCTCTGGATAATCCTCAAAACACAAATTCAGGTTTTCTTTGGAACTACTGTCTGTCTCATCTGGAGTTACAAGGACACCGTTTGGAAAGATGATGTTGCTGTTCTGGTTTTGTGATGACATTTTTTGTCAACACTGAGGAGCACAAATGAAATTCAGTTCACCTCTAACGTCTCGACGAGGAGGCAGGGGCAAGTTTTCTCAGAACCAAAACTATCTGCGTGGAGAGACAACCATCCACGTTTTCTTTTATTTATGAAGAATACTTTGTAAAGTTTTATTTTGTTTGTTTTATACTTTATTTGTTCGATACATAACTCGAACCTGAGGTCCCTCAGTCGTGTTCAAAACACAGATTCTTGGTCACAGGATGATACACTTTCATTCACAATTGTCTTTACTACAATTTCATTTGTCAGACTTTATCAGCTAAGTATGTGTCCCATTTAGCCCAGTATACTTTTCCTTTTCCCTCTGTTATCATAAATTAAATGTTATGTTATATATATATATATATATCTCTATTGGCTCAAGGTGGGAGGATTTCTAAGAAGCCAGCATCTAGTAATAGTAGCCTTTTTGTTTACTAAATATTTGTCCCTGTTATTAGAGAGTATCGAATCTATCTTCTTGGTGGTAGCTTGCACTCGAGGCCATTCCTCCGCGGACATTTCAATGTCCAGCTCTCTTTCTCACTTTAGTTTTATATAGTCTGTTGAGATGTGTATAAGAATCTCTAAATCTACTGTGTACAGTTTAAAGATGTCTCTATCAACGCCTCTAAACCTGAGTCTGTGTTGTCCCACTTCAATAAACCGGTCATGAACGTTTGGTTTATTGCAGGGCAGAGTATTCGACTAGGTGTGTCTAATAAACAGCAGCTGGGTGTAGATAAACTTTACTAACTTGTGTTTGTGGCCTCGGGGGTGAAGGCTGGATTCTGATTTGTGTATTTGATTGACAGCTTGTAACGACATAGACCGCTGGCCCACGCCACATCCTGGACGAATCCTGACGCTGCCTATCATGGGTGTGGTCATCAAGGTACATGCACGCACACACACACACACATACATGCGCACACACAAAGTGGGTGGAGACCGATAGACGTTTCATTTTGAGCTGGCACAGCAGGTGAAGCACAAGTGCTCCTGATAACGTGACTGTTATGAGTTACACCTGTGTTTGACTTCCTGTTTAGCTTCAGGTGAACTGTGACCATTGGACTTAGAACATCTTCAGGACTCCCCCCACTCTAGAAAAACGTGGCTCAGAACACGACCACGACCAAAGCCACCTACGTTATAATACAATGTACTACAGAAAACACTCCAATCATCATCATCTAACTAACTACAACGTGTGATTATCTGAGCTTAATAAGATTTTAAGTTAATTAATAAGAAGTTAATTTTCTGGGTAATACTCTCTGAATCTGTCCTCTGCTGCAGGTTCGCATCCCAACTTGTTACGACAAACCCGGAACCTCACAGCTGGTCCAGTCTGCACAGGTGATCACACACACACTCACAAACTGTGGTACATGCACTGCTGGTGGTACACGACCTCCCTCTAGTGGTACTCAAAGGAATCACTGAAAATACTTGTTTAAAATGTATTACGATCAAAAATAAGTTTTGCATTTTCTGTAATGGGGTGGAAACAGTCTAATGCAGTGGTTAGCACTGTCGTCTCACAGAAAGAAGGTTCTTGGTTCGAACCCCGGCTGGGGCTTTTCTGTGTGCATGTTCTCCCTGTGTCTGCGTGGGTTCTCTCCGGGTACTCCGGCTTCCTCCCACAGTCCAAAGACATGCATTTAATACGTTAATTGGTGACTCTAAATTGCCCGTAGGTGTGAATGCCAGTGTGAATGGTTGCTTGTCTTGATGCGTCAACCCTGCTGACCAAAGTCAGCTGGGCTAGGCTCCAGCCCCAGGATGTTCCTGATTAACGATAAGCAGTTACAGAAAACTGATGTATTTCCTGCATGTTTTGGTCGGATGTCAGCCTGCTACACAGTCATGTTCATGCACATAATGTGCGCATACATCCACAATAAGGTACGAGCTAAAATATGACAGCAAGACGGTGAAATAAATGATTTAAAAACTCTGAATTCGTGGCTCCAAATTGGAAATATTAGGAAGAAAAGTTTGGATCAGAAGCACACCTTTACCACCAAATTAGCTCTGGTTCCTGAACTGGTTCTGTTCAGTCAACAATAAATAATCATGGGGCACTCTCACCTGGTAGAGTGTGCACCAGCTGCCTCCTGCTGTCTGTAGCTGAATAGAGTCAGCCCACTCTTATGTGTATTCATGTGATACTTGGAGGGTGGAACATTATAACACTGTTTCACACTGAACACGTGAATTATTTCAGCTGAAAGACTCTCTCTGTTTTTTCCAGACGGACAGTCAGGTGTCCATCGTGCTCCCAACCATCCATGAAGTCGACCTCTTCAGGTGAGACCTCGCAGGTCACTCTTTCTCCACCTGCTGTTCAGTGGCGATACCGCAGCAGTTTTTCTGCTGAACAAATCCAACCTTTCCCCAAAAACATTACCTGCTTGAAATAAAAAGATTCGTGGGACAAAGTGAAACCGGATATTTAACGTTTACCCCAATATTTAGTTTGTTTTTCTAAAACTGAAACCACTCACCTGCACGTTTATTGCCCTTAGTCACAGAGCCCACACCCACAGGGTCAGTGTGACCAGCACCAATAGTCATTGTACTTTTTAAAAGGTCTGTTTTTACTGTTTGTGTTGCAGCGCTGTCACCCTGTTGTCTTAATTAGCATATTCTGCATTCAGGTCAAAAAAGAGCAAAAACCACCTCCCACTCACATCGAGGTTCATTTGTTTATTTTGCTCTCTGAAGACTCTTAAGAGAAGAAATGGAACAGGAGGAATAAAACTAGACGTAACGAATGAAAACCTGAGTAGAATAAAGCAAACTAACACCTTACCTGGAGTATTTGGAAACAAAAACACCTGCTCTGTTAAAAACGTGCACTCGGAACAATTGTTCAAGTAAAGATGTATAAGGAAACTCTTCACTGAGACAGCCTCATCGGTCTGTAATGCCCACAGATGTTCCCCAGTCCAAAAGAAATGTATTTATTTGTTCTGTGAGCTGGGAAATCAGGTTGTTTTTGATGATTAGGTCGCATAAATCAAACAACAGTGTTGTGGACTGATGAAGGAGTCAACCTGAGAAGAACCATAGTGATCTCTACGAACGGTCCAATCAATTCTCTAAGCTTCACACTCGTTATCTCTGTCTCTCTCTCTGTCTCTCCAGGTGTTTCTACCCGGTCTTCTTCCACATCCAGATGCTCTGGGAGTTGGTGTTGCTCGGGGAGGCACTCGTGGTCATGGCGCCGTCGCCAGCGGAGTCGTCGGATACCGTGCTGGCGTTGGTCAGGTGAGTTGGAGGGTGACCGTATTTTCACAAAGCACCAAACCACAACCCAGAGGTGTAGCCGGACGTTCATGCACGGACTGTTCTTTTAAAGCACCTTTCTAGTCACTCAAGACGCTTTGACGCTACATTCACACGTACACTGACGCACTGACGGCACTGGCTGCCATGCAAGGTGCCAGCTGCTCATCGGAGCATTTACACATTCACACACTGATGGCGCAACCTTCGGGAGCAATTTAGGGTTCAGTATCTTGCTCAAGGACACTGGGGATCGAACCACCGATCATCTGAATTGACGACCCGCTCTGCCTCGATCTGCATACATCTATGCGCTCGTTCATGCGTGGGTAGGCGACTGAGCACACCTTTCAAAACCAAGGCAGTGTTTTCGTCGTTAGGCACTTGATGAAGGAAGGAGTGACCCCCCTGGAGCTCTTCGTGTTGGGCATGGTTTAGGTTTTTTATATTGTGTTAGGTAACATGAGCTGCTAACTGTCTATAAGGCCTGAAAATAAGTATTATATTTTAATTATGTGATGAAGACCACGACAGTTTAGTGATTTTTACAGATATTTGTGACGACTCGTGACACCCAGACAGTCCTGGACAAACTGGGATGTCTAGTCATCTCAAATTAAGGATATGAATCCTGAATTTGTGTCTTTAAGTTCTTGAAAAATGTTTTCACGTTTCACATCGTAAATCCAATTTTAGGTGAACTCTTTGGTTGGAAATGACCTGGATACAGACTGGTCACATGTCAAATGTTTCTCTCTGTTCCCGAAGTTATTCATATCTCTGTTTCTCTCTCTCTCTCTCTCCCCCCTCTCTCTCTCTCTCTCTCTCTCTCTCTCTCTCTCTCTCTCTCTCTCTCTCTCTCTCTCTCTCTCTCTCTCTCTCTCTCTCTCTCTCTCTCTCTCTCTCTCTCTCTCTCTCTCTCTCTGCAGCTGCATCTCTCCTCTGCGTTACTGCAGCGACTTCCGGCCGTACTTCACCATCCACGACAGCGAGTTCAAGGAGTACACCACCAGGACGCAGGCTCCGTGAGTAACAATGAGGCAGCACAGCACACTTCATGTTGCTGCATGTACTGTTGTGTTGTGTCAGCAGCTGAACTGGAGGGGAGAGTGAGTGAGTCTGGGGATTTTAAATAATGACCTTTTGAAAGACAAGAAGATTATCGTAAGTCTAATCCTGAGAGGTTTAATTTGAGTGCGACACACACCCCTGCTTTGTAGTGTTGTGTCATTTGACACCTGTAGCACACAGGAGTAAGTATCATACACCTCATTCATTCAGGAACACATGTAACATGATCTAGGACATATTTGACACGATGTTCAAGCTTTCCTCTTTCTCACATGCTGTCAGTTTATATTTGCTTCTTACTTGCTACTTCATGATACATTGGGGGACCAATTTGTTTAAAATCGATTGATCCCGGCTGAAGTGAGACGGGGATGCAGAGCTAGATATATAAACGCTGGGAGTGGAAAAGTGTCTCCATCTGTTATCGTGGAGCGTGTAAGAGCTCTCACCACGGCTACAGAGGGAGTATGGAGAGTGTAGCATCACAGAGACGCGGCTGAACGAACATACTTGAGACTCTGGACGGCTTTAAACAGTTAAACCTTTAAAGAGCGGACAGCTGAAGACAGTATCTTTCTCATCCACCTTGTATATTGTGAGCCTCTATATCAAATGAATCTTTTCCCAGTGTGGGATCAATAAAGGTGTTATTATCTTTTAGAGCTTGCCAGTTTAATAAAGACATTTTAGTTCAGTAATTATTTTACTATTTAATTAATTATTTCATGGTCCTGTGTTGCAGTGCATCATGAATTTATTTTATCTGTCAACCTCGCCCATCAACGCTGATTGGTTACTCTGTGCATCAAGTCAAGACAAATCAATTCCAGATAATGGATTGATGCAGAGCTCGTGAACACATTCCAATACACTGGGTGGCGCTATTCACCTCTGCGTTGGTTTAAATACTCAAAAATAAACAAAACTGCCATCATCTCTATCCAGACTCTCTACTTCAGACCAAAGCAAGTCATAGTCATAGTCATAACAGCTCTCCACCCTCTGAGAGGAGGTTTTTAGAGTTTGCAGAGTCATGTGTGACCCGTCTCTCTCTCTTTCTACAGCCCGTCCGTCATTCTGGGAGTGACCAATCCCTTCTTTGCTAAAACGCTGCAGCACTGGCCGCACATCATCCGCATCGGAGACATGAAGCAAGCAGGTACATGATGCAAGAAGTTTTCAAATGGCATGTTTGTCTTTAATTAATAAAAGATAAAATCAACAGCCTTGCAATGCACTGTAGTCCACGTATGGGGTGACACAGGGTCAAGCTTGTCATGAGGTCCCTGGAGCGTCAGTTGCAAATACCTTAGATTGTTATATTTGTGTTAAAGAGTGCAAGCACGATTCAACATTAGCAGATAACTCCAGAGTCTAGAGCTGTGTGTCTCCGTAAAACACAACAGGTACATAATGTAGAAGCCTGTCAGATGACTGATAACTAAAAGGGTGAACATATTCTTGTTTGAGCAATCAGAGACAGAGTAGCTGTGTCTTTTGACTTTTGACCATTCTTGATATTTTCTCTAAACCCAAAGATTAAAAGGTGTGCCACAAATATGTTCAATGTTCAGTTTCTAATTGCTAAATACACAGAGACAGCATCAATGCAGCCCATGCTGCATGACTGCAGGGTCTCACAGCCATCGCTGTCATACCCGTCTCTCTGGTTTCCCGTCTGTCACTACCAAATAATTGTGCTACATTGGGTATTGTACATTTAAACACATTATTACTTGCACTACATTAAGTAAAGAGCGTATTATGACTTGAAATTCAAAGTTTAGGACTTGAAAGTCTTGACTTTGGACTGCAAAGACTCTGTCTCCCTGCACACAAACCTTTGGTTCAGGTGTGTTTTTACAGCTCCAGTGAAGGGAAATCTTAAGCCAGACTATGACAATGGAATACGTTTGAACTGTTACCATTCAAAATTAAATGTATCTCTGTCTGATAACTGTCTGACCTTTCCATCCGTCCTCTCAGGAGAGATGGCCAAGCAGATGAAAGTCAAGAAACTGAAAAACCTCAAAACTCTGGACTCTAAACCTGGTAAATGATTCAGTTTTTTTTTTTTGTCACAAAACTGTCCTGCAGCTCACTGACAAGCTCACACTTCTGTTCAGTCACTGTCAGACCGGCTATACACTGTGATCAGTGAGAGCTTTGTTTATTGATGTGTGTGTGTGTGTGTGTGTCTGTTGCAGGCGTATACACTGCATATAAGCCGTATCTCAACAAAGATGAAGAAATCATCAAACAGCTTCAGAAGGTAAGATGGTGTCTCTCCTCAATGTCCTGCACAAGTCTTCCCTTGTTTTGCTGACTCATTGGAGCCATGCACGTCAGTCCTTCAGCCCATTTTTTAATTAATGTCTTTATTTAAATTGAAACCGTTTACAGTGGTCCTTTTTACCCTCAGATTGGATATCAATATTTGGGCTACATAGATGAAGTGTGTGCCGTGGGTAGATCACTTGAGTTAAATTCCACTAGAAGTTAAAAATGTCGCTGACAACGCCACCTACGTTAAACTAGCAGCATCAGTACTGGTTCGCTGCCTCAATGGGTGGAAATGTGCGTTCACTTGAATTTCTTAATTTCTGTTTGTTGTTTTTCAGGGTGTTCAACAGAAGAGACCCTCAGCGGCCCAAAACGCAATTCTTCGACGGTATTTCTTAGAACTGACACAAAGCTTCATCATTCCTCTGGTAATCATTTTATATTTTATACCCATCTTTCTTTCTCGGAGTAACATAGTGCTGTTTAGTTTGTTTCTGTTTGTGTGCTTCACTGTCGCCTGTTTCAACAGCAATGAAAAGAACAGGGAAGGTAGTGTTTGTAACAGCAACATTACGTAGAAACTGGTATTTTTGTGATTCAGTGCCCCCAAATTCAGAGTGTGATATGTCATAAATATGGACAGCTGTACATGTGTATTTGTTCTCATTATATTACTTATGATCAACAATTAGCGAGTCGACAACTTTGCTAACTTTACTTACTAGTCCAAAGCAAGAAGTGCAGCTCGGCGTCTGTCTTTCAGCCTTTTATTTCACCAAGCTACCAAACGACTAAAAGTCAGTCCCAGATTTGCTCTTGTCCGGCAGCTTCTTGCTTGCTCACTCTCTCGTTTTGTCTTCTTAGCTTCCTCCGTCAGCGTCCTCTTCGGTCTCTATGCCTCTGTCATTATGTCCATAGAGGTTGTTGAGCCTGTTTACATTGTGCGCTTGCCCAGCTCCTGTTCTGGCATGACACTGGCTCCACTCCCCGTCAGCATTCCCTGTCATGACCCAGGCCTGAAAACCTGTCTAAACCAACTCTGAGCTCACAGTTCGGGCAGCCCGGCTAACAAACTGAGCTAGCAGCAGCTACAGTTGGCAGCAATTTACTCGACTGTCCATCAGGAAACTCTGTAAATCACAGAGAGTTGAGGTAGAGCAGCCGGAGGACATCAGAGGGAAAACCAGAAAACATTTTCTCCATTTAAAATATGTCACAGGAGCGGTACGTGGCCAGTCTGATGCCTCTGCAGAAGTCCATCAGTCCCTGGAAGAGTCCTCCTCAACTACGACCATTCATCCAGCAGGACTTCATGAAGACGCTGGAGAAAGCTGGACCTCAGCTCACGTCCAGACTAAAAGGAGACTGGATAGGACTCTACAGGTACAAACACAGTTTTAATGTCATGAACTGCAGGTTCGCACAACCAGGCCTTTGTTTGAGACTTATATTAGAGACACTCCTTCATTGCACTTGTCCTCCGTCCTCAAGTATATTTGATCGTAATTCAGTAACTCGTCCTACCGTTCAAACAAAGGCTCAAGGCTTTTAATTTGAAACATCAGCAGTAAGTGTTGAGTTTAACCGAGTTAATCATTGATTTGGAATCAGTGTTGTGGAAGTTGTTGTCTCACAGTCCTCAACCTCTCCCTTGTTCAGCAGACTGGATTGGACTGGACTGGATGGCAACTTTAATTTCTTAATTAATCTAATTTTCAGGTCCAAATTAGATCAAATAGTGTTACTCTACTTCTGTAGGCAATAACACACAGGATTCATCAGGTTTGGCAGCAGAATGAACTCTTTATTATCTTTACAGACAACAAGAGCCCGAGTCACCCATGGATAGACTGAATTCGCTGACTCAGGCTTTCTCTTATATACCTTTATGCAAATTTCATATGTCCTGCCAATTATCATCAAACTTTCTATGACATAATGGTGTAATTTTCCACTCAGGTGGAAGGATTATATCTCATCTTGATTATACATTACCTCAAACAGGGTTCTACTTCCAGTGATTTACTGTTTCCAGCCGCCAGTGTTTACATTACATAACATCATCAAGTGTTTCAGAACATGCATAGCATTCAAGTCATGTTTGTTATATACTCACACCATAGCTCTAAGAAAACAGAAAAGAAAAAAGAAAAACAGTTTGAAACAATTTGGCACTCAAAGTGCACGTTATCCTGAGCATCATGTGAACTCCTGTGTGGTTTGTTTTTTCTGCGTCTGAAGGCATTTCCTCAAGTCTCCCAACTTTGACGGCTGGTTCCGCAACAGGAGGAGAGAGATGACGCAGAAACTGGAGGCTCTGCACCTCGAGGCGCTGTGTGAGGAGGTGAGATTATGAAAATTATTAGTACTGTCAGAGTCATTCTGGCTCACAATTCATGTTGCAAAATAGTGACAAAAAGAAGTCTTTGTTTTGATAGTGATAAAGAGAACACAGAGAGCCATACACACAGAAAAAAACTCTTTTTCTTGACCTGTCTGTGCTTGTCTGTCTGTCTGTCTGTAGGATCTGCAGCAGAGAGTCCAGAAGCACTCTGAGGTGGAGACAGTCGATCTGGTTCTGAAGCTGAAAGACAAACTGGTGAGTACAAACTCATGCAAGGCTCATAAACGCTGCATCAGGACTACAAATACAGTTAATACTGCTACTACTGCTGTTCATACTGCTACCTCTAGTGTAGGTAGTTACTGCTGCTAGTATTACTACCGATATTAACACTGGTAATACTGTTACTGCTGTGTAATTACTGCACTACTGCTACTAAGGCCTAATCAGACCATATCTGACGCTGTAGCAGGTTTTCCTACTAATTTAAACAGAGGTACCGTGACTCTGTTACTGATATCAGTACTATCACTGCCACTATTATGATTTGGGTCGCTGCTAGTGCTGCTATAGCATCTCCTACAATTACTATAATTACTACAAGTGAGATCTGGTACCAGTAACACTAAAGCTGCTACTACCAGTAGTGAGATAACTGGTACTATTACTGTGACTTCAGTAGTTAGATCTAAAAAATTAATGCTTATAATTTGGTTTGACATATTGGCCCAAATGTGAGACTTTTTAAAGATAAGAAACATTTTAAATAAAACATGACTGATACATATCTTTTACATGTGTTGTCACTTATAAATAAACATACAAAACAAGATTTTAAAGAAAATAACCAACAAAAACACAAATATAAATCAAACTATAGGTAGAAAGTAGTCCCCTTACTTACACCCAGACTGCAAATGGTGCCAGCATACCGCTTCAAACTGAGTGTAAAAAAAATGGCCCGAGAGAAAAAGGTTTTTGACAAACTATGTGTGAGATGTCCTTTTCCCTCATGGATTGGCTGCCACAGAGTCTAGACTGCAGCCCCTTTGAAGTGGTGTGACTCTCCCATCATCAAATTAATGCAACTCTGGATGGAAATACACATTGTGACATTGCAAAAGCTTATCAAAACAATGCGTGCCATACTCGAAGCTCAAGGTGGTCCAACAGGCCGTGTATTACCGTGAAAGTCCTGAAACTCTTGTTGGATGAACTGCACTAACTTTTAACACTTTTAGAGCTAACTAACTCTAAAATCCTCGCAGTAACTGATCATAATTATGGCAACCAACAACCCATAATGCAAAAGCTGGTTTAATCGCCCGGTACTCTACTGGAATAATATGTCGTCTTATACTGGGGCCAGTACAGTACCAGTGCTGCTTACACTACTACTACTACTACCCACTGCATACTGCTGCTGCTACTAGTGCTACTTACTGCTATGGCTACCACAACTACTGCTAAAACTACATTTACTGCTAACACAAGGGCTCCTACTGCCATTGCTGGTACTGTTTGTTTCTTTTGCTGCTATGATATGATTTTGATCACTACTCATACAGCTAAACTACTGGTAAACCTGAATACAGTACTAGTACACTTGTACTTGTAGACTGATGAATGCACTCCTCTCTGCTCTCTGCTGCAGAGTCAGGCGGAGAAGGAGCAGCTCCCCGTGCGTCCGGGGACTGTGGCCAAACTGCGGGCCCACATCGACGCCGTCATCCTGGCTTTACCAGAGGACCTGCAGGGCATCCTCCACAAGCCCTCCACACCGTGACCTTCAGCCCCCGTCTGTCTGCAACTCTAACCCCAGTTTGAGCTTGTTTTAAAGTTTTAAGGGGGGTAGTAGTGGGTCTCCTTCCTGTTCCACGTGGAGGGACTCCCGTTTACTCGGACTGCGTCCCAATTGACCTGTTTTTGTCTAACACGGGAAGCGGAGTGTGTTTTTGTTTGTTATATTTACTTTTTTTTTTCTAAACCACTACTGTGGGCGGCTCGGTGGATTAAAAACCAAAATTGCTGCCCGACATAAACTCCTCTGAAGTGTTAACAGAAGGTGACAGTCATCACAGCTTTCCTCTTCTGAGCCTGTGGTATTTGGTGAAGGATTTGTCATCAGCAGGAGGAAGAGGAACCCAGCTGACCTTTGACCTTCATCATTTTTACCTCTAGACGTTTTTCACTTTTAACTAGACGATGGACTGCTGCAGTCCGTGGCGGGACTGACTTTTTTTTTTCATCCATTTTTAAGAAATGTTTTTAAAAGAAGTGCACTTCATCATTAACTGGACCAGTGTGCCCTTCACACACACACACACACACACACACACACACACACACTTTATGCAAACAACCTGAATGAGCAGAGCCAAGCAGTGCTTTATAATTCAATTTTACTAAAATCTTAACACGTACACACAGAGCATTAAGCACCAGCGACTAATATGTAATAACCGTCAATGCAGTAAACGGCTCTTGTCCCGTGTGCTCAGGAGCCAGTCACAGCCCTCTCTCCATGTCACATGATCTTCGTGTAGCCTATCAGAACAGCCTGAGGAAATATTTAAAATGTCCTGAAATGTTTTTGCGGTTGGTTTGTATTTTTCTGAAGACTGAATCCAAAAGTTGTGTTTTATTTTGACTGACTGATTGTGAGGTCGGCTGAGGGTTTGAGGAAAGTCTATGAAACTATGGAGGCCCATTTCTGCCAAGAAAAAAACAAAACAAAACAAAAACAAAGGTCCGATAGAAGAGCTAAAAATACTCAAATTCAAATTATGAGACTAAGTTAAAAGTTCAAATGGTGAAACTTATGACATTATTACGGGGGAACCTCACCGGGCACGTCTCCGTAACATCGCAACCGTGATGCTGTTTTGGTCCGTTCACCACGCGACTTCAAACCCCACAAGGCGTGTTTCAGAAGCGTATTTTTTCCTGGCAGTGATGGGCTTTTATAGTGAAACTCTCCCAATGAACTTGAGCTTCTTTACCATTTAAATGACTAAATCTGTCCACACTGTAAAGATCGGTCTAATTTAATTAATTACAGTATTAAGTCATTTTTTTTAGTTCCTTTTAAAGATTATAATTTATTTTGTGCTGTGCACAGAGGAGATGTTTTTAGCTCAAAGGGACAAAAGATTTTTCAATGACAGTGAAATTTCTCCAGCGGTGCCGACTGTATAAACTTTTCTACTAACAATTTCAGTTTTGTTTCCCAAATCACGACAAATAGATTTATTAGA